>BSBK01004985.1:0-735000 GCA_027943335.1 Chamaecyparis obtusa
TATATATTTATCTATATACATATGTATATATATATATATATATATATACATATACATATATATATATATATGAATAATTTAATTATATATATGTATAAATATATATACATATTTGTATATATATGTAGCATCATTCTGATGATGGATCATGTAGTATGATCCGAAACGTTGATGGTTAAAAAATGCTACACAATTGAATCCAGAAATTGACACTTACAGTATTATGGATTGTGGATATCTAATGGATCTGTTTTTCAAAGGTTTTCAATTTTTTCTAAATTTTCCTAAAGTTTGAAGTTTTTTGTAAATTTTCCTAAGTTTTAAAATTTTTGACGCAGTGCTAAAGAGAAAATCCCAGAATGGATAGTCCAAATCTACACTAGCAACAAAAATATAGTAGAAACACATCAAGAGAACGCTCAAATTTCATTCAACATGCCTGGTTGTAAGGCCTTATAGGTTAGGGCCAAATACAAACATAATTCAATTATCCTCTAGCTAGTCCACCTCTATAACACATTAGCAACTGGTAGAAACACTAAGAAAGATCTAAACTTGAGCTCGCAAGCCACCAAGAAATCACCTTGTCTCCAAGCATGCAAACCACTAGCTCTGCTATTACAATATCAGACAAATTACCTGATCTTCAACACCTCGTAGGATCCCATTATTGTCTCCTTGGCTTCCTCCTCAAACAACTACCGAAACCTTCCTTAAATACATTTCTTCAACCACAAGTCGGCTGGAAGAAAGTAATAAATCCTAAAACCCAGTTGGATTCTATAACAAACAATTATTAAATGCAATACAAGTCGGCTCTCAAATAACCTTACAATTAATTAATTCTCCACGTCGGCCTCTAGATCCACATAAGAGAATATAACATAAGCTACCCACATTAAATACATCAAGTCGACCAATCAAATCTCCAAGAACTCTAGTCGGTAAGCCAAACAATCGAGCAAGGTAGGCATCACTGAGCTAGCACATCTACTGAGCACCACAAGCATCATCGAGCTTAGGTTCTACTAAGCACCATAAGTTTATTGAGTTCCTTCAGTGACCGAGCTCCTCAATGACTGGCTCCCCTTGGTTAAAGCTACAACCGAGTAATACATAAACACTCCAAAACACCAACATACAAGATTGCCAACTACCTTAGGCTGCTCCTGCATCAATTTTTCTAAATTTCCTAATTTGTTCTAAAATTTTCTAATAAAAATAATTTAAAACTATCATTTTAACATTACTAATTAAAAATAATTTAAAAACAAGCAATAAGATTACTAAAAATCCAAATTTTTGTAACATTTTCTAATTTTTTCTAACATTTTATAGTATATTCTAGCATTTTATAATATTTTCTAACATTTTATAGTATTTTCTAGCATTTTCTAATATTTACTACCATAAATTTTAAAACTAAAAATTACCGAAAATGAAATAACTATTTGAAAATTAAAAAGCAAACTAAAATAATTTATAAACATATAATTTACAATAAAAAATATTTTAAAAAAGAAAAATGTGTGCCCTTGGAATATATGACGGTCAAAGGAGATGGAATAGAAGGCAAGGCAGATGAAGTCAACGAGGTCGTCACAATGTTGTCTAGGGGCTCGCTCCAACACTGGGGTCTATTGCTCTCAATGCATAGTAAATGTGAAAATGACACCCCTCCGCCAAAAATTTATAGTAAATCCGACCTAGGGGGTCTTCGCATGAAGGGGGTCTTCACGTAAAGACCTAGTCATCCCTTCCCATGAAGTATCCTATGTTAGGGTCTTTGTGCGAAGAGTTGGTTTGTCTTTGTGCGAAGACCCCTACTTTGGGCGAAGACTTTAAAACTTGATTTTTTTTGCCTGACCAAAATTCGTTTGTCCCAAAGTGGGACTCACTTTTGTGGGACCACCCAAATTAATGTATTCTAAGGAGGCTAGGGCATATAGTATAGGCATTGAAAGTTTATCTTTATAAGGCAAGTGCACATTTTGTGGGTAATAAACTTGAATGGTGCTTGATATTTTTTTCTTGTTTGTTGAGTAAAATCATACTAGTCTTTATGTTCTTTCATTTTCTATGCAATGTCATTCTTAAATGAAGGAATTTAAAAAAAGAAATTTGCAACCGAATTGGTAGAGAAATCTATTAATTGTGATAATAATCTGAATACTCTTTTTTGGTTGGTATAAGAAAAGATCTTTCTAAATGATTGAGAAAAGAAAGAGAAATTTGTGAAGATTAATGTTATATTTAGATCCCTTTCTTAGATGGTCATTCTTAGTATTATCAAAATTAACCTCAAAATTTGAGAAAACATCTGTCAAAATATTTCAGTTAAGAAATTGTAAATAAAAATAATAAATTTTCCATTTTTATAAGAAATTACTCCAACATTTATACATGTAGTTTTTATATTGAATCTTTACTAACTCTTGATATTGTTACCTAATATACAATAAGTCGTTACAACACCACTCAGGTTGGATTATATTATGAAGGAGTTTTTTTTGAAAACTTAAAATTTATGTTTTTTTCCAGCTATTTCAATAATACACATTTAAAATTTCAATACTATTTATTAATAAACTTTATTTTCCTTTTATTTTCCACCTAAAATAATAGATTTAATTATCCAAGAGAAAATTGTCAAAGTGCAAAAGCATTAATAACAAACTATGTTTTTTTTTTCCCAAAATTTTTCATCTATTACCTAGCACATTCCTTGTTGTTTATGGGACGTACTATCTACTTTTTAAAAGTTCTTCTAATATGGTTATTACATTTTGTAAATTTTAGTGGGGGCTTAATTTCTATTTTTGGATTAGCTTTAATATTTATAAGCATTTCAAGGCATGTGATAAATTTTAACAAGATGAGTGGCACAAGCAATTGTAATTGCTTCATGCAAGAGTAGGGTTAAATGAGAATTGCATTTTTTTTCTTTACTTGTAAACCAACTTCTTTTCATACATAAATACAATCATAAGAGTCATTTAAATAGGAAATATTTGAGTAACCTACCTAAATATGTCTATATAGTCAGTGATTGTGTCTCTTGCTTAGGAAATGTCTACATGGTTAAGGATAGTTATACATGAAATTAAATTTAATAGTATTTGCAAAATAATTATAAAGAACAAATAATAGAGCCTCCCACAAATTTCACAAGCTTTTTTTTTTTCTTTTCTTAAAAGTGCTTGGTAAAATTATTAATGCGATCGATGATGTTGGCATGACACGCCCTCTAACTCCATGTGAAACACTTTTTACCTAGAGCTATGAACTAATGAGGCCAAAAATGGGGGACCTCATCCCCTTATTACACAACTGAGGCCCAAACCTACAAGCACATTTGATCAACGAAGGCAAAAGTTCATGATCACAATGGCCTAGTGAAGGTTTGAACCTGGGCGTGGACAACAACAACACCACCACTTAACCAACACACTACGTGGTGAACCCCACAAATCTCATAAGCTTTTATGAACACTAAAATTTTAACTTATTGTAAACGTTGCGTAATAAACAAGCCCTTCAAAATTATAAAAGACTAAATTTGTATTATAATAATTCACATTTTACATTTTGGGGATCTCCTTGTGGTGTAGTGGTAAATTGGTTGCATTATTAATGGTGCAACCAAGGTTCAAATCCCTACTTGGCCTAAAACAAGTGTTAATACTTGGTTGGGCCCCACCTTGGTGGATGTGGAGTCAATTGTTGTTCAGTGATGATACATGCTGACTGATTAGACCAAACTCTCACTAGATTAGAGTGCTCGCGGACCTGTGCCAGATCCACATAGGTCGTGTGTGTATTTGTCCCATGCCCTACGAGTTTTGGGTCACTGTTGGGCTTCTGTGCTTCCAAGGTTTGGCTATAATGTAAGCGAGGTAAGGAGTTTGTTAGCGAGATATAAGGGTGTCATTGTCGATCATCTTTGAGGATGAGGTCCCTAAAAAATGTGGCCTCACTGGTTTGTAGCTCTAGTCAAAAGCAATCTTTAACCAATTTTTTTTTCGCATTTTCCATTTTAATCATCTACAAAGATTAGAAATTACTTACACTATCAACAAATCAGAAATTGTGTGTTATCTACTGGTCCTATAATATGCATAATTCAATCTCTTTTACTAGGTTACTAGTATGAATGTTAAAATGCATAAAACAAATTAAACAATATTTAATATTCAACTAAACATTGCTAATCATTGAGGCATTCAATTATGTTCAATATTTGTTTTAGCAAAATATATACACAATAAACCATTTTTATTTTTTTAATGTAATGTAAGCAAATATTACAACTATCAATATTAAAAACAAAGCAAACCATGATCTTACTAGAAGATGACATTTTATAAATGTTTCAAGACACATTTTCTCTCACATGTTATTACACAAAGTATGTTGCATTGACAATATTTTAGACATTCAAACATTCTCATGAACTTCATTTTTTGGAGTCAAAGAAATAATATATTTTTCTTACCCATGTCAAGGACTTATGTTATTTTTCTTTATTAAGCACATGTCTTCTAGGATTCTAAGGGTTATGAGAGCCATTTGGTGTGTTTACATGAAAAAAGATGCAAGAATAGTGATGTGTTGAATTTAAAACTTTACACATTTTGGATCAACTAAATAGTATCCCTGCATGATTTTTCGTTGCTTTACTCCATGACACATACTATAAACAAGAATACCTCTCAAATCACTACAATCTTATGCATATCGATTTTCCTTGAATCAAAGGATATCAAGTAGTAAAACAAAGATATCATCATTACCTTTCTTGTCAAATACATTCGAACCCAAACATGTAGTATCCTTCAAAATATTATCCATCACAATTGATTTCTATTTTTCTTAATGTTTTGACTATATTTATAGGGAGGATTGGTGATGAGCTACAACAATATTGATAAATGCATTTTTTTAGCCATAAATGCATTGTTGGCTATAAGGAATACATCAAGAGGAAATGAATAAAAACTGTAATTTATATTTTTTTAAATAAAATTCACATTAGTTTTTATCTTAGGATAATGGCTAGTTGATCAAGAGGACATTTTAAGAAGATATTTCTCATGACAACTCATCAACAACTACATCCATCTATTAACAATAAGCAAAAAGTAGATATAAGAATATCACAATTTTAGTGCTTCATTCTTGAGTTGGAGACAAGATATTTTCATACTAAGAAAAATACTAGCTAAAAAAATAAAATTGATTGCAAGTTAAATTTATCTTCACAAGAAAAGTGACTTCCAAATGCTCGAATATTTTTTTGGTCAACTTCTTGACATGAGAAAGGACTTAATTTGGAACAAATACCCACAATACATAGCCTATCAATTAATAATATCTACTTTCTCATATTTAATTAAAATATTAAAAAAAATTTAAAAAAATTATTAAAAAATTATATTTATATAAATTACCATTAAACTTTATTTATTATAACTAAACACATCATAACACTTCTTACTATTCAATTACTAACCATTTCATGAAAAAAAAGAAAACTTGTCGATGGGCTCTCTATTGTTGGTGAAGTTGAAGGGTTGTCGAGTATAAGGCTTCAACATCATAAGAGATGAAGATGATATTATACCCTGGGTGGAAAACCTATCATAAGGGATGAAGATAAGATCATTGCCCTTGATGAAAAACCTATCATTAGGGATGAAGACAGGATCACTGCTTTAGGCAAAAATACTAACATATGAGATGAAGACGAGATCACTGCTTCAGGTGAAAAAACTAACATAAGGGATGAAGATGGGATCTTGACCCAGGGAAAAAACCTAACATAAGAGATGATTATGAGATGATGTCTTTAGCGAATTCCCTAGTCCTCACCACATTTTTGATTGTCATCTACGAAATCATTTTTTAGCACCCAATACAGAAGCATGAGCTTTGGGCTGAACCTCTTTAGCTAAAAGCTAAAGACTAAGGCGTATCGATTTTGCCAAATTTTCCTTGGGCATGATCCTAAACTCATCCCTTATTTCAATACTAGAACCTTACACTCAACAAGACTTAATCCCTAGCACACTCATTAACGAACCTTTATAGACAACACACCTCTAAAGTACATATTACTTTCACCTAAATGAAGAATGAATGATTTTAATGACATCTACAAGACCAAACTGGCTAAGGGACCACCAGATTACAGCCATAAATGATTACTAATCTAGTACATCAATTTCTGAGTTCATTTATTTCATTAGAGAAAATAAAGTGTTGAGGTGAAGGTGGTATTGGATAAATCTTAAACTAAAACGTAAAATATATAAGGGCTTGTTTGGTAGCGGGAATTAGAAAATGATGGATTTGATCAAATGCTGGAAATGGTCAAATCATGGATTTGATAATCCGGATTTTCATTTTCGGATTATAGTTAGGACTGTTTGGTTGACCCGGAATATGAGCGAGAAGATGTATATCCTCTGTTTGGTTCCACTTTTTAAAACTAGAATTGGAATTTGACTATGATTATTTTATTTTTTGAACTATTTTAATATTTTTTTTATATTATATTTATTTTTATTAGTTCATTTTATGATTTATTTTATTATTTTATTTAATTTTATAGGGAAAACCATAAATATTTTATTAAATTTTATATAGAAAATCATTAAAAAAAATTTAACTTTTTTTTAATAAGGTTAATATTTAATTTTGTTTAATTTTATTTTCAAAATCATAAGTGAGTCATAAACAACAAAAAAAGTTCTTGAGTTTATCAATATATGTCCAACGTATCTACTTATAAAAAATTTCATGTATCTACAATATTTGTTTGTTAACTACATTTGCGCATATGTTTCCCAAAAAAGTAGTGCGCATACTACACAAAGAATGCATCGCAGAAACATGATTTCTGCTCTCGCCATTGAAAATAATTTTGCGGCACTAGTTGCCTCTCTAGCCTTGCACTCCTTGCACTCATTCCCTACGTCAAGTAGGGATGTAGGGGTTGACATAACGCTAGGTAGGGATGTAGATGGGGTTGACATAACGTTGGGTATAGCTGTAGCTGGAGTAGACGTACAATTGGGTTCATTGACCCACCTAAAGAATTTGCATTTATGATTTCCCTGCAATACCAAATCTAAATCAGTTCTTCCTAAAATAATAAATTGTCACATTCTTTTTAAACATAAAACTAATTACATATCCAAACCTTTTTTGGGCAAGTCCAAATTGACGCTCGAGATTTCGTACAGTCTGTGATGTCCATAAATATGCAACGACCAGCACGACATTGACACATAGGCACATTCACCGAAGTCATCAACGCTATAACAATTTATGGTTGATTAAATACACTTCATAAAATTTTAGAATTTTCACATAATCAAATCTACTCATCACAATCCATGGTTGATTAAATAGACTTTTTATTTGAAACTGAAAGGATCTAACAACACATCTATACTCGTACATAGAAGATGGGGAAGAACAAAATCCAACAACGAAATGGTGGTGTGAAGACACACCGTGCAAAGTTCCCGTAATAAATGTAATACACCAAGGAGTAACATCAGAAATATGTGTAGTCATCAGAAATATATATTGTAAGTTGAAATCATGAACAACATATGAGATTCAAATACAGTTCATAACATTTTAGAAACTCCACATAATCAAATCTACTCTAAAAATCCATGGTTAATTAAAGAGAAAAGTATCCCTCATCTAAAGGAGAATCCAAGATAGAAGAAACCCATGTAGGCACCACAATTTGATTCTAGATAGAAGAAATCTTAACCGAGCCACAAGGAACCACCCAAAGAATAACAATGTTGTAGACATTATCTCAGAGGAGCCAAATAGAGGTAGGCCTCCCCAAAAAATTGAATAAAATAGCCAACACAAGAGGCTCAAAAGATATCAAACCACAAACCCTTGAAAGGCACTTGAACCTCTTCATCAAGATTGAGGAAAAACACTAAAGAGGGGGCTAAACCTTCCAATCCAAAAATGGCTCCACAACAGTTATGAAGAAAACTATTGATAAACAATTAGAATATAGACACCTTCAGTTAATATCTCTCCATTTAACATAAATATGTATTAAAGATACCTCATCTAATTTACATTCCATGCAAATTCACCTCAACATAAATGTAGTTCCCATTCAGAAAATGCATATTTTGGTAGAGACAACTACAGAAATAGAGGATCAAAGAAGTCTAAACATTAAATTTGATACAAAGTATATTATATTAATGCACCTTCAAAATGAAAGTGATAAGGCCATTGTTATATCCCATCTTATAGTTAGATTTGGAGTGAGAAGAAGATTCAAACAATAAGAGGTCACAATGAACAACAATGAAGGGAGAACACACAATGAAAACTAGAGAACGCATACAGTTTTGGATTCAGTTAGTAGTTACAGTCGGTCTTTAGGGAGAGTTAGAATCTATTTGTGAGGATATCCACGTGAATGTATAGGGAAGTATTGTGGAGATGCAATGAGATACTTTTGTAAGAGTTTGAATCAATAGAAACAAAATTCTCTGCAACTACATAGTCCTCTGTCCCGTGGAAGAGTCTGGGCAACAGAGAATTGTTTGGACTACATGAAACATGATTTGGTATTCATTATGGTTTAAAATATTTTTTTTATATTCCTTCTACATTTTTAGGCTATATTCTTAGTGTTTGGTTGCTGTTAAACCTTAGGAAACGCTGGTATTTGAAAATAGTGACTGGTATTTTGGGCACAGTCAGATGTTTATTTTGTAGCCAATAACATGGAGTAGCCCTCCCACTTTCTGTGGATGCTGTAACTTGTGGGAGAGGGCCCTTCAATGTATTATATACCATTTTTAATGTCTTGAGTCAGGGAATTGCAAAGGGAACGGGGAGAAGGAAACTTACTGCTGAACAGTGTGGGGAAATGAGACCACAAACAACAACAGTCATTGACTAAGAGTATTTCTCTGAAGGATAGGGTGTTTTTATGATGGATCTCATCTAGGGGGATCCAATTGATGGTGTTTGATCCATAGTTTGGGTCTTAGAGTGTTTGTAGGGGTCTTTTCAACAAAGCCCTAGGTTATTGACCTTAAAATGAGGGTTTGGTGGAAGAGTGCATAGATATGCATGGATGCTTAAACAAAATTGAAAATCCTTGTATTTAATACATTTCCTAAGACTGTTTCAGTGTTTGGGATCTTGTGGGTGAGTGAAAAGGGGAGTTGCTTTGTTAATGAAGGGCTAATTAGGCCTAAATGCATGTGCAATCAGCAGTAGAAGGGTTCACCAGTCAAGGGCTGAAGGATTGAGATTAATAGGGGTTCAATAAATCTAAAAAGGGTATTTGAAAAGGTAAAGAAGTTACTAGGGTGTTTGTGAAGTTTGAGAGTAAAGTACAGAATACTGTTGGGATAGGGCTACTAGCCAAGCCTAGAAGGGCTAAAGTGGGAAATGGTAAGTGATGAGTTGTTTGGAGTTGGATCATGGTAGATATACCATGATAAGGTGATCCACGGTGTTAGGTTCAGCGTGGGAAGCTTGGGTGGAGGTTTGCTATGTTGGAGGCACTAGGGACACTAGGTGCACTAGGTAATGCAGGAAGGTATTTGAAGTCTGATTGAGGAATTGAGATAATGAACTCATGAGAATGGTTATGGAAGTGATCTACCAAGTCAAAGAAATCCATTTGATCTTTGAGTAGGACTGATTCCTTGAGTTGATTCCAAGTTATATTATTGAATCCTCAAGTTGAGTTAGTCTATTTAAGGTGATAGTGGAGGGCTCTCAAATCAGTGAGATCAAAGTTTTATTTTAGAGAATGCATACTTTATAACAATAAAAACAATAGGGAATGCATACTTTATAACAGAAGCATCTTAACATCAATATCTATTGGTATTATTGTATCTGATAATGCATGAAATAACAGTAAAAACAATATCATCATGGCTGAAATAGCAGAAAAATATTATAATGCATACTTTATAACAATAAAAAACAATATCATTATGGCTGAAATAGCATGAAATAATAGTAAATTAAATATCATCATGGTTTTGATAAGACAAGTATCTATCTAGAGGTTTGTCAATGTTTAAGTAACAATACTTTAAAATGAAAAAAAAGAAGTATTTAGAGTTCTGCAAACTTCACGGAAATATAGTGCAGCCTCTCCTTGTCATTCATTTGCAAGAACCCTTTGGTTCTATCTTTTTCAGCCATGAAGGTGTCATATGCTTTTATCATAGTTTGTGGACTCAAATTAGGGATGCCTCTGAGAGCCTCATAGACATTACACAAGACAACATCTGAGTCAGAACAGTCCACTTTGAATACAAGAGGCCCACGAAAGTCCTCTTCTATTCTTTTCATAGTTTCACAAAGCACATCCATCGAACCAATAATGGATGCCTTCTTCCTCTTTGCCCTCCTTGGTGACGATGTTAAATGATTTAGACTCCTACTTGCACTCGATTGATTGGAATGATATAATTCATCATCCAAATCAGTTGTAGTGTTAAGCAATGTACTCATAGGGACATCCTCATCACAATCCACGTAGGCGGGCCCATCCATATTGAGCCCTTCTTCTATCTCTGCTGCAGTAGTAGCAGCAACACCTTCAGCTATGTCATTACCTACAATGATGGCTAGGTCATTGTAGTACTAGAAGGGTTGTCTCTTGTACACTTTGGCACTTTTGAATTCTTTTCTCTGCATGTTGTCATGATGAGTGAATTAGATATTTTTCTTCTATCTAACTTAATAAGAAGGAAATATTGCTAAGACCAACATATTCAAAACAACCTGTTACCTTTAGAAGCTCCTCCCACACCATGTCATCAGCATCCACACTTTGAGTATATTCATTCCATGCAAACCCACTCATATTCTTCAACTCTCTCATCACTCTAAAACCTTGCTTCCATCCTTTAAGCTTATTTTTGAAATTTTCCTTTGACAAATTAAGGTTCATCTCAGCATTGAACTTCCTCTCAATGGTTGTCCAAGCTTCTTTTTTGAAGCCCCCTTCGCCTTTCCTTCCTAGGTGAACTTGATCGTGGAGCAAGTTTAGGAACTTTCATTCCATCTCTCTGGTCCACACAACCTTCTTGGAGGAATTAGTTGACTGGCTTACTGGAACCTCATCGTCCATGCTCATCATCAGCTCTGTGAAGGACATCACCTACACCGCCTGTTGTATGCAATCATTAGCTACATGCAAATGAGAATGGATATTAAAGAAATAGTCATACAACAGTGGCATATAATCCAAAATATTGCATTTATGCATGATATCCAACAATATGTAATATATTTATTTATTATCCATTCTCATTTGCATGTAGCTAAGTATGCATCTATATATGGTCTACTATGTTCACACAGTCTACTATGGTCTACTATGTTCATACAGTATGCTTGAATGGTCAATATAAAACACTTAATCCATCTACTTGTATACTTAATATTTGTTGTATTTGTTTGTCAAAAAAAGGAAAAAACTTATAAGATGGATTAAGTGTTTTACATTGACCACACAAGCAGATGGATTAAATGAACATTTATTATGAAGCAAACATTTTAGCAATGCATTTTGTTTTTTTCATTCAACTACTTTTAAAAGGGAAGACTTGTAAATCTGTGTCACATTGGTATCTTGAGATTTAAGATGGTGACTTGTGGGCTTCTTATGTTTATCCACGGGACATAATCTAAGCTTAAGCATTTTGGTTTTTCCTTCACTCTGTTTTTCAAATGCTGACTGAAAAGCCAAATTATTAAATTCTAGAGAAAAAGAAGAGAGATAAGCTGTAAAAAAGTAAGATACTATATATGCTCTAGTATAAGATGGATTAAGTGTTTTACATTGACCATACAAGTAGATGGATTAAGTGTTTTATATTGACCATTCAAGCATACTGTATGAACATAGTAGACCATAGTAGACTGTGTAAACATACTATGGTCTACTGAATCAGTGTGCAACAGAATGAACACTGATTCAGTGTTCATTCTGTTGCACATTGAATCAGTATTGTAATTATATATGGTCTACTATCTTCCACATGAAAAGGTGCAATTGGAATTTTAGGGCCAAATTACCATTCTCTCAATCCCATTTAGAAGAAAAAGTGTCAAACAAGATACATACATGAATGTTAATCAAAGAAAAATCTGAGTTAGAAATCATACACAGGCTTCATTTGTTTCAAAGAATATTGTAAATGTAAACTATGAGAACACATGTTTTCAGCATCAACAATACAACAAGATACACACATGAATGTTAATTAAAGAGAAATCAGAGTTAGAAATCATACACAGCCTTCATTTGTTTCAAAGAATATTGTAAATGTAACTATGAGAACACGTGTTTTTAGCATCGACATTACAACAAGATACAGACATGAATGTTAATCAAAGAGAAATCAGAGTTAGAAATCATACACAGGCTTCATTTGTTTCAAAGAATATTGTAAATGTAAACTATGAGAACACATGTTTTCAACATCAGCATTACAACAGTATGATTTATATTTCGTAATGCAACAAGGCTTACAAATTCAAGAGGCAATGACAATAACCAGTTAGGAATGAAAGCACATTAAAGAACAAAGGAAGGTCTTGTAAAACTACAACTAATGTCTATGTCTATAGTCTTCGCACATCCTACTTGCTATATCATCTCTAAAGTTCCCCCAATCATCCCTATCACATTGACTCAACCCATATGGCTCAAGTATTGGTACATTTATCCCATCGTGATCGTCATCCTCTTCAATAACCACTTCGGATGGAACACCGTCCTCTATAGTAATGAAGTTGTGCAATATGCAACATGCCAAAACAATATGTGATTGTGTCGTGATTGGACAAGACGTAGCATGCCTCAGGATAGGAAAATGCTGCTTCAAAATGCCAAATGTACGCTTTATTGCATTTCTAAGAGAGGAGTGTCGGTGGTTAAACAACTCTTGTGGGCTGTTTATAGGGTTTTCTCTTGAAAACTCCTTCAGGTGGTAACGTGTACATCAGTAAGGTGCAAGAAATCTTGGTACATTTGGATATCTAGCATCGACCAAATAATATTTTCCTACAAAATAACATATATTGTTAAACTGTGAAACATTGACAACACTGTCAAACATTTATCATTTTCTTCAGAAAAAATACGGTGTGAAATGGCATACCAGGTGGAACTACAAGTGGATCGGCTCTACTAAGAGCTGAAGCTAGAACACGACTATCTGTAGCAGACCCTTCCTAACTAGCAAGAACGTATTGAAACTTATAATCAAAAGAAGAGACAGCCATAACATTTTGTGACAAGTTCCCTTTTCTATCCTGATATTTACCCTGTAAGTTGACATCGACAATGAATGGTATATGGGTTCCATCAATTGCTCCAACACAATCCTATATAAAGAAAAACCGCAGTCAAGAAAGACGCAGTAATAAGATTATCACTAATTAAAGAAATTTGTAGCGCTAGGGGGTTTACCTTGAAGTAAGGATCGAAACAGTCCTTCCCACTAATTTTAGGAGGAGTGTTTGGCCCAAGTGGTGTGAGATAATCCCGATGGAGTCCTACGACAGCCGTCAAGGCCTTATGGAAGTATCGGCTTACTATCTCTCCGGAGTGACTGAAGTTGTGGGCAATCTTACGATTCCTTAGATTGTGGCCAAGGGTGTGGAGGAACATGACTAATTGTTCTTCTAACGTTATGCTAATCGTATTTGATAGGCTTCCTTTTTGCCTTAGAAGATTCGCTAGCCGAAAGAAGGTTGTTGAACTCATGCGAATTTGGTTGTGACAATGCACCTCACTCGAATGAATAATGCGTTTATAAAAACCACTTCCATCACTTCTTTCCTTACGCTTTTTTTGCCTACCTTCAAGCACAGACAACACTTGGGCTACTCCAATGATAGCGAGAATAAGTACGTGAATACGAGCTTTTTTGACCTTCCTACAAAGGAGTGCTTGAATGTTTGGATCGTTGATAAGATCCATCCCTGAAAAGTACATGACGAAGAAGGTTTCAGATACAGGCACATATACATTTATATAAGTATGTAATATATGGTTCTTATATAGGCACATATACATATAAGTTTGTAATATTATTAATCATGTTTTACAAAAAGATAGAGACAGGAAATATTGAGACAGGAAAGCTTGTGGCCATCAAGGTGATTGAAAAAAGTAAGTTAGTTTCATGTATTGATAAGTTTCATGTAATGTTTAAAGCTTTCTTGCAAAATTTATTGAATACCAATCTTGTTAAATTCTGCAAAGTATGTGACCTGTTGCAAGTACTAGGGAAACCTGCTACAAACAAACTCTTTTGTTTTTCTCTTTTACAAACAAACTCTTTTGTTTTTCTTGTCATTCTTCTACATTTAAATGAGTTAGGTTATATTTATATTTGTTTTCATTTGTTTAGAATGTGTTGTTGAGACCCAATTCACCTTCAACAACAAATAAAACAACTTGTGAGAGTGTAGGACACATCTTCTAGCATGGTCATCAACTCACTTCACTTTATATGACAATTTATATGCTTCATGCACAAACATACTCGGAAAAACTAAAATATCGTTCTTAAACTGTGATCATTTCATGACAATATTCTTATACTAACAAGCTTAAAAGATGAGAATGCACCCAAGTTTAAAATAATGTAGTCACAATGTTCTTATATGCCATGTGATTATTTTTGTTTTCTTATTTCAATATTGCACAATGAACTAAATTAAATTAATGTTTCTAGCCTAAAATATGCATATAATTCTGATTTCTATATGCTTCACGCACAGACATACTCGAAACAACTAACCCCCCCACAAAAAAATGTAACACTAGCATACCCAAGCTTGATATAGTAACTTGGAGTTGAAGTAAACAAATATCATTCTTAAACTGTGATCATTTCATGTCAATATTCTTATAGCAACAAGCTCAAAAGATGAGGATGCACCCAAGTTTGAAATAATGCAGTTATAATGTGCAATCAAAACTCTGCCAAAGCCAATGATAAAGAAAACATTACCAATAATATCCATTATCTTAGTTTTGTTAAAAAAATATCAGGTTTACAAAAAACTGAAATTATCTTTAAACCACAAAACAATCAAAAACCATGTCTAAACTAGGACATTCAAGATAATCCTCCTAAAAACTAAATAGCATAATAGCAATAAAATATGGCCTCAAAAGATGAAATGTTATTTAAATATACATTCGGTCCATCAATATTGACATTGGACACCTAAGGCTGCCTAAAAGTGATGACCCTTTCTTTACTAAGCATGGATTTGTTTCATCAATTAATGACACCAAGAAAGTGCAAGATCGTTTTTAACTCCTTTTGACATGTCATGGCCTGCAATAGTTTGCAGGCAATACACTTCAGCGCAAGATGTTGGTCCGACCTTTGATCTTTATAATTACAAAGATGACTCCTTGAATTAAAATATGTTTTTTGGAAATGCTTCTCCAAAAATAGAATTTTGACTGTCCAACAGAGCACTAATAGTGTAAGGCTGCTCAACACTTTATTTTCAGAATGCCAATTCTCAAATAAGAGCAAGCAGTTGTGTTGTTTTTCCCCTAGGATAAATCACGCAAATATTTGCAATCATAACCTAGTGCTTGAATGTTTACTCAGTACACACACAAACTTTTTATAGCCTAAGAAAACTATTAAACCCTTCATTTGTTTTGACAGAATGGGTTCCTGCTGCAATTTCAAATAAATTCATGAAACCCCACTGACACTCGTGATAACTTAGTAAACCCTTTAAAACTGCAAACAATGAAATGTAGGGTTTACACAATGAACATGAATGAAAATGCATACCATTTCAACAGAGAACACACAAACGCCTTCAACCCGTTCAATAGAGAACTTAAAACTGCAAACAATGAAATGTAGGGTTTACACAATGAACATGAATGAAAATGCATACCGTTTCAACAAAGAACACACAAACGCCTTCAACCCATTCAACAAAGAACTTAAAACTGCAAACAATGAAATGTAGGGTTTATATAATGAACATGAATGAAAATGCATACCGTTTCAACAAAGAACACACAAACGCCTTCAACCCATTCAATAGAGAAACGCCTTCAATACCGTTTCAACAGAGAACACACAAACGCCTTCAACCCGTTCAACAGAGAAACCCCTTCAAATAATGCCGAATGCCCTAACGAATGGGAAAAGCACGCGAACACCAAAAATTTGCCTTAATCAACCCGCAGACCCGACGACGATTTATAAAACTGTATTTAAAAAAGTGTAATTTGGCGATCAAATCCCAATTCCACCTTTTTTGAAGAGAGATGTTAATGCTCATTTTGAGTGAAAATGAGCATTAACAAATTCGTCTTCCTCTTTCATATTGCACTCCCAAACAAATGCCAATTCCAGCTAAATGCTAGAAACGGTCTGCTACCAAACGGGCCCTTAGTTTAAAAAAAAAACTAGTGTGCCCCTTGGTAAGATATGCGTTTTAGTTTACGATTTAGACGTTTTTAACACCAAGAGTAGAGTATTTGTATTAGATTATTTACCGGAGCAGGCCGAGAAAGAAGAAAAGAGAAGACAGAAAAATGGGAGTAGAGAAGGAGATGTTGAGGGGAGGCAATGGGCCGAAGCCCGTACCTGGCCAGTCAGTCACCGTTCACTGCACCGGCTTCGGTACTCTTTTCCAATCATTCTATGCCTTTTCACATTCGAAAAAAAACCCAAAACGCTCTTGTAATCTAGAAAAATATGTAAGAAGAAATGAGAATACCTATTTGGAATTTTGTTTTTCAAAATTTTAGCTCTTGTTTTCTAAGATTTGTGTTCTGAACTCTCGTGGTTCGATGCACTGTTTCAAATTATCAGGCTTTTATTTTGATTTGTGGTTCGACACTGAATTTTAAGGTTTATTTGAGTACATAGGGTTTATAAAGCATTATGATATAGCCCGAGTGGGCCTGATGGTGAAGGTTGCACGCACTTAGTAGAGGAGGTCTATGTTAGGGGCGGGTTAGGGTATGCACATTGCATTGAATAATATTCAAGGTAGATGTAAAAATAATCTCCTCTATGAGCAAATGCTTTCTCTTTAGTATCAACTTAAAAAACTATTTTTACCTATTCGTTTGTCTAACTGTACCATTTTTTGGGTACTGTAGATAGTTTAACAAAGAAGATACATCATAAGTGTGTTTCACAATGATAGACCATGCTGGGTTAGATGACCATGCTACTAAAAGAGTGAAATATATCCTAGACTTTACCAATTTAAACTGCAGAATTACAAACTAGATATTTGTCCTTATGCACAACTGTAAAAACAACAGTTTATGTATTGCTGTCCTTATATGCAACTGTAAAAACATTAACAGTTTATGCTATTGTTGTATTCATCCACCCCTATTGCGAAATTTTTACCCTGGTATATAAGAGATTCAGCTCTGCTCTGCATACCGAGTCTTTCTTCAGTGGCTCTGCTGGAGATTGATCGCTATATTTCATCTGGAAGTTCAGGTAACTTTGCAAGAAGGGAGTGTTCTCAGTGCTGTTGAATAGCCACAATTGACCATATTTGATTTCTGATTTTTAGCCTTCCTGGTACCCTCCCCCAGCAGCTTTAGGAATTTTACTTTTAGAAACCTCCATTTGTAAGGTTACCTGCAAAGATATATTGAAAAACATGAGACTTTTTGTAGACTCTGTAAGTGTTCTCTTTAGATCTTTAAACTTTTCCTCATTTCTTACTTTCCTTAAAGACCATAAAATCTTAGTTGAAAGACCAAACCATAATAAATTGCTTTCTTTATCCAAATCATCACAGTTTGAGTAATTGCTTCTTTCCAATTAATATCCCCTATATACCCCTAGTTATTCAGATCATCGTACAACATTTTCCAGATGTCTGTACTTGTAGCATAAAAACACTAAAAAAAATTGTCTTACAGATTCAGGATTCCTGCATATGTTACATACCTCGATATCAGAAGAATTTAATTTATATGGAAATCTTTGCAGTATAAATAACCACCTTAAACAAGCCTTTTTGGGCTCAAGCACGTTAGACATAACACTTTTAAAATTTTCTGCCATTGTTTATCCTTTAAGTTTAAATTCCAACGTTTATTAACAAAACTAGTAATAGATCGGCACTGGAAAGAGATATATAAACATTCTTAGTTTTCACATTATGAAGAGGTGTGCCATTAAAAAAATGTCAAACATTTTTAATATTTTTAATGATTGGAAGTGACATGATAATTCTAAAGAAGAAACGCAATTTGTTATATATAAAACAGCGCCTTGTTTTTGGTATATGACATAGAGAGGTTGCTTAGGATTTCTGTCCAATTCTCGAGGGGAGGAGTCTTTGTAGAAACATAAGTGATCCATCTTTTGCCTTCTTAGTCAGTTTTCTTAAAACAACTTTTTCAACTATTATGAATTGTGGAAATAGAAGTCTCTCTATCAGGGTATATTGAGGGTTCGATGTACTCGAGGCATGGTGCCTTGTCACTTCTATTTCAGTCCACTTAAGCATGTTTGATGTGTTGGGTAACCAGATTATTGGGAACTTTTTTCAGGTTTCTACTGCACATTAGCATGCAAATATATGTTTGAGGGGCACTTCCACCAAAATATCAATTCATTTCGGAACTATATAATATAAGATTGTCAAGAGTGAGCTGCTGATTTTGCATATTAGCAAGTAATAAGTATACGATTCCATCTGGGCAGATTAGGAAAGTTTTGCCTAATAGCCTTTGTTTACTGAATGATTTCTGAACTCTTCATACTTTTCCAGATAAGTTTGTCTTCTGCTTTAGGGTCAACTGAAAATCCTCCATTGAGATAGTGAAAGAGTGTCGGTCAGCTTTCAGCTCCAAGGGAATGCCGAGATCTTGTTCTGACTTGATTTTGGGCATGCCAGTAAGTTTATCACTTGATTAAGAAGAGATATTTTGGAGAGAAGCCAAGCACTTAAACAATCTGAAAACTGAGGCCTAAATTACCCCAAAATTTTGTTGCCAAAAAGAGAATTCTTTCAGCATTACCAGGCAACCATGATTAGTGACTGGAAATGAGATCCATAATAATATTTAAGTAATAAAATAATATTTAAATATTGTAATGTCACTTTATTAAATATATGTCTCCAGTTATGTGAAGTCAGCCTATCTTCTAGATGCTTCTTGGGGATGTTTATAAGGGGGTTCTTGGTGATGTATTGGGCATGCTTTTCCTTTTTAAAAAAAAATTAAGTGTGGTAAGTTTTTTAACGCGACCGGTAATGCTGGTGTGACACGCCCTCCAGCTCCATGTGAAATGCTTTTGACCTAGAGCTATGAACTAGTGAGGCCACAAATGGGGGACCTCATCCCCTTATTAAAAAGTTGAGGCCCAAACCCGCGAGCACAAGCCTGCGATCACAATGGTCCAGCAGAGGTTTGAACTTGGGTGGGGACAACAACACCACCACCATTTAACCAACACACTAAGTGGTGAACCCCCATATTGGGCATGCTTTTGATTTGATAAACGATTTATGATTTTTGGAGATGAAAACCTTCAGGTTTTTGACAGAAAGGCTGGACGAAAACGTAGTTCTTCCAAAGGGACGGATTCGTGATGGAAGTCTTCCACATCTCATAAGCAGTATCCAAGTCTTTGACATTAATAAATTCTACATATGAAAGACTACTGGCAATACCTTCCAGAGTAGCACTATGTTCTTGTCTGATCTTCAATTGGTCAGTAGTCAGGATTTCTACATTTGTGCCAAATTTGTGAAAGTCATCTTCCGAAAACAAATTTGTAAGGGTTGTTTCAGAAATAAAGATATTGCTTTTATATCTTGTTTCAAGGAATAAAGTTGTTATACTATAAATAATATAGGCTCTATGGGAATATATATATTTGCCATAAGCCTTGACATTGCAAAAGATTTGATTTAAGAGAAATATAATTTTATATTGGGCTTGATTGTAATTGCTGAATATTTCTGAGTTCAAACAGTGATTGCTTCTATCAGCGATTAATATTATAAAGCTCCATATTGAATGAGCCGATTCACTAAGGGCATCATAAGGTTCAATATTAAAGCTTAATATTATTGGGGCTTATGGTCAAGATTGGTGATAAATAATTTAAAGTCCTGACCTTGTTTATTATCACAGGAATCCTTGTGAGGATTGACGGAGTGGAGAATTTAATAATCAAAGAGTTCTAAGACATTGCAGGTGCAACTCATTTATGATTTGTGTTCTTTCCTGTTCACGGCTACCGTATCGGGCACATCCTATATCATTGGCTGGGGGTTGGCTACTGTCTGTGAGTGATTTTCATTACTAATGAGCATTGTATGTATTAATGTTAGTGCATCAATTATACTTGCTGTCATAATAATTTCTGAGTATTATAGTTGCCGCAAACAAGCATTTGATCTCCAGTGCATGATCTTTCTTCTATTCATGTGATATGCATAGCAGCAGTATGAAATCTTTGATTAAATCAGAATTGAGTATTGTCAAGTGTGAATTATTTTGAGGAGATATTATTGTTTATCCATTATCCCTATTTGGGGATATTTCAGAGGTAATTATGAAAGGTTGTGACCATTGCAAAGGGGCAGACATGATGAAGGGGTGTAACTCTCCCTCATATTGGAAGTTTTAAAGAGGAGAGGGTTTCATTTAAGAAGGACATCCAAGGGAGATCAATTTGGGGAATAATATATTATTCTCAAAGGCAACAATGAAAGGTGGCGACTCAATTCTTAAGAAGGGTGGTGACTCTTTCACTAATAATGTATAAAGGAGAAATCATTCAAACATTGAATCAAAGAAAGCAATTGAATTAGAATCGGTGGTCATAAAGAGCAGATCAAATCATAATATACCAAGCAATCATTTCAAAAGTGACATTGATCCTCCTAAGAAAGGAAACAATATACAATGGTTCAATAAATCATCGAACCGTTGTGAAGAACAGTCAATCCCTTCAAGGAAGCATCAAACTTCTCAATTGATTTCAGAATCAATAAAAGGAAGCCAACATACTTGTTAATAGTAAGCTGCATTGGAAATTTTTAGAAATAATGAGAAATATATATGTATTGCTATTATTATATGTTTTCATTCTTGCTATCATGTTTTAATACATGCATAATTAATGATAAGATTCCTTTTATACTTTGGTCCAACTAACCATCCCATTATGGGGCGAAGGAAGAAATACATGATAAGAAGGCAACATTGACACCCCCATCAAGTATGCCAACTCCTGTGGTGGGGCCAGGAGGCTGAATGTCTAAGTGCTTAGTTTGTGCTCTTGGATTTGAAAGGACAAGCTCTCGATGTCTTATACGATTCTCCGAGGGATTCTATAGTGTGGATTGGTTGGTAGGGAAAGCTGTTAATTGAAACCCATCATCCTCTCAAAGAGGATGAATAAGGAAATATGGATAGGGGATGCAAGTACAAGCATCCCACTAGGTAGACTGTCCCATGTCGAATGTCCAAGTTGCCTACCACTTGGGGCCAAGAAGGATGGTATATTGGCTCTTGGGTTTAGTGTGAAGATTGCTTTGGGCCAATCTGGCCATTTCCATCGTTCAAACTCTATTGTGATTGGACCTATCTAATGAATTATGATAGTTGTGTGTATTTGTATTAATATGTGTGATTGCTAACCCTAATGAAGATAATTGAGAAATATGAATTACACACACACATATGCACAAACACAAAAGTATATATATATCCAATATTGTTTAATATGGTTGCAGGACTTAAACCAAGATTTATCTTGTAAAAAGTTATTTTTAAATGGTAAAGTTATACCTATAAGTACCTTATATTTCTTATGTGAATGGAATTTGTGATTTTAGGGCAAAATTTATGGCAATCCCAAGAGGGGACATTACAACTTTATGGGCTGAGCTTCAGTATGCAAAAGATTAGAAGTGATAGAGTGGCCATTGGCTGACTTGGTTGATGTTCCAGATTGATGTACCAGAGGACTCCAGTGTGTCCTCTCTTCTAGTGTAATGTGTTGGCTTTTGGACCCAACCTATCACACATTTGGCTAAGGGTTATTCTCTAGGCCGGCATGTGAATGCTGTTATCATTACCATAGAAGCTGAAATCTGCAATCGCTCGTGATTAATTGCAATTAATCTTGAGTTGGATCCTCTGTCGATTTTTCCCCCAAAAAATCGGATTGACATCATTGACTACGATCAATGATTTTGTGGGAATAATTGCATAAAATCACGAACAATCTTTGCATAAAATTGCAATTACTCCTATCGAAATTTAAGGCACCAAAAACCCTAAAACACGCCAAAAAAGTGTGCTTTTTTTATTAAAATGTAGTCACAACAGTGTAAAAGGTTCGTTTGTGTGCAGTGACTAGAAAACACAGGTATCTTCAACAACAAGTGCCTGGAAAATGCAGTTATCTTCAATGATAAGTGACAAGTGACTGGAAAATGCGGGTTTCTAGCAGACGTTTCAACTTTCAAGCTTTCAGTCGTTTCAAGCTTTGCTGCAAAGAAGATTGCCAGGTAGGAGTTTACTAAGCTCTGTACATAGTGCCGTTCATTAAAGGCTCTTAATTTATTTAAGCCAAACATTCTCACATACTGGTTTAGAAAATTTCCGGCTTTGTACTTGTGCAGTGGATTTTGTAAGTAGGATCTGGACAAAAGGAGAGGGAAATCTGTTGAATAATCACTATTGGCTCTAGACTATTTGATAAAATTGTATTTTAAATTTTAATTGGCTCCTGTGAATTTGAAATGTGCATCCAGATGCAATAAGTTATCGATTTTGAATCTGCATCTTGTAAATAGTAAAGTTTCATCGCTGCTGATTGAAATTTTTTTCCGTCTTACTAAATACATCCTTATCAATCTTTCAAGCAAAACTACAGTGACTGCACAAACTTAACACTGACAAGTGTCTTTTGTAAGTCAAGTATACCCAACTCTAAAAATATAACATCTATTAATTGGATCCAACAGTGACTATTCAGTATGAATAAATTACCCATATTTTCATCTTTATTTGTTTATTTTTTCTAGTTTTGAATTTTTTTTTTGATTTAATCATTGACAAATACTTGAATAGCTGTGGACTCCTATTGACAAATAACAGAAAATGCAGGCCAACTGATAAACACAGAAAACCTTTCAAAATTGTTAGAGAGTACATCCTAATTGATAAACACAAAAAACAAATTATCAGAGTATAATTATCAGACTAACCCAGAATAAAATTGTAGTCTGATTTCTGAATTAGTAATTGATTTGTAATTAGTAATTAGTTTGTATTTTGAATTTTATGTATTTTATGAATTGTATATCTATCATAAAATCCTACTTTATCTAACACTTCGTAAACTTGTCAAACTGAATTAAAATGATTTTGCAGACTTGATTCTTCATCACAATGCCACATGAGAAAGACTTTGTTTGGACACATTGCTCACCAGTTGCTAGTAGTACAACAAAGGTTAAATGCAATTGGTGTTTGAATGATGTAAGTGGTGGAATTTACTGTTTCAAATGGCACTTGGCAAAAGAAACTGGAAATAACACCGCAGGATGCGCTAAATGCCCTGCAGATGTCACATACCAAGCCAAGAAAGCTCTTGATGGAATTACTGAGAAGAAGGCAAAAAAGGCGAGAACCAGGATTGAAATAGGTTTAGTTCTACAAGCATTAGGAGGAATCAATTAGATGGGGAAGATGATAGAGGAGAGGGTTTTAGGGAATCTGAGACTAGTGGGAGAACACCTACTATAGCATGTGGCCCAAACACGGGTGGAGGGAACATCAATGATTTCTTCGCACCTTGTACTATGCTAGGATCACAAACCATTTTGGAGAGTACGGGGTGGGGGAAAACTGTCCATGAACACGCAATGAAGGAGATCTCAATTTTTTTTCTCTTCTCTACCTTGGCATTCCATGCTTGTAGATCTCCATATTGGCAAGCTATGATGGATGGCGTTGCAGTTGCAAGGCTTGGGTTAAAGCCCCATCTTACGATTCAATGAGTTGTTGACAAGCATTAGTTAGAGTGGGCTAGTAGTGGGTGCACCATTATGTGAGATGGATGGACAGATAGAAGGAACGATCCCTCATTAACTTCCTTGTCTCTTGTGATAGAGGCACCATATTTCTGAAATCTGTGGATGCATCACAGGTAATGAAAATTGCAATTGCATTGTTCGAGATGTATGACTCAATAGTCATGGATGTGGGGCTGCAAAATGTGGTTCAATTTATTACAGATAATGCTACTGCTTGTGTTGCTACTGGGAAACTCTTGACAGACAAATACCCCTCCATCTTTTTTACCCCATGTGTAACGCATTGCATTGAACTAGCCCTAGAGAACATTGGAAAAATTGAATGGGTTAAGGAGTCATTGCAAAAGGCTCTCACGGTTACCAAATTTATATACAATCACACAAGGGTTTTGAGTATGATGCGCCAAGTTCACAAGGGGCAAGGAGCAGGTTCGATTAGGGGTGAGAAGGTTTGCAACACACTTCCTTGCACTACAGACTCTAGTTCAACAAAAAATGAACTTGAGATGCATGTTTGTTTTAGTTGAGTGGATGGACTTAGGCTTCTCAATCAAACAGATGGCATGAGAGTGACATAGCACATATATTCTACCGATTTTTGGGAAGCAACTGAACAGGTGGCACAATTCTTAGAGCCTCTAGTAAAAGTCTTGAGACTAGTGGATGGGGATAAATCCCCAATGGGATATTTGTATGAGGCCATGGATAGGGCCAAGGAGGTGATGAAGGGTAGGTTGGAAAATGACAAGACAAGATATCAACCATTATGGGCTAAGTCACAAGGTTTGAGTTCAAGTTCGTGTTTGGACACAATAAAATTCGGATGAAGTTCGACACTGGCAAAAAGTTCGAAAAAAAATTCGTGATTAAATTTTCTTTATATAAATTTAATTTTTTTAAATATAAGTTTTATATATATATATATATATATATATATATATATATATATAATCAAAAAATATAAAATCATAATATAAAGAAATAATATTTAAAATATATTAAGAATATTTTTTAACAATGTAAATATGTAATTTTATTATAAAAATAATATACTATCATATTAACATAAAAATAATTGAAAAAATAATAATTAAATGTACATAAAATAATTAAATGTACACAATAAAATAAAATAAAATAATAATTAAAATAAAATAATAATAATCATTTAGCATTTCTCTTTCACCTTATTTTGTACTAAATCTCAGATGCAAGCATTTTTTCAAGCAAGTTGATGCAGTGCCGTGTTTTTCTAATACCCTCTTCCACTCAATGCTCTGTTTTAACTTTTTCTAATACCATCATCTAATAAATAGATAATGATAATAACATTGAAAATAAGAAACAAAGATACACAACATGACACTACAAATATTATTCGTCGAAAACACAATATAAATAAATAACATCAATAACATAAAAAATAAAAATGCAGAGATGCCCGACACGACACTGCAAATATTTTTTGACAAATACATTAACCCTTGTTCATACACAACACTTTGTGAATCGTATGTTTTCTCCAGACGACATGGCAATCTTTAATACTTTGCTCGATGGATCTTCTGTCGCCTAATCCTCTGATCTCCATGTGTTTGTGGGTAGTCCTTACACATCTTCATCTAGGGAACGAAGATAAATGCTTGACTGAGAGAGGATAAACGTGATTAATTCCCGACAAAAAACGCGGAAAAAACATCTTCGTCTAGGGAACGAAAAAACGCGGAAACCCCTAAAAATGTTTTACAAAAGATGGTGCTAGGTATATATCCATACGAATTTCAACAATTTTTTTATATAGTTTTCATGTTCGCTGAATTTCGAACCTCGTGGCCAAAATTCGACGAACCTTGTGAGTTAGATTATGGGACATAATTGATAGGAGATGGGATGGACAGATGCACTCTCCTCTTCGTACTGCAGAATACTTTCTTAATCCATCATTGTTCTACAACACGAATTAGAACAACATGAATTTCATAGAGTTTGATGTTGAGATCACACAACACTTGTTCAGGTGCATGGAAGAAATGTTTCAAAGCATAGAGAAATTGAAAGTAGCTATGCCGGAGTTGCAAATGTATAAGTAGGCAAGGGGTTTTCTCTTGTCTAGGGATGTCGAGGAAGGTAGAACGACCTTTCAACCAAGTAGACTCTATAAAATTTTGATAGTCCATTTATTTTGTTGACATGATCAACAAATTTGTTAAGATTTGAAGATATTCTTACATGATATCATCTCCCCATAATGTGTTTTTCAGCTCAATGGTGGGATTGTTTTGGTCACGAATGCAAAAATCTTAGGTAGATGGTGAAACACATTTTGACCCTGTCATGCAGCTCATCCGCTTGTGAGCGTAATTGGAGTGTTTTTGAACACATACATTCCAAGAAACACAACCATCTAACACAAAAATAGATGAATGACTTGGTGTTTCTTCACCACAACCTTTGCTTGAAGTTGAAGAAAGCTCAAGGTAGGAGTTTTAATAACTTGCACTCAATTGAAGTTGTATTCATTGTGTTTTTCACTTGTAGGCAAAGACTAATTTCTACATGGAAAAAAACGGGAACTATTGAGGATGATTCCCCAATTGACCTTGATGAGATAGATCCAGAGTTTGAGTGGATTGTTGCGCCTCAAAGTGATGATGTTGTTGATGATAATGTTTTTGAGCTTGAAGATTTGGAAATCATGGAAACGACCAACTTTTTGAGTAGTGTTCTTGAAGGAGGACTTAGGTCAGGGACTTTCCAAGGAGAAGCATTAGCAGGGTCTCTTGTCCCCTAGCATGTCATTGGCTACATTTAAGTTTTTGGAACTTTGTACTTAGTTTATAGGTTGACTTTATACAAAGTCACAAACTATATTGTAATTGACATTTTGACAACTGTCTCCATCTAGTTATCTTTTATGCTATTGTGATATGTTTTGTGCAATGTAATCAACGATATGGATATAAATGATGAAAATCTATTCGCTACAATTTACTGGTTGAACTCTAGAATTTATTTGCTCTCAATAATTATGATGTGGAAATGTTCTTGAATTTTTAAAAAAAGTAAAATTTAACTATTTTTCTTCAAGTTTTTATGTTTTTTTGTAAATCCGATTTTTCTCGATTTATCCAAAAAATCCCAGTCCTTTGCTAAAATGATTTATGCTTCTATGATCATTATAATTCATGTATACAGATGACCTAGATTCATTCCTAGTGTGTGTGAGTAATGTAATTATTCGGTATGTGTTATTGGAGTGATGCGATGTGAGCTGCATCCCAATCATTGTGCAGTTTCATCAGAAGATCATACGTATTGTGTAAGAGTCTTATGAAGTGGATTAGATTAGGTGGAAGCTAAGTATTCATAGATTGAAGGTCCACAATTCATATCGTTTGTGTTGTGGTAAGATTGGTATCTCACACGCCGAGTTGGTGCTCAGATCTTGTATTAGGGGGGACATGTTGCAACGTCACTGATCCATCTTTGACAAGCTTGTGAATGAAATGATAATGAAACTCAACATGCTTTGTCTGCTCATGGAAGATTGAATTTTTGGCTAAGTTCAGAACTCTTTGATTATCACAGAACAAGGGAGTAGGTCCTATTTGAGGCATATGCATGTCTACAAGCATCCTTCAAAACCAAACTGCCTCACAAGCTGCCTTAACAGTACTTCGATATTCAGCTTTGGTAGAGAGAGCTATTGCCTGTTGCTTCTTCCTGGTCCATGTGACTGTACCTATGCCCAAATTGAAAACATACCCAGAAGTACACTTTCTGTCGTCAACACAACTTGCTCAATCTGAGTCTGTAAAACCAACGAGCTAAGGATCTGGACTTATGTTGTACAAAATGCCTAAATTTGGAGTGCCCCTCACATATCTCAGCACACACTTTGTTGCAACCCAATGTTCTATTTTAGGGGTTGTCACAAAGCCAGCGATTTAGCTCACAACATAGTTGGTGTTAGGTCTAGTGGTAGTGAGATAGATGAGGCTGCCCACTTGTTGCTTGAATGGCGATTCATTCATCATTGGTGAAGCTGAGCTGGCTGAAAGTTTCAACCCTTTCTCCATAGGTGTAGATGCCAGTTTGCAATCATGCATCGAAAACTTATCCAATAAACTTTTGCATATTTTGATTGAGAAATGAAGATGTAGCTATCTATCTGCCAAACCTCTACACCAAGACGATAATGGAGAATTCACAAATCCGTCATATGAAAAGTTTGACACAAATTCTGTTTGACCTGCTTGACCAAACGTGTTTCACTACCAATAATGATCAAACCATCAACAAAGATGAAAGAATAAGAATCTCACCACTGACATGCTTGACATATAGATTAGAATTAGGACTCTGTTGAAACTCTTGATCAATCAAATACTTATCAATCTTGATGTACCATGCTTAGGGAACCTGTTTGAGGCCATAGAGAGCTTTTACCAATTTGCAAACTTGGTGTTCTTTAGCAACAACTTGAAAACTTGGAGGCTGTGTCATGTAGACCTCTTCTTGCAAATCACCATTGAGCAAAGCACTCTTGACATCCATCTGATGAATTCTCCATCCAAACTAAGCTGAAAGAGTGAGGACAAGACAAATGGTGCTCAATTTGGTTGTGAGAGCAAATGTCTCCTTTGCAGCCAATGGGCTTCTTCCCTGGTGGAAGATGTGACAACACCTAAGTGTTCTTTTTCATGAGACTCTGATGTGTAGTTGCAATAGCTTGTTCCTACTTTGGTATACCTTTAGCCTCTAAATATGTCCGAGGCTCAAAAATATTGTGATTATTTGCCATAAGAGCAAAATTGATTGTGGTACACTGCTTGCTCTTATTCCTTGCAAATCTACCCTCAACAAGTTCATCGTCTTCAAGATCACTAATGGTCTTGACTCACTACTTAAGCCTGAGAGTAGAAGAACCAACATCCACTACAAGAGGAACAACATCACCTGGGATCGTTGGATGTGGAGGTTGAATGTCCTAAGGAATGGCTGGTGGCACAATGTCATTTGAAGCCCTCCCATCAAGTGAATCGAATGGAAGACAAACATTGAAATTTGTAGCTTGTGGAGGCTAATCCTCAGGGGTCAAAATTGGAGAAGAAGTTTGAAACGGTTTGCGTTCTTCATCAAACTGAACATCTTGTCTAAAAATGAGACGATCGATATCAACATCAATTAGCCGATAAGCCTTATGTGTATCATTGTACCTTGTGAACATCAAATTTTGAGTCTCGAAATCCAGTTTGGTGCACTTGGCATCTAGAATCAAACATAAGTTGTAGAGCCAAAAACCTTTAGATGATTGATTTTGGGCTTATGTCCAAACCAAGCTTCCTTTGGGGTCATCTTCTTAGCGACCTGTGTGGGAGACCAATTCAGAAGATAAGCTATTGTATAGACTGCCTCAGCACAAAGCTTCTTTGGAACACATCTATGCTCCAACATAGATCGAGCCATCTTAGTGACAGAATGATTCTTGCGCTCAACAACACTATTTTGTTGTGGGGTGTAAAGTGTAGTAAGTTGATGCTTAATGCCATGTGATGTATAGAATTTGGAGTAATCAGATGAACAAAATTCTCCTCCATTGTTGAACCGAAGAGTGACTATTTGATAGCTTGACTCTTTTTGCACTAAGGCCTTGAACTTCTGTAATATATTGAACACCTCTGATTTATGTTGAAGAAAATACGCCCACATTTTTGTGTTGAAATCATGAACAAATAGGAGAAAGTACCTTTGTCCAGCGACTAATGGAGTGTTCATGGGTCCACAAATATTTGCATGAACTAACTGCAAGGCCTTGGATGCCCTCCAAGCATCACCATATGAAAATGAAGTCTGATGCTGCTTCCTAGCTTGACAGGCTCCGCAAACTCCATGATTTTGTGTTTGAATCTCAGGTAATCCAACAATCAGACTATCTCAAGCCAATTCAGAGAGATAGTGAATATTGAGATGCCCATACCACTGATGCCAAAGATTGTTGATAGATACTTTTGGCTGCTATGGCCTACTCTTGAGAATCACCTGTATCAATGAGTCTATAAAGACCTTGATCCTCAAGACCAACTGCAACTATAGAGAGACTCCTTGTCAACAATGCCGCACTTGTGCGAACTAAAGATGACATCCAGTTGTGGAGAATGAAGTATAATTTGATTGATTGACAGTAGATTGAACTTCATACTTGGGACAAAGTATACATTGAGAAAGAGCAAATCCCTCCCACCAAGTGAAATCTAAATGTTGCCTTTTCGGACAACAATATACTCCTCACCTCCACCAAAGATCACTAAATCTATGAAAGGCATGAACTCTGTGAACCAATCCCAACGATGTGTGAAATGCGGAGAGGCACCAAAGAGTCAATGTACTAGGCAGATGATGTCGCATGATTTGATGGACATGTGGCCATGAATGCATAGGAGACAGACTCTTGATCAGAATGCGTAGCAGCTTGGGCCTTTTGCCGAGACCCTCCCTATGAAGATTGCGCAGTTGTGAACCATTTCTTGCAATCTATCTTCATGTGATCAAACTTGTACAATAATTGCATTGAACACTCTTCTTCTCTGAAGATACTTGAGGTTTACTTGGTGCTTTTTGCTGGGAGGTCTAAGGTTAACCTTTGTTCTTGTCCAAGGCTTTGGTTGTGAAACCCACTTGTTTTGTGGATGAACTAGCACTTCTTCCAAACTGTTGCTTCCATCTATCCTGCTGTAAAAGCTTGTTGCAGAGATTAGGAAACTTTAGGTCAACGCTAGTAGAAGTGATATTGTCTCAATGAAATGCTCGTAGGATCGAGGCAGGCTTTTCAACGTGATCACTACCATATCTTCTTCCTCCATTTTACAACCAATAGCTTTGAGTTGGTAACGAATGACCTTTATCTTTGTAAGATTTGCTTGGAGAGACATCTTTCCATCCATCATGACAGAAAACATATTTTATTATTTTTCAGAAAGAAAGCACAGCTCTTGACAGATGTCTCATGATCCTTCAAGAGTTCCTAGAGCTCTTTAGATGTTTTGCTGGAAAGCACCTGAGGGAGTTGATCATCTGTAACAAAAGGTTTTATGAGCATGACGGGTTCTCAGTAAAGCTCATCAAATTTGTTCTAATTTTTCAAGGCATTGATTTTTGAATATTTTCATCATATGTTGCTTCCAGGTGTTGTAATTGCGGCCATTGAACCGCTGATTTCCCTCCATAATGTGGTCAACAATGCCATCACAAATTTTGAGGTTGCCGGTCAACTTTGTGAAGGCACAAAAATTGAGGTGTGGTTGGCATAGTTTCCAAGATAGAACATGTTGAAAGATTGAAACAAAAAATGGGCATTGATGATCCTGAAAACATTGTCAGAAAAAAACCCTTTTTTTTTCCGAAAAAATTGTTAAGGTTTTAGGATCGCTGCAAATGTAATAGCACTGTCTAGTTTGTTTTTGGTATGTGTTTTCCAAATGCAACAATCTCTCTTATTTATATTGGTAATGAGGCTAGGAGAGACATGTCCCTTCATGGGACATGTCTATTCATTTTATAATGTTTCATTAATCAATCATATATATTAGAATAATATAAATTTGAATAATATATATTAATAATAATATATATAATATAGCATATATATCATATATATATAAATACAATATATTATTATTAATCAATATCTAAGTATTCTATGTATTCTAAGTGATCACACGACTGAAGCTACAAACATTAACAAAAATACCACAAAACCCTAGTGTTTAATGGTAAAGACCTAATTCCAAACAAGAATAGAGAACCCTAAGGGAAGGAATCCGAAATGCGGATTTGGGTTTCATGCCAAAACTTTAGCTAAACTTGCTCATGAAAAAATTGTGACCTAGAAAGTTGTGATTGTGGGCAGAAGATTTTTTAGAAAATTTTAGTTGTGGGCGAAAAAAACACTAGCGATTTTGGTGAAACAAGGACTTTTTTTGTTTTTGTCTCATGCCAACAGAAATTTGACGTGCGAGGCACAAAACAGCAAAAAATACTCCTTTCACATACAAATAGATGCGAGTAAATCGTGGATCGCACAACAAAAGATGGGTTTCAAGGTGTTAAAAATTGCAAGTTGCAAAAGATGCGAGAAGTAGGTCGCAAAAAAGTGAGAAAATCGCGTGATGATTTTCGCCCAAACACAAACACAAATTGAATTTCTTATGGTGCGAAAATAACCTTGCAGACGTGAGATAAAAGAAAACAAAATTGCGTGATTAAAAACCCTTCGAATTTTTACACAGAGCCGACATGATTTTGAAGAAAAATGACCAAAAATATGTCGTGCTTCCGTAAAAAATGCAACCCACAGATCTGCAAAACCCTCAATTTTCTTGGGGATTTCTCACCAAAAGAAACTTAGAATTTCAAACCAAAAAAAATTGCCCAAAAATTAGTTGGCTTTAATATCTAAAACTCTAAAAATAATATAATTATATTAACTTTCACACCAAATATATAGAGTTTGCAAAAGCTTTAACAAAAAAGCAAAGTTGTCTTTTTAAAGACTGACTAAAAGTAAAACTGATTAATACAATTAAAAAATAGAGCCTAAATGACCATTAACAAAAAGAATCTAGAAGCTAGCTAAAAATAGCAAAGAAACTTAAGGTACTAAAAACATTCTAATATCTTCTGGTGTAATGTGTGGGCATTTGGTCTTGGCTTATTATATGTTTAGCTAAGGGTTATTCACGTGGCTGACTTACAAATACATTGATCTCACTCTAGGCCGACATGTGAATGTTGTTCTCATTGTAATTCATATATATATATATAAATGACCTAGGTTCATTCCTAGTGTGCCTAAGTTATGTAATTATTCAATATATGTTATTGGAGCGATGCAATGTGAGTTGCATCCCAATCATTGTGTGGTTTTATCAGAATATCATATATCCCGTGTAAGAGTGTTTAGAAGTAGATTAGATTAAGTGGAAGTTGAGCTATTGTGTATTGAAGGTCCACAATCCATTTTTTTGTATTGTGGTGAGATTTGCATCTGAGATGCTAAGTTGGTGCTTAGATCTTGTATTACTGGATTGTTAGCTCCTATAGGTTGGTGCCTGCAAATGCAATTGGGGATTGGTGTCTATGGTAGGTTGGTGCCTACTTCATTTTTGTGAGGTTGGATTTGGACAATAGATCCAAGTAGCTATTCTCACCATGGTTTCTCCCTCTTGGGTTTCCATGTATGTATGGGGTTCTATTATGTAGATGTGTGTTTGTGTTATCATTTGAATAGTTGATTTAATGATAAAGTAAGATGCATAAATGTTCCTAGTGATAAGTTAAATTTGGAGTTGAGATTTTGCATATACTAAGTTCCATAGGAGAAGCTTAACAACTTGAGGTAGATCTGGGATGGCACACTTAGTTGCTCAAGAAGGTCTTTCTTCAAACAAGGCACCATTGTTTGATGGATCCAACTATGTGTTTTGGAGAGTGAGGATGGAATCCTATTCGATGGCTCTAGGGTTTGATATTTGGTAATCAATTGCGGATGGTTATGAGATCCCAAATACTCCTTCAAGGGATCAATCTGGGAAGAGAATGTGAAACTAATGCAAGGTCAAGAAATGATATTTTATGTGGTTTTAGCAAACTTTGGGTTTGTAAAGATTATGCATTGCGGGACTGCAAAAGAAGTTTGGGTACAATATCTAAAGTCAAAGAGGCAAAGCTTCAGATGTATTGAGGGTTTTTTGAATGTCTAAACATGGAGGAGGAAGAAAACATTGTTGCTTATTTACTTTGGGTTGATGAGGTTGTAAATACTATTAGAGGACTTGGTGAAGATATGAAAGATTTAGTGTGTGTTAAAAAGGTACTTAGATCTCTTCCTTCTAAATTTAATTCAAAAGTTTCTGCAATAGGAGAAGCCAAAAGACTAAATAGTTTGATTATGGATGAGTTACATGAGACATTAACGACATATTAGATGAGAATTGTGAATGACAAATGTTTTAGAAAGGAGGCACCCTTCAAGGCATTGTGGAGAAAGTAAGTTCAGACGCAACAAAGATTCAGATCTGGAAGAAGCAAACTTTGTGAGGAAATTGAAAAAAAGGCTCCAATAAAGGTAAGTTGCCATTCAAATGTTTTAATTGTTGTAAGATTGGCTACGTTGCATAAAAGTACATACAAAGAGTAGACAACATGAAGGTCTATGTATTGAGGAAAAAGGCCTTTCACTTGAAGAGTATGATGAAGACACATTCTAAAGTGAAAATTAAAAGGTTCTACTCATGGTAGTGGAAACTCTAGTTAAGGATATGTCCAGTATGTAATTGTACCATCCTAAATTGTAAGCACCTAACATTTGTGTACAATTTCATGATTTTTTAGCACCCACCTTAGTGTGTTTTCATAGTAGGACTTCATATGGCATTTAATGGACACCTAAATTCAAATATAGGTCCTCTCATTTCAATCTTGTTTGAAATTGAGGTAGGCCCTTATTTCTAGGTGTGCTATATTTTTCCTCTAATCCAATAATTCATCTCATAATCTTGGCCCAATGTTACCATTTGCGGCCTTCACGTCTAGTCCTGATCTCAGAATCAGCTGTACTTTGTAATTTGGTATCCCCTAATTGTTTGGGACCTGTGGTCCTGATCTGGGCTCTGATTTGGTGCAACATAACGCCTAGGCCCAAATTGGAACTGGGGTCCAGTCTTGGTGCTTTAGTGGGATATTAGGATTTACCGTTGGCTTGCTTGAGTTTTAACCTCTGAGATGTTGTGGAAGGTATGTAAACACCCTATCTCTCCTCATTTTGGTTACAACCATCAAGATTATCAAGCATTCACATTTACAATCAAGCAATCAAGACAAGTATCAAGAATTCAAGATTTAGACTTCTTCTCAAGCATTCAAGGTGTTCTTTGCCATGGATCGAGTTTCTTTCCCTCATTGAAGGCCAAGTAAAGGAGTTTTCTATTAAGGAAGGAGATACACCCACATCTTTCTTCTTCTCATTCAAGTATTGTGGCAAACTACAACATCTATCACACATGGTTTTGTCTTTCATGTTTTCCTTTTGGGTTTTTGTGTTAAGTCAAAGCTGTTGCATCAACATATTTGATCACATTCAAAAAAGCATTTGCATTGCCAAGGTATGATAGATCTAGCCTTTGCTATTTGACAACACACTTTTATTTCTTTCATTTTATTTGAAGGTGAGACAAACCCCTCTATCCAACCTCCGTCCTTGTTTTTTTGTGTGTAGGTACAAGTAGTGCAACTGTTAGGACTTGATCTGGCAAGTATGGGATTTGTCAGGAAGGCTGCAATTGGATCCGGGCAAAACACTTGCGTACAAAACATCCTAGGCTTTCTGTTCCTAGGAACATAACTTCTATGGTGTTTTGTACCTGGCAGATCAGTTCTCGGGTCTCGATTTCAGGTCGTTATAGCCTCTTGTCTATTTCTGTCAGTCTATCTTTTCCGAAACTATTTATATTTGCTTATTTAGCCTTCCAGTTAGGGGTCTAACTAAAACAAATCCCTCTATCCAACTTTCTTCCTTGTTTTTTTGTGTAGGTACAAGTAGTGCAATTGTCAGTAGTTGATCTGGCAAGTACAAGATCTGTTGGGAAGACTGTGATTGGATTCGAACAAAACACCTAGGTACAGAATGCCCTAGGCTTTATGTTTGTAGGAACAAAATGCCTATGGTGTTTTGTACCTGGTAGATCACCTTCAAATTCAAATTACAGGTCAGTACAGTTCTTAGGTGTCCATTTCAGGTCATTATAGCCTCCTCTTTGTTTTTGTTAGTCTATCTTTTCCAAAACTATCTATATTTGCTTATCTAGCCTTCTATTCTGCATCATCATTATCATCCCTATCATTCCAAACTCATATACTAATCAATGAAGTATCATTGACCCACTTAGTGCTGAAAGCCAACTTTAGCCTATTAGAACTTCTTCCTTCCAATTGTGCATTAGGAAAAGAGGGGGAACAATCCACATTGCATTAACCTTATCCTTTTCTTTATTTTACAGTAATATTCCCTTTAATGCAAATTTGTTTTTGGATTCAATTGTGTATGTTTTCTAGCTTTAACGTTGCAGATGAAATCCTACACTCTCTCATCCTGATTGTGGATCACAGAGTGTGATCCGAAACGTTGATGCTAAAAAACATACATAATCGAATCCAGAAACAAATTTGCATTAAAAATGTATTGTAGAAATTTGATAATGTAAATATCCCCTTTTTAAGAGAATTTATGATCTTGATTTTGGGCCTGAGGAATCAATGCCAGTCTCATATTTGTGCCTCTCAAGCAATTTCCCTCCTTGGCCGACTTGAATTCAAATGTTGGGAGGTGGGCTTAAGGCAATATATAAATATAGTTCTTTGAGAGGTTAGAAGAAGTTTTGGATTTTTGTTATTGAATCTTGGTTAGCTTGTGAGCTAAGGCAAACTAGTGCAATTTCTATGTTATCTAGTGCCACCCTAGTCTGTTGTGGTTTTGCAAATTTGTGAAGTCTTTTATAGAGAGACGAATTTGCCTTTAAGGGAATATCTATATCATTTAATACAAATTGTTGTAATAGTGAAACTTCATTGTGAGATTCCAACGAGAATATTGTGAGATCCATAGATTGAGGAATCGAAGTCATTTATAGAATAAGATAGCGTCACAACAACAACGATTTCTCATTCCTAGTGTGAACTTTGTTCGCTCACAACGTTGGTATTGAAGCAGAGTAAGATTGATTGTTTAGTCATTTGCGGTTATGCACTTCAAAAAATTCAATGCGAATCGATTAATGCAAAATATTATTGATCATAGAAATCACCATGTGTGAACCAGGGGGATACACTGTGTAATGAATACTTTGTTCTATAGTTGTAATCAAGGGTGAACTGTAGCCTCTCTTGTTGCCATTGTCTAAAACTTTAGTCTTATCTCAAGCCTGTAGGGGAGTCAACTTGTGGTGATGAAACTATATGCACATCAGATCGAGCATGCACTTCTGCTCTAGGAGCAAAGGGGCTACCAGTGATCGCCATTCTTATCGCCGCCCAATGAACATATACTTTGTTTCCGTCTCAAAAAACATAACGGTCAAAGGAATAATTGGATCACAATGATCAAGCCAGTGCTGCATGGAGAGACATTATATTAGAGGTTGACATAGAGGATGTGCACTGACTGAGACTCTGGCAATTATAGAAAGGAGGATCATGGACTTCAAACAATCTGCAATCCGCATCCATCAAGGATATGTGGCAAACAATAACAATAGTAAGCCTTCGATTTCCCTTCTGTGCTTCCCAATGCGGAAGATATCTGTAGTGAGCAAGATGCACCTATTTTATCTCAGATTTGCTAAATTTTGTACTGCTGATCTGAGTATTATCTCAAATTGATTGTATCAAGAGCTCAATTTTGCAAGAAATGTTCAGTCTTGTGCAAATATTGTAATTTTGCTGTGTTTTCATCATTGAATTTTACAAGGGATATTTCCCAGCATGTACTCCAGAAACAGAGAAGAAGGTGCTGAAATAGATTTTGAAGATTTTCTTTCAATTGATATTCATGAGGAGCTCGTTTAACTATGGATTTCTTTCAACATGTTCTTTATATGGCTGCTGAAAACAGTTGAAAACCTGATCTTTTAATGCTTTGCACTGAATAATAAACTTGTCCATTGATTGTTTGGAGTTTTGTTATGGTGTTGAAATTTCTTCTATAGAAATATTTTGTGTTGCGGTCTCCTTCAGTGAGCCAAATCATCCTTGATATTACCCTCCAAATTGTTTCTTCGTTTGCATTAAATTGAGCAACTGGTTCGTACATTTTTTCTGCAATAACAGAATGTCATCAAAAGGTCTCTCCTCTTAAACATCCTTTTGAATTTTCTCAAGCTGTTGCTTGATGGCCAAAGTTCTTTTATTTTTGCTGTGACGCTGATTTCATCTTATTATGCAGGCCCCGCTGATTGAGTCTTGTTCACCCGTTTCGAACTTGGAAAAGGATGAGAGGGTGTATATTGCCAAACCATGTGATGCCTTGTGCAAAATTCTCCTCTTTGGGCCAAATTGAGGAGTATTTAAAGGGGATGGAGCCCTAATTTATCTTCTTCTTGAGAAGTGGGCATTATCACAGATGGATCTCTAGCATTCGTGCTTATCAAATGGTTGGTTAGGAAAGTAAATATTTCTTAGAATAATGGTTTACTTTTCTGTCAAAGTAGTTCTTATCCAGTTGGCACTTAGAAAAAGTTTTTTCAAATGAGAAATTAGGGGGCCAGGCTGCAATGCTACCCCCTGAAACACCATTTGAGTAGATGCTCGTGAATTCACATCAGGCCTAACTTTATTACCTATGGACCGACATTTCCACTATCAGATTTGGTTTCTTGAATGAGCAACTTATCAGGTTTATTATTGTACAAGAGGTCCTTAAGATGAGCTCTTCTTGGTATCAGATATAAACTAGTTATCATATGTTCTTTGATAGAACTAATATTGCTTACCTGGTTAGAATTTGGCTTTGAGGGCAGATTATAGAGTAGCTTGTGTGCTGCTTCAAATTTTCAGCTGGCTCTTTTTAGTGCACCTCTATGTTCTTTTTCCTGTCTTTACCAGTCCAAATTTTTTGTTTAGTTGGATAAAGGGAAGATAGGAGGCATCCCCGAAGGAATGAGATACCATAAAAAATCACATATGCCCTTTTGAAGGGGAAGGTGGCAGCAGCAGATCTGTTCAACTCAATGAACTCATTTGTGATCCTAGCATCCCAGAAGCACAGTTTGAAGTATTTCCGTTCCAACCTTGTTGGAGATAGACTTTATCTCAATTGTTTGTTGGGGAAGTCTTAAATACCTGTTTGTGACACACCATCATGTCAACCTGCTCTGATAGCTAGTTCTTCTCTTGCTCTGGACAAGCTAAGATTATGTAATTCATGAATACCATGTCACAGTAAAACTTGTCTATCTTTGCTGGAAATAGGATTTCTCTCAAATGTTCATTGTGGAAGTAAGATTTCTATGCAGATACCATTGTGTCAACTGAACTTGAGAGATAGTTCTTTTACTTGCTTAGAACAGGCAAAAAATTGATAATTGACTTAGTCATGTCCAGAATATTTGAGGATAGCATGCAAGAGAAATGCAGCTTGTAATATCAATGTCATGCTTAAAGTTGGTCAATATGACTCGTTCTATGTTTCTGATTAGCTTTAAAATAAAAGTTCTTAGTTATTTTTGATGTCTTGCTGTCTTGACTATGAGTTATCTGTCTATACAATTAGCATAACATTTGCTCTAAAGTGGTTAAGAACTTAGGTATTGAAATGCTCAAATTCATGTTTTTCTGACAGTAGCCTCAGCATGGAAGAAAGTCTGGTTTGAAGGATTGTCTTAGTAAGCATTACGGGATTCATTTCTTCTGTGATTGATCCTTCAGGCAGGGCATATTCTGATGGCTCCATTGATGTGAAACTATCATCTTAGCATGTGCTGTTTAAATCCTTTTTCAATGTATATTCCAACTCTTATGTAACTGAACTCGAAGGAGCTAAATTTGGATGCCATTTTGTTCCATCTATTTTCACTTTGATGCTAAAATTTGTCTAGTGACAGACATATATTGTTACTTTATCTCTTTTGACATGCCGTGCATACTTTTCACTTCTTATATCTCCCTCCAACATTGAGTAATATTGATTCTTTTTGGCTGGAAACAGTACTTGCTATTCAGACAGATTCTGTCTCATTTGTAAATTAGTGTTTACTATTACTTATTGAAGCTTCAACATTCTTATTTGCAATTCTTGGTCTTCCAGTTTTCTTTTGTAGTCTTTTTGTTTGCATTTTTTAATTTTATTCCTTAATAGTTATTTATCTTCATGGTCTTTGCCCTCTTTCTGTACCCCGGGCATAGGTGGGTTGGAAAGATATAGTTTATTTCCAAGTTTTCTCATGAAATCTCAGGGTTCAAAATCTTGCTCTATTTTGTCTAATTTCTACTGGTTTTCTATAATGCAGGTAAGAATGGTGACCTGTCACAGAAGTTCTGGAGGTAATCATTTTCCATGGGTGTATTTTTAAAAGTTTAATTGTGTTCAATTGAATTTAGTATTTCAAATGATTCTTTATGGAACATGAAGTTTTGTATTGTTATCGTTGATTATTACAATTTGTTTCTTGAACAGCACAAAAGATCCAGGACAACAACCATTCACATTTAAAATAGGACAGGGAAATGTTATTAAAGGTAAATCATTGTCCCTGTTCTTGTTTTATTCCAGAGAACAGTTGCAAATGGAAGGACGTATGCAAATAAGTATATATTTCTTCACAAGCATCACTATTGACTATTGAGTAAAATCCCAAGTATCCTAAACATTTTCAAACTTTAGAGTCTATATTTAGGTCCCAGGAGGAACAAGAAGTATGGGTTACATAATTTGTATTGTGGTAATTTACTTGTGCCGCATTTGCACCTATCCTGAAATGCTACAGTGCTCTTTAGTTCACAATCAGCATTTATACAACAAAGTCAGATCATACTCATCATTCTTTATTCTTCTGCAATTGCATAAGTTTATTTACGAAGTGTCATCTTGTATTTTTGGTGAGTATGTTAAAAATTATGAGTTTATTATGAACGATGTGCTTGTTGGTTATGCTCATCAATTTGGTAAACTGATGGATAATTAATTGCTTTTGAACGGTTTCTCTCTAACCCTGTACCATAAATCAAATTGATAGCCTTGTTTCATCTCCAGGTGTAGAATCATCACATGTATACATTTGAACCAAAATAAGTAATTTGAGAAACCAACTAGTGGTAAAGTGGAAATCATTGAGTTTTATAGTTAATTGAAAAAAAAAATGGGTAGAAGATTTTTTATTTGAAGCAGCTGCTACTTACTCTACTTCAGCTGAGCTTAATGCAGTTACTGCCTGCTTCTTGTTGAACTAGGATGTTGTGATTGACCTTAAGCTGGATCAAAATCCTAAAGTGCTCTTCCTAGCACCACCGTGAACCATCACCTTCTGGATTTGAATCCACAAAGTCATGTAGATTAACTCTGAGTCTCCAACATACTTCAATGCATAATGCATTGTACTACTATCCATCAAGTATCATAGCACATGTTTTGCAGTAATCTAGTGAATTTGCCTTCTTTCAACTTTAAACTGACCCAATGTATTCATTGCACAACAAATATTAGGCCTAGTATTTATCAAATATGTGAACTTATAAATTTTCTGTACACAAGGTGATCCATCAAATCTGATTTTTCAATCTACAGTCAACTTTAAATTTGGAATTATTGGAATAACATGGAACTTACAATTGATCTTCCCAAATTTCTTTTAGAATCTCTACTGTGTACTTTCTCAATACCCCTTCAGATCAAACTTGGATGCCAACTCCCCCTTGCATCATGTTATGGGCTTCTCATTGCACCCTATAAGGTTCAGGCCATCCACTTACAAGAATAAAACAAGAAAATTAAATTTATTAGATAGATAATTCAGATTACGAATTGCAGCAGTTTTGGTGAAGCTCAACTTCCCTAAGTACTAATCAGTTTTTGAGTATTAAGAATGCTTCTTGCTTTATGCCATACAAAGCTTCTTTGGTCATGCATACATGGGTCTTTCAACTGTGCACTTCAAAGTTCAAACCATCTAGCTTGATTTATATGCTCCTCTCTCTATATTGCCATTAAAAAAAGTTAATCAGATACAAGAGATTTAGTTACTCTGATAGAAGCTTATCTTGCAATTGAAACAAATATCTCATCATAGGCAACTTGCTCTAAGATAATGCTCGTACAATAAATTTGACCTTGTGCTTTTCTGTACACTCATCTGTTGATGCTTTGCCTTGTATAGCCACTTGGAATCAATCATGAACTTTTTATCTTGATCTTGGCACAATCTCCCAAACATCATTAAATGTAAAGAGGTTTTTGGTACTCCTACTTGTTTTTGTGCCTCCCACAATGTTGGAGCAAGCCATTTAGTCTTCCTGACTGTCTCAGGTTGCTTTGAGGTATCTGTCATTGTGCTAGAACTTGGCAATCTGTAGCTTTACTGCTATATATTGCCGATTAAAGTTTGAAACAACTTGCTCAATTTCATCAACCTCAAGGAGCACTCTTGAGACTTATAGGACCAAGTATCTTCATTGAATTTCACATCTTAACTCACTTTTATCTTTACTAGTGAAAAAGTATAGATCTTGCAAGCCTCAGAAGATTCATTGTATCCCACAAACAGACTTTAAGGTTGGAGGCATCAATTTAGTTTTTTTGCCTAAGACGCATTTATGTAATGTGGACTCCCAAACACTTGAAAATGAGAAATGTTAGGTTTCTCTCCTGTGAAAGCTTCCTTTGGAGTCCTATCCTTTAACACTTTGTTAGGACAACTGTTTTATATGTACACAACACAATTGCATGTCTTTACCCAGAAACCCATGGGTAAATATGGGGGATGGATCATGGCCTTTGCTATCTCTATTATGGACCTGTTCTTCCTCTTTGCAACGTCATTTGAGGTTTGTAAGTCATAGTTGGCCTTTTGATCCTTGCATCTTTACAAAAGGTATCAAAGTCCTTGGAGGCATGTCACCTCTATTATTGGACCTCAAAACCCCAATCTTCCCATTTTTTAGTTTCTCTCAATAGCTTTAAACTCTTGAAATTTCTCTAAGATCTCATCTTTGGTCTTCATGAACTAAATGTAGGGTTTCCTTGAAGAATCATCAATGAATGAAACATAATAAATGTTTCTTGTCAATGAAGCTATTGACTTAAGTCCACATACATTTAAATGAATTAGATCAGGAATCCCTCTTGATCTACACTCACTGCTAAGAAAGGTAGATTTGGTGTATTTGCCAAGAGTCCACCCTTTGCACACTCTAGTTTTCTATATCTTGAACAATCCTTGCACCATATCGCTTAAGAGAGGCAGAGCTTGTAATGTCCCCCTTTTGGGATTACAAATTCCATTAAATGAGAATTGTGAGACAGATATAACCTTACCAATAAAAATCCCCTTTAACAAGGTAAATCCTGATTTGGGTCCTGCAGGCCGCAATTACCAACTAGGGAACAAGTGCATATATACAACTAACTATATTGTTAGTGTAATATAATCTGCCTTAGCTTTACAAATTGATAAATTGAGGAGATATACAATCCCAACTTAGAGATCAGGTAACAATATATAATGCACATTTGGATTTAATGAAAGGAATTCACTTATAGCATTTAACTTACATGAACCTAACCATAATGATGAGTGAGATAAGGAAGACATGACGAGGTGCCCTTATTGTCACTGCCCTAGGCCCAAGGGCGGATACTCTATCCCCCTTGGCTCCGTACCTTATGGGGTGGTGTGCCTAGTGGAATCATTACGCCATTCTCCTCCATCACTGTACCTTATTCCCTCCACATGGATATGGTCCCTTAACCATCTTATGAACTCTACCATATGGATTGGGGGAAAGGTTACAATAGGGTGTCCTAACTCAACCCTAGGCCCAAGAGCGGAATCTCTCATCCCCCTTGGCCTCGTACTTTATGAGGTGGTGTACCTAGTGAGGCCTCACCAATCTCCCATATTGCCCTTTCCTTCTATCTCATAAGGCTTGTTATTGTCATTGAATTTATGTGTTGTTTGATAAGTATACTTCCATATCATAGATATAAAATATATTCTCTAATCATTAATATAAATCTGATTACAGTATGTGGATTATCTGCATTTTACAATTATCCATATATAATTCAAAGTCCTTTGTTTATGTATGTCTCTACATACTCCAATTGTGTGTGTGTGTGTATTCAATTTGATTGTGGAGACTTATATTAATATTTTATACATTTCATATTTTACGCACACTAATGTTGTACAGTCCCATATATATATATATATAAACAGTAATTTTAATATCTACGATTGTATTCAGAAATTGATAACATACCTGCGATTTCTCTGTTTTCCCGTTACCTTTTTATGCAGTCTTATCTATGCTTGTCTCATTCGATGATGTTGTATTGGGTGATTGCTTTTACCTGTTTGCTGATTACTGACTGTGCGTATTGCTGTTGTGTTTGGTGCCTTGGACTGGAGATGTATTCTGCTTATTCCTCTATGATGTTCCTCCTAACTGTGCAAGCTATTAACTGCTGAATGTATAATGAATGCTGATTTGGTAGCAAATGCTGATTGGATAAAAGGAATGCTGATTCCCTCTTGCTCCCTCTCCGTAATTGTTTTCTTATACCTTTGTTTTCCAAAAGTCATGCCTTTTGGATTTTATTATGTTATTTTATTAATATTATCCTAGGATGCCGGTTCGGGTCCGGTTCCAAGTTCGGGTACGAAGGACCAGTTCGCTGGTACGGCAAAATTTTAAAAAGTGGTTTGGGTTTGTTAGTACAAAAACGTGTAAAAATTATCATAAAAACATTTAAAACAACAAAAACACCATAAACTTGTAATCATAGCATCATGATCATACCATCATAGCATCATATGCTTCAAGTTCAACATCAAAGATTCAAAACATTAAAATTAAATCATAACATCAAGTTCAAGTTCAACTAATGGATTAAACATTTATTGATAGTCTTCTTCATCTTCTTCACTTCCCTTTTAAAGATTTTTCTCTTGGAAACATGTTTAAGGTAGTCTTAGGTGGTAGCAATTTTCAAGTCTCCGAGTCCAAGAGTGAGTTTGAGCAATTTTGGCCTCTTGGAAAGTAATGTCTGTCTAGGGTGTGAGCAAGTGTTAAGCTAAGTCTGTCAGGAATATAGAATTGGAACTAAGTGATTTGTGAGGAAATGAGTTAGAATCATTAGAAAATCCTTGTTCTAGCTTCAATTTTAACCTCAAAAAGCTAGGACAGGTTGTGGGAGATAACACTATTGAAGGCATGCCGAATCTTGAAATTTGGCATTTTTTGAAAACCCCCAAAATCTAGAATCTGCCTTTTAACTCCTATGAAGTTGAAACCTATCTCAAACTTCTTGATAGTATTTATACAAATATAACTTAAAGTATAAGTTACAAATGTAACTTAGACTTAAATGTTATATTTGCATAAATCCTCCTGCCCCTGAGCTGAAAAAATGACTATGAGAACATGTTACCAAGAGAAAAATCTTTAAAAGTCACGGAGTCACACACATGACAAAAGAGTTTACACATTAAACATCTTTTAAATATATTAGTACAAACTAAACAATTTGAGTCTCAATCTCAACAATAATTTATATTTCAACCATACCAAGTTTCTTCCAGAAGTGTTCTACTTTAACTCTGGAGAGAGGCTTGATGAGAACGTCTGATGTTTGATCGCTTGTACTAATATACTCCAACTAGATCACTTTCCTTTCTACCATGTCTCTCACATAGTGGTAAGGAATCTCTATATGCTTTGATCTATCATGGAATACTGGATTCATTGAAAGCTTAATACAACTTTGATTGTCACAGTAGATAATAGTAGGATTCAAGGGCTCACCAAATAATCCCACAAGCAATTTCCGGAGCCATATTGCTTCTCTTGCTCCCATAGAGGCTGCAATATATTCGGTTTCTGTTGAGCATTGTGCCACTGAAGACTGTTTCCTCTTGATCCAAGAGATCATAGCCGATCCTAAACTGAAGCTCCTAATGTGCTTTTCCGATCAGTTACACTTCTAGCTCAATCTGAATCAGAGTATCCATGTAGATCTAGGTTGACATTTCTGTATTTGAGACCATATCCAATAGTACCTTGAAGGTATCTCAATATATGCTTTGCAGCAACAAGGTGGATTTCCCTTGGTTCACACATAAATTGGCTTAGAGCATTTACTGCATAGCAAATGTCCGGTTTGGTGTTAACCAAGTACATCAAGGATCCAATTATTTGTCTATAGAGAGTAGGATCTGCAAATTTTGACTCTACTGCTTCTTCCTTCAATTTGTGTAAGTTGGTTTCCATAGGTTTAAACATGGGTCTACAGTCCAACATCTCAAATCTCTTCAAAATATCTATATTATACTTCCCTTAATTTAAAATGATACCATCTAATTTCTGTTAGACTTCTAACCCAAGGAAGTAATGTAAAATGCCCAAGTCTTTCATATCAAATTTTGAAGCCAGGTCCTTCTTACATTGAGTAATAAGGTGATTAGCGGGTCATCAACATATAAAATTAGTATTAACATATCACCTTTAATTACCTTAAAATAGAGATTTGGATCTACATCATTCTTGAAGAACCTTAGTCCCATAAGGTAGCTATCGATCCTTTCATTCCAAGCTCTGGGGGTCTGTTTAAGTCCATATAGGGCTTTTTTCAATTTGCATACATGTGAGTCTGCATTATGTATCACAAAGCCTTCATGTTGCTCTAAATAGAATTCTTCTTCAATGGTCCCATTCAAGACATTAGTTTTCACATCTATTTGATGGATCTTCCAACCTTTAGCTGCTGCAATAGCTATTATTGCTCTAATAGAGGTGTGCCGGGCAACAAGTGCAAATGTGTCCTCATAATCAATACCTTCCTTTTGTGAGAAACCTCTGACAACAAAACGTGCCTTGTGTTTTTCTATACCTCCATCTGCAACATGTTTGATTTTGAAGAGCCATTTGGACGAGACAACAAATTTCTCTTTTGTTCTAGGTACTATATCCCATACATCATTTTTCCAAATGGATTGATACTCTTTCGTCATAGCATCTTTCCATACTTGATGCTTGAGAGCTTTTGTAACACTAGTTGGTTATGAACTAATGATCTCACTCATTAAGGCAACATAGCTTAAGAATCTTTTGGGTCTCTTACTTTCTCTAAAAGTTCCTTTGGGTGCTGCAAAATTCTCAGCTTCCTCAACCATCTTTCTAGTCCAAAGTGGTTTCTTTTTGTTGTTATTAGGATTCTCTTTTGGAGCAGTTTGGTTTTCATTTATGATTTCTTCAAGATACTTCCTTTGAATCTCAGGAGCAGGATCCTCCTGCATGACTTTAGGAGAATCTTGAATTTCTATCTCATTAGAACTCTTTGCCCTTTTGAAAGCAATGTCTTCCTCAAAGATGACATCTCTACTTAGTTCAATTTGTTTCTGTCCAGATATGTATATTTTGTAAGCTTTTGAGGTTTCACTATAGCCCACGAATATCCCTTTCTTTCCAGTAGGTTCTAATTTAGATCTCTTTTCTCTAGGTACATGAATGTAGATAGGGCAACCAAAGATCCTTAAGTGACTTATGTCAGGTTTTACACCAGTAAATGCTTCTTCGAGAGTTTTGTTATCTAGATGTGAGTGGGGACATCTATTTTGAATGTAGACAATTGTCCTAGAGGCTTCTACCCAAAATGAAGTTTCTATGTTTTGGTTGTACAACATTGCTCTAGCAGCTTCTACAATAGTTCTATTTTTCCTCTCAGCAACACCATTTTGTTGTGGATTGTAGGCTACAGTAAACTCCCTCTTAATCCAAACATTTACACAAAATTCTTTAAAAATTTCTGAGGTGTATTCCTTCCCATTATTTGTTCTCAGTATTTTGATTTTCTTCCCGGAAATTTTTTTTGTAAGAGCTTTGAACTCCTTAAACCTTTTAAGGATTTCTTTTGACTCTTTACATTTAAGAAAATAGATCCAGGTCTTTCTAGAGAAGTCATCTACAAATATTACATAATATAAGAATCCTCCCATGGAGGGTACAAACATGGGTCCACATAAATCAGAGTGGACTAATTCTAATATGTTTTTGGTTTTACTCAAACTATTTTAGAAGGTTCCTTTTGTATTCTTTCCTAGGGCACACCCTTTGCATGCACCTTCATGAATTTGTTTTAGATTGGGCAATCCTATTACCAATTTTTGTAATGAAGGTAGGGCACGAAAATGAATATGTCATAATCTTTGATGCCAAATTTCATTTGAATCAGAGGTCTCATGAATAAGGGCTTGATTAGTGTCTGTGCACAGTTTGTAGAGATATCTTTGTCTTATACCTATAGTTTGTGCTTTCTTTATGGTGGAGTTCTTTGGCCATGCCATAACTTTTCCATCCATAAAGGTAACCCTATATCCGTTGTCTTCAAGAGCAAAAATGGATATTAGTTTCCTCTTTATTCTTGGTACAAACAATACTCCAGTAAGTTGTGGAGAGAGGCCAGACTTCAGATTTATGGTGCAAGTTCCAACCCCCTTTACTGGATGTGCAGAATCATCACCAATAGTTACTTCTTCGTTATTTTCTTCTATCATTGTATCTAGGTGTTCTCTGAATCCAGTTATGTGTCTTGATGAACCACTATCAATTACCCAAGTATTGAATTTGTTTGATACTTGGCTTTATAATGCTGAGTAGAAGACAAATTTCTCAGAATCATATTCTATTGTCTTTCCAACTTAAGCAAAGGATGCTTGTTGTTTTGTTCTATCAGGGCACTTGATTGCATAGTGTCCATACTGATCACATCTGAAACATTGTATTTGGGAGATGTCTTTCCTTTTCTTGGATGATCCCTTCCCATAAGAATTCTTCTTTCTCTTGAAGTTTTTCTTCTTACCTTCCTTTTGAGAATTTGTGCTTAACACATGAATATCCTCATCTATGGGTTTTTGCTTGTTTCCTTTTGTCATCAGTTTCGCTTCTTCTTGTAAGCAATCTTTTCTTAGCCTATCAAATTTAGGGAGTTTTGATAATGCACTTATTCCTTAAACAAATGACTCCCATGAGTTCGGTAGGCTACCTAGAGCTATTAGTGTTAACTCCTTGCTATCAATTTGATACCCAATTGTTGACAGTTGATCTCTTAGTTTAGTGATTCTCATGAAATATGCATTAATAGATTCTTCCTTGTTCATTTGTACATTATTAAGTTGCCTCTTTAGAGCAAGGGTCCTATTGGTGTTGTTTATTTCAAAGGTGCTTTCAAGGGATTTAAACACTAGGTATGCAGTCTCATGGCTAGACATAATAGGTACTATATGGTCCCTAACTGCATCTACTATAAGTTTCATAGTTTTCTCAAGGGTCCTGCTTGCCTCCTTTTTTGAGACTGGAGATGCCTCCTCCATGTTTGATATTCTTAAGACCACTCTTTGGGAGTCCACACTCCTCTCCATTCCCCACCACACCACACCTCTATCTCACAATCCCAGGCGCAGGAACACTTGTCTTATGAACCAGTGGTTTGATGAGAACTGTAAGACCTTCCACCGTTACGTTCGCTTTGCCTTCTCCGCTCACCCTCACTCCTTCACCCAGTTGAGGCTCTCTTACCATCGTTTCCTCTGCCACAAGAAACGTGCCTTTGATTCGTTACAATGTCGATCCCTCTGTGCTTCTCTCTTGAGCTCCCCCAAGCTCTTCTGGCGTAGTTTGTTCCCCCGCCATCCTCCTTCCACTCTGGATCTCCGCTCACTGATTTCCCACACTTTCATTCTCTATGACGTTCTCGACCAGCCCTCTTTCCACCTCACCCCACCGCCCTCTTGCCATCTCTTCACATTCTCCAACACCTGTGAGGCGATTGGGTTGATGAGCACTAGCAGGACAGCAGATGAGGAAGGGTTCCAAGCGGAACTCTTCAAACTTGGTATCAGAGCTTTGGGTTCTTTTCTCTCTGTGCTCTTCAACAAACTAGTCTGCACTGGGTTTCTAGACTCTTGGTCTCGATACATCATTTATCTGATCCATAAGACCGGTGCGGTCTCTGACCCCAGGAACTACAGAACCATCATGGTTGGGCACACTTTTGCGAAACTCTATGCTACAGTACTGAACACTTTTATCCAGAGAGCTTGACCGTCGCCAGTGCCGTGCGAAGGTGTAGGCGGGCTTTCAGACTGATTTTCAGACCATGGATCACATCTTGACACTACGAACCATTATCGAGGAGGCCCGCTACTGCTCGACGAAGGTGTACTGTTGCTTTGTGGATTTCCGCAAGGCTTTTGATTCTGTTCCTCGGGTGGCCCTTTTCTAGAGACTCAGAGACATTGGGATCTCCGAGATTCTCCTGATTGCTATTATGAGACTTTATGAGTGTGTTGTGGGCAGATTTAGGACTCCTTAGGGGTTCTCCAAGCCGATTCAGAGTACCATCAGAGTGAAGCAGGGCTGCCCTCTCTCTCCTACGCTTTTTGGCATCTACATTGACGAGGTTGAGGCTTTCCTCCGAGATCTCTCGCTCCCTAATGATGGCTGCTATTTGCATCAGGTGTTGATCTCCATTCTCTTATTTGTTGACGATGTGGTCCTCTTGGCCTCCTCCCCCGAGGGTTTACAGAGACTCCTCGATGGTTTAGCTTCCTTTTGTGATCTTCGGTAGCTGGTTTTGAACCTGGGCAAGATCCGGGTGATGGTCTTCAATTGTTTGAAGACTTCTCATCTACACTTCTATTTTCAGGGGTCGGAGATTGAGATCTCTTCCTCATACACTTATCTTGGTGTTAAGCTCTCTGGTCCTCATTTCGGCTTGAGACATACTATGCAGCCCCGGGTCAACAAGGGGTTGGGCTCCTTGGCTCTTCTTGAGAGACAGTGCTTCAGACATCACTTTCAGGACATCAGGTCCAAGTTGGCTCTCCTTGACTCTTTAGTCAGGCCGACTATGCTATATGGCTCTGTTGTGTGGGGGCCCTCTCTTCTTGAGTCGGATTGGACCTCTGTTGAGAGAGTGCAGATCCTCCTCCTTCGGCGCCTCATCAAATGTCATCGTTCTACTCCGCACAGTGTTATCCTTGCTGAGTTTGTTGCTCACCCTTTTAGACTTGCAGCCATTTTCGACTTGGTCTGGTTCCTTCACCGTCTCCGGGGATTTGCTGATTCTACTGTCGGTCGACAGAGATACCCTTATCTTGCTTATTGCTCTTATTTGGCCCTTGCTAGTGCTGATCCCTCGAGTAGAGCCCGTTGTTGGTACGCCCAGGCCGCTGCCTTGCTAGGTTCCGTGGGGATCTCGATTGATCATCTACCCCCGTTTTAGTTCTCCTTGGATGCTCCCACCCACCTCCTCCCCTCTTAGCAGGAGTTGAATGGCCACGTCAGACTTGACATCTACAGACAGTATATCATCATGACCTCGTGCAACCCTCCTGGAGGGCTTCGTCCCAGGATGGCCTTCTATGCCGAGCACTATATGGAGATTCAGGACGCGGTCATTGTGCACCCTTCATATCTGGCCCACTGCTGGAGTCACGCTCTTTGTATCTCTTTGGGGTCCTTTAGAGTCGGCTCTCATCGGCTCCGCATCCAAACATATCACATTGATAGGGCTAACCGGATCTACCGCCTTTGCACCTTGTTGGAGACCAAGTTTGAGATTGTGATGTCCCCTATCGAGATTGAAATTGAATGATAAAATATAATAATAAAATTAAAATAAACGAGTATATCATTAATATAAGAATATAAATTATCATATAAATATTATATAATAAATAAATAATAATATTAAAATAGATAAATAATATAATATAATATAATATAAATTATTAAATAAATAATAAGTATAATTATGAAATAGTAAAATAAATAAATAATAATAAAATATAAGTATAATATAAACAATGATATTAATAATCATTGTAAATGGTAATTCAAATAAACTATAAATAAATAATAGTAATTAATATAAATAAATAAAATTATAGAGACATATCTCTAACATCTAAATATTGCAACCCTTCAACATGCAAATGTATATAATGGATATCAAATCCATTCCTTCCGGAATTTTATATATAGAGAGGAAATAAATAAAAAGGAGAAGGATAATAAGAGGTGATTATTCAAATTTCAACAGAAAACAAGGAAAAAAAATGTAGGAGAAAATCAAGGAGGAAATATAGGAGAAGATCAAGGAGGAAATGTAGGGGAATATTAAAAGGAAAGAAACATTGAATAAGTTAAAAGTAAAGACATTGGAAAGAAGGTAAGTATATCTTTCTTGAGTTAAAATATTTATAAAAATTGCATGAATTAAGTATTAACAATAATATGAAATAAACTTTGGAATAATAGGTTATGAAACAAACATTGAAATAATGAATTATGAAATATAATAATATTGTTATAAAGTAAACTTACATTTGAAATAACTTAACTCAAATATATTGATAAATAAGTAACTAATATATATAATATGAAATAAATACATTATATAGAGAATTATGAATTCTCGTGATTATAAGTATAAAATTATTTAATAATGGATTTTCATGATGATAGGTTATTGAATATAAATTATATATTATTGATAGGTTATTTTCATGATGATAGGTTATTGAATAACTCACTAATAACTATTAAAGGGATAGGGAGTATGTGTAGGAAGAGGCAAATAAATTGGTCACATGATGGAAAGATCCCGAGATGGGTAGAACCTTGAGGGAATCCACTTGTAGATTGTGCATTCATCCTAACACAGTAAATCCTCCATCTTTGTTAAGGTCTATGATTAGGAGTGAAGTAAGGAATTAGAGCTTAAATATATATTGTGAATTAGAGATTATTCTTAATATGATTGAAATGCATAATGTGTATGATAATTATTGGGGATTGGCATCCTCCTAGTATAAAACATTACAAATTACCATTCCCAAGGGAAATCCAAACACTAATTATGAATTTTAAGACAAATCAAGTAAGGTCCAAAATGGGGACATTACAGAGACACATTTCATTTTCCGATGTCCCATTTACTATGAGATCAAAGGGAGATTTTATTGCTTGTTCAGAGAGTGTAGTTCCCTTGCCTCCTTCAGATATACCGACCAGCGGTGCCTTGCTCTTTATCTTTAGGAGACCACTCGGCTTCAGGATTCCACCCTCCAGCTTCTGTTTCCGTCCAGCCAGAGATCTGATCATCTTATCACATCCTTTTTCACCTCGGTGTCTCCTGCCGGCGGAACAAAGCGCCCTCTCGGTCCTCCTTTCGGGCACACTAGGTTTGTGAGACCCCGTAGAGACCGCAAGGGTCACACTCGGCAGCATCACTCCACCTCCATAGTTACTTAGGGACGGTCCGAGCCTCCCTCTTGTCTCGGATCGTACCCTTCGGTGCTTGATTACTTCTCGCTCGGAAAGAGCCTTTAGGTGCTCTTCTTGGCTCTTTTGTTCTCTGCTTTCTTGTTGTTGTTCTTTCCCTGGACACCGTTTGGTGCTCCTGCTGTTGGCTGTTTTGCTCCGTATGTTTCCAGTCCCTTAGACCCTTTTGGTGGTCTCTTGTTGGACATTAATAATTTATCTTATCTTATCTTATCATTGTTCTCAATCCATTGAGTTTTCTTTCAGAATCATCATGATTCTAAATTTCCATGATGTAAAGTTGTTTGCACCTTCAAGACTATCCTCGAATCTGATTACACTCGACATTATGAAGAATGAAATGTGATTGCGATTTCAAGCGAGAATATGATTTAAAGTAATCTAATATCTTGAACTTAATTGGATCTTCCTTAGCAAGGCTCTGATACCATGTTAAATATGATTAAATTTCTTTCAGATTTGATCTATTTATGGCTTTTCTGATTTCAGAATATAAATCTTACAATCACTGTAGTTTCTTGCAGATTATAATCAGAGTATTGAACTTGATAAATACAAAGTTGATGCCAAATCAATATTGAGAAATACTGATAATGAATTTACAATTCTGAATTTTTCCTTAATGGTATTCGATCCACAAGAGTAGAACATTTATTGATTTTGATGTCTCCAATTGTGGATCGGATCTGCATTAAATATATAATGGAGGAGACACGTCCCATGAGCGGACATGTCTCCACAAAGTGGAGGCATGTCCGTTCATGAGATGTCTCATGAATTGTGCTGTTTCAACTTAACTAAACCCCCGATCTCTAATTGGGGTTTGTTACTTAATAAAACATAAATGCTTATCAAGTCTGATCTGTTATTTATTTTGCACAAATAAATAATATCCAATCTGGAAATGATCACCGATAATGATGCTCGATTGGGATCCTATATGAAACATGAAATGCCGATAATCTGCAACTAATAACCTTCTAAATGCAGATCGATAATATACTTGGAATATAGTAGATTCGATCACTAATATAAGTGATCGATTTGCAGAATTTATTGTGAATGATGACATGAATATATATACAATTAAATATGTGTGTATACATATGTCAGTACATACTGACATATATATACACACATTATTAAATCGATTATCATTTCTATATCTGACCGAAGCTACCATATTTCAACATAAGGTGACATTACTCCATGGTAAAGTGACATGCCAACACTTGCACTATTTTTCTATGCTCATTGCTAAGAAAAGCAGACTTGGCGTGTTTTCTTAGGGTACAATCCTCGCTTGCTCTAGTTTTCTATATTTTGAAGTTAAACAATCTCTGCACCATATCTCTCAATAGAGGTAGTGAGTATTGTGGTAAAATAATGAATGTATTATTAAACAATGATCATGAATGATCTATATATACAAGATACAAGAGAATGTTTCTATAACGAACAAGAGAGGAAATAGAAACATTCTTGTAGAGTGAAAGAGAAAGTTTCCATAATGAACAAAAAGAGTTTATGGAAACATTACAAAAATAGTGACCATTAGAAATGGACGAAAGAGATAAAATTAGAAACTATCTATTATCGTAATGCCCTCCCTTAATGGTCAATCTATCTTTAAAAAAATAGAAATTTGCATATCCTCAAAAAGCGTAAAAGGCACCCTCGGGTTGATCAGAGAGGTTTGCTTGTTCTGCAATGTTGGCCTGTGGCTGGGTTACAGCCTGCTTCCGCTGATCAAAAGCAATGCAAGCTCTACAGTCTCGAAGCATATGACCAAATTTGTGGCAGTAGTTGCACCGAATGTTCTTCTTGGAGCTATCCTGAGATGGAGCTGATGAATGAGATGGGCCTTTGTCCTTGTGAAAGGATTGGGCTGAAAATGCTTGTTTGGAGGAGGACGAAGGAGCACTGCTACCAAACTGTTGTTTCCAACTATCCTGCTGTAGAAGTTTGGTGCACAGATCTGAGAACTTTAGGTCAACATTAGTTGTAGTAATGTTGAGTGTCTCAATAAAGTGCTCATAGGACGGTGGTAGACTTTTTAGAGTAATGACCACCATGTCCTCTTCCTCCATTGTACGACCAATGGCCTCAAGCTGATCCTTGATGTCCTTAATCTTCAGAAGATGTTCTTGTAAGGACATATTCTTATCCATGATAATGGAGAATAGCTGATTCTTCAGAAAGAAGGCTCTGCTTTTATCTGATGTCTCGTGGAGATCCTTCAATATTGTCCAGATCTTTGCAGCTGTTTTGCCAGATGGGATTTGAGGCATTTGATCATCAGTAATTGAAAGCTTAATGAGCATAACCGCTTCATGATTACGTTCATCAAACTTGTCTTGAGTCGCATCAGTTGTGGTAGAACGAGTTTTGGTACCTTGAACAAGTGCCTCAAGGCGACGGTACTCGAAAATCGTCAACATGTGCTGCTTCCAGGTGTTGTAGTTCTTTCCGTTGAAACGTTGACTGCCTTCTAGCATAAGATTGGTGAGAGATGCCATAGTATGTTTTTCAAAGAAAAAACATGAAAATCAGAAAAAAGGACACGAACTTCAAGGCAAATTAACGGAAGACCCAGAAAATTTGAAGAGACATACAGTGAAGAACTCAAAAAACCCAGATATAATCTGCTGTCTCGAAAATTGAGGCATGGAAAACGATGCACCTAGAAAAAAGCAAGATTGACCCAGTTGAGATCTGCAAAAAACCCACCAGGAATATGCTGGCAGATTTTGGATTTGCTGGCTCAAAAATTGAGGCACCCAGAAAAGACGAACGACAACCCAATTGAGCTCTCAAAAAACCCTCAAGGAATCTGCAATCAAAAAAAATTTCCGACTTGAATTGAAGGGTCAAAACCCTAGTGGAAAGTGCAGAAACCCTAGGTGGGTGAGGAAAAAAAATGCAAATTTTGAACACACTCGAGGCAAAAAAGCTTTGAAAATGTTGAACTAATAATTTCAAAAAAGAAATTACAATTTTTTGAAGAGGCCAGGAATTTGCTCTGATACCATATTGTGGTAAAATAATGAATGTGTTATTAAACAATGATCATGAATGATCTATATATACAAGATACAAGAGAATGTTTCTATAACGAACAGGAGAGAGGAAATAGAAACGTTCTTGTAGAGTGAAAGAGAAAGTTTCCATAACGAACAGAAGGAGTTTATGGAAACATTACAAAAAGAGTGACAATTAGAAATAGACGAAAGAGAGAGATAAAATTAGAAACTATCTATTATCGTAATAGAGAGTGCCATGGTCCAAGTGCCCAAATTTTTTGAGCAAAATCTTGCATAATTGTGACCATGCTTTTGCGTACCTCTAGTCAATACTTGAATAGGTTCTTAGTTGTGATTTCTATTTTTAACTTGTTGATCATCAAACTCATCCACATAAAATCTGTTATGGCTGAAATTGAAAGCATGTTCTTTGTTAATCCAGGGACATATAGGACATCATAATATTCAACGTGTACAAAAAGAAACAGTTTCAGTCCCTGTAATAAAATATATAGCATCATCACCAAGCTCTACTTGTATACATACATTTTGCTCTTGAAGTTCGATAAAAAGTAAAAAAACCTTCTTATTGAAGGTTGTGTGACTTGATGCTCTATGTCTTGTCCCCTTCTTGAAATAGGATTTAATAATAAACAATATTTAATTAAATAAATTTTTTTAAAAGAACAAAATTAAAAATAATTAAGATTTAGTTAAGTTAAATGAATGGTTAAAAGGCATGAACAGAAAAGTTGTCTCCCTCAAACATGAGATATAAAAGGGAGAGAAGAGAACTTCATTGGGAGAAAAAAAGAAGTATGAAAGCATGTGCTTGGGAATCAAGGAAGGATTAATAAAGGAATGAGAAGTAAATAAGGAAGTGACACTTTCATAGGGTAGAAATTATGAAGGGATGTACACTTCCAAAGGGTGCTAACTGTGAGAGGTTGTGTCTACTGCCAAAAGGCAGACATGATGAAGAGATGTGACCTCTCCCTTACATTGGAAGATACAAAGGGAAGAAGGTTTCATTTGAGGAGGGGAAAAAGGGAGATATTATGGGTACAGCAGCAGACTTGTGTGAGAAGAGAAAGATTAATAGAAGCAGATCTTTGTGAATACTTCTAGCAGATCTAAGAGAAAATTTATAATTAGATCTTTAAGCAGAGTTTGAGCAGAACTAAGAACAGATATAAGATAGAAGTAGATCAGGCCTTCGAGCTGATTTAGGGCAGACCTTCAAGGCAGATCCTAAAGGTTGCCTGGAAGAGAGAAGAATATTTCTACTCTAGCGATTCAAGTATGTAAAGGAATCGTTTGTGAGGAATGATAGTTATGAAGCAACATTCACTAATAGTCAGATCCAAAGGACATGATCCCTTATGGAAGGGCAGATACCTCCAAAGATTGTATCTCTTAAGGGAAACAAGAGGATATTAAGCCACGATAGGAAAAAGGCAGCAAGGCATCAAACAGGGAATAAGCAGTCGACTGAGCAAGGGATCTGCAGTCTTATAGATAATAAATTAGACAGCAGTTTATATATTGTTCAAGGCATTGATATGGTGCATAGTATATTTTGATCTGGCTGATTGATTATCTTGTCTTCCATTTGATTTGAAGTGTGAATGTATGCATAATTAATAATGATGAAGATTCTTTTAAAACTTACAACCAATGTGCTGTCCCGTTATGGAGGTGAGATATGGTACATGCAAGGAATGCAAGTAGCTGAGTGGTCCACTCAAGGTTAAATAGGAGGCCGAATGATGGATATACTTTTGTGCCCCTTAGGAGGTCGATATCGCGGATATACTTTCGTGCCCAATTGAGGCCGATATGACAGATGTATTTTCGTACCCCTTAGGAGGCTGATACGACGTATATACTTCTGTGCCCCTTAGGAGGCTGATACCACGGATGTATTTCTGTGCCCTTTAGGAGGCCGAATGGTGGATGTGCTTTCATGCCCCTAAACTTGATGGATAGGTGCAAGGCACCTTGTATGATCGCCCGTGGGCTTCATAGCGTGTTTGAGTCATTGGATCAAGCCTCAGAGGAATCCCACATATACTATATGACTTATGATTTGATAACTAATTTGATTTCAGGTTCTAAATCAAGAGACTAAGTTGAATTTTCATTTTCGAGTACAATCTAAACCCTAGATGGGAATTTTATGGTAAATCAAGTAAAGTCCCAATAGGGGAAATTACACTCTATTCTCCACATGCCAGCAGCCACCCTAAACCAAAAATGGTGTTAGTAAAAGAATGACACCATGAGAAGGTTGTCTCAAGCTTGGAATGAAGCACATCTATTTCTGAAGCTTCTACATTCCTCGCAAATTACTTACATCTGCCATTCTCCTTTATCTTCCTTAGACATTGAGAAGCATATTGGCCATTCTTGTGGTATTTGAGACACTTGGTATTGCTTAATTTTCTCTTCCCCTGCGGACAAGATTTTGGTCATTTCCTTTTTGACTCTTGCCAAGTGCTTTCTTGCAACCTTTTCTTACCTTCCCAATGAATGCTTGGTTGTGACTATCTTCAATTTTGATTGAAGTAGATTCAAGTTTGGTTTATTCCTAGCTTTGGAATGAGCAAAGACACTTTGAGAAAACAAATATCTCGATGGAGACAACTTGTTTAAAGCTATGGACACCTACTCTTCATCCTTTACCCATACTATAGTGAGCTGATCACAAAGCTCTCTGATCTTCATTAGGTAGATGGCTATCATGTCTATGTTTCTCATATGTTTGGCAATAAGACTGTCCTTAAACAATATTTTATTGGAGAAATTGAGAAGTGATCAATGCATCATATAGCTCCTTTGCTATCTTCTTCTCAGTGTTATATGAGATCAAATGATCCTTCACTGAATCCAAAATGATTTTCATTGCGTTGGCCATCTTTTTGTTTAGAGAATTGGATGGAATCAATAGGAGTTATAACCTTGGTTTCCAAATAGAGTGTAGACCCAAAGATCAACTTCTTATCATAGCATCTGCGATTTGCACTTCGAAGGGGTAAGGTTTGAAGTGTTGTCTAGGTGATAGGTAGTCATACTCTCCAAGATCTAGACTTGTCATGTTTGTAGTTGCTGGAAAACAATGAACTAAACCAATGAGTTGAAATTTGAAAATAAATCAGATCGATAGCCTTTCATAAGTGCAGATCAATGCTTTGATCACTGGAGCAATTAGAGCATCACATCCTGTAACCTATGGTTATAGAATCAGATCCATAGCGTATCATAGGTGCAGATCAATGCTTTGATCGATGGAGCAATTATGGTATCACATCCTAATTAGAATGCTTTGATCACAGGAGCAATTAGCTTATTGTCTATATAGGTCATAACCTTAAGGATCCAGATAGGTTATTGGTTTAGTTCATCCTCTAACCTATCATATTCATCGGGCATCACATTCTATTCACAAACCAGGAAGATTCCAGTTAGGGTGCCTTGATACCATGTTAAAATTCTGACCATGGTAAATAGATTCTGAGCATAGAAAATTAATCCAAACTACAAAATGAAACTTCAACTGAAACAGCAGATTTGAGTACAATAATTTGCAAACATACACTGCAGAAAATATGAACAACGCACTCAAAAATTGTCATTTACTAAACTGAAGCTTTTTTTTTTATTCTAGTAGAAATGTCATTATTTATTTTATAAATATATAGACATCAAAATCTTAAAACATATATTAATGCCTACAGATGAAACTTTTAAAAACTAACATGCAAGTATATGATATTTGTTACTTTTTCATAGTAAAAACAAACGAATTACTGGAACGAATGGTGGCCTTTCCACAAGTAAAATTTAAAGTTACATACAAAAGTAAAATAACCCTCCAAATAAAATAAAGAAAAATATCTTGTTAAATAAGATGAAGTAAAATAAATCTTAACGAAAAATTTAAATTACATGTCCATCAATGTATGTAGTAAATAAAATAGCCCAAAACTGATATTTCTCAGTGTTTTGTAGCTGGATATATTAATATAGCTATACTAGTAGTTGAACCAAGCATGCCAAATCATTATTTTCTCAATTGCTATGCCTTCAATCCTCTACTTGAGGGCATCATGAAGCCATATTTCTACCTGTTGAAGTAAAACAGAATATCTTGCATCAAGCTGAAGAGTAATTAGATGCATAAACTACTCTCTTCTAAGTTCTAACAATAGTCACTCTTAACAGAGGCTCTTCAAGATTAATTATAAAGGTTTATATTCAAGTTCCAAGGCCTCACTAATAGGATCCCTTCATTATCTTTGAAATGGAACTGTCTTTAATGAGGATTTTAAAACAATTTTTGGAGTTCAGTTACAAATGTTTTCCACCATTTCATTAGATTTAGGGCCGCAAAGGGTAACAAAATGTGGCATTTTGCCACAAAATTGCTACCTAGTTTCTATTTTCTTTCATGCCGACACTTGTTTAACCTAATTAACTTTTAAAGTTAAGGGTTCTAATTGGTTAACCAGATTGGCTAGCTGCCCATTTTAGGGCTTTCAGCTACCCTTCTCTAAGTATGACCTTCAATTTTTCAGTTGGTATCCATTATAACATTATCCAGATCTCAATTTTTATCTTCGAGAAGAGTAAGCATGATTCTAGTATCTTCCTGTAATATTTTTAGTATTATTTCCAAGATTCTTAGTGTACCAAAAGAGCATACGCCTTTGGAGTCATGACACATCCTCGTTTTCCTGTTTATTGTGGATTTTCTTCGGAGTGGTGGTACTAATGTTTTCCACTATTTCACTACAGTTAAGGGTCCCAAAGGGTAACAAAATGTGGCATTTCACTAGAAAGTTGCTTTTTAGTTTGTACTTTATTTTACACACGCACCTGGTTGACCTCACTGACCCTTGATGGTTATAACTGGCTAACCAGTTTGGCTAATTGCTCACTTCTAGGGCCGTCAGTTACCCCTCTCTAGGTATGACCTTAAACTTCTGAGTTGTTATTCATTATAATGTTATCCAGCTCTTAATTTTTAGCTTGCTGAAGAGTGAGCTTAATTCCCATTTCTTTCAGTAATAATTTCAGTTTGATTTCCAAGATTCATAGCATACCAAAAGACTGAAAGAACATACACCTTTGGAGTTGTGACACATTCTCTTTTTTGGAGCTTCCATCTGAATTCATCTTTAAGATTTCCACCAATTTCTAGGGGAGATTTTTGAACTCCATAAATCTCTCTTTTTCTGACGGACCACGTGATTGAGGGACTGAATTTAGTGTAATAAGTTTCATGCACTTGCATTACAATGACATTTTGGTTGAACTAAATTCGTAGCCCAAGTTTCCTAATGATGAACCATTGCTCTAGTTAATGCTAACTAGTTATATGCATGGAATGGCACTACTGTTCTTCAGCACTACTCTGGTCTGAAAAGCAAATGTGGATTGCATTCAACAATGGTTTGTTGAGGTCTCACTTGAGGTTGGCATGCTTTCCCCTTAAGGAATACAATCCTTATAATACGTCCATAATTTCCCCTTTAGGAATACAATCCTTATAACAAGTTCATAATAATTTCGTTATTTTTGCTTTCTGTATTTATAAATATGCTGTCATTTATGACATGATTCCTTAAAGGATTTTGTTTCTTATGCATTATCTCTGCAGGTTGGGATGAAGGTGTTTTGGGCATGCAACTAGGAGAGGTTGCAAAACTTCGGGTAACCTCCTCCTTCCATTTACTTTTTATGCAGACATTTGTATCAGTCTTTTCTAACTTTTTAAGATTTAGAGCTCAATTATTGGACATACATGTACATTGTAATGGGTTTTGACATAGCAATTCAGTTCAGTTATCAACATATGCTTAGGTGTATAAATTTTCATGTTCAGATCAAAATCAGTCCTTAGTTGAATATGATTTTGAACATCTATTTTTTATAACTAAAGGGAAAGTGTCTTTACCACCAGTGATCTTTTGATTGTGCCATAGAAAGCATCACTTGTTAAAGTAAAGTAGGATTTGTAATACAATTTTCATTTTTAGTGGAAGTGAGAAGCACTTCCTACAGACTTATTTCTTACACTTTGATAATGCAACTAACTTCTGCATCTAGCCAACTGATAATCTTTTGAGATTCTCTCCTTATGTGCACACTGGGCCCCTGGGGGCCTGGCTTTTTTTTTTTTCATTTTTATATCAGAACTTTTTTTATCATCACAAAAGCAGAACTGGGAGTTGTTGAGGCCACATTGACAATTGGGTATGTTGTCAGAATGATGATATCTGAAACTTTTTGTTGGATCTTTTTGGGCCCGTCTGCAGTCAGCCACATTAAAAGCTGCCTCAAAACCACTCCAAATTACATGAAACTGAATAAACACATTTCTGGTGATATATGGGAACTTTCTACCAAAGGGATTTCTGTAATGAAGCTTATCTTAGGAGATTTTAATCGCAGAGGTTTATAGGCTTGCTTGTTACAACAGGGTTTGGAAACTGACTTTAATCATGATCCTGACATCATTAGACACTGCAAATCAACCAAATTTGCAGGTGCAAGCACGTTGTATATATTAAATTATAACCATGAGAGTGCTTCCGAAAGAAAGTATGAGTTTTTGAGTATTTCTGCCATATATTGTAATTTGTTCTCCATGTTTCATTCAATAAGACATCAAACTCCCTTTTCACAATCTGGATCATCTGGAATCTCTTTTACCTTATCTAAATCACTTTGGATTTTATGCAAGGCCACATCCAAGTTTCAGTCATTAAATATAATGATGGTATGTTAAGTATAGATCTAATTTGATATCATGGCAAAACTTTTTGAATGATGAATTCTCAATTTCTTTTATTTTGTGATAATCCAAACCAAGTTTTTCTATGTCCTTACCATTCTGTGAATGACAATATGAATATGTTCTATGGCAGTTAAGCAGCCATCTTGCAACTCAATACCAAGTGAATGTATACTTTTGGATTTGTACATAATTTTTTTGGTCTCACCACGTGTAGATGTTTCTTCATACCACACTTTCGAAGATTATTAATTAACATGTCTATCGAGAGGTGTAACCCAATCATAGGAACAAAATCGTGACTAATCACTGTAGTTGTTTTGTTATAGTTTATGGAAGTTGAAAACATCATATCAATGTTGTGTTTCAACAATAGTGGGTCTTTCTTTGGATGAAAGCTTATTAACAATATCTGTATTAATTTCGTTTATTAAATTGTTACTATTCTTGTAAATATAAAACTGCTGTGACTTGAGGTTTGTACTTTTCATTAAAGCATCTTTTGCCATTGGATTTCTATTTTTAATTAGTCGCAAAGATGTTGTTATTCAGTATTGTTGTCTAGGAATCAAAGAAGAATGCTAAATTTATAATTTTAATTTCATTTCTTTTTGCAGTGTTCACCAGATTATGCATATGGGGCAGGTGGCTTCCCTGCTTGGGGCATACAACCTAATTCTATCTTGGTTTTTGAAATTGAAGTTTTGAGTATAAACTAAAAGATTCTCATCTTTGTTGAAGTTATGATCTGCAAACATAGTGAGCTAACTATGGTCACAGTTGGAAACTCTATTTAAGTTGCAGAATCTTTATATTAAATTTCTACTTGTTCTTAATAATGTCATAACTATAAGCTAGATTTATGGTAGTTGTCACAGGAAGTAGTTGGTTGTTTGGAGTTCAAACACTTGAAGCCGCTCTGATGTGTTCAATGAGAACTCCCTGTTTGGCTAATTTTAGAGTGTGCCAACATTCAGTTCTGATTATAGTGCCAAGATGCTTTGTCATTAATAATTGCAATTGAAACTGTTCAGTTTCTCCGTATAACTCATCAAATGCATAGATGGTAATTATATTTCTGAGGCTAACCATGACTTATGGCATAGGGTTGAATTATTGAGATTTGTATGAAAGATAAGTTACCATGAGAAGTACAATTCATACTCAAAATGTAAACTAAAAACAAACCAAATATTGTATATGGTTCACCAATCAGGTATTCAAGAGTTTGAGAAACTTTGTAATGGTGAAAATGATGTTTATTTTACAATTTGTGATACGAGGGCCTACAACCTTGTCTCAGGTAAATAATTGAGGAAACTACATGGAATGATCATGTTGCATATGAAGCTGAAAGAAATCCTTGACATGAGCAGTGTTTGGCAGCAATATTTTGACAAAAAGAGACTCACCAAAATGCCCTAAATAGACAAGAATGTTGCATGTGAAGTTGAAAGACATTCTTAACAGGAACAGTACTTGTCAACATAGGTTGCGTGCACAAGAAATGATACAGAAGAATGGCATATACTTGAGCAGAATTGAAGATCGATAATATGTTAGAAGCAAGCATTATATAAAAAGTGCATATTCAAGGAAATGGTGAAAAGGTTGATTATTTTATAATTTGTTATTACAAGTGCCTACAATCTTGGCTCAAATAAATATTTGGGGAAACTAAATTGACTGATCATGTTGCATATAAAGCTGAAAGAAAAACCTTACACGAGCAGTATTTGGCAGCAATAGTTTGCATGTACAATGGAAGATATACCAAATTGCTCCAAATGGACAACACTGTAGCATGTTCAGTTGGAAGACATGTCTAATACGAACAGCATTTGCCAACATAGTTTGCATGGGTACAAGTTATTTAAAAAATGGAGATTCTCTACAGGCAAAGTTGATTTCGTTAAGATAACAAGCATTTTTTAACAAGATCACGTTCAATGACAGTGTTCGTGATATCCTTTTTAGGTGGATCTGAACTGCGAACCGGTGGGCACTTTTTTTTGCTATAGATAACTATGACATTGGCAGCAAGCAAAGTTGATATCATTTAGAAACCAAACATTTTTTAAGAAGAGCATGTTCAACAAGGGTCTTAGTAACTTACTTTTTCAGTGGATTGAAACTGCGAACAGGTGGGCACATTTTTTTGCTATAGATAAATATGACATTGGCAACAAGGAATTAATTCACATTATTAAAAACTGAGTATGTTAACTCATTTTTACCAACTTGCAAAATTATGTTAAATGACCTTTTACTTGCTCACTTGATTTTTGAGATCTGATGCGACACTTGTGATTACAAACTTGACTGTATTGGCTTAAGCTCATTTTGCTTGTTTGTAGTTTTATAAGAAATCTTAATGCCCTAGAAACTCAAATTTATTTGTTTACAGTTTTGCTTGTTTAGTCTAAATGCTTGATAGGATATGCAATGCCAGGTTATATAACATTTAAATTCTAACTTGAATAACTAACGAAATATTAAACTAGTACTGCATTATTATTATCACCTTTATATTAAAAAATATTGCAATTACATGTAAATTCTAACTTGAATAACTAACGAAATATTAAACTGGTACTGTATTATCAATATAACCTTTATATTAAAAAATGTTGCAATTACATGTTAATGAAGGGCCAATACAAAATTGTAATGTTGAAATTTACATATTCATGTTATTTCTCATTTAGTTTTGGACCCATTTTGATGGAATGTCTTAATATGATTACATAATGATGTCTACTCGTGTTAAGTTCGGTTTGTTCAATTGATCGTTGCCTTCATTTTTTGCATTCCTTGCCCTAGGCCATTTTTGTGATGTGTGGGTTTGCTCATGCACAATACAAAATTGATGCAAAATTCAAATTGTCATTCTGTCATTTTCAACTAGTTGTTAGGAATCGACTAGGTACATGTGGATGCAAGTATTTGTTATATCTTGGTATAAACATCCATTGGAGCATTTGAACGCGTTTGCTAATTCAAGAGTTATCTTGGACTATATGACAATCGTACACAATTGCAAGGAAGATTGGTTTTGGAGCATCAAGAAGAATCAAACGTCTATATTAGATTTCACATCTAGACCATTATATGCTCACTTCTTGTTTGCTAACATTTGCCAAAGGTTTTGAAGCTGATATTTCAAGTGGGTTGATTGAGAAGAATGTGAACCTCCTTTAATTGAACTTTTGTTTCGGTATTTTTCAATACTATTATTCTTTACACCTCAACAAGAATCCCAGTGGGCGAGATCATAGGCTTTTGTATTAGATTAGATCAAAATTGTGCTTAGAGATCAAATTAGGCTTTTGTATTAGATTAGATCAAAATTGTGCTTAGAGATCAAATTTGCATTGTTCATGAATGATCTTGATTATGAAATCAATCCACATGGAGATTGAGATTTGTGTTGGTATTAAGACAACTCACTTTTGTGGACATCCAAATTAATTTTGTAGGGTTCAAGCATCCTTAATTGATCTTTTTGCTTCAAGAGGAAAGTATAACATTCACATTTAAATTATTAAAATAATATTTTTGTATACTAAGAAATTGGAAAACAAGCAAACAATAATAATACAAAACCTAAGATTCAATGTGAAATCCTTAGTCAAACTATTGAAATTATGGAAATTGAATGCAAAATCAACAAATTCAAACCATCCGAGTTGTTCATTCCCTTGAATTGTTCTACATATGTGTGCTCAATGCAAATTATAAAGCTCCAAGTGATGAGAAGAGAATTTGAGTGAGTTTATATAGCGATTGAGGATTGATTGAATGGTGGAGATTGATTAGAGTTCTGGGAATTTGAATGATATGATTGTGAGAGAAATTAAAAGGTGAGTTAGGAAAGGAAGTTAGAGTATAAAAAAGGCAATATAAATTAGCAAGAGGAAGAAATAAAGAGAAAGTAAGATAGGATTTGATAGAAATTAGCAAGTGAGGTGCATAGGATGAGAGGAAATTTGTACGTAATTAGAAAGTAAGGTGGACAAATTATTCATCCCAAATACAAGTTAAATTACTTAATTTTGAGAAATGAGAAAAGAGATCAAATAATTGATAAATTATTTAATCTTTATGTCAAAGGATTGCCTTAAGGGATTAAATAATTTGGTTAATTATTTAATTAGTTAGGACGATTTAATAGTTAAAATTAATCTAATAGATTGATTGATGATGACAACCAATTTTGATGAAATTGATTGATTAAGGTAAATGATAAATTAAATTGATTGAAGACCATAGGAGGAAATTTTATTTATTTATTTTTGGTCGGTAAAAGGCCGAGGCCCAAGATTTTTTATTTTTATTAAAATTAAAAATTTTACATGTAAAACCCGCTTAGTGCAGGCGCTGGTAGCAAAGAGCAGGGTCGAGAAAACCTCCAGCCGTGCTTGGGACTATAAGTCCGGATACTGATACATAATTTCCGCAGGCATACCCACGACTCGATAACTATCGAGATTTGTCAAGAGTAGTTGTAAACCATTGTTTAATTACAATTACATAGTAGAAACAATTCACTTATCAAATACATTTGGATTAATGTTCCCATTGTCCCTATTCATGAAGGGCCCTCCATAAGGAGTCTTTACTTGACACCAACCGATGACAGGATCCTTCCAATATTCCTGCACCTGAAAAGAGAGACACATTTCTTCCAAACCAACTAATTAACAATCAAGAAGATATTTGAACGAAACATGTTAAATTTAAAATCTTACCCTTAACCTTATTACCTTCCCCGGGAGGTGGGCATTTTTGTATGCCTAGATATCTGTAAGATCTTATAGAGATACCTACTACACATGCTTGGGGGGATCTATAGTTAAGGTGTTAGAGAGCCAATATAAGAGACATGTATTCTGTTTATGAGTATATATGATTTCTAGGAGCAAAAATTCCATATTATTCTATTAAGAATGATTAGATTGCAAATTGTTCTAAACTTCTGATTACTGCCATAAATAACATATAGTCTTGTAATCAAGACTTATATATATTCGTAGATTTATCTTAGTATCTTAGTGTGAACTAAAGTGAAGAAAAATAACTATCATACTGCATTAAAGTATTACTTCAGAAATTTCAATGCCTAATATCATGTAAATAAAAATATGGACAAGAAACATTACCTCTTAAAATATTAACCGAATAGCCTTATAATCTAGTGACAAGACATAAGAATGCTGAAATACAATTCAATATACTAAATCAGCTTGCTCATTAGATGCTGAAACTCATATAGAGTGCCATATCTTATATGATTACTTCCCCTTTACGTTTTGATATTTGGTTAAACATTTCAAAACAGAAAGGGAAATTAATCATATACATTTTTAGATATAGTAAGAGGGATCATTGAGTATCCCTCTTACCCTATATCTAAAATCTAACCATCATTGATGCCTTTGCTGTGTCCCAACAACACTATCATTGATTTACAAGAGCCCCTGAAATACTATACTGAGGATCTTGCCCAAGGAGACATAATGATCTTAAACGAGAATATAACCGTAACATTCACAGGCTTTATAACCCATATTGAGGTGAACAATTCAAAACTGAGTTGTTCCCTCAGGGCCACAAATTATAATAGAAGGACGACAGAAATTGTTCCCTAAGTTATTCAAAACTGAACTATTCAAAACTGAGGTATTCCCTCAGAGTCACATATAGTGGTGATCTATACAAATAAAGGGACACTTGACCATATGGGATGTTGAATATGAGCCCAAGATCAAATAATTGTTGAGCATGTAGTTCGTAATAACAACCGTGATAGTGCCGACTTTCTCTTTGTTAAGGCTAGAGATAAACCAGAAAGCAAATATGGTTGTTCATATATGTATTCCTCCCCTTGAAATTAGATTTCCATCTAAAAATTCCCAATCAAAATAGCAGGGGGAAGAAAACATATAATATTTAAGTAGTAAGCATTACTGACTACTTTAACCAATGTTAATCCAATACCTTTTTAAAGAGCATCCTAATAAGGAGATTAGGAGGAAGGAAAACAGGTAGCTAAACTTAATAAAAAAGCCAGTCAGAATCTTTTAGCATATCTACTAAATATATCCCTGGCTTAAATCAAAATAATGTCCATCAGCTTCATAGTCCGTATGCAAGCTACAGTTTGTAATCTCAAGGGTGACCCACAGGGATCAGAATTTTACTGAAAACCACAAATGTCACAAAAAGATATTACATGTATTAGATATATGCTCCTTTCAAGTATAATTATGGATAAAAGTTGTAAGCTTTAATGAACAGGGGTTAATCATTGAAAGTATGAGCATCACATATTGTTGTCCATCACGCTCCAAAGTATGTATTACTATACTTTGTTATTTATCATTAACAACACAATCTATTCCTTTCTTGTGTTGTTAATGATAAAAGGCCATAAAGAGCTAATGTCTATTTTTTGCATTTCGCTATTCCGGGAATGCTTACTCCTGAAAGTACCTTTGAACTTTGGCAGAAACCTTAACAATCCTTCATGGGTATTCAATACAACAGTAGAGCCTGAATACGAAAACAGGAGGGCTATTCTCGTGAGGCCTGAGGGGCATCATGATAATAAAAGGTAAGGGATAACAGTGATGAATAATTCTATATGAAGGAGGGGATAAAAAATAGATCTTTCAATTTATACTAATAAGAAACAAGGATACAACAATAATCCTAATATTTGATTTAGAGAATTTAATATTTAGCTTAGTCATAATTAGTTAATCCATTAGTGTAACTCCATTGGCTCCTTGATTAGCTAACATGTCTGCTGTTGTATTGCCTTCCCTATAGGTATGTTTGACTTCATATTCAAGCATGCTATCCAAGATTAGACTAATTTCTTCTATTTTAGAGTTTAGAGTCCAGTTTGGTGTCTTTTTAGTTCGTATAGCATTAATAATTATTTGTGAGTCCCCTTCGATGATTAATTTTGAAATATTGAGTTTCTTACATGATTTTAGTCCTTCTAGCGCTGCTTTGCACTATGCCATGTTATTTGTTGTGGGATTAATGGGGCGGGCAAATTTAGAGATAGTTTCTGCCTTCCAATTTCTAATGATCCCTCCAATACTTGTTGTTCCGGGGTTGCCTCTCAATGCCCCATCGAAGTTTAGTTTATACCAACCCTCATTGGGACAGATCCATTTACACGTAGATCTATCTGCTTTCGTTTTAAGGCCTACTTTACCATATAGTGGCAGAATATCAAGTTTAGGCCATTTTAACCTAATCCTGTTATCCCAACTTTTAAAGGATTCCTCATGACATATTTGATCTCGAAGTTTACTATTAATAATTTCAATGATTGATGTTTCTATTTTATTAATGATAGTCTTCCATTCTAATTTTTGGCTTGTGAAAATCCTTCTATTCCGTTCTTTCCATACTTCCCAAACTAGAATAGAGGGTGAGATTGTCCAGATATCTTTATATAAGTTATCTTTGAATAGAGTTGGCCATACTTTAAGGAGACCTAACAAATCGGATTGGAGTGCAGTTTTCCAATCAAGACACTGTTGTAACCAGCTCCAGCACTTTTGGGTATAGGTACAATTAAGAAGAAGGTGATTGACATCCTCTATATGGTTCTCACATAAGGGACATCTAGATGGCCCTTCGAAACCTAGCTTGCTGAGTCTATCTACTGTTAGGATTTTGTTTTGCATAGCTGCCCATAGAAACATACCAGCCTTAGGGAGGCATGCTTTATTCCAACATAGATTCAGGGGCATATCTAAATTATCCATGTTATGCTCAAGAACTATTGTCTTATATCCGTCCTTAACAGAATATTCTCCGTTATTAGAACCTGCCCATATTAGATTGTCTGATCTATTTTTGCTTGAGATTTCTCTGTCTTTGAGGATATCCATAAGTTTCTGACCCTCTAGGCCTATTGAGGAGTTGCTAGCTACTGTTCTCCACGTTGTTCCTTCTTCAATACACAAGTAATCTTTTAAATATAAGCCTATTTTTTTTTACATTCTGCCATAAAGTTTTGCGAGAAGCCCATCTTATTAAGGGGGGATAGGCCAGCCCAGGAATCATCCCAAAATAGTGCCTTATCCCCTTTACCTACATCCCAAGTAAGAAATTTGCTAATAGTCCCTCTAGAATCTTTTATAAAGTTCCAAATCTGGGAGCCTTTAGCGTGTGATTGAGCCCTAAAAATATTAATAGTGTCCGCATCTGGGATGTATTTGTGTAATAAGATTGAGGCCCATTTACTATTTGATTCCTTATAGAGTCTCCAAATGAGCTTTGCCCCTAATGCTTTGTTCTGCCATTGAAGATTTTTTATACCCAGGCCTCCCTTGGAGATTGGTTTACATAGGTTATCCCATTTAATGAGGGCTAATTTTTTATCTTCTGCTGGGCCTTGCCAGTAAAATCTCTAAGAATTTTATCTAGATTACTTTTAATGTTAATCGGGAGGGGAAGAATTGACATATGATACGTGGGAATGGCTGTCAATACTGATTTAATCATTGTAGTTCTGCCTACTTTTGTGAGTCATCTTCCTTTCCAAGAGCCTTTTTTGTTTTGGGCCTTTGTAAGCACTTGTTGCCAGAGCTTGGAAGTAAGTAGACCTTTGTCTAGGTCAATACCCAAATACTTACAGGGGAACTTGCCTATTTTATACCCAAGCGTGTTGCAAATTTTCTTTTCCATTTTTCGTGAGGTATTGATAAAGAAAATCTCAGATTTATTAGGATTAACTTGTTGGCCTGAAGCCTTCATATATAAATTAAGGATATCTCTAAAGGCCTTGGCTTCTTGACAACTAGCTGAGCCAAGTAGAATCGTGTCATCTGCAAATTGTTGGTGAGTTATATTTGGGATATTTTCTGCTGCCTTTAAACCTATGATTTTACCTTCCAGCTGTTTCTTGGTTATCGCTCTACCTAAAGCTTCTGCCATAATAATATAAAGAAAGGGGGACAAGGGGTCTCCTTGTCTGATGCCTCTAGAGATACTAAAAAAACCTTCTGGGGTGTCGTTGATAAGAATAGAGATTTTAGAGGTGGAGATACAGTTGAAAATAAGGTTAATCCATTGTTTGGAGAAACCAAAGGCTTCCAAGCATTTGCAGAGGAATCTCCAATCTACTTTGTCATAGGCTTTTTGGATGTCAATTTTAATAAACATACTTGGATCCTTAGTTAATTGGGCTGTGTGTACTAATTCTTAGGCTATAATGATTCCATCTAGGATAGATCGGTTGGCAACAAAACCTGTCTCCTCTTCTGAGATAATAATGGGAAGGAGAGTTTTGAGTCTATTAGCCAAGCATTTTGATAGTATCTTGTAGATGGTGTTACATAGAGATATAGGTCAATAGTCCCCTGGTTCCATACATTCATTTTTCTTGGGAACAAGTGTAAAGAAAGTATTATTAATTTTAGTTAATATGGAGCCCGAGTGTCTTGTTGCTTCTACTGCTTGCCAAACTTCATTTCCCATAAAGTGCCAACATTTTTGGAAAAAACCTGCCTGGAACCCATCTGGACCAGGTGCTTTATCTGGATGAAGTTGGAATAGCGCAGTTTTGACTTCTTCCAAAGATAGTTTGCTATTGATCATCTTGTTATCTATATCCGAGATCAATTTCGAGATAGCCTTTAGCATTTCATTTTGTGCTTTGAGGTCATCCACTTCTGCATTGTTGAGAAGAGATTGATAGAATTGTGTAAAAAGTGTTGAAATGTGGTTTGGATCTTCAACGAGTTGACCCTTTTCATCCTTAATTTTTGAGATTCTATTAATGTTTCTTTTTAAGTTAGTGGTATTATGAAAAAGTTTTGTGTTACTGTTTCCTTCCTTCAGCCATGATTCTCTGGATTTTTGTTTCCAGAAAATCTCTTCTTTTAGTAGAATCACATTATATTTAGACATAAGCTCTTTTTCTTTAAGGTAGCTAGATTCGTTCATACCTTGTGTTATTACTAGATTATTGAGATTTCCTAATTCTTGTTCAATTTGAATTTTGTCTTCAAAGATATTATTAAAATTGTTCTTATTCCATTCTAGGACTTTGTTTTTGATAATTTTAAGTTTAGCCACTAGACTGTACATTTTAGATCCTTCTATCGAAATTTGATTCCACCATTGTTCTAAGAGGCAAATAAATTCCTAATTTTAAAACCACATAAATTCAAATTTAAAGGGGTTTCTGGATGGTTTGCAACTTTTTGTTATAGAAAGCCTAATTGGGTAGTGGTCTGATCCTGCCTCTGGGAGAATTTCAGCATTTAATAACTGATTGAAATTTCCAGAGTCGCCACTGATAAAAAATCTATCTAGTTTTTCTGCAATATGGCTAAAGCCTGATCTTCTATTGTTCCATGTAAATATACCATTGTTAGTGTTAATATTGATTAAATGGTTATCCATAACCCATTGATTGAAATCTTTCTGTGCTTGTGAAATGTATTGCAGTCCTCCAAATTTTTCTTTGATATCTAAGATGGCATTAAAGTCTCCTCCTAATATGCAAATTTCTTCTTTGTTAGATTGTAGTATGTATTGTATTTCCTGCCAGACTTTCCTTTTCTCTTCATTTTGAATAGGCCCATATATGTTGATTAACTTAAATTTTAGGTTGGATTTAAGGCTATTTATTCCCAAAACCATCTAATTACTATTTTTAGATGAGATTTGGGCTAAGACTTTCCGAGGATCCCACAGAGCAGCTAGACCTCCGGATGCTCCTTTTGATATCACAAATTCTAATTTCCAGATTCCTAGTTTACTATTGAATTTGACGCTTTCTTCCTTACTAAGTTTAGTTTCCTGGAATAATATAATTTCTGATTCAAATTTTTTAAGATATCTTTTTATTAGTCTTTGTTTGTTAGGGGCATTTAAGCCCCTAACATTCCATGATGTAACTCTCATTGTTCATGGGGAAGGCTCTTCCCCTTCCCATTGTTCAGAATATCAACAAGCTTCTGCTGGTTACCCGCATTGCCAGCTATGGTTCTTAATTCGTTAGAGGATTTCCTTCCTCTCTTCTTTTTGATCTTGTTAATGTTGGGGCAACTTAAACCTTGCTTATTTATAGCAATTCCAAGCTGTCTTTCCACATTTGTTATCCCAAATAGGCCATTAATAGACTCTTTATTAGCCTCAGAGTCATCATTGTAGAAGGAACCATTAACTATAATATCAGTTTGAACTATGTTCTTCTAGCCTTGCTCTATGTTAACAAGGGCATCTTCTTGATCAATGATATCTTGACCAAATGTTTCTACTATATTATCTAAATTAACAGACAGGTCCTTGTTTAGAATTTCCATTTCTATGGGGATTGAGAAGGTTGGTTCAACAACTTCTTGCTGTAGCATCATTGGATCCTCTATATCTTTTTCATCTTTTTAAATTGACATAATCTTTTCTATCAGAAGTTCTTTCTGTAGCAACAATTCTTCTTTGTCATAGATCTCCTCAATGAAAAGATCCATTAACTCATTTGTCACAGCTTCTCCTAAATAATCAGTGATTATCTTATCTTCCTAATTATGTTTATCTTCTTCAGATCCTTGATCTGATATTAACAAATTAACTTCTTTCACACTGGGATCCATCTGAGGGATATTCTTAGAGGCATCCAGAGCCTGGGTGGAGTAGATATTGATTTCAGTAACTTCCTCATTATGATGACATTGTTCTTTATCATAGATGGGAGATTGCAATTCCTCAATTATACCTATATGGTTGATCGTACTTACCATATTTAGATTGACATTATTACTATCAATCTGTTTATCCATTTTAGATTCAACATTCGGATTTGAAGATATTACATCCCAGTTATCTGGAGAAAGGATATCATCAATATTGATAATGCTTTTTGTTGGTTTATCCAAGGGAGTATGCTTAAGGGGGAAGCCAATACCATGGGATGGAGAGTGCCTAATTGAACTCTTGTCCCCTGTGTTTGTAAGAGTAAAGCCACCCTTATCATTATAGAATTTTACCTCAACATTTAAACCATTATGATTGTACAGAGAGGTGTTTTTAAAAATAGTATGATAAGCATCCTCTCTAACATCATCAATAGCTTCAATGTAATCTTCCATAATGATGGGATTGACTATTATTGAGTTAGAATTAAAACATAGATGCAAAGGAGGGACATATTTTTGATGAAAATTCATCTTAACAATAATGGTTTTCTCAGATTGAATATGTTTATTTTCAACTATTCTAATGAAGCTTCCAACCCTATTGCCAATTTGACTGACAATTTCCTAGCTAGATAGCTCCAATGGTAAATTTCTGAGGGTGATAGCTTTTTTGACCTTGAAGTCTTCAAGATTAATTGGATTGAAGAGGGGAACCCAATTAAACACAGAAAAGGAATTTTGCTTGAACTTAGGACATCCTTCTTTCAAAATAGTATTTTTAAGTTTAATGCTCTTACAATCTATAAATATGAACTTATCCACAAGGATTGTAATACTTACCTCGCTGGGTAATTGAGATAGCAGCCCATCTGTAATGTCAGAAATAGAAGCTCCTGTTCCATTCCACCTAAAAATGATACCTATTTTTGCAAAATACTCCTGTTTTTGTTTAATGCATTTATTATCTAAATTGATCATTTCAAAACTCCGACCAAAATTTCCTCTTGCTTTAAAGTGATCTTTATTGTAATTGCAGCTACGCCTATGAGGGGGCGAATAAACTGCCTTGGATAGCCCATTAAGAGATATATTTACATCCCAGCCTGACTTACCCATATTTGAGTGATGCTTGTGTAAAGGATTCTTACCATTCCATCTTAGATGGGGAGGATAGTAAACCTTAGAAGCCTTATAATTGCAACTGGACTTCTAATTAAGACCAACTTCCATATTATTTTGCACATAATTCTCAGAATTAGATACCACTGTTTTATCAACATTTTTGGATTTCCCTGCTTGAGAATCTAGGGTTTTTCCAATAGAAGGGGAGGGTTTTTTCACATCGGGGTGTGATTGAACACCATCCATATGCGTATGTACCCTGAAACAACCCTTCCCTTTCAAAACCCTACTTCTTTTATGCGGGGGTGTATATAATCCAGGCCTTAGAAGAAATTGCTCTTTATTTAGTGGTTCAAAGGAATTTTGTAAAACTATATCATTAACACAGTGACCTAATGGGATAGATCTTACCATTTTTTCCTTTTGACCATATGCCATTCAGACTTTTTTACCTTCACACTCCCAGAAGACACCTGAGCCTTTTTAAATCTGCCTTCCCCCAAAGCAGAATGGGGATCATAGGAGTTATTCACTGGAAAAATCCTGGATTTATGAGCCCTAGCGGTCCCGGGGTTGAAGAAATTTGATGCTGCATATTTTGTTCTAGAGAATATTTTGATTTTTCGATCTAGAGATTGAACACTGAAGATAATAGGTGCCGAAATCCTACTCCATGCCAGATTCCTACTAAGGGTCGGAGCCTCTGGAATGGAGCATGATTCCTCTATCAAGAAACCTTTACTTTGAAAAATAGAAGCTACTCTGCCTTTGTTATCTGCATATAAACTTCTCTCTTTTTGTTTTTTGATAAACTCCTTGAGATATTCATATGTAGGTCTACCAGAGCGCATGTCCGGTTTCCTGCAATCGCTGAGTTTATGATCGTAGAGATAGCAATTGAAGCAATAACCAGACAAACCAGTGCTAATCTCTGTAGCGATAGCAGGGAACACAGGCGTAGAGAGGGTAAAGCCATTTTCTTCCATCAATGCATTTTCCCCTTTTCGAGCAAGAAGCCCTAATTTGATCTGACTCTGCCTTGAGGCTAGCCTTCTCTGCTTTCTAATCCTTCGCATTTTCGCTACAAATTTTGGTTCATCCATAGGAGGAAAATTTAATTAAATAATGATTTTATAATTTAATTATTTATTATTAGAAGATAAGAGAATGTAATTAGGTTTAATTGAATAATTTTTTCCAATTAATTCAAATGAATAATAAGTGAAAAGCTGTCCCAGGCAATTGACGATTTTCAGTGTCTACAATTTTTATGCATTTAATCGATTCTAATATACTTTGGTTAATTATGCTTTTATTGTTGTGTATTTAATTAGCGTAGGGTAAAACAAATTATTTTAGGCTTTACACATTGGTGAACTTGTCTAATTGACATTTTCAAACTCTTCTAATATACTTAGGATGATTATGCTTTTATTGTTATTTGTATTCAATTAGTGTAGGTTAATAAAACAAATTGATTCGGCCTTTACATATTGGTGAACTTGTCTAATTGAACACCACTTGTTTTCTTAACTTTATTATTTTTTAAGATTTTAGATTCATTCTTTTTAATTGCTTGCTAGAGCTCATATTCCTATTCATTGCTCCTTAATATATTTCCTTCTAGGGCTTGTGCCTTATTGTATAATCTTCATTCATGCTTGCCTTATCCACACTTGGATTTCAAGCAATATTTCAGATTTAATCTATCACTAGTATGTTAAAAAATTTAAATTTAAAAGTGATTTATATTGCTTCTGTCCTTTATTTCCCTTATTACCATATTGCATATTTATACCATAAACTACTCATGGTCCTAATATTTGGAGTGCTTGTCCAAATACTATAATGCCTAGACACTTTTAATAACAATTAAACATTTTAGGATGTTCATGTCAAGAAGCACCTGGATGATCTACAAGATAATGATCACAAGGCACACTTGTTAAGCAAGATCTCCCAATTACTAAGCAAGTGCTTACTGATGTATTCACTTGATTCAAATCTCCTCATCAATTAGCAAATATTTTTCAAAAGAGTTTGGAGGGGTGTATGTTTGGCATATAATAGATTTGACCCCAAATTTCGACCAAAATTTTTGACCAACTAGCAAAATGGTTTTAGTTGGTCGCATTATAAAGGATAAATTTTCCTTTTTTTTTTTGCTTTTATGCCCGTGTTGGTCGAAATTTCGACCAACATGGGCATAAAAGCAAAAAAAAAAGAAAATGCATCTTCATTTGATCACGACTTCGAGTATCCTTTTTAGCGCGGGCGGGAGCGGGTATGTTATTCATTATTTTTCATGTTTTATTTTGATCAAATGAAATCGACTGCCATCCTTAAAATGATGAAATCGATTGCCATCCCTCGTGATAATTTCCCATTTGATAATATTTGAAATAAACCTGGTAGCAGTGTGACAATCATTGCATACTCAGAGGTTTTTGAAAATCCTTAGAGTTGTTATATGAATATACATACACACATATATTTGAAAAATATCTATATATATATCCGCAGTATTGAAACCTACCCAAATTATTTTTTTTACCGAATCTTAGAACCTAAATCCGAACCCTATATAGGTTTCAAATTATCTCAAATGGACAAGGACGACCAGAAATGGACGAGCCACGCTTTTACATCGTAGATTAGGGGGGCAATTTGACCGAAGGAAGTCCAAAGAACCTGCTATATCTGGGGGCACCGCACAAGGCCAACATGAATGGCCTTTTCCTTTACTGCAGGCGAGCTGACGTGATTGAAATAGCGTCCATTCAAAACCTCTTTCTATGCGCGCACAAAGCCAAAATGTGAATGCCACTAATTTTCAAACCGCACACACGAAACCTCAGCCCTTTTCGTTTGCACAGATGCCATGGAAAGACTGCGGTTGGAGTGCTACTGTCCTGAGGAAAACTTCTTTGCACACAATGCATCTGTATTAGAACCGGGATTGGAAACTTAGATGTATGTATATAAAATCTTCAATGTGCTCCACACAAATTTATTATTTGTTTACACATCTCAATAAATTTTTCCACACAAATTTGGGAATATATCTCTTCTTCAATAGAAACCTTCAACTTCAAAGAATCCTGCACAATTTTTTAATCATATATGAATCCACTTCTCTTTTGGCTAGGGAAGATCTTTCACTCTTGAAATCAATATTAACTTTTTATCCTAGGGCTATTGTTGAACAAACCTACTTAACTTCCTTAGTTAGGGTTTCAAGAAAGTATCAAATATCTAAAATATCAAGAATGAGTTAATGAATTCTCTCAATCTCCTTTTATAACTCCTTTTTGGGATCTTTGTAGAAGTTATATTTTAGAACCATTTGATAACTTTCTAGAAAAATCATATTCACCCTCTTTATTTTTGAACAATATGGGTCACTTTATAATCAAAACAGTTACATTTCAGCACAACCACCAAGTTGTGGAAAATACTAAAATGTTGAAATATGAATTCAGAGCATGCCGAAATAACTTTAAATTTTTAGGACATCAAACTTTATGAGAATTGGTGCTTTTAAAAAATGGTAGGCTTCTCCAAGAAGTGTGGAGTGCTCCTAGAGTGTCAAAACTGCCACCTAAAGTCTAAAAGTATCGTTGGACTCATCTTGATCACTAGAGTTCATTGTCATTGTTAGAATCATAGTTGAAAAACTTAGGCTTTGCAATGACTCGGCTGGCCCAAAAATTTCAAAACCTCAGGACATGACAAAAAACTCGGGAAAATAACGACAATAATTCAACAAATTTAGCAAACATTTTAAGATACCTAAATTTTAAAATATTTTTCAAAAACACCCATATTACTAAATTTGTTGAGCGTATCACTAATTTCCATCATACATGTAAATCATATCACTAAGTTTCTGGTATGGGTACAGGAACAAGTATGGGTATGAGAACTGGGTACCTTGGTATGTTCAAAATATTTTTGCTCTTGCATATGGTATGTGTATATATAAACAAAAATATAAAAGAAATATACATAATTACAAATCTGAAGACATTTGATAGTATGATACTTATCTTTGATCAATGCCAAATGCCAAAGTGGTAGCAATAAAGATATATATTAAATGCCAATTGATAGTTAAATATTTAATATTTATCTTTATCACACTAGGCGTACTAATAAGGCCATAAGCGATTGCTAGCTTTTCACTATGTTAACCAGCTAATATTTACCTAATTGAAAGCTAAATGTTTCCATCTAACAAATAAAATAAATAGATTCTTTATGTAAACCATCATTTTATACTTTTCTTAACAAAGGCATAGGTTGTTTCAAACCTTCAACTTTGACTTGGAAGCCTTCTCACAACATCTCAAAAGTGATTCCATTGAACATTCAATACTGAGACACACAAACATTCTAATTTGTTTTGAGACTGTCTATGCTACAATGGCTACCAAAAACAATCCTCTTAGAATAGTCATAATGTGCTTTGTATAAAACCCTCAAAGATGATCAAAACCACTTGCATCAGGCCTGTAGAGCCTTTCTCCACATTCTCCTTTGCCCAAACAACTAATTCTAAACCTTGGATTGTCCACTTTTTGTCTCAAACCAACTGTCAGATATTTGCACATGCAAACCTCAAAATGGAGCCCTACAACTTTGGGATATTGCAATACACATCAATACAGTCCTCTCCACAAAATTTTAAGATTCTTAACCTTAACAATGAATAGAACTAAATTTTTTAGTCAAACTGGAAACCCTAGTTTCTTAACAGGTCTGTTAGAAAGATTGGCTTATTAGACCAATCAAATGACATTTTCTTTTGGACTGGTAAGAATGAAAACAATCTGTAATACAATTACCTTTCCAACTATATAAATTTCACACCCGTACCAGGCCATACCAATTGAAAAATCAGACTTACACAAAAAAATAAGGTAAAAATGTGCGAAAAAAAAAAGTACTCTTTTTCATTCCATCCTTCTCCAACTTTGGTCTGCATGTATATCGAAAACAATTCCATTTTCTATTTGAATGAAGTTTAAAGGGATATTGATTATTTGACTGTTTCACCAGTTTGTAAGAACAACGAACTCATTGAATTGTTTTAATTGTTGTAGCAGAGCCCTCGGAATAATGAAGATCATCCCATGAACATAGAAGGCCTAATATTCAAGGGATGACATTAACTAACATGTATTTTATATCGTTAACAGAGCATATGCAAATTTGTTAGTGAAGTCAATTTTTTTTATGTGTTCATATTGTTGTATATGGAAGAATAGAATAGTTTCACATCTGTCGGGTTTATATGGTGGAAGTTTTGTTATTATGAAAGAACAGTTTATATATGCATCGGGTGCATTGGAATAAAATATATAAGGTTGGAAGCGAGTCTAAATGTTAATTGTCCCTGAATTTATATTGTCTATGTTGCTAAGCATCGGGTTTGCAGTCTAAACGTATGGTATTAGTTTTTGAAGGATGAATTGATATTGAGTCGGTGATTCACAAACAATTTTAAAGATCTGAATTTGTAACAGTCCTATGGGCGATGAATATTGTGTTCTTGTTAAAGACTGTCTGTCACGCATTGAAATTAGGGACAGAGCATCTCCATATCTTAAAGGGGTTTAAGATTATTTTAATCCATTTTGAATATATTCATGTTCAACCTAATTCCAAAGTGTATGATTGTTGAGTAATGTTCGAGTTCTGATGCTTATATTCAACATGTCATCACAAATGGTCATTTCCTTTTGAAATTAATCAGTTTGTTGCATTGAGCAGGGGTAGTGTTGAACAGGGGGATTGGATTGAAAACAATCAGCAAATAGTGAGTTGCACTTTGACAGACTCGAAAAAAAGGTACCAGTCAAAGATTTTAAATTATCAAATATTTTGTGAAGAGATAAAGTTATTTGTTTCAATCAATCTCAGTTTGCTACAGAATTACCTCATAACCATTTCTAGGGTTGGGAAGTCTATCAACATGAAATTATTTGATCATTTTATTTACTAACCTTCTTAACATATTTGGTGAAGTCAGGTAAATTGAACATTGTAGAAATTTACTATGGAAATTCTGATGGGTTAAAAAACAAACGTTTAATATTGGCTTCCCAGCTTCTTGACTACTTTTTATCATCATTGTTTGTGGTGAGGTCATCTTCAGAGATATAGTGGCCAGTCACGTTCTTTGTTTTCATGACAATAATTCTCCAGAGCATGGAAGTTGTCTTCCACGATCTCTAGCATGCTCATTACAACAACATTTTATGCAGAGAAAAATGGACTAACCTTCTAAGTCTAACCATCAAAATCATAAATCCAGAGTTGTTACCATCTGCACAAACAAAATTTTGTATTTCAAGTTTTCACTAGCATAACATTTGGCCTGTGCAGAGAAAGAAACCATTAAACATCCTTACATTGATACAAATAACAAATATGATCTCTTCCATCCATACGCCAATCATGAAATGATCGAATGCCATCAATTGACAAGGGTGGCATTCAGTTTTCCACTTGCTTCTTTAAGGAAAACTGATTCAAGAAAAAGTTCTCATATGGTTGTTCAGTATCCACCTTATTTAACTTTCTTTGATATGTAGAATTGAATCTCTGTTCAGTTTCCCAAAGTCAGAGACTTTCAATTGAACTTTGAGTTGAGCCTAACTTCTTGAGTTGATTCCAAGGCATTGTAGAATCCTCAAGTTGAGTTGGGTTGAAATCCTAAGTGATTATAGATGGATCAAAGTAGATTCAAGTTGAGTCAGATACACTCAGCTCTGTAAGTTCGTTAATCCACCTATAATCACTTAGGACTTGCTTTGAAATCAGCTCAACTCAACTTGAGGATTCTACAATGCCTTGGAATCACTGATGCAGAGAGAACCCAGGGATGATTCAACACTACATATCTTCTTATAATCTTTCACTAGTACACTTGACATCATTTTTCGACCATTATTTTTGACCATTAATGAAAATGGTTTAGGTTGGTTGGGGTATAGAAGGAAAAAAATTGTTTTTTTAAAAATCTATCCCCATGTTCGTCGAACTTTCGATGAATATATGCCTATCGAAAGTTCGACGAACACGGGCATATTAGTTAAAAAGAACATTTCAATCATTTTCATTTTTACGGCAGTGAGTGAGCGCGTGAATTGGGATTTTCACTGAGCTAAGGAGCTGAGCGGACTAGCGGAGCTTATTCCGCAACAACGCTCAATTCTCCCAAGGTTAATAGCACATTTCTTATCTTCCAGAGTTTGAGGTATGTTAATCCGTGATCGTGTCTGCTATATTTCGCATTACCACGTACTGCATTGTCATTTTCAATTCTTGTACTCATCTCTGGTATTGAATCAATGTGATATATGAATCAATGTGTATGTTTATTGGTGTTTGAGTATGGTTTGTAAATTTATGACTGAGAATTATGAAAGCTGCAACTAGGGTTTAGGATGCAATGCCATATAACCAATGCATAATCAATGGTTTTGGAATGTAGTTTTGAAAAAAAAACAATCACTGAGATTTTAATGGCACAGTTTTACCTTTGTATTTGTCCTGCATAGAAATGCCACTGTAAACATGGTACTCACGGTTTATTTGAAATACTCGGCAAGGTCTGAACATCTTTTATAATTGCAAGGCCAAGTTCAACCTACAATAACCTTTGCTTCAAATCCTCCCGCTTACTCTTTGTTGTAGACACAGGGCTCACGGTCTTATGATTGTTAGAAACTGGCATATGAGAATGGGCAAATTTGATTTGCTTGAATTTTGAAATCTTCATGTAGTTTGATTTGAAAATAGATTTAATTTACTAAACTATTCAAAACTTTCATCAAATTCAAAATTTTCTATGTTGTGAAATGTGCTAACTTTTTAGTTTGAGTTTTTTCCCTTCATTTTAATTAATCAATTTAACTTAATTATTCTTTAAGAAATGATAGAGGTAAAAATGGTGTGATTTCTAATAAAAGTTAGTCATAATTTAGATAATGTGTGGTTCTATTTATACACATTTATACATTGGGTTTGTAAGTTTTTTAATAAACTGTAAACCCTTGTTTGCATAGTCATGGCCAATATAGAAAATTTAGTTTTGACCAAAACCCAAAAACTGATAGGATCTTCCTTCTCAAATGAGGAAAGCCTCAATTCATTGATTCCCTCAACTAATATAACTGTCTCTTTATCCGCTCCCTATAGTCCTAAAGAAATGAAAGCTATGAATTAAGCTTCTCAATTTAAGCTCTAGTTTCTGCATCCTTATCCTTTGAAATATTATATATATTATTGCCAATTGTGTGATCTATGACTCAATGGAGTCAATCTCATCCTTTATGCTTTTTTGAAAAACTAGGTCATTTCAAGAAAAATTGAGAGAACACATACTTAACTTCATTAGCACATTCCTTAAATAATTTCAAGTGATGCTAAAATATATCAATTGTGTGCATTTTCATACTGATTAAAGGCTTCTACCTTTCTCTTATCTTTTATCTTACTTAAGGCATCCCACTCTTCTTTATTCTGAATGAGAGAGGAATGATCCTTGAAGGAACCTACTGAAAGCTTCAATTTTTGTTTTAGAAGCAATGAGGAATCAATGTTTACCACTTAAATTCATCACTTGTCTTAGTAGTGTCTTGAACCTTCTTAGTATTTTCCTCTTCCTCTTTCTCATTAAGCACTATAGTTTTCTCTAAAGGAACAATGTCCTATTCTTTGTTTCTAGTTGTGTTCCTTGAAGGAGGGACACCTATTTCACTTTGAACTTTTGTACCACTACTCTTTGGATGAGCAGTTTTCTTATCCTTCTTATCACTCTTCTTTGTTGTATCCCTCTCAATCATAGGAGCATCAAAGGAAAATATATATATGTCTTGTGTGGATGCATAAGCTATATCCTAAAAATTAATATCATCTATAAGTGCTTATTACATAGGAACTACTTCAACCTTCTTCATCTCCTCTACTATTTTAGTAGTCATCTTTTTAGTTTGTTTCTTTTTCCTCTCTCTCTCTCTTCTTTGTCCATTCCCATGATGGTATTCACCCATTTTTTGGGGCTGGAACTCTTATGCCTACATTTGAGACAATTGGACTCTTTCCTCATTTGAGTAAGGCATCCCAAAACACATAATCTGCATGGTGGAAACACAACCTCGAAATGGGAGTACAGGGAAACTCTGCTCTCAGACGCCCTATCCCGCAGCAACTCTCATTTGCATATTTGAATCCTGCACCCATCAAAGTTTCCTAAATTAGAAATATTAGATTACATTAAAATAGGGTTCTTTGAGAATATAATAACAACTTACCAAATGCAACTAGATTGTCGATGACTTGAGAAAGAATGGCATAATTGTTGCTCAGCACAAAGTGCGCATCAGATAATTCCATCTGCAGTTCATTTTGAAGCATGTTTTCCAGACCCAAGTTGAATTTTGTGATAATACTATTGATGTAATGTACACAGCTTCCATTATTTGGGTTTCTTGAACTTATAAGCAATGGCGTACAACCTAGGGGTACTAGATTGGACACAAGAAGTTTTCTAGCTCCCATCTCATATAAACTCTGCACCACAAAATAGATAATAGAATCTGTGATGTGACTTCCCAAACATCAAACCTTGAATAATATGTGATTGTCATATTAGTGGGTAATTAAGTTGTGTTAAGATTATGTGATGGTTTTTTGTGTTCAATTGCATTAAACTATTCCCTCACAGCATTTCAAGCCCGAGTCCTGCCTAGTGAGCTCATAAGTGAATCTTAATTAGTATGTCTTCAAATCTATTAATAAGAGTAGGATGGGGTCACCTTGAGCTGTTCTGAAAACTTGCTAAGAAGCAGTTCCTGGTATTGGCTCACATTGTAGAGCTGAGAAACTTTTGACTGCGAGATAAAGTAATTGGAAATATAATCATAGCTTCCAATGTTAATGTAGAAAAGAGCTGTGGAGATGAGATGAGTAGCATTTTCAGCTTGTTCCAACACAGAAACCAAGTTTGCCTTTGTGTTGGAGAAGAACTCAATCTGCCTCTCAAAGGGTATTCTGCCAATCTGCAAACAGGTATGTAAGATAAAATGCTTTTAAGTTGGTTGGTATTTTATGAAATGTGTTGTTTAAAAGCCAATAAGGATTGATTACTCTTACTATACCAAACACCGCATCATATTTAGTTGTGTTGGAATAGGAAAAACTATATCTTTTAAGGCTATTTGGAACTTACATATTTGTAGCCAGTGGAAGGCAGAATTCCAGAGCCTCCAGAGGCAAAGTTGACTCCTAGTAGTATGTTTCTCCCATTTGCTTCTGGATCTAAATATGGGACCGGAAAAGGCACCCCCATGATTTGGCCTACCATAAAAAAAGAAACACTAATTAACTTTGCAAACTTACAACACAAGCTCTGGACTTGGGAGAAGTGGAAAAAATGTAGTTAGGAACTTTTCCCATACAGATGTAATCTGGAATGGTTCTTCCATTGCAAAACCTTCCAATTGGTAAGCCATTTCCAAATTCAATGCCATTGAACCAAATATCTCCCTTGGAAAGAGTAGTAATGTAATTATTGTTTCCTATGTCCACCAATGAATCTCCAAAGATAAAAATGGCAGGAGTAGTAGAGGCAGTGGCAAATGTGAATAATCCCATCACTGTAAAAATTGCAGGCCAAACCTTCGCCATTTATAACCTATCAGTGAACTAAGCACACCAAGGTCTCAGAAGATAAAACTCAGATGCTTTACCCTGCTGTCAAGCTACAAGGGTGCCTTTATATTATTCCAGATGTTCTACATTTGATTGAATGTGTAATCTAAAAATTGACAGATCCATGTTAGAAAAGTTTGTGATCTCTATTTTTTTTTTCGAAAGACAATTAAATGATTTGACAAGAAAGAGTCACATGTGACATATTCTGCAACTTAAATTTGTTGCTTAGCGAGTTATTTTTGCTAGTCCATCTGAGTCTTGGGGCCCTCTAGTAACCCAAACAGATGCAGATTCTTTCTGTGATATAAAGTGGTTGCCAGCGCCTGCAACTAAAGACTGCAAATAATATAACTTAAGATAAATGAACCAAAAAGATCATAACGTGAACTAAAATGAAAGCCAAATTCCCAACACAACAAAAAGAAATTCCATCATGTTATCACGTGTTCTTTCTCATCCACAAGAACAACAGAAAACCATTCCCCTAAAAAAGACCCTTTCCAAGCATCCCAAAACACATCTCCAAACCACTAAAATAGGAACCCAACCAGATGCATATTCTCCTAACAGGAACTGATATATTCTTTAGTAGGGGCCATTTAATAATGTACTCTAAAAGGGCAATAGCCAGGCAGTAACGTTGTAAGGAAAATAACAAGCATAAATTGAACCATCTTGAGAAGAACTCAAGAACTTGACTGCCAATTGTCTACTCTTCCATTTGTCCTAATTTTTTCCTCTACCTACTTTAGCATTTATCCCAGCTAATTGATTTAATAGGGAGTGAAGCTTACTAATATGTTGAACAATGATATCACTAATTGATATCCCAGCTAAATGATTTAATAGGGAGTGATACTGTCAACACTTGGGTTAACAACTCAACATATTCATACCAAACAAATGAAGCTTACTCCCCCCTTCAGCGCAGCGGCCTCCTGTTCCTGAACAGATGAGGAGGAGACACACGTTGGGATTAGAATCAATAGAGGAGGGGAATGATGAGGACATTGATCTTCCTCTTAGAAATTATATGATTAAAAAAAATAGCAAGAAACCCAAAAAGAAATGATTGTAATTAACATTTATTGCTAATGAAAGAACATTGTCTTAATGGATGTAATTTTGTACTAGTAATGTTGATGAATGATGTCTGTTAATATGTGTTAATGAATTATTCATGAATGTTGTGTGTTAATGAATTATGTGTTAATGAATTATTTATGAATGTTGTGTGTTAATGAATTTTATGTGTTAATGAATGTTATCATGTGATTATAATGATTGAATGTTATATTTCAAAAATGGATGAATGAATGAATGAATGTTATTAAATGTTAATGGGGAATTTAGAGTGATGTTAGGGGGGGGGGGAGGGGCCAAATGAGCTTCCACCTTCACGTGGTTGGCCTTGTTTAGTAGAGAATATTAAACTATTCTTGAAACCAAGTGAAGCTCAAACTTTAAAGACAAGCTTAGAGTTTTTGATGCAGAGCCTTCTAATATCCCCTTAAGGAACCCTGTTCAACTCGAGGATTCAACAACGTCTTGGAATCCACTCAAGGAACTAGAGTTCAACTAGAGGATCAATAAGAAGTCCCTGACTTAAGGATATCAACCAAACACTCCTCTGCAATAGGTTCACTACCTTGATTCATTTTAGACAACTTATCAATTCACTTTGTCCATGTTCCAATTTCCCTCTCCTTGGGAACACTCCTAATTCACCTTTCATGCAATCACCTCTTGATTTCTGTCTTCAAGGATTCCCTTGATCCTTCTAAGGCTTCAAAAATCCTCAAATAGCCTAACTAAGGAGTTCCAACCCCTACCAAGCATTAACTCTATCCCAATCTTCAAAACTGCCTTTTCTAGGACTATCCAATTAGCCCTGTCCTACCAGTAAATTGCACTTTTCTCTAAAATTCCTCAAACACCATGGTGACTTCTTCACCTTTCCAGATACCCTTTATTAAGTTCTTCAAACCCTGATAATACCAATCCTTCAACTTGTGATTTTTGCACACTTCTATGACTGTCCCTATCAGCAATTAGGCCTAATTAGCCCTCCTCTTCCAAAGAAACTCCTATTTACACTTACTCTCAACCTTCCAACCTTTATACAGTCTCAAGGAATCTAATAAACATTAGAATTCCTCAATTAGTTTGACCCTCCAAGCTTTCCTAGATACTTTTTCATCAAACCCTCCCTTTAAGGGTTTCTAGCCTAGGGCTTCCTAGAAAAGACCCTAAATCAACTCACAAAACCTTTCTAATGGCTCAAACACCTTCAAAAAAACTCTCTCAATCATTTCCAACACTCATTTACCAATTCCACCCTCAACTTGTTCATATTCACCACGTGGTGCTTCCCAAATGCACCCTTCACTGCCTGTTCAACAGTCACCTACTGTTCCTTTCTCCTTTCACTGACAACTGCATCCAGATCATGATAAAAACATAATATTTATAGGCCTTAGTACCTCTCCCACAGGCGATTATTAGAACACAAACAATTACGGGTACTTTCCCCTTTTTAATCACAACAAAAGTTGACAGTTCCGATTTACATGGAGATCCAATTAGAATCAACTCTAACATACTTCACAGATTAAAAGCCCGTTGTTTAAGCTTTAAACAGCTTGTTGCCTATATATTGTAATTTGTAGTATGTACTTCATTCTATATATGAATAAGCCAGCTAGTTTGTTAATTAATGGCCCAATTTCTTTGAGAATTTGCTAGCCTTTTCAGAAGTATTTTTGTTTAGGATGTCAAAGAGATATGAAGAAGAAGAAGAGAACTTATGTGAATTGAAGTGTCAAGAGGGTGGTATTTATCTTTTGACATTTGGAGGGCGTGACAAGCATGTGTAAGCTGCCTCACTTGCATTTTGAATTTTATAATTCTATCAAATTTATCTTGCTCATTTGGTTTCGCTTGTGCAGGTTTGGGCTTGGGGCCATCCAAAATATCAATGAAGCTTTAAATAAGGTATGAAAAGATACTCATAAATTCACAACGTATGTGATATTTGTTGGGTCATTGTATTTCATTATATCAATGGTTCTAAGGATAATTTGGCAGGTCAAGGGGGACAGAGATGCAACAGCTCTTGTCATAACGAATGAGGTGATTTCCACCATTTTTACAGGTTGGGTTGGATCATGAGAATAGTTATATAATTTGATAAGTAGGAATAGTTATATAATTTGAGACAGTCAAGATTATTGGCACACTTTCCAAAAAAGTTGATATTGGATTTTGGATATGTTATAGTTCTCCCAAAAGGGTATCTGGAATGCTAATTTTTTTGTAGGTTCATTTGGAAAAAAATTGAGTTATTTGGGTTTGAACGCTGCTGGAGGGCTACTAGCCTATTAACTAGGCCTAATTAGCAGTTTTGGTGAATTTGTGTGTTTGGAGTTGTTTGAATGATAGAATCTGATTGAAACCTATTGAATCACCTTGTTTGACACATTTAACATCAACTTTGAAGATTTGGAGTCAGGTAACTGTGTTTGTGGGTTGAAGTGCTTTGAAGCCAATTGGAATCCTTGTGGGTTATTTATGAATTTGCGTAAGTCATTGTGAATCCATCACCTTTTGCATGCCACTCTGCATCATCTAAGGTGCATGTAGTATACCCTAAGATAGATAAATGTAAACCTTCTAAGGAAATACCTAAATGATGTTGGGAACTATCTTGAATTCAATTTTGAGGAAAACAAAATTATAATTATGACAAGGTGTTTATGAATAAGACAAATTTAGACAAGAATGACAAGCATCCAAGAAAAGGTGGACATGAAAAGAAGATAACTATATTTAAAGGAAGTCAAGATAATGTGCAAAGCCACAATAGGAATGTCCTCAAAAGATGTACCCTCTAATTTGGAAAATGACTCTAGAAAGTGTAATTCTTGACCCTAGGATGTGCAAGCTATGTTTTTAGATTTTTAGATTTTTTGAATCTAAGATGAGGACTATTCACTATGAAAATGACTAAGAAAGGTTATAAATTCTCAATATAAGAATGCCACTAAAATGCAAGGTATGAATTTATAATTTGCAAGGGTTTCCAATCAAAATATTCTAGATAAAGGAAAAATGATATATTTATGACCCATGCTATTTTGTTTCTCTATGTGGGACATTTTTTAGGACAAGTTTTGATGATTCATAAACACAAAAATCACACAATCACTTATGGCTGTAGGTATGACTGAAATGAAATGTTTTGTGTATATTCAGTAACTTTTTCAAGTTACAAGTTTTCATACTATCTTTCACAACAAAACACATAAACAAGTAGTCTAATATAAGGTCAAAATGGCTTCAATGAAGTATTTTACAACCATTACTTGGTAGTTAATTATCTCACATAGATGTATCAAACTACTAGAACTTAAAAGTCCTCTTGTAGGCACCTATGTTTTTTCCATTTTCTAGGTAATGTTGTCGTGTTAATGTAGATATATTTCAATAACACAACACCCTAGGACACATATTGGTGCAGGGGCACTTAACAAAACAACTAAGGACAATATGGTACTAGGTGAAGACAAGAGGGAAAAGGCATCTAGTCATGCCAATTGGGATATTCTAAGGCCAATAATGGCATACTGTAATGAACAAAGTACTTTGGAAGTCAAGAATTGTAAGGGTCTTGATAAAGCCCTATGGGCAACATAATGTAAAAATGGCCTAATGATCCATAAGGGTAGCCTAGAGAGTAGTTTTATGTTTTGTCATATTTAATAAGGTCATTGAACCAATTTCAAGTCATTATTATGGGTCTAGGTGTTAAGAAAGTCATACAAAGCAAAGTTCATAATTTGAATTTTAAATTCCAACGTTCATGATGATTTTAGAGGGAAAACCAAAACTAAGCAATTGTTTGATTAATTAGTCATCTCAACCAACTTTGGTCGGTTGGACAGTTGTATAAGGGTCTATATATGATGTCATATCGAGATGAAACATGTTAAGCATTGTATGAATGGCAAAGTACAGAGATTGTATGGATAGTGACAGTTTCAATAAGATTTATGTGTTTCTTGCATATTTTTGAAGTCTCTTTGATGCAATAACTGTTCATTCATGTCGGTATGAGTCCTTTGTATAGTCTTTGATTAGTTTTAAGGTGCTTATTAATTCATTTGAAAAGATATATCTGTTGTCTCGCAGAAAGTTCTATTTGTTTACATTGATAGTATGAATAAATGAAGGTTCCATTCCACTTTGTACATTTACCTGCTTCAAGGAATGGAACCTATGACTCTAACATGCCCTACTAACACCAAATAAGAAAGAATGATGCAGATCTGCAGGTTGAAGAGAAAAAAATGCAAAGTTGATTAGTGTTTGGACAAGTTTGGGTACCCAAATACATGCCATGTGTAACACAGTCGTACATCTGGCTGAACAAGGTATATATATTATTTGATATTCTTCAATAACATGTTGAACTTATGGTGAATCATGAATTTTATGACCTGCAAGTAAGTGGAAGTGCTAGATTGGTGATACCCTAGGGTGTAGAGGGTTTGAAGGGTGAATTTGGGGTTTTATAGCAAATGAGAACATAAGGTGAAATTGGTTGTTGATTCATCTAATTAGACATAAAATATGATTGTCCTATGAATTTGGTGACTTTTGGACACATATTTGGCATAGTTGCTTTGTAAACTCACATGAAATACACTCAAAAAAATTGAGACAGTCATTTTAAGGGCACAGTTTCCAAAGCAATGCATATTGATTGTTAAGTATGTTTTAGATCACCAAAAAGGGTACTTGGAACAATTATTTTTTTGTAGGGTTGTTTTGAAAAGTTGTGAGAAAAATTGCAAAAACAGCTACTGGAGGGCTAATTGGGGGCTTAAGGCCTGATTGGCAGTGTCATGAAAGTTGATTACTTGGAGGCATTCAGAAGTTGAAAAGGGTTTGTAACCTATCAAATCAACCTTATTAATATATTTCCAATCAATCTTGAAGATATAGAGCGAGGGTTTGATGTTTTGTGGGTTAAGTGCTTTATAGCCTATTGGAATCCTTGTAGGTTTATTGTGCATTTAAACTAGTTTAAGTGGATCCATCACCTTTAGTTGTTTCACTCTGCATCACATATGATGGGGATTTTGGGGGCATATTTTTCCGTCCACCTTTACTAAAATAAGTTAATGATTTAGAGGTGAACTATGTCAAGATCCTTCTATTATTCTATATCTTATTTTTTTATTTTTCATAGGTGACAAGAGAAACACCATAATTAACACCTAGATCACCGCACTTACTACCCTAAAATGATGCAGTCACATATCTAATTCATCGTACTTAACCTCACAAATCAACGCAAGTACCTTATTGAAGTGATACACTTATTTTCTTAAAATGATGCAACTGTAATGGTAAAAAACATGTTTGTCTTTAAAAAATTATATTTAGTATTGTAAAATAATGCATTTACAAACTAACCAACATTTCTATTCGATATATGATAATTATCTCATCATTTGAATATGGATTGTGATTATAGGCATATATATCATTTATCGTAATTATTTTGTAGAAGTAATTAGCTGTTGTTTATAGATTATTTAGATCTTTTATTTGCTGTTGAAGGCTTTTAATAACACAGTTACTGACTTCTTAATTTGTGGGCCGTTCATCATTGGTTTGGTCATATTGCAAGTGCTTGGGTAACTAGCTTGGTCTTAGGTTTGATACCATGTTCAGTTGCTACATATAGACCAGCTAAGATTTGAACGCAAAACCTTTCATTTGTTGTTGGAGTGTTCTATTATTGAACTATAAAAACTGAAGAATGATATATTATTTAACATAGATCAACACCCTTGTAAATGTTCGAAAAATATTTACTTTTACATATTGACTGTTTTACTTGTATGCATATATAGATATATTTTACTTCACGTGCACATCAAAGTGTAGGTAAAATGTAGTGGTAAAAATTATATGCTCCTGCATTTTTCATGATGTTTTTGGTTCACTTTGTTTAGATACCTGCTAAATGCAATAATTAGCATAAAATGACATTTTCTTGTGTAAATTCAGCTTATATTTCAATTTATTTTTATGACTTATACCTAGAGATTCATTCCTAATCCCCAAACAAATCAGATACCGTTTGGGATCAGATATGTAGATGAGAACCTGACCTAAGTAAATTTTATGGTTATAGATTCCAACCATGACATATAAAATTCAAAACTTATATTTAATAGTTAGTTGATCATTATTCTAGTCATTGCAAGTTGATCAAACACATGTTGTGGTTGATTTACAGAGAACTAATGGTAAGGAAGGCTTGCTGCTCTGATTTGGGTCTGAATAGAGGTCCTTGGACTCCTTAGGAGGATCTTCTCTTGAAAAACTATGTTCAAACTCACAAAGAGGGACAATGGAGCCTTCTTCCTCACAGAGCAGGTATGTAGGTTCAAGTAGGATAACTATTTATGTTTTGCTTAAAGTTGGTATCAATTGGTTGATCATTACATAGCTAAACATTTATTTAAAGCAAGAAATATGTAGAGAAATTTCTTACACTATTACCCACTACTCTATTGGAAAATTTTGTCATTTATGGGAAACGATGTCATCTATGAAAAAAGTTGTCATCAATGGAAGAAGTTGTCATCTCTGGGAAAAGTTGTCATCTATGAACAAACTGTCATATATATGTGTGAAAAGTCCTCATCTATGAAAAAAGTTGTCATCAATGGAAAAAGTTGTGAGCTGTGGAAAAAATTATCATCTATAGAAAAAGTGTCATCTGTGTGAAAAGTTGTCGTCAATGGAAAAGTTATCATCTGTGGAAAAAGTTGTCATCTATGTTTATGTTGCCCATTGAGTAGGTTTGGTGAGAAAAGTTGTTATTTGTGAAAAAAAGTTGTCATCTGTGGGAAAAGTTGTCATCTATGTTTATGTTGCCGATTGAGCAGGTCTGGTGAGATGTGGAAGGAGTTGCAGGTTATGTTGGATGAATTATCTTCGCCCTGATGTCAAACATGGCAACATTTCACCAGAGGAAGAAGAGCTCATCATCGAACTTCATAAGGTGCTTGGTCATGTGCTCAACTAATCAAGAGTTAGAGCAAGAAGTCACTTGTGGAAAGGCTACAAGGGAAAAGTGTGGCAGGTCTAGTACTCTATAGTACGGACTTGAGGAGACCAAACTAGTTGTTGAATCAGTGTTCTTGAACATTATTAGGACCATCCCCATCATTAAATTGAACTAATAAGTCCACTAGTGAAGAGTTTTGGTAAAGGGCTAGGATTAGGCCTATAAGAGAATTCTTGCAGAGGTTGTTTGGGATAGAAATTTGTTTGTTTCAAATAAAGTTTGGTTTTCTTCTTTGTTTCTCGATACACACATGGATCCATTGAATACAAAGGTGAAAGATCTCTATAAATACGCAGTCTTCATTAAGGTTTGGGGAGAGAATCATTTTCTTTCTAGACTTCACAAACGGATCCATTGTAAGAGGTTTGGAACTATGTACTGTCAGGTAATGTCTTCCTCTATTCTTGTGGTTATTTTTTTAATTCATTTGAATATAGATAATATTGATGTAGAGTGGTTAGCAGAAGTGGTGGAAATTTCAAACTTCTTCTTCTATGACTCGGGAACCCCACTAGCCCTTCAGGCTCACCAAAGGCTACATACCCACAATTGACTCAACTATGCCTCCAAACACCTAAGATGGACCAAAATGGTGTAAAAAAGGTGGTTTCAACAAGAATCAATCATTTTTGATAGCCTTTACAACACCTATTGACCACAACCTTCAAATCTGCCTTCTAGCCCTATGAGCCCCAATTAGCCCTGTTGGACCAGTTTTCTCCCTTTTTCTCTGACTTTTTCCAAACAACTTGAGAAAAAAATTACAATTTTAGACACCCTTTTAAGGGTTATTTAACATATGTAAACTTCAATAGTGACTCCTTTAGACTAGTCTTAACTTCCTTCACAAGGTACCCTCCTAATGGCATCAAAATCAAGCAAATAACAAAGAAACTATATCATTCTCTTATCCTCATCACTCCATACTTTCATCATAGTTATAATATGGCAAAATATGACTAAATCCAAGATATTTTACACCTATTCCACAAGGAACGCCCAAAACACTCATTCAATACCTTCAAACCCTTGTTGCATAGGGTTTCACCAAACACCTACCTCCACTAACCTTGGAGACCAAATAATGGTTCATACACCTTCTCTTTGATGCCCTAGGACATCTCAAATCATTAGATAACCTTCTTGTACAGCCCAATATGCTGCTGTCATACTATTCCCACCAATCCACTATGGGACATTTCCATTGTTTTCTCGAAACTTGCTGTCTTCGCACTAGTGCTGCATCAAAACTTGTTAGATTTCTATTTTACATGTTAGTAACATGCCTCCCATGAATTTTGGGCCCTTGGATTCATGGGAGGTTCATCTATTTAAAGAAAACTTTTGTTTGTCACAGGAAAAACTCAAGAAAACAGCCTGAAATGAACCAACAGTCGTATATGCTGATTCAAAAAAAAGTGTTATTCATTCAATAATGAGTGAAATGTGTTTAAATACCCTTCTAATTCATGTATTTGACAGTCCCAAACAAAAAGAAGTTCAATACACTGAATGGAACAACACCAAAATGAAATTTTATTGCTTGCTTTCACAACAGTTCGTACAACAGGCTTTTTTTCTCCCTGTCCCCCTCCGTACAATGGATCCTTTAGACGTTTAATGACCCCTATCTACCTGCCTCAACCAACTTTAGACAGTTGGGAGGTTTAATTAATCCTAAAACCTGTTAAAACTAATTTCCCTCCTAAAAGGTAATATGACCGTTTACATTCAAATTTAAATTAATAAACTTTATTTTATGCATTTAATTATGACTATTCTGACTTCCCAACTTACTCCATTGACCTACACATGGTCCAATGTATTTATTGAATGCTTCTAAACATGAAAACTACTCAAATCTAATCCTATTGGACTCTTTCACCTCTTACATTGCTTTGATCACTTATTACATTATGTTGAGTCTATTGCATTGTATTGGTCCTTAGACCTCTATCATGACTTTTACATAGTTTATTGAATCGAACACTGTCATAAGCCATTCTAGGCTTCAAAACTTGCCAGTCAACTTGTCTTGATACCATCTTCTCCTTCTTAGTTACTGGAGTCCTCCTTTGCTCAGATGCTCTTCTAGATGCCCCTACATCAAATATGCTTTAAAAAAGTCTTTCTTCTTGGTTGGGATGAGTCTATTATTGGCCTATCCATGGAAGCCTCATTTTTAACTTGTTCAGGGCTTTTTGTCCCTGCAACATATCTAGTTTATACTTCCTAAGTCACCACTAGAGTCTTCAAATCTAGATATTTTGCACAAGGTTAGGGCACCATTGCCAGTCATTTAAAACATGGTTTTTTCTTTAACAGATGATTTTTTCTTTAACAGTTGATTTTTATCATTAATATTTGTGTGCTTACAGACCCTAATGTTGTTGCTCCAAGAACCCTAAATTGGAAATTTGTAGATGGGTTTTGGTGTCAAGAAATAATACAAGATTCATGTGATAAGTAAGAGATATTTTCCATAGCAAGCCAAATTGTGATATTGCTATCAGGATTCAACTGTGTAGTTTTTTGAGTCAAACTCTGCTTGCATCCTCATTTGCAAAACCTTCACCAAGTGTTGTGCCTTATGAACCATTCATTAGAAAGCCCCTTAAGCTCGTCAATTAATAAGTAGGAGATATTTTCCACAGCAAGTCAAATTGTGATATTGCTATCAAGATTCAACTATGTAGTTTTTCGAGTCAAACTCTTTGACCCATGATTCATGAGTAGTGGTTCACACGAAACCATCTCTCATGAGAATGAATGGAACACTTATCACTCATTGGCTCTAGGTGATGCTCACAGAGGTGAAGCACTGCGACTTCCAGAGAGGTCACCCATCCCAGTACTACTCCAACTCGAGCGCACTTAACTACGGAGTTTCCTCCATGGTTAAACCCACTCTGCTTGCATCCTCATAGGCACAACACTTGGTGAAGGTTTTGCAAACGAGGATGCAAGCAGAGTGGGTTTAACCATGGAGGAAACTCTATAGTTAAGCATGCTCGAGTTGGAGTGGTATTGGGATGGATGACCTCCTGGGAAGTCCCGGTGCTTCACCTCCATAAGCATCACCTAGAGCCAATGTGTGCTAAGTGTTCCATTCATTCTCATGAGAGACAGGTTCATGTAAACCACTACTCATGAATCACAAGTCAATGAAAAGAAGTCTGAATGCACCTTCGGTATGTAACATTTTTTTTAAAATTTTTTTTTGCATTGGTCTAAATTTTGACCAACTCTAAACCAAGCCATCCACCAATGCTTGGTCTAAATTTCGACCAATGCACGAGAAAATTGACGACGATGCCATACATTCGACCAACAGTATGGTCAAAATTTTGACCACATTGTTGGTCGAATGTATGGCACCGTCGTCGATTTTCTAGTGCATTGGTCAAAATTTAGACCAAGCATTGGTGGATGGCTTGGTCAAAATTTAGGCTACCTCATTTTCCTTTATTGGTCGAAATTTCGGCCGTTGCAAAAAAATGATGGTGATTTTTGAACCTGGACTGCAGTCAAAATTTTGACCTGTGTTTTGGTCGAAATTTTGACGAATACTAAATACGTCGAAAATTTGACAAAAAAAGAACGACGAGAGTTTTGGTCTTAAATTCGACCAATTACTGTCTAAATTTCGACCAACGTTCGTCAAAATTTGAGGTCAAATTTACTAGTGTATATTTTGCATGATCTTGTTAAATTACATTAATAATGTATTCTCCCTTCCATCTTCTTTTAATACTACCACTACGCCTACTACTTCCATAGCTATATTTGTTTCCCCGAGTGTTTCTTTTGCATCTATTACCCCTCCCTCCACCTTTCTTGTTGGCTTTGTTCCTCATCATGGCTTTTCATCACATTTAGATCCCATCCTTCCACTGTCAAAGTTTTTGATGAAGGGTGCCCATTAATTGCATGAAGAAAATAGTTTAATTCCATTAGTCCAATGAAATGTAAAATGCAATATTCATTACTTACAAAACATTACTCACATGGGCCAACACCCTTGTTTTGTTGCTTTTTAATATAAAAACCATTAGCCATATGGGCTTCACAAAATATGGAGCTACAAGCTACACTTCTTAAACTCTAAAATGGACTCAACTTTGAATGACCAAACTACAAGTTCAATGCCCCAACTTATAGTAATTTTTGGAGAGGAATGCCATAGTGGGAACCCACAACCATGGGATAAAACCATTTGGAAAATCTAGACCCCCCTTACTAAATGGAAGACATGGCCAAAAGAAGGTCAAGCATTGCAAGACTCTTCAACTTGTAAAATTTGGCACCAAAGAAAGAGACCCTTCCATTAGTCTTTGTAACCACCAAAGACGTGTAAACAAGACTATTCCACTTCCCAAAGTGGATGTCTAGTTGGGAAATTCCTCTATTCTGCCTTATAGTCATCATTAACGTGTCCAGTGTTGAAAAAATACATTTACCATTTGACATAGGCCAAAATGATAAATTATTATATCCTCTATGTCCCCTTGAACACTTTTCAAGGACTGTGAAGACATATTATAGCCTGCATTTATCCTTTATTTGAAACTATTCATTTAGTCAAAATTATAATATACAAATTTTTTGGGTGATGCAAGATTGCTCTTCATCATGGCATCAAACACTCGAGGTAGTATTTTTTTGTGAATTTAGTGTCACAAATTGGTGTTAGATGGTAGCCAACCTTTCAGATTGCAAACAATCTTAACAAACCCGATCACTATAACATGCACCTCAAATTGGTTCTTCTTTCTCCTCTTCCAGCATTTAATTGAAATAAACAACTTTCTCTTTCGACAACTCTATTCTTTAATCCTCTTTCTCAACATGGAGTCAAATCCATCATGTTTGATCTTCTCCATTTGTGACTTACTTTTCTCTAATCTTGTGGGATCCAACCCATTGTATTTCAACCACCTGCACCAATATGCATTTGCACTATTCTCCAAAACATAATACATATGTTTCTTTGCATACAAATAAGAAAAAACCTTCTTCACTACATTCTCTATATTTTCCTCTTTCATCTCTACAACATGCAAAATCATATTTATTTTACCTTTCTCAATTTTAATAAAATAATTTTTTACCTTCCCATCATTTGTTGTAACTTCAATTTGATTCTTTTTTGGCATGCCTTTAATGAGACATATAATTGTATAGTTTACTTGATTTGCAATCAATGCGAGCCATTTTGCCTCTCTTGCTCTAATCTCAATTTCCTCCATTATTACAAGTGTTTCTTCTCTTTCCTCCTCTACTGTCAATATTTTCATCTTCTTCTTTGACATTCTTAGGTTTAGCTTCCAAGAAGTTATTGATTCAAGATAACACCCTCATTTTCATCAATATGGTCTCCAAATAAAGAACCTTCAAATTCCATCATCTCAACCTCTAATGCGACCTCTTCGATCTCATTTTCCATGCCTTTGAAGAAAGATCTCATTTTCCACAAATCTTGTATAGAGTTCCTCTTAAAAATTGTACATACCCGAATAAAACTCACATATATCTACCCTCTATCCAACAAGATTTTCTAGAGATACAACTCCCTCTATGCACCTTCTACTCAGCGTCAACCTCTAATAGAGGACAACAACAAACTCACACTCCACTAAAAGATCTTGGTGCCCATCTCAAGCTTAGCACTTTGTCTTCATGCTCAAGAACATTGTCACTAGTACCACTGATGAAGGACTACTCCATCGAGCATTGCTCTAATACCACTAATGAACGACAATTCCCTTGTAACACACCCAAACACATGCTTTGATACCATTTGATGAAGGGTACTCTTACACACCCCAACATATGCTCCGATATTGTTGATGGACTATTGCACCCAACATGGATAACATAACAACATAGAAATGAAAGAAGAAAATACTTTCTTTCTATCACTCCAATGAAATAAAAAAAACACAATATTCAGTACTTACAAAAGATTAGTCAAATGGACTTTAAAAATCTACAAGTTCTAGCTACAAGCTACACTTCTTAAACTTTGAAATGAAGGACTTAACTTTGAATGATCAAAGTACAAGATCAATACCCTAACTTAAAGTAATTGCAATCCTTACATGAACATAAGCATCCAATCAACTAATTAAAAGGGTGCTAAGTAGTTTTCCTTACTCATACCACTTGTAATAGCAACCACAAAAAATTGCAATTCATCCAAGCTAACCATGTCTCAAACCATGGTATACCAACATAGATAGAACTTCATGCCATCAACATATCAACTCTAAAGTGCGATCAAGTCTCTGTACATCCATCCTCCTATCCCAATGCACAAACGACCACATACATAGCCAACTAACAAATTCTATGTTAACATTGAAACAATTTTATGGATATAGACAGTCCACATCCTAGTCATCCCACTATAAGAAAATGGATAGCTAATTGATAACCGTATAATTTTTAGATCCAAGTCCAATAAAACATTCAAACTTGTCATCACTTCAACAATTACCAAGCCAAGATAATATAGAGGATAACCAAACATGTCTAGAAACTCCTAGTGCATGAGTAGTGTCAAATCTAAAAGTAGATCAAAGCATACCAAGTCTATCTATAGTACTTCACATAGAGTATGTGGTTGATTCCTGTATTAAATAATGTCAAGGAAATATTCATTAATATGCAAATCGTACAAGTAAATATGTCGCAATAACTCTCTCACCACGAGTCTCAATAGCTCTCCCAAGATCTTCATACTCAACCATGTGAATATAAACATCTTGGAAGAAGAAAAAGATCTAGAATATCTTGGCTAAACTAGAGGACGAAGCTCAAACCTCATAATCATCATTCTTTTTGTATCAATTCAACCTTCTGTGCTCAAGGGTGAATTGCAACTCAAATATCATGCCATTTTTTTGTAACTAAATAATAATATTCAAAATGATATATGTGGCCAATTAGTGGTCCATCTTGATGAGCCTCAAATGCTCAACCTTATCTGTAGACTAGACTAAAGAGTACACAATGGTCAATGGTCAATGATCAATGGTTAATGGAAATATATGTGTGTGTGTGTGTGTGTGTTGGCAAGTTGGATGTCTTGTCATTGATGTCAACATATCTATTTGCGTAGTTTTGTAAGTGTAGCAATATGTTCAGAGGTTTGGTGAGGATCGGTTACTAAAGATGAGGAGTCACGCACCTCATGGGAAGATGTAGAGTATGTCTACTTGGTCAATGCCAAGTTCCAGAGGTTAACACGAGTATATGGATGAGTTATGGAGCCATGAGTTGTGACTGGTTATTTTCTTGTTTGTCAATGTTGATAGGGTAGAAGAGATTGGTTCAATGTGCACTTCCAGGTTTATATTTCTATCTGTGCACATAAGAGATGATTTGGGGCATGCTTCTGTGTCCACAACTCAAAGTGTTTGTGGTCCAGAGGTCCGTAAAGTATTCTTTTGTTGTTACAACTGAAGGTGATAGTGTTCTTGAGTTTCAACAAGCACAATATTGGAAAATCCAATGGCTATGGTGGATTTGACTGTTTGAGTGTTATTCATGATGCCTAGGATTTTCTTGGATTATGTGCCTACTAAGCTGGTATTTCACATATATTATGGTGATCAGATTTGAAGGATTTTTTAGTCGATAGCTATTTTCTTGTGTTCTTGGCCGACTTGATTAGTAAAACATTTCTATGTAAATCAAGGCATGATTTACAGATGTGTTATGAGCACGAGGGAGTTGTTATGGATCGTTGGTATGTTTTGACAGTCAACATGGATTTGAATTATAAATTTAGGTGCGTGGATTTGCAATTTGAATTTGAGGTTTTTGCTGACTTTGTTTGTTGTTCAAGGTTGACGAATTATTTAAGGAATTAGGGTAAAATTTCATATCATAGATGCTTGACAATGTAGAGCAGAGTGACAGATCTGTGTGTGATTAGAGTGTGTGTTTGAAGGATTCGAAGAAGGTTTGATTAGAGATCGGTGTTGTAATTTATCAGAATTGACCTAGGCATGAGATAGATGCTACTATATAGTTCACAAAATTTTTTATTGTAGTAAGATTGACCATTGTAGCAGACTTGTAAGGATTTTAGTCTTCCTTAGAGTTGTAGCCCAAGGCATTTTTGAGAAATGAGCTATAGGAAGTGTGCCTAAATGCAAGTGCATTCATCATTTGTAATAAGCATGTACTTCTAACAAAGTATTAGTCTTATTGTGGGTTCAAGCCCCACTATGGTTTTTCCCATTTGGGTTTCCATAATAAAAATTCTTGTGTTATGTGTTGTGGATTCTTTCTTATTTGTGTTTACTTTCTTTACCGTCATAAATCAAACATAAGGGTTCTATGCATAAGGGTTTCAAGGTTTAAGGGCTTTGAAGAGCTAAGTGTTTTAGAAGCAACTGATTCACCCCCTCCCCCCTATCATTTTCTTGTTTCCTTATTTCCTACAATTGGTATCAGAACCTAGTACCTTGGAGGAAGTCTAACAGCTTGAGGGAGATTTGAAGATGGCAAAATACAAGAAGGGTAGTCCAAGGTTTGATGGAACTAACTACACTTTTTGAAAGAGTTGCATGGTAGTGGATCTCAGATGCATTGATGAAGATTGTTGGAAGGTTACAAAAGAAAGTTATAATCATCTTGCAAACCCTACAACTCCACAAGATATCAGTGATGCCAAAGCCAATATTAGGGCAAAGGAAGCTTTGTTGACCACATAGACTAGTGCTAAAATAAACAATGTCATGGAATTGGAGACGACCAATGAGATATGGGAGAAGTTGCATACCTTGCATGAAGGAGACAAGGAAGTCAAGATTGCCAAGTTGCAGATCTTGAAAGGAAAGCATGAAGCATTGAAAATGAGTGAAGATGAGAGTGTTGCATCATTCATCCTTAGGGAAAATGAGGTTGTGACTACTATCAAATGTGTTGGAAGTACCTTAGAAGAAGATGAGATTGTTGCAAAAGTGTTGAGGTCGCTACCCCGCCTAGAGTTAGAAAGTTGCATCCATTGAGGAGATTAGGACAGTGACAGATGTGACAAGAGACAAGTTGGTTGGAAAGCTTATTGCCTTTGATTTAAATACATTAGGTGATGCACTACCTAAGGTTGAGACTATATTCAAGGCCAATGTATCTAGGAAGGACATGCAAAGATCATATTTGTGTGAAGGATCCTCAAGAAGGATGTTAAGATATGAGAAGGAGATGAAGGAACTTGAAGAAGAAGAAAGAGAGCTTCAAGAGTTGGAGGCAATGGTTGCAAAAATAGTACATAAAGGTTCTGGTAAGTAGAAAGGGAAGATGCCTCTCAAATGTTTTTCATGCAATAAGATAGGCCACTTTGCTTCTAGATCTCCAAAGAGAGTTGCTAAATGGAAGAACAAACCTATTGTTGTAAAAAGATGTTACTTTTCAATGGATGATGATGATGATGAATCTGACAAGAATGATAATGATTTCACATTCATTGCTATCAAAGATGAGGATACTAATCATGTAGATCATATTTCTTCTAGTATATTCATTTCTATCAAGGAAGAAGGTACTAAGTATGATGATACTATGCCTACTAGTTCTACTGATTGTGTTGTTGAAGAGAAATCCTTAGCTGCTCAAATTGTTAAAAAGGACAAATGGGTAATAGATAGTGGATTTTCTCATCATATGGATGGTGACAAGAGCAAATTTTTGAGATATGAGAAGTATGATGTTGGTATGGTAAGATGGGGAGACAACACTAGTAGTATAATCAAAGGTAGAGATTATATTTCTCTAGATGGTAAGAATAATGTAGATGATGCATTATATGTTGAAGGTTTGAAACGTAATCTTCTTAGTGTTGGGTAGTTGATGGACAAAGGTTATGACATGCACTTCAAGAATGACACAGGCAAGATCTTGAGTGGCTCTGGGATAGAGATTGCAACATGATCCAAGACAAGAGGTAATTTATTTCATTTGAACAACGGTCCTAAAAGATGTTTGATTTCTCAAATAGATGAAAGTTGGCTATGACATAAGAGGTTGTGTCATGTAAACTTTGACAATATTATGGTAATAAGTTCTAATCATGTGTTGTTAGAGATATTCCTAGAGTTAAGAAGCATGTTAACACTAATTGTAGAGAGTTCCAATTAGGTAAGCAAACAAGAGTTACTTTCCATTCTAATTCTAAGGATTTAAATGGTTCGTTAGATGTTGTTCATATTGATCTGTGTGGTCCTGCTAAGACAAAAAGTATGCAAGGTGATAAGTACTTCAGGTTGCTCATTGATGACTATTCTAGAATGGTATGGGTGACTTTATTGAAAGATAAATCTGAAGCTTTTCATAAGTTTAAGATTTTCAAGTCCATGGTTGCGAATGAGATAGGATTGAGATTGAAGTGCTTAAGATCATATAGAGAGGTGAATTCACATTAGGTGAGTTCAATCATTTTTGTGAGAAGCATGGGATAAGAAGATAGTTTTCTTCCTCAAGGACTAAGATAGTTTTCTTCCTCAAGGACTCCATAACAAAATGGTGTTAGTTAGTGTACACACTAAAATATGCACTTCTATGAACCATTGCATGCAAGGTTGCTCAAGAGTGAGGCCTCACAAAGCGGCTCATAGCTCTCTATGCATGGAGTTGCAAGGGACTATGAGTTTTGCTCTCAGCTAGAGCTACAAGAAAGTGACCTTGCTAGTCAACCACACAATGAGAGATTCACAATGAAGACAAGGGCAACAATGCCAATATCTCCAAGAATCCAATGTGAAATGCAATGCAAACTATATGAGAATGCAAATCTAAGCTATGAAAGGAAAGTACAATGCAACTAATCTATGAAAGGAAATAGCAATGGATTACAATGCCTCCTATTTAGACTATGTGAGCTTATTCTATTGCATAAAAGGAAATCTATACTAAGATGCCATGAATGCAACTATGAAAGCAAAACTATTATGAAATGCAACTAAGAATGTCAAGGCTTCAAAGCTTGAGTGTCTTCAAAGAGAGCTCCAAAACCTGCAGCATAACAATAGCATAAAACAAGGATATATGCAAATGAAGGAGAGAGCTCTCCTTTTATAGGAAATGAGGAGAAATGGACCATGGAGATTAAGAGGCAAAAAGTCTTAATCAGCGGTGGAGGTTGAAAGAGGAGCAATCCATGTTCACAAACATCCTCCAATGAGAGTGAAGTGTTGACTTTTGAGCCTCATGTGAGACAAAAAGTGCTTTTTCCCTTTTTATAAAATAGGAATAATGCTTTATTTGTGCAACTTAGGATAAGAGGGAAAGTGGGGGCTTTTTATTTAATTAAAAGGGGAGGAAATATTCCTTTTAATTAAATAAAGACTTAGGATAAATGGTTAGCCCAAGGATAAAAATCCAATATATGATCGAAATTAAGATTTGATCAAGAGATTGATAATGTTCAAAATATTGATTATTGATAAAAATGATTCAGGATTGATAAATCAAATAAATGGGGCCCAAAGTCTAGGCGACCATTTTAGGGTGCATACATTTGCCCCTCTTTGACTAATGTGTGATCGATTTGGGAACACATGTAGTCAAAGAATTAAGTTAAAATGTGAGATCGATCTGGGATCACAAGACAACTCAGATATGAGGTCGATTCGGGATCACATCTGGACAAACATAAACAAAAGCTTAGACCAACACCATCGCTGCTAGGTGCAAATCAAGTTTTAGACAAAACTATCACCGTCGCTGCTAGGCAATAATCAATGTCTAAAAATGGGAGATAAGAATCTCAAAAGCTCACAAAAGATGTCTGAATCAAGAGAATCAAGGAAATCAGGGATGAGAATCCCACAAATACTGCCCCCTCGGAATCGAAATCGAAATCAAGTAGAGGAGAGACAGAAAATTGATAAGGTTGATCAAATCATAATCGAATGTAAGGGTCAATAGGTTAACCATTAGGCAATGAAACATGCCCCAGTGAGGAAGTAGAAGAATAGAAATAGAAGACTAGAAATAGAGTGGATGAAAGACTAGAAAATTTGAGAGACATGAAAAGGAAGAAATTCCACTAAAAATCAAATTATGCCTCAAAAAGTCAGTCAACTGCGTAGAAGGGGGAAATTTTGGAAACGCGACTCAGATTTTGATTTCGAGTCCAAAAATAGATAGAAAATGATGTGATATGAAAGACCAGAAATGAAAGATATGATCAAGAAGAATCAGAAAATGAACACAGTTGACCGACTAGTCCATAGATGATAAAAAGGAGAGCTCTCTCCATATGCAAAATGCAAGACTAGACTAACATGAACCTAAAAATGCAAGCTACTATGAAAGTGGTTGACTTGCAAGGTCACAACGCTTATAGACATCTAATTATCATCATCGAGCGTTATTGGTAGCGTCGTAAGATCATACAATGCATACTAGCGTAACTATGTGGATATGAATATGATCTTTATCAGATAGAAATGTGAGAATCTCACCTAGGCATCAAAGACATATAGGTCAAGATGACTAATGCAGTGAGATCACCTAAATTTGTTATAGCGAGATTATGCTTGTATCAAGACACAGGAAAGTCAGGATAGCTAAAAGCATGCACTCGCAAAACAGTCAAGGATAATACCTTGTCAATCCATAGTGTCAAGTAAGACCAGCATAAATGCTCATGACAGGTAGGACCAACAAAATATACCCACAAGCAGATAAAGAAATAAAACATGTTCTCATACCCTCAGTCTTCTAGCTATGCATCATCGAAAACTTCTCAGGGAGAGACCACTCATCAAAGAAATCCTCATAGACAGCACACAAAGAAAAAATAAAGTCATCATATCGTCAGCGAGTTGATTGTTTAAGTGTGTGTGTGTTGGTCATAGAGTCAAATTCTGAGTATCATATCTGCTTAGTGAGAAATATCACATCATGCTTTAGACTATTGGGTAAGACATCTGATAAGTGTTAAGAAACACTCGACGCAAGGGTAGTGTTAAAAAACACTGTTTGGGGTGGTGTTGAAAAACACCTGTTGTGAAATGCCCCAAGAGACAAACGCACCTAAAAGACCATTGCTAACAGTTATGCCCCCTAGACAAAGACAAAGACCAATTCCAGACTAGGCCAAAGGATGGAAAGTGGCTAAGTGTCAAGTACGCATGCTAACAAATAGGGGTGCAAAGGCCTCAAGTAGCGCCTGTTTCCAGGTTTTCACCACTTGGAATCATTTTTCATCTTTTCATTTTTTGTATTTTTGCTACCAAGGCGCCTATTGCTAGGTTTTCACCAAGGCACTTTTTCTATTTTTTTGATTTTTTGAATTTTTTGATTTTTTTGTATTTTTTCAGGACTTTTTATGCTTTTTAAGATTTTTTCAGCATCATATATCAATTTTTTTGGTATTTTTTTAGGATCAATAAAATATATACAAAAGATGCCCCTAGACAGAAATGGGCATCAAACTCTTTAAGCAAGATCATATCGTGCAGTCCCAATGTCAAGCAAGGTGGAGAACAAGAGGGATGAGCAAGTTGGTGAAAGAGATGGAGGAAAATAGAATGAAGGTGAATGGAGGGAAGAAATCCTCAAAGGAAAACTCCTTAAGAGTACCCAAGCTAGGGAAAAATTATCATGCAAAGCACATTTGGATAAGCAATGAAAGGATAGCATAGGATAAGTCACAAAAGTGCACTGCAAAAGAAGGAAGGATGCAGTCCAAAGGAGTAGACATGTCAAGAGGTTTCATAGCATCATGTTTTACTTCTTTTTTTTTTTTCTTCTTTTTTTTTATTAGATCAGGACCAGAGGGGAAAATGATAGCGAAAGGCTAGAATGAATGAAGGAAAATGAATATGAAGGCTAAACATGAATGGAATGAAAGCAAGATCATCGTAAGATAGCTCACAAAATAGCCAAATGTTCGTGTATAGATCAACATTGCCAAGATCAAAGAGAGAAGATGAAATGGATGAAATATGTAGAAGAACTACGCATGATGCCTGATTGCCAGGTTTTCATCATGGTACTTATCCAAGGTGCCACAAGGGAGTGGTTTTCACCATAGGATGAATTTTTTTCTTTTTACTTTTGCTACCAAGGTGCCTGTTTCCAGGTTTTCACCATGGCACATTTTCAATTTTTTTTTCTTTCAATTTTTTGCTATTTTTAAAATTTTTCCATTTTTTTTTTGAATTTTATAATTTTTTGGAAGAAAGCAAGCTTTTAGGATAATGCTCCTTGAAAGGATAAACCATGATATGTCAATGATTCAAAATGATATGCTCAAAGATGCTGAAGGGGAAAGGAAGACGCATGAGGAATAAGAAAATGAGGAAAAAAAAAAAAGAGAAGGTAGAAGGATAATGAATGGAAGGAATGTGAAAAGGATAGCTGGAAAGAAGGCAAGATCAACATCAACACACACACCTTGAAGGGTGGCGGGAAAAATGGAGGAAACGTAAACCATATTCTAGTCCAAATGTGAACCATATTCTGGTTCATTATTGCTATTTGACTCCTCAAAGAGTGGATTGGTGTACTTGTTATAATTCTCAAATGTGAATGGAGGAATACGAGAAGGAATATGATGAATGTTTAACAGAGGTTGTGGTTTAGGCACATGGAATGAAAGATCCTTTTTGGAAGAAGATAAAGTGGAAGCCTTTGGAAGCTTGAATGTCAACTTCATTTTTTGTTCAATATTAGACTCTTTCAAGAGAGACTTTGGAATCCATATAGCCTTAGGATTTTCATTTATTTTTGATGATTTAGAAAGAATATCTTCAATAATGGATTTTGGAACCCATACTTGTCTTGTATTTTTCTTCTTAGATATCTCTTTTGACTTTATATATCCATGTCGATTAGAGGGGACATGGTGATCTTCTTTTTTTGATGGATTCTTGTATTGCTTCTTTTTCTTGTATTGAACATTCAAGTTACTTCCAAAAGACTTGGGACTTATGGAAGAAGAAGGATGATACGACTGGTTTAGATGGGTGGGTGGATGAAAAGGATTCAAGGGTATGTACCTATGTTGATCTTGAGGAAAGATAGGAGATGGAGGGACATAAGGACCCAAAATGGATGACGAATTAGAAGAATTAGGAGGGGAAAGTGAAGGGACGTAAGGACCCAAAATGGAAGGAAGATGTGAAGCCCTTAGTATTGGTGGAGGAGGTCCAAGGATGGACGTGGAAGATGAAAAAGGATAATCATTAAGTTCATCAGCATCTATATCACAACCAAGGATATCAGCATCTTTAGAATGAGCATTAGGATTTTCAACAGAATCATGCACATCTTGAATAGGAGCAGTTTCTTTGATAGGATCATTCGTAGCTTGCAAAGATTTAGGAAGAGCAGAAAGCGGAAGTGAACATGGAGTGGTAGAACAAGAAGATGGAAGACTTTGATCTTGACAAGTATCGTTGGGTAGCATAAGCGTATCAACTTTATTTTGATTTTCAATAGGTTTTACATCATAAGTAATGACACCATTTTTAATAACCTTAATGGAAGTATCATCTTTGGAAAGTGCAAGTGTGGTAAGGTTATTTTGATTATCAATAAGCTCAACGGTGTAAGTAGTAGCTTGATCTTGCTTAGGAGATGGTGGAATGAATGTGAAAGAGCGTAGAGGATCACAAGAACCATGAAGCGGATCAGAGACATCATGAAAAGGATTGGATGACATGGAGGGTTCTTGATCTTGATATTTTTTTATGTTATTTTCTTTATCATTTTTAGAGTCCTCTTGACATGGAGCCACTTCTAAGGACAAGGAAGCATGTTGGAATTGTATGGAAGACTTTGGAAGAGATGGTGAAGGACTAGTTGAAGTAGGAATTATAGCGGATGAAGGCTTAGGCTCTTTAGGTTTGACATTATTGAAAGTATTTGCAGCCAAGTGAAGGTTATCTTGAGTATCTTTAAGAGGTGGCCCTTGAGGATAACTATAGGGAACCGCATGGAAAGTCTTAGGATCTTTGTTGGATGAAAGATTTGTGAAAGATTTGGAAGACTTAGAAGCTTTAGGAAGTGTGTGGGTATTGGAGGAAGTAGAGGATGGAAGGGGACCATCACAAGACAAAGGTTCAGCATTAACATGATCTTGTTGGAGAGTGTAATCTTTATTTTCAGCATGAGAGTTTTTAGACAAGACATGCTCATAGTATCTTCGTTTATAATCAGCACGGAAAGCTTTCTCTTCCTCAATAGAAGTAGATGTATCATATTGTTCACAACAAATATCATAATTCCTCTCAAAATCAGAATCATATGGATCCCCATCACAATCTACCCAATAAGATGACCCTTTAGTAAGCCTAAGCACACGACGAGGAGGACTCTTAGGAATAAAAGCATCATAGGTATGGCTAAATTGTCCATCATCATAGTCATCATAGTCATCATAGGTGGGTGTGTCACTCTTTATGGAAGAGACATCACAAGGACTATCACGTTGCTCTTTATGGTATGTCTTCTGAAGAGAAGTAAGACTCTTAGGAGAAGTAGAAGAAGAATGAGATTGTGAAGAAGGGGAAGGTGAAGACCTAGTGGAAGAAGAATACTTGGATAATGAGGAATTTGAATGATGTTTAGAAGAGTCATGATAAGATTTGGAAGATGAAAAATGTGAATAGTGTTTAGAAGAATCATGATAAGACTTAGAAGATGAAGAATGAGAATGATGTCTGGAAGAGTCATGATAAGACTTGGAAGGTGAAGAAGAATGAGAAGATTTAGATGATGAAGAATGTTTGGAAGAAGAAGATCGTGATATGATCATGTTTATGATTCTAGCAAAGGCATCTGATTTAATCATCTTTTCTTTTATTTTTGCTATAAATTCATCACTCATGAAAATTTTGGAGGAACAACACTTTTCGAATATGTCAATGAGCTCAAGATCATCTATTCTTAATAAAGGTTCCAAAGCTAGATAGTCAAGATTCATGGTTCCAAAAGAGGAGAAATCAAGCATAGGAATGATAGAAAAATAGAGGAATGCAAACTAGATAGGAGAAAAAGAATCAAGAAGAAGAAGAAGAATTTCCCATGGGAATAGAAGACTTTAGAAGAACATGGGAAATGGAGAAGAAAGAAGAAGACTAAGAGCCGTCTTGTGCAAGTGATACCATAACGTTCATTGAGATGTTGAGCAACATGACAACACCTAGGATCTAAGATCTGGACTGGCCAAAGGAAGACTGAAAATAGAAGACCCTTGGTAATAGGATGACCTCACAAAATGTCAACACCAAACTAGGATAATCAAAGTTCTCTATTGTCCAAAGAGAAATGAAAAGATAGAAGCAGGGGCTTTACCAACACTGTCAAAGAGGTGCTTCAAATCAAAGGGTGACTACCCTTGCACTTTTGAACCAGGAGGTTGGGCTAGGCCAAAATATAATTAAAATTGAGATAAATGAAAGTGATTTGGACAATAAGAGTACTAAAATTCTCCAAGAATGTGACTAACAATTCTAGAGATAATCTTTCTCACCAAGAATGGACAAATGCGATACTGATGTTGATTTTGACCAATTTGTGCAAATTTTGAATCTAAGGGTGAAAATGTCTGATTTCAATCACAATTTTAATAGTATTTGGACAGGTTTGCAAACAGTAGGGGATCAAACATGTCTCCAAAAACTTGAAACAAGGGCAAAAGCAACCTTGCCAAGACAAGCACTTGTGATATCAAAATTGAAAAAGCACCCTATGAATGCTACCGATTGTTTGTATGTCAAGAACATTTACACTGGTATCACACAATCGAAGACACTTCAAGAAAATCTACCTACAAGACAAGGCTCATTACTCATCAACTTAGCCCACAACTTGATGCCCCCTTGCCTCACACCAAGTGGTTGCCCACAAGAGATATTGGCTTTGTCATGGAAGTGTCAAACAACACAACCAAAGGGACACATATGGTGAGTATCTTGGGGTGATCCGGGTAAACCACTTGGATCAATCCTTGCACTAAGAAGATAAGCGGCTAAAAGAGGGTGGCTTCTATCTAATGGTTCTTAATAAAGATTTCCGTTCACAACACCCCTCTTGCTCCTCATAAAGGACTAGGACCTCGCGGCCTCAAGAGTACCTTAAGCATTCTTGTTCAATTTTTTCCCCATGGTCGCAATCCCATGAGCTACTCACATCAAACGAAGATAAGTGTTATGTCTACCAAGGTTTTTGGTGTCCTTGATAGCCTTGAGATTATAGTGAGTTGGAATCACTTGCCACCAAGGAAAATGATGACAAGGTTGTCCCCACTTGAGTCGTTCCTCTTGATTGCTCAAGAGCAGGCCCGCTAAAGGATTCCTAAACTAAACAAAAAAGGATCAAATCTTGAGGTTCAAGGTTTTTGATTCACCACAAGGGTGAAGAGCATACTCCCCTATCTCAAGAATCTTTCCCAAACACACCAAGCAAAGAGATCAATTACCCCCTTGCTTCCAAAACCTTAAGATGGGTCAAGATTTTCTAATTCACCTAAAGGTGAAGAGCATACTTCTCCTACCACCTCAAAATCCCTTTCACAAGGTATTAAGATTCCTAATACAATTAGTGAATGCCACAAATGAAAGGAAAATAACAATAAGCAAGAAATGGAAAAAAAAATTTTTGTTTTTATGCTTGGGCAGCCCTGCAAAAACTGTTAGTAGCCCTCTTTGACATGCGTTTTTAGCAATTTTTAAGCAAAGGAGAGCACCTACAAACACAACTTGTTAGGCCCACAATGTTAGCAAAATCAAAATCCAAATGTAAATGTGCAATAATCTAATGGATTTAAGCTAAAAAATGCAGGTTAGACCTATTTAAACAAAGTAAAACAAAACAGCAAGCTAAAATAGTCGAATTCGGACAAAAAAAACTGAAAGCGCAAGTCTCTGCCAGACCAGGCGATGTTTCTCAGTCTCCAACAGTATCGCGCGATACAGTTTCCTATAGTCGGGCGATACTTCCCCAGTCGAGCGATACTTCGCACGATGACAGGCGATACTTCGCCCGATGCCAGGCGATAGACTTCACTATATGCGTGCGATACTTTTTCCGTGCGAACTATCGCGCCAAGACAGGAAGTATATCGCGCGATATTTCTGAGAAGTGTCGCGCGATAATCTGAGACAGAAAACCAGAGACGCAGATTTTTCCGAAAATTAATCCAAAAATGACGAAAAATGCAGAATTAAAGGGACAAAGCTAATCTACTCTGCCCCACGGTGGGCGCCAGAAATGTACACACTAAAATATGCACTTCTATGAACCATTGCATGCAAGGTTGCTCAAGAGTGAGGCCTCACAAAGCGGCTCATAGCTCTCTATGCATGGAGTTGCAAGGGACTATGAGTTTTGCTCTCAGCTAGAGCTACAAGAAAGTGACCTTGCTAGTCAACCACACAATGAGAGATTCACAATGAAGACAAGGGCAACAATGCCAATATCTCCAAGAATCCAATGTGAAATGCAATGCAAACTATATGAGAATGCAAATCTAAGCTATGAAAGGAAAGTACAATGCAACTAATCTATGAAAGGAAATAGCAATGGATTACAATGCCTCCTATTTAGACTATGTGAACTTATTCTATTGCATAAAAGGAAATCTATACTAAGATGCCATGAATGCAACTATGAAAGCAAAACTATTATGAAATGCAACTAAGAATGTCAAGGCTTCAAAGCTTGAGTGTCTTCAAAGAGAGCTCCAAAACCTGCAGCATAACAATAGCATAAAACAAGGATATATGCAAATGAAGGAGAGAGCTCTCCTTTTATAGGAAATGAGGAGAAATGGACCATGGAGATTAAGAGGCAAAAAGTCTTAATCAGCGGTGGAGGTTGAAAGATGAGCAATCCATGTGCACAAACATCCTCCAATGAGAGTGAAGTGTTGACTTTTGAGCCTCATGTGAGACAAAAAGTGCTTTTTCCCTTTTTATAAAATAGGAATAATGCTTTATTTGTGCAACTTAGGATAAGAGGGAAAGTGGGGGCTTTTTATTTAATTAAAAGGGGAGGAAATATTCCTTTTAATTAAATAAAGACTTAGGATAAATGGTTAGCCCAAGGATAAAAATCCAATATATGATCGAAATTAAGATTTGATCAAGAGATTGATAATGTTCAAAATATTGATTATTGATAAAAATGATTCAGGATTGATAAATCAAATAAATGGGGCCCAAAGTCTAGGCGACCATTTTAGGGTGCATACAGTTAGAACAGAAGAACTGGTCCATTCTTGACATTGCTAGGACTATGATGCTTGAAGGGAATGGTCCACAAATGTTTTGGAGAGAAGCATTCAGCACTACAGTATACACTCTCAACCGAGTGCAAATAAAAGGAAAAATAGGTAAGACACCTTATGAACTATGGGATGAAAATCTGCCTACTGTTAAGTATTTTAGGATTTTGGTAGTAAATGCTACATCAAGAGAGATGAGGACATAGGAAAATTTGATGCAATAAGTGATGAAGGTCTAATTCTTGTCTACTCTACCAAAAGAAATGCATATACGTGCTACAACAAGAGGATGAAGAAGATAGTGGAGAGTACTAATGTCAAAGCGGATGAAAGCCTGGAGAACATATCCAAATCTTGGGGATATGATTCTGATGATCAGAGTTCCAGTGGTAATCAAGAAAGACAACAACAAGTTCAAACCCAAGCTCTAAGTGGTTCAGTGAATGAAAATGATGAGGCCTATTCAAGTGAAGAAGAGGAAGCATAAAGACTTGCGACAAGACATAAAACAACAAGGCATATAAGACTAAACTATCCTGAAGATCTGATCATTGGTGACAAGAACAAGGGTGTTCAGACAAGGAGAAGGATTGCTCAAAATTATATTTGTTTGATTTCTGAGATTGAACCCAAAGATGTGAATGAGGCTTGCAAAGATGATCATTAGGTTGATGCTATGGAAGAAGATTTGACATAGATTGAGAAGAATGATACATAGATTCTTGTTTCAAGGCCTATGAACAAGAATGTTATTGGTATTAAGTGGGAGTTCAAAAACAAGTTAAATGAAGAAGGAAAAGTGGTAAGGAACAAAGAAAGGTTGGTGTACAAAGAGTACTCTCAAATGGTAGGTATTGACTATGATGAAACATTTTCTACTATAACAAGGTCGGAAGTGGTGAGATATTTCTTGCTTATGTTGCTCATACGAACTTCAAGGTATACAAAATGGATGTTAAGTTTGCATTTCTTAATGGTGAGATGGAAGGAGAGGTATACATAGAGAAACCTGATAGTTTTCAGTTGACAAATCAATTGGACATGGTATGCAAGTTGAATAAAGCACTATATGGGTTGAAGCAAGCTCCTAGAGCTTGGTATTCCAAGTTGGACAAATATATGCTTTAGCTCGGCTTCAATAAGGTATTGCAGATAGTAGTTTGTAGTTTAAGTTAGATAATGATAACATTTTAATTGTAGAGGTGTTTGTAGATGACTTTATCTTCGGTGGTAATGATAAGTTGAGTCAAGAGTTTTCAATGCAAATGCAAAATGAGTTTGAGATGTCCATGATAGGAGAAATTAAATTATTTTTGGGACTATAAATTACACAATTAGGGGATGGGATTTTCATATCTCAAGCCAAGTATGTGAAGGAACTACCAAAGAAATTTGGGTTGGATGAATCCAAGCCAGTGGGTACACCTATGGTGACAAGTCTTGAGTTTTCTAGAGATGACGAGTCCCCTAAAGTCAATTAGTCCATATATAGGTCAGTGGTTGGTGGCCCACTTTATTTGACTCATACAAGACTTGATATCACGAATGCAGTGTGTCTTGTGGAAAGATTTCAAGCATATCCAAGACAAAATCATGAGGTAGTTGTAAAGAGGATATTCAGATATCGGAAAGAGACAATGAATTTTGGAATGTGGTATTCTAAAGGTAATGACTTTACTTTGTGTGTATATACTGATGCGGATTGGGTAGGTGATGTTGATGATAGGAAAAGAACAAGTGGTGGTGCTTTATTTTTGGGAAGTAGGTTGTTCTAATGGATGAGCAAGAAGCAGAACTCCATTTCTTTATCTATTGTAGAGGCAGAGTATATTGTTTTTGCTAGTAAGTATACACAAATTGATGCAGGGGCATTCTAGGGTACTCGGTGAATCTGCATGGCGATGTTTTGTTTTGGTTCTGTGTTACTCAATTGCAGCTTTAATCGACGGTCTCAGTTATTGAAGGAAGCTTGATCGCTGAAGGAACTCGCTGAAACCTCTTGCGCTCGATGGAACTTGTACTCGGTGATACTTGTGGTGCTCGGTCGATTTGCTTGCTCGGTGATGCCTGTGTTTCTTGGTGATTTCTTGGCGTGGTCGGTTGTTTCACTGGTGCTCAGTTATTTCTCTGGCACTCATAGTTCTGGTTTACCGACTGGAGTTCTTGGAGATTTGGTTGGTCGACTTGGTGCATTTATTGTTGGTATCTTTTGTTGTATTCTCCTATGTATATCTAGAGGTTGACATGGAGAATTAAATGTTTGTAAGGCTATTTGAGAGCCGACTGTTGTTGCATTTAATATTTGTTTGTAGTAGAAGCTGACTTGGCTTAGGAGATAATTATTTCTTCCAGTCGACTTGTGGTTGAGGAAATGTATTTAAAGAGTATTTGGGTAGATGTTTAGGGGAGTAAGGAAGTGAGTCAGTAGATTGGTAGAATGTGAGGATAGATTTGGGTCCTATGAGATCTTGAAGATCAGATTGTTATCTGATAGTTGTAATAGCCGAGCTAGTGGTTTGCATGCTTGGAGACAAGGAGATTGCTTGGAGGCTTGCGAGCTCAAGTTTAGATCTGCCTTAGTGTTTCCATTAGTTGTTGATGTGTTTCAGAGCTGGACTAGTTGAGAGATTGCAAAAATACTTTGATTGTATTTGGCCCTAACTCGGAAGGCCTTACAGCTAGGCATGTTAATGAAAATTATGTTCCGCATTGTTGGTGTTTGGCTGTAAGTTTGGACTATCCTTAATTGGATCCTCCTTACATGTCCTACGTCAGGTGGTATTAGAGCTTGAAGATCTTGAGTGTGTAAACCGATCTCTGAGTTGAGGTTGTTTGCACCAGGACCTTGGTTGGTGATTTATTGATTTGGGTTTTTGAAAATCTTGAAGGATGCCTCCAAGAAGATTAGACCCTAGAGCGATTGTAGATCTCTGTGATGCTTTGGAATCAAAGATTACAGAGAAGGTTAGCGTTGATTTCAAATCTGAGATGGAATTGATGAAGAATGACATGATCGTTGAGGTCATGAGAGCTATTGTTGGTATGCCGAGGAATCTTGGTATTGATGATGGTTACGAGGAAGTTGCTGAAGACTTTGAAGCTACTGGATCTAATGGAGATGACCAAAGAGATAGATCTGGTGAAGACAGAACTGGTCGGTTACATAGATCTGGAGCTTGGTTAAGTACTAGTTACTGAATTGAAGTTTCTACTTTCTTTGGTACTTTGAGACCCGAGGACTTGATTGATTAGATTGGTGAATTAGAAGACTTCTTTGAGCTTGAAGAAATTGAAGATCCTCTTAGAGTAAGATTGGCACAAACTAAGTTGAAAGGACATGTTTCTCTTTGGCGGAAAGAATTATAGAGAGATAGAGAAGATGAAGGTGAAATGAAGATCAATCGGTGGAGGTTGATGGTGACTAAATTAAAAGCTAAGTTCATACCTGTCGACTATGAGCTTGACTTGTTTAAGAAGTTATAGAATCTGAAGCAAAAGATTTGACTGTGGAGGACTATATCGAGGAGTTCTATATGTTGACTATCCGGTCTGGACACAGAGAACTTGGTAAAGAAAAGGTAGCTCGGTATGTGAATGGTTTGAGATTCAATATTCAGGATGAGCTTGGTATGCTAAAGATTGATTCAGTTGAAGATGCTTATCAGTATGCTTTGAAGGCAGAAGATAAGTTGAAAAGGAGACAACATAGTAATCCCCGAGGGAGGGAAAAGATTGATCACTAAGCGAAGGACAAATTGACTGTTGAAGATGAACCGAAACGTGTGGAATTGAAAAAGAAGACAGGTAGAGTTATCTTTAAGGGTACTTGTTATAATTGTGGTGAAGAAGGGCACCAATCTTTTGAGTGTACACATAAGAAGTTTGGTGACCAAAGGACTACTGTGGTAAATGAGAACATTCAGAATGAACCTGAATCTAAGAACTTGCTGGTTCGGAGGACATTTCTCGATGCAAAGGAGGAACCTTGTTAGAGGAGTAATTTGTTTAGAACTCAGTGCAAGTCAGGAGGTCAATTTTGTGATGTAATTATTGATAGTTGTAGTACTGATAACCTTGTTGCTGAGGACATGGTTCAGAAACTTGGTTTGAAGAGAATGAAGCATCCTTATCCTTATAGGATTGGCTAGTTACAAGATGTTCATGCTCTGGAAGTAAGGGAGCAATGCTTTGTTTATTTTTAGATTGGCCAGTATAAGGATCAAGTGTTGTGTGAAATTGTGGAGATGAATAGTTGTCATATATTTCTCGGTAGACCTTGGCAGTATGATTGCAGGGCTATGTATGATTGTGTCAAGAATCTGTTTACTGTTGAGAAGAATAACATGAAGCTTCCCATGATGCCTTTGCTGGATACAACACTTGGTAGGAGAAACTTGAGATTTGGTAGTTGAGATGAATTGAGAAATTCTGAAAGGATGGATCAGTATGGATAATAAGCCTATGTGTTATCAAGGAAAGATTTGAAGAGACGGAGGAAGCAGAAGTGGAAGAGTATGCAAGGTGAAGACTTGAAGGGCTTGTATGTGAAGAACCAGTTTGGGGTTTATGTGTTGAATCCTAGAAGATGTTCTTCTAGCCTATGAGAACATCTTTTCAAACCTGGGGTGTCTGATGCAGGGGCATTCTAGGGTACTCGGTGAATCTGCATGGTGATGTGTTGTTTTGGTTTTGTGTTACTCGGTTGTAGCTTTAACCAACAGTCTTAGTTATTGAAGGAAGCTCGGTCACTGAAGGAACTCGGTGAAACCTCTTGTGCTCGGTGGAACTTGTACTCGACGATGCCTATGGTGCTTGGTTGATGTGCTTTCTCGGTGATGCCTATGTTGCTCGGTGATTGCTTGGCGCAATCGGTTGTTTCACTGGTGCTCAGTTATTTCTCTGGCGCTCGGTAGTTCTGGTTTACCGACTAGAGTTCTTGGAGATTTGGTTGGCCGACTTGGTGCATTTATTATTGGTATCTTTTGTTGTATTCTCCTATGTAGATCTAGAGACCGACATGGAGAATTAAATTTTTGTAAGGTTATTTGAGAGCCGACTGTTGTTGCATTTAATATTTGTTTGTAGTAGAAGCTGACTTGGATTAGGATTTAATTATTTCTTCCATCCAACTTGTGGTTGAGGAAATGTATTTAAAGAGTGTTTGGGTAGATGTTTAGGGGATTAAGGAAGTGAGTTAGTAGATTGGTAGAATGTGAGGATAGATCTAGATCCTGCAAGATCTTGAAGATCATATTGTTATCTGATAGTTGTAATAGCAGAGCTAGTGGTTTGCATGCTTGGAGACAAGGAGGTTTCTTGGAGGCTTGCGAGCTCAAGTTTAGATATGCCTTAGTATTTCCATCAGTTGTTGATGTGTTTCAGAGCTGGACTAGCTGAGAGATTGCATAAATACTTTGATTTTATTTGGCCCTAACCCAGAAGGCCTTACAGTTGGACATATTAATGAAAATTATGTTGAAAACATTGTCTTGTTGTGTTATTCTGCATTGTTGGTGTTTGGATGCAAGTTTGGACTGTCCTTAATTGGATCCTCCTCATTTGTCCTGCGTCACAAATAGCTTGGATGAAGCAGACGATATCAGATATAGGAGTTGTATTTGATGAGCCTATTGTTATATGTTGTGACAATTCGAGTTCCATTAATATTTCTAAGAATCTTGTGCAATAGTCAAGGACAAGGCACATATCAATCAAGTACCAGTTCTTGAGGGAGAAGGTGAATGAGAAATAGGTATGACTGAAGTATGTTGCTACCAAGGAACATATCAAAGATATATTCACCAAACCATGTTGTCTAAGGATACATTTGTGTATCTCAAAGGCAAGTTAGGGGTAATTGCCCCTCTTGATCATAACTAAGATGTAGAGGACTGCATCAATCCAGTATACTTCAAGGAGATATCATTCAGCTGGATTTGTGTTTGGAGGCTCCTACTCAAGGGGAGTAGTCAGCATGGTAAGTTAGGAGTATAGTTTTGATGTGTTTGATCAGGTTTTAAATGGCTTGGAGCAGTTAATGTGCCTTTTCCATTGATGTCAAAGGGGGAAAAAAGTGCATGTGAAAAATAAGTTATATACTTTCACATAAGAAAGAGCTTCAACTAAGGAGAAGAGTGCATATCTAAGGGGGAGTGACTGATGGAAAGAAAAGTATGTAATTAGATTGGAACCAAGGGAAGCTTGTTTCTAGGGGGCAAAGATAGAGAGATCCTTAAGGAAGAGGAGTTAGAGAGACTCTAAAAGATAATGATGAATATTGTGGATGTACTGTTGGTAGTATTGTTAATTTCCCTTCTAGGATGGAGATTGTGTCAGTTTCTGATTGCATTATGTGTTTTTCACATCATATGTTTCCATCAGTGCCAAAGGGCGAGGTTTTTGGCAAGTTAGATGTGTTTTCATTGATGTCAACATATCTATGTGCAGTTTGGCTAGTGGAGTAGTATGTTCAGAGGTTTAGTGAGGATTGGTTATTGAAGATGAGGAGTCACGCACTTCATGGGATGATTTAGAGGTTTTCCACTTAGTCCATGTCAAGTTTTAGGGGTTTACATGATGATTTAGATGAATTATGGAGCCAGGAGTCATGACTGGTTATTTTCCTATCTATTAGTGTTGATAGGGTAGTAGAGATTGGTTTGGTGTGACTTTCTAGGTTGATATTTTTCTCTACGCATGTAGAAGATGATTTGGGACATGTTGATGTGTCCACAATTCAAAGGGTTTGTGGTCCAGAGGTCCATAGGGCATTCTTTTGTTGTTACAATTAAAGGTGACAATGGTCTTGAAGCTCAACAAGAACAATATTGGCAAATCCAATGGCTGGGGTGGATTTAATTGTTTGAGTGTTATTCATGATGCCTAAGGATGTTCTTGGATTATGTTCCTACCGAGTTGGCGGTTCACATAGATTGTGGTGATTAAATTTGAAGGATTTTTCAATCAGTGGCTATTTTCATGTGTTCTTGGTCGACTTGATCAGTAAAACATTTTTGTGTAAATTGAGGCATGATTTACGAATGTGTTATGATCTTTTGGGAGTTGTTATAGATCATTGATATGTTTTGGCGGTCAACATCGATTTGATTATAAATTCAAGTGCGTAGATTTGCAATTTGAATTTGAGGGTTTTGCCAACTTTGTTTGTTGTTCAAGGTTGATGAATTATTTAAGGAAATGGGGAAAATTTTCATATTGTGGATGCTTGAAAAAGTGTGGAGCAGAGTGACAGGTCTATTGGTGATTAGAGTGTGTGTCTAAAGGAGTCAGAGAAGGGTTGATCAAAGATTTGTGTTGTACTTCATCGGAACTGACCTTGTCATGAGATAGATGCTACCATACAGTTCACAAAATTTCTGTTTGTAGTCAGATCGACCATTGTAGTGGTCTTGTAAGGATTTTAGTCTTCCTTAGCATTGTAGCCCAAGGCATTTTTGCGCAGTGAGATCTAGGCAATGTGTCTGAATGCAAGTGCATTCCTCATTTGTAATAAGCATGTAGTTCTAACAAGGTATTAGTCTTATTGTGGGTTTAAGCCCAACCATGGTTTTTCCCATTTGGGTTGCCACGATAAAAATTCTCATGTTATGTGTTGTGGATGCTTTTTTATTTGTTTTTACTTTCTTTACTCATCATAAATCAAACATAAGGGTTTCAAGGTTTAAGGGTTTTGAAGAGCTAAGTGTTTTAGAAGCTACTAATTCACCTAACTCCTCCTCCCCTCACCCCCCTCTCAGTTGCTTGCTTGCTTATTTCCTTGTGTGTGTGTGTGTGTGTGTGTGTGTGTGTGTGTGTTTATTACTTGCAATTTTTTAATTATAGTTGATGCATTGGTTGAGATCAAATTTTATAGTTGTTTCTATACATTACATACTCTTATTTGAGAGGAATAGATAAAATTGTAACAATGTCAACTTTGATGCGATGAATTTGCTTCTAAGCCAAGGTCTAGATGGATGATTTGATGCACAATGAATCAAATCTCTAGCCTATGCAAAACATCTCTTTACCTTGAACCTTCTTGTGATCAAAATAATTAAGAAACTTACAAAGAACAAACTCACATTAAATTTTTCTAAGGAAATACAATGACGCAACATAGTTGTTGCAAGGAGGTTGGTCAAATACTTTACATCGCTTGTCTCTCCCCCCCCACCCAAAAAAAAACAAAAAAAAACAAAACTTTATTTCCTTGTGAGTGCACTAATGGATAGGGAATCACTTGTGATTCAATCTAAGGCATGTTGTGTTGATTTTTAGAATAAGTAAAAACTACAAAAGAAATGTCTTTTGTTATTTTTGTATTTTGTATATCATCATAGGATGAACTTTATTGCATAAAATTGATGACAAGATTCTCTATATGTTTTCTACTAACCAATTTAATCCATCACCAAGTCAACTTTGTTCATCAATGGTTTTAAGGTGTTTGTTACTGATACATGTTGGGGGTTTGATGTTGATTCTCTCAATGTCCAAAGTAATTCGAGAATTCAAAATTTATCTTGTCATATTTTCCCTAGAATGTCTTCTTGGCTTTGCAAAGGATTTGTGGTAAGTGTGGGGAAAGATTCAAATATTAGGGGTTTTTCTTGTATTTCTTCCTATTCCACATTTGGTTCAGGTTTAAGGTTTTGATGACTTGGTTTCCAAATTAAGCAAAAATGAGAAATGTACTTAAATGAAAATAGAAAATACAATGAAATTTTCAACCTCAAAATGAAAAAATGGAAGACATTTACCTTGTCTTTTGTGCAAAATTGTGAAATTAGAGTTATGAAGTTGATCAATTTTTAATTTCCCAAAACAAGCTCACTTTACTCTACTACTCACACTCTCAAAAAAATAAAATAAAAATTTATTGGTTGAATCCAATTTTTTATTAGAATAACATATTGATATCATATAATGAAACCTTTAGGCTTAATCATACTTCTAATTATCTCTTACAATATTTTTTTGCCCACTTTTTGGCCCTCCATCTTCATGCACATATTGAATTGTGGTATCATCTACAAAGTTGTATTGTTTAGTTACATAATACCTAATTTGCTAGCGAATCCAACATTGGTAGGATTCCATTGATCTCCTTATTTTTAGTTGGTTGTGGATGATGGACCATATGTTATGCTAGTCTTACTAAGATGCCCCAACTTTAAATCTCGAGTACAAAATGAATTACTTAACATAGAATGATCATTGATCATCAAAGGCCAACAAATTTAAGTGACTTGGGAATTAACCTTAATTAGACATGGAATTGCCTCAACCTTACAAGGTGTAAAAGTGTGAAAGTATCATATCTATATGTCACCATAATTGAAGTTGAGTGAATAGTGGCATTAGTGTTTCACTTTTGTCTCCTTGCAAATTTGACTATTTTTATCTATCACACTCCACATAAAGAGATCTTTCTTGAAACCTTTTAGCACCTACACATGATCTTTTTTTTTACCAAATTACTATTCCTATGATGCTACATATCCATGTATGGAACTCACCCTCCAAAGAACCCAAACTATTTTCTTACTCTTGGATTGACAACATCTCCAAAATGGTAGGAAATTATAACTATAAAATTATAATAAATAATGCCTTTAAGTCCAAAGATACAATGAAAGAAAACATTGTGTTGAGGTTGGTGAATACTCATGACAATAGGTGAATGACTAAATATATTGTCATATAGTTAAAAAAAAATGCTTATAGTTCATGGTTTCCTAGAATGGGCTTTTGCTAGATTCATAAATTATTCTCTTACAAGGATATAAGGTAAGAAGATGTAGGCTACAATGAATATATCAATTATGTGCCAATCTTTTAATAGTTGTTCATGTATATCAAGCCTCCTTAACTGAGCGTTGTCTATATGTAATAGACCAAAAGTGACATTTTAGTAGACTAGGAAAATAAATATAGAGGAGCTTGCATGTCTAGATGAAAAGTCATTGGATATTTTGAAGTAGATTGTAGCGCATAATGTGGTTGCATTGACATCAGTAAATTCAATGATTCCCTTATATGAGAAGACCTTTGAGAAAAATCCCAAATGGGTTTAGGTGAGTGATGGTGAATGCAAAATTTTATACTAAACATTGTTTCATTCTGACAAGCAAGGCACTTTGTAGTAACCATGGTAATACCTCAAAGTAGGAGTCAAAGTTATGACAATTTAGTTATAACCTAACCTAAGCCTACTCCTACATGTCACAATGAAGGTAAATTGACGTGTAGTTGAGTATGACCATGTAAGGGATCCAAGTTCACCCTCATGTTCTTCATGAGCTATGTCCCAAGGTTTAACTTAACATGGAAAAATGGTAGAATAGAAAAAATTTACGTCCACGAGGCTAAACATAGCCTATGGGACAGCAAGGCAAACTAGGCAGACTTGAGTAACTCGGTCTGTTTTTTGTGCAAGCTGATGATGAGCCCACCTAACTTCTCAATGTGCTCCTCGTTGAATAGGCTATGTCAAGAGCTGTCTGATATAGAATCCACAAATTTATCCCTGATGTCTTTGTAGGCTTCACAAACTAAGATAAAGTGATGTTCGGTTTCTACTTTCCCTGAGTTGCAAAATATGCAAATTCTGTCTTCCCAAGTCTCCTTTGGCCTCTTCCAATGCCCGATCTCACATCGAAGTTGATGGGAGTTGGTACGTAACTGGGCAATGAGAATTTTAGCTCTCCAAGGAATGTTGGCAGCAATATACGCTTTTTGGAGTTGATCACATGCGGGGTTGAACTCATTGATATAATATACTTTCTTCCTTCCAATCCCATCACCCCAATTTCTCTTGTAAAATTTCTCCATAACAAAGACCTTTATTTCTTTGTTATTTGAGGGGCACAAGTTGAAATGAATATTCCATTTCCTCATCCACTTGATGTTTTGTTGCATCCACGTCTTTTTACGTTTGCACAATGTGTCATTAAAGACGACGTTAGGCCATCTATCTCCTTCCATTTTTTTTATTCTTTTTAGATAGCTTATCAAGCGTGCCATAGAAAGTGCCTCAATAGGGACATCCCCCACTTCGCTTAGCATGATATCATAAGGGACAGTACTTTTGATTTTAAATTTGCTTGTGATCAAACGCTTTTGGATTCCTTCAATTTGCTTCCATTGTGCTATTGAAGCGTTGTTGGCCCATAATTCACACCCATAAAGAACAACCGGCAACACAAGAAGACCAAACAAGGTTTGAATAGTTTTCCAATCCCAAACCTCCGCTTCACGACATCGGTTTTGAAGCGCATAAAAAGCTTTCCATCCCCCTAATGGCCTTTTATTCCTACAACCTGCCCAATTTAAATGTTTGTTGAAATCAATGCCAAGATATTTATACTCTAGAACTTCCTCAAGAACGTTGTCCCCAAAATAAAACTCATGTTGATGTTGTTTTTTGTTATTAGAGAAAACCATAACCTTAGTCTTGTTGATATTGACCTGCATCCCCACCCTTCTGCAAAAGCACTCAAGAGACAATAAATGATCTTGCAACCCACAGGCAGTCTTGGCAATCAAAATGAGATCGTTTGCATATAGGAACAGCTTTATTACAAATTCACCTAACTGTATACCCTCACCATTTTGCATGTTTAACCACTCTTCAAGTTTATCTATGTATAGGCCAAACAAAGTAGGAGATAAAGGACAACCTTGTTTGACCCCAATATCACTCCTAAAACATTCTGAAATACCAGCAGAGGTTCTGATTTTGACTTTCGCCTCTTCATACATCCTATGAACAGCAGCTCTGAGATGCGTAGGAATCCCCAATTCTTCCATCCTGAGCCAAAGCTTGTCCCTAGGGACAGTGTCAAAAGCCTTTTTAAAGTCAACAAAATAGCAGAAAACCTCCTCCTTTTTCTCCCACCTTTTTTCAATAATGTGCCTCAAAGTGACACAACGATCAACCGTCAAGTGCTTTGGTCTAAAGCCAGCCTGCCCTTTAGCACGCTTATTGTTTTCTTCTGCCCATTTGCTGATCCTAGTTTCTATCATGCTGCCGAAAAGTTTTGCGAAGAGAGGGTTGATCATTATAGTCCTGTAGTTGGAGGGATTGTTGACATCACCACTCTTAAACAGTGGGATAGCAAGGTTGATTGTCCAATCTTTAGGAAACCCCTCACGGTTGATATTATTGAAGATTTTTGTAATGTGTGGTGCAAGGTTTTTCATACCCCATTTGAGATACTCAGCTTGAAGCTCAACTAGGTCTTTTGCTTTACCCGTACCTAACTTCTTAATACCCATCTCTATCTCCTGCACAGTGAAAAGAGTAGTGGTATCGTTGACCAAGGGTGGCTGGTCCATTTCCCCTTCTTGCTCATAAAGCTTCCTAGCATATTCGAACCATTGAGTGGCTGTAATAGTATTTTCAGTTTGTTTCTTCCTTGGCTGGAGTTCTTTCCAAAAAAGTTTGGGGTTATTTTTACTTAAGAAAATCAGCTCCTCTCTCCTTGTGAGCATAAAATCAGTTTTCTTCTTCTTTAGGATCTATTTATAAGCCTTAATGTCAAGGTTTGTTTTATTTGACTCCCTTAGATTTCTTCTTGCCATCTTGCATTCCTTATCAAACCACGCATTAATTGGGAAACAATTAGTTTCAAATTTCCTATTTTTTGTTCTCTTGCATTTCGAGAGAGCCTCGTGGATTAGACTAGATAACGAATGGCTATTAGCATGTCTGTGTATTTGCATTCCCTTACATAGTCTCGCAAGAGTAGTCTTAAAGATGTTACTGTTTTCTGGATTCAACAAGATTCTACCTTGGGAAGGGGGTTGTTGAGAGCATTGGTTCTTTGCCCCAAGCTGCCTATCCTTTGCCCAACACAAATTTACGAACAACGGTCTATGATTTGATTTGAGATCCCATATGTGTTCTCCAATTTCAACTTCCTCAATTCTCTCGTACAAATTTTGCGAGCATATAGCATAATCCACCACGCTTGCCCCGTTATATGTGTTGCAAGTGAAATTGCCCGACTTAGACCATCTAGCCAAACCGTTGCAAATTATTAGATCGAAAGTGCCACATAGAGTGACCAATTCCTCCCCAAAATGATTGCAGCCTTTAGCATCTTCAGGAACTCTTTCCCACTGATGTTTTCTCTTTTTTGCGAGCCAAATAGGGTTGCCATTTTCTTTATAACTGAAAATACTAGCTTGACAATTTGCAGTTCTAGCATTGAAATCGCCGACAAGAAGGACATCACCATGCTGTGAGAAAACAGCATTGGACTTCTATAAAGGATACGTGTGTTCAAATCCACTGGAGAAATGTTATATGTTTAAATGTATAGATGTTGAATCAAGTAAACTAATATTTCCAATTCTAGACATGGTATTTCCTAAGGATGAGCTCAAGTACAAGTAAATGTAAAAATGTTGGGTAATCTATACATCTAATTCTAATTGGCGTGGTATACTATGACAAATAAGCTTAAGTACAACTCTTGGGCACATCCCTGGCCATGGCACCTAAGACCAAAAAAAAAACCCAAAACGAGAATTTATACATAAAAAGGCCTGCATAAAAACTCCTCTTGTACGCTCCTCATTTGTCACCCCATTTACAAAAACGATAAGTTGCCCACATAGAGAAAATATTTGGAATGGTGAAAGACATGAGAAGAACATTGAATTGGTTGTTTCCCCTAATATGAATTTGACCTCTACAACCATGAGTTATTTATTTTACCTTTAAGTGAAGTGACTTCCTGAAATCCTATGGTTTTATATTATTGGCATGCCTAGAAAAGTTGAAGAATACACCCCTTTTGGAATAAACGTTGCTTGAGTTAACTGGTATGCTTGTTAAAGCATGGTGGAAGGGATTCGAGATGTATTCTAGGGTGGGGCAACATGGCGGCCAACATCAAACAGTCTATCATTCCATCCATAGACTTTGGAGTTCCATCCATCCAACAGATTCTAGTGCTTTATTTTTCTTTTTTCTTTGGGCAATCTAATTACCTTTTTATATGAAAATGTCTTTCCTGCATAAATGACTTGCATCTTAGAAAGTAATGGCTGACATTTAAGCCTGCGAACTGCAATTCATGTTCTAAGTGTCAAACTTCAGTGATCCACCTTTTTTTAATTTATAAAATACAATTATTCCAATACAATTCATCACTTTCCAACAGCTAATTATATCACCTACTCATGGAATATAAAATCTGTCTTGTCATCTATATGCCGTCAAAATGAAAAACATTGAGAAAATCAACAAGATGGAACAAGAAAGATAAATTTGAAGTACTGAGAATAGGACACTAAAGATAAATTTATAGGACTGATACTGGAACAATATGATCAAGGTTTAATGGATACAATTTATAAGACAATATATACAAGTTTACTGTGCTGAGAATATAGTTCTCATAAATGAACTGCACTAGATCAGAATCCCAAGCCTCAACAGTTTAATCCTCTTTAACTGTACAAAGCATCCCAGGGATTATATTTCTGCCTGTATTAAAGAGAACTTATCCTCTTCAGATTTCAATGCTGCTCAGACGAAGTATCATTGAAATGACCACAAAACAGAAATGAAAATTACACAATACAGAGCCAACAATACAATATCGAAATAATATGAAACATTTCGCAGAAGGAAAACATCATGTAAATCCAAGCTTTTTCTTTCCCAAGATAAAGCTTTTGTATTCCTTTTGCTTCCATCGACAATTCATCCAAAGAGACGGGTCCACTGACAGCCTGTTCAGCACTTCTCCAAAAACAGTCAGTGAACAGTCTAAGAATTTCCTTCCTTCACAAAGCTACTCCTCTGTATGCTACATAAATAACATCAGCATCAAATGTAAGGGGATTGCCTTAACAGCAATTTCTTCTTCAAAAATCATCAGCCAAGGAAACTGCACCCACAATAGCATTCACTGACGTTGCATGGTACTTCTGCTGTCCAAGCCTCTAGTTTTAAGGGCCAAAATACGTTTTGCATGCATTTGCTTTAAAAGCTGCTGCCGGTAGGGTATAAGTACCGTCTTAAGACCTGTTTCAAGATCAAAACATCCCTACGCAGTCAGGAAATTACATGATTTTGTTGGTAGCTTGAATTTTTAACCTAATGAAAAGAATACCTAATAGACGGAAGAAATACCTGTTATACACATTGATCTGTACGCTTCGGCTGCACGAGGAAACTTATTATTTGACACCCAAGATTTTTCCAAGCATTCAAGAAAAGTGATATCTGCTTTCATCATGTCAGCTTGATCATGTGTGTCATAGCCAATATCATGACAGTAACAGCAATAGTCTAGCCAATCAATCGGTTTTTTATCCCAGAGAAGACCACCTTGATCTTTCCCACTGGACCAGTTTGGTCCACAATAATTACCATACCGAGGAAACATCTGAGAAAGAAAAGCCCTAGGACCTGTATGCCAATGTATGCTGGCCACGTAAGGGGTGAATTTAGGAATAGTACATCCAGATTCCGGTGTTTCAAATTCAAGCTTATTTGTTTCAGCATTTGTGACTTGTTTACCATGTTTAACATTCCATGGAAGTTTTATTTGCTGGACATTTTCCCAAACTCTCAACAGATCCTGTAGAGGCTTATTGTTCTCTATCATTCCATTGCCATTTTTTTCTACTCCAGAGATGCTCGCAGTTCCATTTTGATTTATCTGCCAAAAAACTTTCCAGACACTAAACCTGTCATTCAGAGGCTTCAAGGTCTCTAATTTTTCTTTATTGGTAACAATTTCTGATTCAGAGATGACTCCTCTTCCCCTATAATACATTTGCCAGAAAAGTTCCCAAACACCAATTCTGCCCTCGGAAGACCTGTCTAGCAGTGGCTTGCTGTTCCCCATTTTTCTATTATTGCAATTTGGTTTTAAAAACCTTGCTCTTTCAGTGTCATTTTTCTGCCAGAAAAGTTCCCAAACACCAAAGCTATCTTGCAGAGACCTATCCTTAAGAGACTTTCTGTTCTCTGTGGTTCTGTCATTTCTCTTCTTTTCTGATCTAGGGAAAGTTGCTGTTTCAGTTTGATTTATCCAAGACAAAACTACCCAGTGAGACCTATCCTGTTGGCTCTTGTTTTCTACTTTAACAGTATTTTTATTATTATAGGATTTAGCGGTGCTCAATGTTTCAGTTTGACGTATTGACTGGAATAGATCCCAAACATTTAGCTTGTCAAACCAAGACTTATCACTTGGAAGTTTACTGTTCTCTATTTTTCTAGCATTGTTCTTATTTTCTGATCTGTGCATCCTTGCTATGTCAGCTTGATTTATCCCCCAAAAAGGAAACCAAACCTGTTGGCTCTTGTTATCTACTCTTCCATTAGAGTTACTTTTGTTGGCACTGGAGATGCTTACCACTTCATTTTTATTTATCCACCAGGGAACGTCCCACATACCAAGCTTTAAGGTCCGACGTCTATACTGTTGAGGTTTCCTGATCTCTAATTTTCCATTACAGTTAATACTATTGTTTCTTGGTCTAAGGATGCTTGTGGCTGCAAAAGGACTTACCGGCCAAGAAAGGTACCAAACACCAAAGCCCTCCTCTTTCATACAATTAATAGGCTCTGGTTTTCTAAAATTTCCATGTCGTTCTGGCCTAGGGGTAATAGCTTTTCCAAATTCCTGTTTCTGCCAGAACTGTTTCCAGGGAAGATGCCAGTCACCAAATCCCTCTTTAGGACGTTTACTAGGCTCTGGTTTTTTGAAAGTGCCACAAGTTTCTGGCTTAGGAGCAATAACTTTCTTAAAATCCAATCTATGCCAGAATTTTTCCCAGATGCCAAACTCTAATCCAGGAGGCTTACAGCTATCTCCATTTTCATTATAGTTGTTTGATGACCTAAGGCTGTTGATTGTCTCAATTTCAGCATCCTGCTTCGGTTTTAATACAAATTTTGGGAGCCAAAGGTTCTGAATGAAATCAAGATTCATTGAATTGGTACAAGATCTCTTTAGAGTGAATAGTATTAAATAGCACCACGTATCCAGCAAGAAGAACCTTCTAGATGCTAGTCCAAAATTGATCAGAACTGGATATACTAATATTTCATGAAGGGATCCTTCTGTCTCCAAAAAGCATATTCACTAAGTCTACAAAGAAAAAATCCCGCATAATATTTACTCCAGAACAATCTAACAGAATATTTTGCATTTGATGTACCTCAATACATAAGTAAACATCATCCTTTCCTCAGCACCTCTGCAGCACAAAAACCCTATCAGATCTGTGACTCAAAGTAACAAGTAAAATCCACAACATCATAGTAGACTTAAAAGTTAAAACAGATGTCACTAAATTGCCAATGTTATGTATTGAACTACAACTAACATCTTTGTGTCCAAGAGTTCATTCTGTTTAATGATCAAAATAGCTAAGTTTGTCAAATACTGAACCAAATTTTAGACAACTCCTCCTAACAAACAACATCTTATTCATCCAAAGTTCAAACTAAATCCAGGAACAGAAACTTAACAGTAGGAAGAGTAATGCTTCACTTGAAACCAAGATCATGGAAATCATTATTAGACAAATCGTCCTAAAAATTACCGAAGAATATGCAGCACCTGAGCCCATATTTCAACTCCATTAAAAAACGCTCACTTGTAAAACCATTTTTTTTCTGAAATTTAAGCATAGCTCCTCAAAGAAATAAGAGAACTCTTGTGATAAGATATTTGAGATTCCAACAGGTAAACATTTTGGTACATTTATCTAATTTCTAAACACTGAAATCAGAATGAATTAGATATTGGATATAATATGTCCAGAATGTAGCACCTCAATTCAAATTTAGACTTAAATAAATGATAATGATTCAATAGACCAGATTTTTCCAGGAATGTGAACAGAGATCACTCTTCTTAATTGAATAAAACAATTTCAACAATTAAATCTTTGAGATTTCCAGAGGTCATCATTTTAGTACTTTGGTCTGAACATCAGTCTAACTTCAAGACTGTGTAATTTGAGGCTGGGTCTAGAAGTTAGGTCAAAGATGTTCAAAAGAAAACAGAGAATGTACCAAAAGATGCAGCACAGAATTCAAAATTTTCCTTGAAAAAAAATAACACTTACTAACAAAAACCAAAATTTCGAAATTAAAGAAAAAACCACAAGTTCCTTATATTAGTATAAACAAACATTTCCATAAAACTAAAGCTGAAACCATCATTCTTGATCAAATAAAACAATCCCTGGTATTAAACTTTTAAGATTTTTTGAGGAGAAAAAAGAGCAACTTTCTTATAGAAACAAAAACTTACATACAACTAAAGCAGAAGCCATCATTCTTGATCAGATAAAACAATTCCTATTTAAACTCTTTGAGATTTCTATAGGAAAAAAATTATGATACATTCATCTAACATCAAGCCAAATTTTCTGCTATTAATGGAGTAAACAACAAAACCTCTAAGCTGAATTTACCCTGTTGGATACTGCCTAAATTGATTGTTATAAAATGAAATCTTGGTGGTGCACCTAGAGGTAGCTCAGGCCTGGTCAGAACAGGTGTAGTGTTTTGCTCATCTTCGAGTTTATTTGATAAAGGAGCTTCCTTCTTTTTAGGTTCCAAATCTAATTGTGAAGTGGAAGCTTTGGCTGCTCTAGAAGGGATCAAATTGGCTACTGCATCTAGTTTCAAAATGGTGGAGGTTGAAGGGTACTCCCTTTTAGTGATCAATGGTTTGAAAAACTACTACAAGACCAGAGATTGAACATCATCTTAGATGAAGCCTGGCACTTTTGTAGCTATTTTGACTAGATTGTTTTTAGTCATTTCTATGGGGTATACAATATGGTCGCTCATATGCTGGCTAACACTGAGGTAGAACAATCTCATTCTCCGCCAACTGCTAAATTTAGTGATGATCTGGATGAATGGAACTTAAGGCAAGTGTTGGCAGAAGATTACACTCTTGCAAAAGAAATCATTTTTCCCAACCTACAATTCCCCTCCAGATTTTAGCATACCCCTCCAGAGTTTAGCATAAGCGGATTAATCATGGCTTACAACAGATAAGAATGAAAGCCTTAATTTCATCGAGAAGATTCCTAAAGATGATGAGGCTACTCTGGCTGAGCTGGCCTGTGTGAGGACTTGCACGTAAGATCATGGAAGTTTTTGTAGATTTTGTTGTTTTTGTTAGTTCTCTTTCTAGCAAGACGGGTGTCTTGTTTTTGTAACCTTTCGAATATCTTGCTCTCTTCCACTTTTTTTTCCCAGTGGTTATTATATGCAGTTACTCTTTACTGGGAGAGGGCACTAATAGAACCCTCATTTAACTGCTTAGAAAATAAATAAAAATTTAAAAACACAGCTGAGATTCACTTTTCTAAAAACCTAACAAAATGGTTATAGACTTAAAAACAGATTTCACACTTCAATCTTTTTATGGCTGTTATTTTCGATCAAGTAAAATAAGTCCCAAAATCTGATCTATGCGATTTTCAAAGATAAAAATATTCTCACATTTGTCTCCCAACTTCTAGACGTTATAACACGAATGAACTTACGTCAAAAGAGGCTGCCACTTTTATTGAATTGAACAATTCTCGTACATACTTTGATTAAGCATTTTCCTGCATTTATCTACTAAATTCTAGATCTCATTAGAAGAGTTTATAACTTAGGGCAGCTGTTGCAAATAATTTGATCTTTGAGATTTGAACAAAGAGATTTTTTCTATCAAACGGAACAATTCTCGTACAAATTTGATATTTGAGATTTGTACAGTTACAACTTTAGTATACCCTATCAATTTACAGGGGGCAGAAGTTAGACCAGACAAATTCGACCTTTGAAATTTCCATAGACAAAAAAAGCTAAATTAATCAAATAAAGATCTTTCTCATACATAATTTGTTCTTTGACATTTCTGGGCAATTCAAAATAAATCATCCAACTTTAAGACCCTATCACAACAAGGAAGTCAGGAAGTTAGACCAGAATATCAAATAAAGCAAAAACCTCATAATCTTATCTTTCGAGATTTCCATAAATACAGGCTTCGCCACATTTGTAGAGCTTCCAGACACTTAAATCGGAGAGGGCAACTAGACGAGGCATATGTTTTACAATTCTCATGAATTCCGACATACAAACAATCCAAGCTCTGAGATGGCTTACCGAAAAATTGAGACATATCTTGCGCCGAATTGAGACAGCGGACAATCATCACTTCTCCGAAGTCAGGGCTAGATATTTGAGCGTCGGCCAAAAAAATAAAGTTTAATGCAATCCCCAAATTTTCATAACTAAAACCCTCTACGCAGCTGAGATTATTCACACGAAAAACACATCTTATTTGGGTGGTTGAAATGCTTAAAACACCAGTTTTTCGCCCAATCATTTGATTACAATGCAAAAAAAAATTTGAACGCAAGATGGTTGCCCTATCCAGTGAAAATGGTGCTGCTACTTTTACGGCTAATTGCATTTAGACGCGTGTCAACTGGAAACTGCTCCAGCAACCGCTTTTATTTCAGTTTTTAATGAATTAAATGTCCTGGTTGCATTTACTATTGTCTTTTATTTCTAATCTAATTAACTAGCAGTTGCATGCTTTTCTGTATACAAAAGTGATTAAGGGGACACTTAGTTTTTTTTTCAAACTTCTCTTATATATTTTATGTTTTTGTTTACCATTTATCTAATACTTCAAAAGTGTGTCTATAGGAGAAATAATAAAATTTTAAAAAAAAAATTACTCAGAATGATTATCCAAATAAAAATTCAATGAAAAATAAAATTTAAAAATCATAGAAACAAAGAGTAAAACATAGAAAAAACATGCAAAATTCAAGATTAGCAACATGGATGCACAAAAATAGAGGAAAAGCATAGATTTATTGGAAATTTGTAAAGATTGAAAAAATAACTGGAAATTTGTAAAGATGGAAAAAAACAACTGGATTGGAAATTTACGTGTAAAGTAATTAGTATTGAATTATAATTTATTTAAGTACATGAATTTTAGAAACATGAAATGTCAATGGGCTCTTGGTCTACTGGTGAAGTTTAATGACTTGCAAATGTGGACCTGGTTCCTAAACCCTCCATAAGAAAAAATAGAGAAATATTTTAATTTAAATTATTTTATTCTTTACTAGGATTAATTCTAATTATTTTGTTACTATATATTGACATTTATAAAAATGAAAAAAATGATTTTCACTTACTTTTTAATTATTTGATTTATGAAATTTTAGAAATATAACAAAATTGAAAATATAAAAGCCTTCTATTTTTATTAAAAAAAATTATATAACATTTATAATTTATATAATAATTTCAGATAATTTTGATATTTTTATATAACATTTGTTACTATATTGATCAAATCTATTAGATTTCCACAATCCATACTAATGTTTGTATCAGTTTTTTCATTCGACTGTGTACAATTGTTTTGTCATCAACGTTTCAGATCATACTACATGATCCATTATGATCATACAAACATTACTATATTGATATTTATAAATTTTTTTTAAAAAATAACTTTTATATTATCTTAATTTCAAATAACAGAAACAAACTATTGCAACACTTTTAGAGTAGGTCCTCATGCGGTTGTTAAGCTTATTTTAGCTAGCAACTGTTGCTCAACATTTCTAGCAACAATTTGTGGACCTGGTGGTCCCATGATTACTCCTTTTCACTGCTTATTTCTTAGCAGACATCCAAAATAGAATGTTTAAATAAAATTCTGATAAAAAAATTTGTAGATAGATGTTTTGAGAAAAATTAGGAGACAATAAAAGAGAGGGAAAATATCTTCTGGAGCCATATGTCATTTTTCTCAATAAGGAGCGGTTGCTTATTCCAACCCCTCCCTTTTTCTCAAAGCTTATTTTTAAATGTGAAGAAGTGGTTGCTCCACAAAAGTAGGGATAGATTCCAAATTATCCATTTCCTGTGATTAAAAAATGGCATGGGAACACTCCAACTACTTAAATTTAAGCACAAATTGCACTTAAGCAGTCGCATGGGGACATGGAGCTAACTTCAACCATAGATACAACCCATAAATGACGAGACACATAATATTCTCTTTTGACAATTTGCCTTGCTTGATCTTTGATAAATGAATTAAAAAACATATTAAACTGCATTGCTAAACCAACAATGCATTGTCTGGAATTATGAAAGTAAACCTTGATAGAATGCTTCATTGTGTAATACATAAAAAAATGTTCCATGAAAATGGTAATGGGTTAAAAGATCTCATTCAACAAACATGTATTTGTGTTCTTTTGAAAATGATAAAAACCATTTCTCATCTAGTCTACATTCAAATGACATAATTTACACAAGAGTAAGTGGATTTGTTGGTTAAAGTTAACCCGATGTGGTCAAATTTTTTTTAAAAAAATAAATATATGTTTGCTTAAGGTAAACAAATCTCCAATTAATTTGAACAAATGTAGTCGCAAGAAATGACAAATGACTCCGCTATTTTCTGCACAAAACATTCAAACAAACACTAAATGAAAACTATTCCTACTCCTCATTTGTATGGAAAATATGATTTAATGTATTTCTAATTATTAGACATGAGTTTCTATCGTGTAAGTTGATTTCCTTGCAAGCCAATTTGCATCAAGTAAATCACTAACCAATAATTAACATGTGCAAATTGCAAAGAGATCACATAAATGCTTAATCCGGTCATCTAGAAAATACCAAGATAATTTCTAAAAGGTAGTCAACAATGAAGGGAAATAAATCATCCATAGAAGGAAGGTAAGTGTACGAAGATAAATACAATTAGAAGATCATTAATATGCAACATTTACACCAAAAGATTTGAGTTTTTTTTTTTTTCAAATGATAGAAAATAAAAGGAAAAATGATACTATAATTTTTAAACACTAAACAAAGTTTCAAAACAAAATGTCAATTATACTTCACAATAGAGGCAAACAATAGAAATTCAATGAAACAATCCCAAATTCTCATAAATTACTCAACCCCTCACTCTCAAAGTACAATATCAAAAGAGACCAAACTCCTCAAAGAAATTTCATCCTAAAGTAAAACCCCCAAAAGTTTTAATCACAAAAATCACTGAAAAAGCTCATGCAACCAAATTGCATGGAAAGTTACCAAAACATTATAGATGTTTCCTATAATTTAATATGTTAACTACAGTCAACAAGAAATATCTTCTAATACTATTTAAATATAAAATATCTCATTAATTTGATTATAATACAATTTTCTTCAAATCTAAGTTATCGGAAAAAAAAAAAGGACAGCCACGAGGATGACAACTTTTCGGTAGGAAAGTTATTTTTCAGGGAGCAAAGCTCCCACAAATAGCCCATCGGCTAAATAAAGGTAAAAAATTGTCTATTAGATCGAAGTTATTTGATTTTCACAATTCATATGAATGTTAGATAGTTTTTAGATGATTGTGTGATAATTTTTTTAACATCAACATTGTAGATGATCCATCATAGAAAATTGTAGATGATTCTATAAGTTGTATTCCTTATTGCTCATTAAGAACTAACTCACATCAACTTCATTGTGAAACCAAGTGTTGAAAAGATAGAAAAAAGTTTGGGAAGAAAGAGTGTGGGAAAGCGAAAAACTTATCATTTTAGAGTGTGATGCCTTCAAGGACAACAAGGACAATTCTATAAATTATTGACAACTAACTCTTTAGTTGATTTATTTAGCGAGGAGATAATTGAACAGTTGGGGGCACTCATCATCAAGTTGTATAAAGAAAAGGGTTGTAATGCAAGAAATTCGGTTTTTGAGGTGGCGTGTCCCATAGGCTATCTTTAGCCCCATTGATGTTCAAATAATTTCCTTCTTTCTTTCTCTAAGTTTCATTGACATTGGCCTCCTAATGCAACAATGGATGAGTTGAGATGAAAATTAGAGGGAGATGCGTTGATTTATATTTATTACTACATTTATATTGTCAAAATATATTTAAAATCATTTTTTAATTTGAAGATATATATATAGTTTAAAATAATATTTTTTTTAATTCAAATGATATGTTCAAGGGGTTGAGTTTAATTGGTTGAAGCATTGAGTTCTCTTTGTAGAGACTAAATTTAAATCCCAGTGGGATGTCTATTAAAGAGTTCTAAGTTGTGACTCTTGATCTTCCATAGTTGGCTTGTAGTGTGGAAGTGTTTTCTAAATAACTGGATTTCTAAGTTATGACTCTTGGTGTTCTAGAGGTGGTTTCTAGTGTGGTTGCTTGAAAGGAGCTAATATTAGTTTCATAATGATTTTATTTTGGAGGCATGTGTTCTAGAGTGTGCTTTCCCCTAAGCTTTGAATACATTATCATTAGGTGGATTGTGTGTTGTCTATTTAGCAATTTCTCTTTTCACATGGCTACTCTGATGAAATCTGGGAAGGAAAGAATTCAAGTGCAAGCGGATATTGATAGGTTTGGGAAGGTGAATTAGAGGTAGAGATAGTATGTGGAGAGGATATGTTATAGATTTTCTTCGCTCTTATGTAGAAATAAATTGGGAATCCTTGTTTAAGATTTTGGGTCTTGCAATTTAGGAACTTGTAGAAGAGGTGGGAGACTCTCTTGGGGTTGGTATTTGCATTACGATGACAATGATGCTTGAAATGTATTTTCATTACAAAGGAATAAATTAATGCAATAATCTTATCCTCTATTAGTGGAGTGTATCTTCTTTGTCGTACAATCAATGTAATTAAGAATTTGGCTAAGGCATTTCTTAACCCTTGGGTATTTTCATGGAGCAAGAGAGAATGTCATCTCCACCAATTTGTGATATAAATAGCAAAGGGTATCAAGGCCAACATATTTATAGAGATTGGCTTCCATGTGTTTTTTCGTTGTTTCAATGAGGTGTCAAAGGAGGTGCAAATTTTGGACTCCTCCCTGAGTTGAAATGATGGTCACAAGAAAAAAATTAAGTAATCTTGGAAGTTGGGGGGCTATGTAATTTCCCTCCCCACTACACCATAATACTATGCCATACTCTCTTTTGACTTATTAGACGTATGGTTTTGTTGTGGTCAATAGATATAAATAGTGTAGGATGATAATTACTAGTATAATAATTGGGTTTTGGTCATCTTTTGTTGTGTTGCATAGTAGTATGTGTACCATCCTATAATTGCATCACTATACAATTCTTCATTTATCCTTGCCCCATTTTAGCATGTATGGGCTCTTGCATTAATTTTTGGTTCTCTAGCCCCAATTTCTCTTATTGTGATAGCATTCCTACTCCAATTAGGACCTCTTGACCAAAATTCAAGGCCTTTTGGTGGGACCAAGTTGCCCAACTGACTTGGTCCCCAATATTTTCCTTGGCATTTAAATTAGGGGTAGATCTCAACTGTTAAGAAGGAAATCCATATTCTCATCAACCCTATTCAAGTTTTGAGCCCCAAAATGCTTGTGAGAGGTATATAAGCAGCCTACCTTTCCTCTTTTTGGTAACCCGAGCATACCAAGGCATTTCCAAGTCAATCTTCTCTATGGAAGAAAGCTTCTCTCTCTCATTGAAGGCCAAGTATAGGAGACTACAATGAAGGAAAAATATCATAGCATAATTCTCTATCCACAAGCATTTCAAGAATTCAAGTCTTCAAGTCATTTTTCTTCTCTCCATCAAGCATTGTAGAAAACTACTTGTGCAAGGCATGTCTTTCATGATTTCATTTTAAGTTTTTGTGTGGAGTCAAGCTATTGCATCAACACTTGTGATCACATTCAAAGAAGAATTGCACAAGACAAGGTATAAGATACTTTATGTTTAAGATCTAGATTCTACTTTACATCAACAAATTTTTATTTCAAGCATATTTCATTTCAATTTCAAGATTGAATCCTCAACTAGGGTTTAATAAAAGCAAACCCTTCTATATACAACAATTTTCCTTTTTTCTATGTGTGGGAACATGTGGCACTGATTCTATGATCAAATTTGGATAGCACAAGAGCTTCCCTACAATGTGGGACTGGAAATAGGAATAAACACCAAGACACAGTCACCACTTATGACTTGGTCCCTTCAACTTTGCTCCAAATTGAAATTATAGGTCAATAGTTGTCTCTAGATCCTATTTTTTATAGCATAATTTGTCTATCTAATTTCTACCAATTTCTATTTGTTGAAAGTCAATTTCCTTCACCATTTTGTCATATATCTTGTATCCATCATTCAATTTTCCACTATCATTTTCCATAGGTTATGGATCATTGTACATGTTTAGCACTTGGGGCCTCCTTGAGCCTAACAAGTCATCTCTTCTGAATGTGACTAAGGAAATAGGATCAAACCCCCCTATCCTTATTTCTTATGTTACATTTTGGTGAACCCAACTTATAACATTTTCATTCTGATTTGGATGTCTACATATGATGTGTATTCATTGCATTAGTCAATAGCTACATAATATCCTTGTTATATTTCATGCATTTAGACAGCTACTTCAATATTGCATTGTATATGTCAAAACAATAAAAAGTACAAAAATATTTCATTTCATGCATTGCTAACACAATTAATGTATCTCAATTCACTTTGTATGAATGGAGATGTTATCTTCATTTGCTAGTTTGATTTTGTTTTTTCCTAAGAGTTTCAAGATGTTCTTTTTCATGCATATGATGATAACTTACTTATTCATTTCATCCATTCCATAATATATCCTCACCCAAAATTGATTCCTTCCATGAGGACATTTTGGTGTAAGAATAGATTATCACCACTTCTTTTGAGGATCTCCCTCCTGTAAAAGAGGCCTTCAAGAATAATATTGATCTTTCTCATAAAATATATCTCCCCTATGAGGATCATTTTGACGCAAGGGAGGCCTGGATAATCCAAGAATGGACAGTCCAAGTCTACACTAGCAATAACAACAACAACAACCACATCGGAATACAACAATATAATGCTTCAAATAGAATTTCATTCAACATACCCGTCTGTAAGGCCTTCCGGGTTAGGGCCAAATACAATCACTTACAAAAGTATTTATGCAATCTCCTAGCTGTAATACCCCAAAAATGGGCTATAAGTTCATTAATCTTCTATATCGACATATCGAACGAAATCGACATTGAAGTCCTAACCAAAGGCACATCTGAACATCATCGAATCCTAATTGATTATCTCAAATTCTGCATCGGGGAATATTCCTAGTAATATTCCTAATTATCTTAATTGTCTTTAATTTAATGATTATTTGGCGATAAATCCAATTTATCCTAAAGTTTGATTAATTGAATATTTTCAATATTTAATTAATTAAGTTTAATTCTGCCACTTAATTGTTTAATTGAAGTTAATTATATTTATTCATAAATTGTATTATTTAATTTTGACAATAAATCCAAAATCCTATGAATAATTGATTAAATTCTTATTTAATTAATTAAAACAAGTTGTCAATTTTTAATAATATTGTTTTTGAATAAAAGTTTGAAAAATAATTGATTAACCCATAAATCAATTGTTTTATTTTTCAAAATCAGTTAAGTTGGAAATAAATCACTTTATAATTAAATTAATTCATATTAAAACATGCACAATCAGAAAAGCAGACAACTATCAATTATCAAAACTCAATTTTGAGTTAAACTCTATTTTTGCATGTTTTTGTGAGTTAATTATCTTTTATTTAAAAAAATAACTCAAAAATCAACCTGAGTTATTTGAGTGATTTATGGCTTTTCTCATGCACCTCCAAAGCCCTGGATTTCTATAAATTAAGGCCTCAGCTCTTCACAAATCATCTCATGAATTTGCAAACTTACTTTGCAGGAATCATAGCATATCAAATTTGAAGAATTTGAACGATTGAAGCTTGAAGAATCATCTTGGGAATTCAAGTTTGTGAGATCATCATTATTTTACATAGCATTGCATATCATATTAGAATTTCATTTCTAGATTAGTATATCATATCAGTTTTTACATATCATAGATTTCATATCGTTTTTCATCACAATTGCATCTAAAAATAAAAAAAGATAGATTAATTGCATTCATTACATATCTAGATTTTGTATTCAAATCCTTCGTTTAGGTGTCATCAAGGTCACTGATCTCGATTACAATCTGAGAACATCATACTCGCACCTATTAGAAGGCAGTAAATCGCCTGGTTAGTTTAGCTTTCAATTCATTGCAACTTTCATTTTTGTTAACCTCTAATGTTTTACTGAAGTGTTGTGTCTACAGATTAGGTACAAAATTCACACACACATTTCTGGCACCCACCGTGGGGCCCTAATACGGGTTTCCAATTCAATTCTATCAATTTCTATCTTTTCTTCTTGATTTATGAGCCAAAACTTCAATTTTTAAATTCTGTCTGTATAATTTTCGTACAAGTTTCTGACAAAAGTCATCTCAAACTATACCCACTGTCGTACGATAGTCTATTGGATTGAGAATCATGCCAGACTGTACACACTATCGTTTGGAAAGTTCAACTTTCGTATCATCATACACCCAATGTGTACGAGTTTCTGGACTGTCGTCTGGAAGCAGACCCATTGTCGTACGAGTTTTGGCACTAGGTTTGCATTGTCGTTTCATTTTTCAGAGCAATTTGTCAGATTTGATTTTCAAATTTCGACTAATGGCTAATCTTAACAATTGAAATTCTCTATTTTTTATTGACTCCTGCTGGCTTTGATTGGAAAAAGTGCAAGAATTGCTAAAAATAGGTAAAAATCTACTAAGCGCGTGAGAGGAATTCAGGTAATCTTCTCAGCTGATAAGACTTCGATTTTGGATCTAAAACAAACATCTCATGTGTCTAGCTTGAGTGACTTTTATTGCTTTCCTATCACAGACTTCATTTGGGCTCTAAAAATGAACATAGATTTGCTTTCAGCATCTTTGTTACACATAGTAAATAGGCCCTATGAACACTATTTGTGGCTCTTGAAAGAGTGAGTTTCCAGCGAAACTCTTCTCAACGAAGGAACCCTTGTAGGTAGGGAGGATACTGAGGGAGTCTCACGTTCCACTAGATCCGTGTGTCTTCAACTTTTGATCAAGGCATTCTCTCTCCGGAGAGGTTGATAGATCACGAGAAGTTGACATCATAGATCTTTGTGAGATAATCTTAGTCTTAGCGTGTCGGATTTATCTGTCTACTTTGTTTGGGTTAAAAGTGAAAAGGCTAGGGGATTATGCTCTACTTCCTTTTTGGATAGTACCAGAAACCCAAATCCTTGAATCTGGAACTAGTCTCCATGTGGTATATCTTGTGAGTCACCTTTAGAGAGGGTTAACCATAGTGAACATTCCCTTAATTGGGTCAACCACGTTAACGGAACCTAAGGTGGTAATAACCATTTTTCGTCATGGTAGTGACAACCGCTATATAAATGTCCTTGTGAAAGAAATCTTCACAGGTGTGGTTCATTATTGGGTTGTCACATCTCCTTAACAGCTCCTGATTGATTAAATTCTCGGACTGTGTCAAAACTCTGGTGCGTCGGGATTGGAGTTCACCCCTTTGGATCATAAAAGTTACAGAGTTAGACCATTACTAAAAACCATAGCGAGGCCAAATTTTCATTTTCAGGAATATGTGCATTATTGCAAACCTTTTTTGAACATACACAATTAGCACTCTCAGAGATTAGCACAATTCAGTCACTTGATTGTTCATGCGCAAGGTTGCTTTTGCCCTTGTTCATTATTTTTAGACGTGCTTGAGATCACTTGCTTACTGTTTTGCGTGCTTGTTTATCTATTTGGTTACTAAAAATGAACAAATCTGGTCTACTCTTCAAATCTAGATAGTACCATTTACAAACAATCCAAAACTAAAAACCCTAAATTTGCAAAATTTGAAGTGAAATTCCTTTCTGGAGTCAAAATTCATCTGAGGAGGTCAGAAAGTCATACGAGTTTTTATCAAATGTCAATTCATTACTGCCCAACTGTCGTATGGTAAAGAACCCAGTGTCGTACGAGTGTTTCTGCCAGTCAAATTCAAAAAGTCAAATCCTGCTAGCAACTATTGTGCGAGTTTTTGAAACTGTCGTATGAGCTTTTCAACTATCATTTCATAGCATACCCACTATCGTACAAGTCCGCAGAGTGTCATTTATGAAAATTTTGAAAAGTTGTCAAAAAATTATTAGAATTGTCAGATACTTAGCTTTTTCAGCCTATTTATGGAATTTGTCGAACAAATCACTGTGTCAGGAATAGAGCAGTAGCTATTGAGAATCCTATCATTTTCCAAAAGTGGCCTTTTGAATCTGATTCAGCCTTCTATTTAATCAATTTGAGTCCTTTTCATCTTGTGTCAAAACCTTGTCAGATCTATCAATCTTCTATCAAATCTTCAAAAATAGACTAAGTGTTGTGAACTCGTGTCCGCTATCTTTTGGGCAATCTACCCATACATCCAGGGCATAGTATCCTTCATCCATGTCTAATCGAATCTTCAAACCAATCATAATCTTGACAAGGTTGCGTCATCTGATTTTCTTGCATCAAATCATTCTTCAATTGTCTTCATCCTATTCTCTTCACTTTACCTAAGGTTAATGGTGGAAAATAGAGCTTCCTCACACAAGAAATCAGGAGAGACGTCTCAGACCTTACCTTTGACTAATATCCAGGGTCCAACTCTTGAGCAACTCATCAATTCTGGTCTTTACGAGGATGACAGTCTTGGCAACTTTCGATTGAAAACTGGTTGCATACCTCCTCCATCAACCCACAGAGGTAATCAACAAATTCCTCCTCGATCTATCTCAGGGAGTCCCAGAACTCCTACCATGTCTCAAGTAGGGATGAATCATGGCTCTCAAGGAGCTCATTCTCAACATGGTGTAGATCAGGAACCCACACCTGAAGAAATTGCCCAATACCAAAATGACGATGAATTCAAAAAAATGATGAGGCATTTCTTGAAAGAAAATAGAGAAACATACTTTTTGGAGTTAGCTCATCAAGGAGCTAAGCTTCCTCCTAATTTTAATGTCGAAGATATCATCACACATGAGGAAGAAACTCTGATAATGGCTATGATGAAACAAATGCATGCTTTACAAGTCAGACTGAATAAACTCGAAAAAGAGAAGGAACCCAAGGAGTTCTCCATGGAGGCTCTATGTCCTTTTCCATTTGACAAAGACTTGTACATGCCAACATTTCTAAAAAGAGTGGAGATGCCGAAGTATGATAAATATGATGGACACTCTGATCTTCAAGATCATGTCAGAGAGTTCTATACACAATCCATGGAGTTCATGCATGAACCGACCTATCTGATGCACCTCTTTCCTAGATCTCTGGGCGGAGCATCCAACTGCTTACAGTTGAAACACACCATTCAAGATCTGATCGATAGTGGAGACATTATAGTTGACAATCCTAAGAGCAATAATGATCATACGACATTTACAGAACCATTTTCGCAACATGGTCAAGGAGTTTCAACTTCTCATCCTAATATGGGGGCAAAAGTCAATTATGCCTACCTTGGAAATAATGTTGTCGTCAATATGGTTGAATCATATCTCTCTGAAAGTTGCAATGTCATCACAATTGTACGAAGAGAAAGAGATCATTCCTTAGCTAATGCAGTTACTCGATCACAAGCTCAGGCACATCTGAAAGGACAAATCTTAGATTCATCTAATGTCCCTAAGATACCCTTCAATCTTTCATCTGCTTCCAAACAGAAGTCTGCTTCCAAATCTTCCAATCCAAAGGATACTGTATGCACCCTAAAATGGTCGCCTAGACTTTGGGCCCCCATTCAGCAATTTGTTAAATCCCTGAATCAATATTTTTAAATATCAACGATATCAATTATATCAATTTCCTTGATCAAATCATAATCAATTCAATATTTCCTAAGGTTTGAGCCTTATTTAATTTAAAAGAGAAAAAAAATAAAAATCTTATTTAATTAAGAGAACATGCTCCCTTTTAATTAATTAAAAATCTCTTTTAATTAAATAATAAAATCACTTTATCCTAAGCCTTTTATTTAATTAAAAGGAATTTCTTCCCTTTTTATTTAAATAAAAAATCTTATCTTTTCTTCTTATCCTATGTTGCACAAATAAAGCATTATTCTTATTTTATAAAAAAAGAAAAAGTACTTTTTGTCTCATATGGATACTAAAGTCAACTCCTATTTTCCTATTGGAGGATATTTGTGCACAAGGATCAAACTTCTATTTTTCTCCATTGTTGATTAAGTCTTTTGCCTCTTAATCTCGATCGTCCATTGATTTTTCATTTCTTATAAAAGAAGAGCTCTTTCCTTCATTTTCATATCTTAAGTTTTTATGCTAATGTTATGCTACAAGTTTTCTAGGTCATTTGGAGCTCTTTGAAGACATTCTTGCATTCAAGCTTTGAAGACATTGTTGTTGCATTTCATTTACTTATTTTCTTACATCATAGTTGCATAATCATGGCATTTTTAGTATAGATTTCTTTTATGCAATAGATTAATCTCACATAACTTAATAGGAGGATTTGTAACACTTGTATTTTCCTTTCATAGCATAGCTTGCATCTTTCATTCTCATAGATTAGTTTGCATTGCATTGCATCCATATTGATTTCATTGGAGATATTGGCATCGTTGCTCTTATCTTTGATTTAGAATCTCTCATTGTGTGGTTGATTAGCAAAGTCATGAGTTTATAGCTCTAGCTGAGAGCAATTTTACAAATCTTGCAACTCTATGCATAGAGAGTTATGGATTGATTTGTGAGGGCTCATTGTTGAGTTTTCTTGCATGTAAGGATTCATAGAAGTGTGGTCACATTTTCACCATATATTTTTGGCACCCACCATGGGGCAACCCACTTTTACATGTTGGTTTTTGATTATTTTTGGAGCTAACCCTTGTGCAGATTTGTTTGGAGATGGAAAACCCTAGATTTTGAAAGATTTGATCACATCTCCCAAAAAACTTGGTGTTTTGGTCTAAAAATGTTTTTTCAGATTGGAAACATATCAAAGAAGCTTCAATAAAAAATTTAGAATTTTCTAAATTATTTAGAATTTTTTATAATTTTTTCTTGATTTTTCATAAAAAAATTAATTTTCAGCGCAAATTAACATATTTTTTAGAAATTTTTACATTTTCAAAAATTTCTTCAAATTATACAAGGGGTCCATTCTTTATGTTTTAAATTTGGGTGCAATATAGTGCCTCAAATAATTGATTTATAAAAACTAGTTTGTTTTGGTAAAATGGGTCTCTAGGGCACAAATGAAGAGATTTTTCTAAAAATTTTATATTTTTGAAAATCTCTCTATTTTTTAGTAGGGGTCTCTATTTTGCATTTCTATTTTTTTGGCCGAAATCATATCAAAAAAATCAGATCTTGTTGACTAGGTCAAATGCAAAAAAAATAAAATTTTGTGATGGGTATGCACTTATTTTTCATTGTTCAATGCATGATATGAGTTATCATTTGGATTATTTTCTGGCTATTATTGCTCCTAAAAATTGATTTTCAGATCTAATCCTAAGGTTTGCATAAGTTGGATATACATTGCATATCTTGTTTGCTTATTTTCTTGTCTTGTTCATTTGAAGGTGCTCTTGCTTTCATGGAAAATGCTTAAAACAAAGCGTTGGACTTGAGGTACTTTGTTCCATCTCTACAACATTTGAATTTTGAGATTAAAATTGAACCTCTCATATGTTTGGCTTGAGTGTTTACATGCTTTCATAGAACACATTTCAATTGATGCTCTTAATGGGAAATGAAAGAACATAGATTTGTTTTTACAAGTTTATGTAAGTGAATGCTTGTGTTTAAACCTTAAGTAATTCTTGATTCCAATATCAAATATCTCATTGAATGATTGAGGGAATGGATTCATTCTTTGTTTACATAGGGATTTAAATGCACCACTTTGTGGACTCACTCTATGTTTGCTTGGAAAGTTAAATATTCTATTGATTCAACCATTTTTCATTTGTGAGTAGTATTGATAAGCAACTTTGGAGTATTTTTGATTGATTTTGTTAGCTAAATTGGGTTGTTGGACTCGCTTATTTCTAATCGCTCCTCATTTTCGCCCTTTGGATGCAAGGTCAGCATTTATACATAGGGGAGGGGTCTACTTGAAAAGAGCGTTAAGTATTCCACAAAGTTTCCCCCTTTTTATGTTTTCTTGATCTCATTAGTTTTCAAAGGTGTGGACTCACTTTGAGTTTGTGTGAGGAGTTAAATGTTTCACTTTTGGACTCACTTTAAGTTTGTGTGAGGAGTTAAATGTTCCACTTTTGGACTCACTTTGAGTTTGTGTGAGGAGTTAAATGTTTCACCTTATAGACTCACTTCACATTCACTTGAAGAGTTAAATGTTCCACTTTTGAACTCGCTTCACATTCACTTGAAGAGTTAAATGTTCTACTTTTGAACTTGCTTCACATTCACTTGAAGAGTTAAATGTTCCACTTTTGGACTCACTTCACATTTACTTGAAGAGTTAAGTGTTCCACCTTTAGTGCTTTAAATACTTTTGATAGTGTACACACTAAAATGGTGCACTTCTATGAACCATTACATGCAAGGTTGCTCAAGAATGAGGCCTCACAAAGCGGCTCATAGCTCTTTATGCATGGAGTTGCAAGGTTGAAAATTGCTCTCAGCTAGAGCTACAAATTTGTGACCTTGCTAGTCAACCACACAATGAGAGATTCACAATGAAGACAAGGGCAACAATGCCAATATCTCCAAGAATCCAAATATGCAATGCAATGCAAGCTATATGAGAATGCAATCTAAGCTATGAAAGGAAAGTACAATGCAACTAATCTATGAAAGGAAATAGCTATGGATTACAATGCTTCTTATTTAGACTATGTGAGATTATTCTATTGCATAAAAGGAAATCTACACTAAGAATGCCATTATCATGCAACTAAGAAAGCAAATATGAACTAAATGATGAAATGAAGCAAGTCTTCAATGTCTTCAAACTCCAAATGCACCTAAAACCTGCAGCATAACAATAGCATGAAAGAGATGGATATGCAAATGAAGGAGAGAGCTTTCCTTTTATAAGAAATGAGGTGAAATAGACCATTGAGATTAAGAGGCAAAAAGTCTTAATCAGCGGTGGAGCTTGAAAGAGGAGCAATCCATGTGCACAAATATCCTCCAATGAGAGTGAAATGTTAGCTTTTGAGCCTCATGTGAGACAAAAAGTGCTTTTTTCTTTTTTGTAAAATAAGAATAATATTTTATTTGTGCAACTTAGGATAAGAGGAAAGTGGGTTTTTTATTTAATCAAAAGGGGAGGAAATATTCCTTTTAATAAAATAAAGACTTAAGATAAATGGTTAGCCCATAGGATAAAAATCCAATATATGATCGAATTAAGATTTAATCAAGAAATTGATAATGTTGAAATATTGATTATTGATCAAAATGATTCAGGGTTGATAAATCAAATAAATGGGGCCCAAAGTCTAGGTGACCATTTTTGGGTGCATACATTTGCCCCTCTTTGACTAATGTGTGATCGATTTGGGAACACATGTAGTCAAAGAAGAATTGAGATGTGAGATCGATCTGGGATCACAAAACAACTTAGATGTGAGGTCGATTCAGGATCACACCCAGACAAAGTATAAACGAAGGCCTTTGAACATGAGGTCGATTTGGGATCACATTCAAAGTAAGAGATAAGAATCTAAAATTTGAGCAAAAGCTCACAAAAGATGTCTGAATCAAGAAAATCAAGCAATTGGGGATGAGAATCCCATAAGTACTACCCCCTCGGAGTCAAAATTGAAATCAGAGAGAGGAGAACAGCGAATTGATAAAGATTTGATCAAATCAGAATGAAATCACAATCGAATGTAAGGGTCAAATAGGTTAACCATTAGGCAATAAAACATGCCCCAGCCTGACTGAAAAGATGCAATCAAACGTGAGAAATGAGGGAATGGAATGAATATGAATGAAAGACTAGAAGTTTGGAAGACATGGAAATGAAGAAATGACGATGCCCCAACAAAGATCAAAAGATTAGGCCTCAAAAGATTAGCCAACTACGCAGAAGGGGGAAAGATTTTGGAACGTGATTTTGACTATCAAGATGACCTCGGATTTTGATTTCGAGTCCAAAAATGGATCCAGGACATTGAAATTAGCTAGGGGTGCAATTTTCACGCAATTCTGAGGTGTTTTGAAAATGAGGTCAAAAAGTCAAAAGACTATAAAAGGGGTCAAAATGTCATTTTCAAAAATCATTTATCTTTTAGCGATTTGAGAATTTCAGAGCTTTAGAGAGAGAAAATGGCCCAGCAAGCAGGAGTTCCCGTCCACAGGCATCGATTCGAGCGCACCCGGTTGCACAACCGACCACCACACTACCCTGCCCCGGTATGTTTTCGAAAAACTCAAGCTTTTTAGTCATTTTTTGCATTTAATAGCTTATTTTAGCACATTTTTTCAAATTTTTAAATTTCAAAAATTTTCCTAGGCGAAATATCGCGCGATACTTTAGAAGTATCGCGCGCCAAGGCATGATGGGAAGTGGCTAAGTGTCGAGGACGCATGCTAACAAATAGGAGTGCAAAGGCCTCAAGTAACCCCTGTTTCCAGGTTTTCACCACTTGGATTCTCTTTTTTTTCATTTTTTCATTTTATTTTTTTTTTGGATTTTTTGCTACCAAGGCGCCTGTTTCCAGGTTTTCACCAAGGCACTTTTTATATTTTTTTTTTTGAACTTTTTGCATTTTTTGATTTTTTTGTATTTTTTCAGGACTTTTTATGCTTTTTAGGATTTTTTCAGCATCATATATCAATTTTTTTGGAATTTTTTCAGGATCAATAAGATATGTACAAAGGATGCCCCCAGACAGAACGGGCATCAAGGATAGAACTTCTTGAGGTGCACAATGTTGATGGGATGAGGGAGCTGTTCTCCATCAGGGTCTGACAGTAAATACGCACCAGTACCAAAAGCAGCTATGATAACATATGGTCCAAGCCAGTTAGGTTCAAACTTGCCCTTTTGCTCTCTATGTTGTTGGTTCTTAGGGTTCTCTCGCAAAATAAGATCACCTCTTTGAAATTCTCTAGGGCGAACCTTCTTGTTGAATGCCTTGGACATACGTTTCTGATACACTCTCATATGATCAAAGGAAGCCTTACGCTTCTCATCTAGAAGTTCTAGTTCCTGTAACCTCATGGCGCGGTAATCCTCATCTGTAATCAAACCTTTGAGTGAGACTCTAAGTGATGGTATCTCGACTTCTAAAGGTAATATTGCTTCAGCGCCATAGGTGAGAGAGAAAGGAGTGGCTCCTGTAGGTGTGCGAATGCTTGTTCTGTAAGCCCATAGTGCTGGATTGATTTGTAAGTGCCAATCCCTACCATTTTTGTGTATTGTTCTATGAAGAATCTTAAAAATGGTTTTGTTAGAAGCTTCTACCTGTCCATTTCCCTGTGGAAAATAGATGGAGGACCAATGTTGCTCGATTTTAAACTTTTTGCATAGGTGCTTTAGGTCCTTATTCTTAAATTGACCTCCATTGTCAGTAATGATCTCAGAAGGCACTCCAAATCGGCAAATGATATGATTCAAGATGAACAAAGAAATGGTCCTTCCTGAAGCAACAGAAAGTGGCACAGCTTCCACCCATTTTGTGAAGTAGTCAGTGGCAGTAATAATGAACTTGTGTCCACCTGATGAGTTGGGATGAATCTGCCCAACCAGATCAAAGGCCCAGCGCTGAAATGGCCAATGAGAAACAGAAGGGATCAGCTCCCTACCTGGAGCATGAATCAGGTTGCCATGTTTCTAACATTTTTCACATGACTTAGCAAAGGTGACTGCATCTATCTGCATTATGGGCCAATAATATCCCGCCCTAAGCAACCTTCGGGCCATGGCAAGACCATTAGAATGTCCACCACAAATGCCCTCGTGGATGTCAGCTAACGCTTGGTTGGATTCCTCCTTTTCCAAGCACCTAAGGAGCGTCCCATCTAAACCCCTCCTATATAAATCACCAGAGATGAGGGTGTGGCAAGAGGCGTTACGGATGAGGTTTCGGCATTTGGAGCGGTTGAATGTGTCGGGGATGATGCCATCACGAAGATATGAATAGATAGCACCATATCGGGAAGACTCGTGTGTGATAATGGCACAAATGACATGGCTTTCAGATGAGTCAAAGATGGGATGGTGTAGCTCTTCCACCAGGAATTCAAATCTGGATTCATGTGTCTCCAACTGAAGAAGTGAAGCTAATGTGGCCATGGCATCTGCAGCTTTGTTCTCTGTCCTAGGGATCTGTTGAAACGTCACAAAGGTGAAATAGCGTCTCAAAGAATCAACCATCTTTTTATAGGGTATCAATTTGTCATCCTTGGTTTGATACTCTTCGTTGACCTGGTTGATGATTAACTGGGAATCCCCTAAGACATGTAACTCTGTGATGTTCCATTCTATAGCCATTCTCAAGCCATTAGTTAAAGCTTCATATTCTGCAATATTATTGGTACATGGGAATAATAGTTTGTAAGACTTCAGAATGTTGTACCCATGTGGAGAAACAAATAATACTCCAGCACCTGATCCATTTTGCATGCGGGAGCCATCAAAGAACATTGTCCAAGTGCGAGTAGTTGTATACAAGATGTGTTCGTCTGGGAATTCCACTTGGACTGGCATACTATCCTGGATTGGAAAATCAGCTAATTGGTCCGCAATAGCTTGCCCTTTTATTGCCTTCCTTTCAACGTACTCTATGTCAAATTCAGTTAGGACCATCATCCATTTAGCAAGTCTACCCGTCAGGGCAGCCTTACTAAGCAAGTATTTAAGGGGATCAATTTTGGCAACCAAATGTATGGTATGAGCAAGCATGTAGTGGCGCAACTTTTGAGAAGCAAACACCACCGCGAGACAAGACTTCTCAATATTATTGTAATTGATCTCATAGGAGACTAGAGTACGACTGATATAGTAGATGGCCCGTTCTTTCCCAGTATCATCTGATTGAGCCAATAATGCCCCCAGGGAAGTGTCTGTAGCTAAAATATATAGGATCAATGGTTTTCCTGGAATAGGAGGCATTAGAATCGGAGGATTAGCCAAGTATTGTTTGATCTGATCTAGGCTCTTTTGACAATCATCGTTCCAAATACAAGAAGCACCCTTATGCAATGTCTTATTGAAGGGTTGCGCTCTATCTGCAAGCTGAGAAATAAACCTCCTAATTGATTGAAGACGTCCCTGAAGACTTCTCATTTGGCTGATATTCCGAGGAGATGGCATATCTAATATTGCTTGGACCTTTTCAGGGTCAACCTCGATACCTTTTGCTGATATTATGAATCCTAAAAGTTTGCCTGAGGTGACGCCAAATGCGCACTTCTTTGGATTCAATCTGAGTTGAAATTGTTCCATACGATCTAGAATTACTTCTAGATCATTGAGGTGTGTGTCCCTTTTTCTTGATTTTGCCAGGGTATCATCCACATAATCTTCCATATTTTTATGCATCATATCATGAAAGATAGTCATCATAGCTCTTTGGTAGGTTGCTCCTGCATTCTTTAACCCGAATGGCATGACGTTCCAACAATAGGTTCCCCATGCGCATGTGAATGCTATTTTCTCTTGGTCTTCAGGAGCTATTTTGATTTGATTATACCCCGAGAAACCATCCATTAGAGAATATATGTCATAGCCCGTCGTCATGTCCACTATCATGTCAATGTTTGGAAGTGGAAAATCATCCTTTGGGCATGCTTTGTTTAAATCTCTAAAATCTGTGCAGACACGAATGGACCCATCATGTTTGGAGATGGGTACTATGTTTGAGATCCATTCTGCATAATCGATGGCTCTAATAAATCCAGCTCTCAAAAGTTTTTCTAATTCCCCTTTGACAAGTAGAGCTGCATGTGGATGCATTTTTCTTAATCTCTGTTTTACTGGCTTGACTCCTGGAGCTATGGATAAGTGATGCATTATGAGATTCGTGTCAAGCCCTGGCATGTCTGAGTAGGTCCATGCAAAATTAATTTTCTTTTTCTGTAAAAATTGTACATATGCCTTGGTCTCTTCCTCTGATAAAGACTGAGCAAGATGGACTATCTGAGGATTTTCTTCTGTGTTTAAATTGACTGGCTTTGTTGGTTCAATCAATATTGATGATCTATCCTGGAAATAACTCGGCAAGTTATTAAGTATCCCATCCTTAGGTGCCTCAAAGAGGTTTTCACCTTCGGATGCGTCATTTCTTTTTACTATTTTTGGTTCTGACACCGCCACAAAGTGGTTTTCGCCATCAGACCTATTTTTCTTTTTCTCTTTTGTTTTGAGACTGAGGTACTTAATATCAGGCTCTGTCATGCTGGTTGTTGGTTCACTGGTGGAAGAAGCCACGGGTTCAAGAGCATTCAGATAGCAAGCAATTTCGTAATCATTGTGGAAGGTGAGGAATGTGGGCTCTTGATGGCGCTGAGACCAGTCAATTAGGTCAAAGTGAACAAGGGGTAAGTCAATGGCGGGTTCGATGTTGTTTATGCGAAAGGTGTCATCTCTGGTGACCATATAATTGGAGTTCATCAAGTCTTCTCCTAAGATACCCGAATTAGGACTCATCCTATCAAACGAAGCGTCGTCCACTAAGGCGATTTGAGGAGGGCAATCCTCTAGTCTGACACTAGGATTGTTAGTCGCATTGGGTTGGGTACTATAGGCATGGATAATATCCACGTCCAGATCAATTATTGCATCTGAAAGCGAGTCCCATTCATATTCATGGGAGTCTATCTCTGAGTCATCATTTAGGCCTCGTGATGTAGAAGCCTCAAGGTTAGGAAGGGTTTTCCCCTCTCTAGTGCTAGTATTGGTACTATCCGTCGCAGCTAGGACAGTAACACTTTCCTTTGTCGATCTAGCAGTCACACAGTCACTATCCGTCGCAGCTGGGATAGTAGGACTATCAAGCATCAAATCTGTGGAATCTCCCCAAAGGAGATTTGTTGAGGGCACCCAATCATCAGACACATCTTGTTGATTGGAAAGATCAGGCGTATAATCTGCATCACTGTCACTGTCCGTCGCAGTTGGGACAGGGACACCTGTCTTCTTCTTATTCTCAAAACCTAAGCCAACCGTGGACTTATTCTTTCATCCAAAAAGAGCATGATCAAGAGGCTCAGCTTTAGCGTCCAGCCTATGACTAAGGGGACCATATCCCAGATATCCCATATTTTTAACTATTGTGTACCCTTTCCCATAAGCTTCAGGTGGAGGAGCAAAATTCTCGTTATGTTTGTATTTCTCCTCATGATAGATCCAGTTCCTTACAGCAACTTCCTCTTTCTCTTCTTGAATGGGGACCGAAGACTCAACAAATTTCCCAAATAATGTCATTGCTGATGACGAAGGCTTCACATTTGGGGATGGTCTCCCATAAGACCTAGGAGAGATTGGCATGTTTGTGAAAGAATCCATTTTATAATCTCCCATCCCAAGATCGATGGCCTTGAACCTCTGCTTGTATTGTTCAAGTGGACTACTAGGATTGTCAGCTTCCCTATTCAAAGGTACATGTGACCCTGCAGCAATGTTATTAACTAATAAAGCACTATCTCCAGGGATGCAAATTTCTACACCGTTATGGGGAAACTTTACACACTAGTGATATGTTGATGGGACTGCTTGCATTTCGTGAATCCATGGCCTACCTAGCAAAATGTTGTAGGCTAGAGGTCCAACATCAACAATTTGAAATAAGATATCTTTCTCTACTAGACCAATGCGAATAGGTAAAATGGCCAATCCCTTAGAACTTCTTTCTGCTTCGTCATATGCTTTGATTGTGATCCTTTTCTTTGTGTTAATGACGTTCTCGGAATATCCTAGAGCTAGCAACAAACTCAGGGTACAAATATTGAGCCCCGCACCCCCATCTATCAGTACACGCCTAACACGGGTTTTATGAATCATGACTTCGATGTGTAAGGCCAAGTTATGTGGGTGACTGATGGATTTGTCATCTTCTTCGGAGAAGGTGAGGTAATGAGGGCTAGCCAAATGGTTGACCATGTTTTGGAATTGGTCAATATCTAAGTTTTTAGGGACATTGGCTGCTCGCAAAGCATCCTCAAGGACGCGCTTGTGCTTAGGAGATAATTCTAAAAGCTCAAAAATGGATATCTGCGCGGGTGTACATTGTAGCTGGTCAATAAGATTATAATTGGAATCAGGACCAATGGCAGATTTGGGAGGAGCACCTTTGGACACGGGCTGTTTAGACTTGCTAGTGGTAGGACCTCTAATGATAATGGGCGCTTGGGCCTGCCCCCTAGTGACAGCATTGAGGGACTAGGGCATTCTTTGTGAGTGAGGACCTCTTATCACCACAGCGGGTCTTTCATCAGTCATAGGAGTTGAGTCCACATTATGTCCATAGGGATCTTTCCCTCTCATCATGTTGACACTATCATCCACAACTTCAAGCATGTTAATAACGTTCTCCACGTTTGTGTAGGTATAGTTGATAGCCGCCTTGCCATTCTTATTGTTAGAATTCTCTCCTTTCTCATATTTAGGCAAGGGATCTTTAAAGGCTTTATGATCTGCATTAGTGGTTAACCCATCCACTTGTAATTGTCCTTTCTCAATAAGGTCTTGGACAAGATGCTTGAGTTTAAAACAATTTTCTATGTCGTGTCCAATCCCATTATGGAAAACGCAAAAAGCCTTAGCATCCCACCAATGAGGTAAAGGATCCGGTATGCGATGTTTTGTAGGGTCCCTTGGATGTGCCAAATTATGAGCCACTAATGTCTTAAAAACATGGGCATAAGATTCTCCCAATTTGGTAAATTGTCTTTTCTCCGTTTTAGATATCTTTTGATACTTAGGTTTGTCTTGTTGTGTTGAAGACGTTTGCAACTTCATAGCTTGAACTGCATGAGATAGGTTAAGAACTCCTTCATTTTTGACCTGAGATGTGTCAACAACTCCGTCGTTGACCACTTGCTTATTTTTGTTCCAATAGGAGTTCTTTTTGTCCTTGCTACCATTAGTATTGTTATTTTGGCTATTGTTGTTATTTGTTGGTTTAGCCAAAATTCCTTGTTCTTTTAGGACATCCTCAATGCGACATGCCACCTCTACCATAGTATCAAATGAATTAAATGGGATTTTCTTGACTTCATATCTTAGTTCTGGTATTAGATTGTTCACAATGATATCAATTCTCTCCTCTTCAGGGATTGTCCTTGGGTATTTCGAACACAATCACCTCCATCGTTGTAAAAATGCGACAAAATATTCCCCTTGATTTTGCTTAAGTTTACACAAATCAAGCATTGTGACCGACCTTGATAAGTTGTAAGCAAAATGCTGAACAAATCTTTGGACAAGTTCTTTAAATGTCTTTACTGGAGGGGAAAGGTTGGTGAACCATTCCATGGCTTGACCTTTTAAACTCCTTGGGAATAATCTCATCAAGTAGGAGTCTTCATGGTGAAAGGAAAAGCTCATTATGTAGAACTGTCGAACATGGTCGTGAGGGTCACCAGTGCCATCATATTTGTCGTATGTTGGAAATTCAACTTTCTTAGGGAATTCTACCATCACCACACTTTTGTCAATGGGGTTAGGACATATGGAGTCCAAATGAAATGTGCTCTTGGGAGCCTTCATCCTGTCTATATCCTTTTGCATTTATAAGATCACCTCATCAATTCAAGGATTCTGTTTCTTGATCTTTTGGTGAACATCAAAATTATATGGAACTTTAGCACCTTTGTTGATAAGACTTTCCAAGAATTGGTCTTTGTTTTGTTCCACATATTGCTCCACATATGCTTGAAAGGACGGTTCTTGTTGCATAGTCATGAAGTCCATATGATCAAATTTAGCATAACTGCCTCCATGTTGTGAGCCATGATGTGCTTGTTGGGAGGGTTGCTTTGAATGTCTATGAGACGACTGTCTCCTATGATGGTCATATCTTGAAGTCCTTCTTCCTCTAGGACTTGGGGATCGTGAGGGTGTCTTTGATCTTCTTCGAGGGCTAGGGGAAGGGGTAGATGGGGGTGAGTTGGTCCCACTATTGGCTCCCCTCCCGTTAAATCGGCTTTGGAGTTGTTGTGCATAGAGTCTATCTTCTTCTTCTTGGGTGACTCTTTTCTGTATATCCAACAATGCACGTTCCTCTTCCTCTAGTTGTCTGAATTTTTCCTTTTTAGCAGCCTGTTCATCTAAGTAGGCTTGCTTCTCTCTCTCAATGCTTCTCAATCTTGTATTTGCATATCGAGAGGTGTCTTTGAGTGGGGAGGTTTGTCTCGAATGCCTCATTGCATTAGCTGCGTTGATGTGGTGATCACTAGATTCGTTGTTCTGGTCTTCGTGTTGTGACCCTGAATCTGAGTGAGCTTGCTTATGATGTCTTTCAGCTCGTTGATGAACATCAAAATACCTCATGTTGTTGGGAGGTGACCCGGGTGGACTAGCATGAGAAGAACCACCATACTCTCTTATGTGTCGTTGGAAGATATCCTCAAGAGTTTGATTCATGGCTTCTCTTTGTTGTCGGGTGAAAGTGTAACTCATGTCCATACTTGATGAAAGTGGTACAAAAGAGGTGCTCACTTCACTAGGATTAGCTCCCGGATTAAAACAAACCTCAGATTCACTCTTAGGAGATTGGTCAAAAAGGGGTCCTTTTCCCTTAGGTTGTCGACGAGTCTTGACGGGTGGTAACTGGTTAAAGGAAACAGGGGGTCACTTCCCTTGATTAACTTGGTTCCTTATCATAACTGACATGAAAGAAAGATACTCTCAATGATAAGGTGACTTTTCAAAGTGTCAACGCCAAACTAGGATAATCAAAGTCCTCTATTGTCCAAAGAGAAATGAAAAGAAAAAAAGGGCTTTACCAACACTGTCAAAGAGGTGCTTCAAATCAAAGGGTGACTACCCTTGCACTTTTGAATCAGGAGGTTGGACTAGGCCAAAAGATAATTGAAATTGAGATGAAAATGAAAGCGATTTGGACAATAAGAGTACTAAAATCTTCCCAAAATGTAGCTAACAATTTTAAAGATGAACCTTGGCACCAAGAATGGCTTTCTAACTTGACAATTATTCCAAAGTGATTTCGTAAATCAAATGATGCTATCCCGGAGGACTAAAAACCAGAAATTTGGAGTCAAGACTGGTCTCAAACGTCAGGGTGAGAAGCCTGCTCTAAGACCTAGCCTGATTAACAGAAACTAAAACTGACCAAAATTTAAGCACGACAAAAATAAACCAGGCGATATACTCCAGGCTACTGGGGCGATAATCCTATAACCGCGTGATACTTCGCCCGAAGCCAAGTGATACTTCTTAATACTGGCGGACGATATACTCCAGGCAGGTAGGGTGATAGTCTGTCAGGGGTGAACTATCGCGCGATATTTCTCTTCAAAGCGGGCGATATTTCTAGCAAGCGCGAAGTATCGCGCGATACTTCACTTTACAGGGCGCGATACTGTTGCAGAATTGTTTAACTCTTGACCAGATTTGTGCAAAATTTGTATTTTTGGGTCTGTTTGGTCAAAATTTCCAGTCTGAGGGTTGATGTTTTCGATTTCAGTCACAATATCAACAGAATTTCAGTAGGTTTGCAAACAGTAAGGGATCAAAACATGGTCTCAAACACTTGAAACAAGGGCAAAAGCAACCTTGCCAAGACAAACACTTGTGATATCAGAATTGAAACAACACCCTATGAATGCTACCGATTGTTTGTATGTAAAAACGTTTGCACTGGTATCACATAATCGAAGACACTTCAAGCAAGTCTATCCTAAAAAGTCAAGGCTCAATACTTACCAACTTAGCCCACAACTTGATGTCCCCTCGCCTCACACCAAGTGGTTACCCACAAGAGATGTTGGCTTTGTCATGGAAATGTCAAATGACACAACCAAAGGGACACATATGGTGAGTATCTTAAGGTGATCCGGGTAAACCACTTGGATCAATCCTTGCACTAAGAAGATAAGCGGCTAAAAGAAGGTGGCTTCTATCTAATGGTTCTTAATAAGGATTTCCGTTCACAACACCCCTCTTGCTCCTCATAAAGGACTAGGACCTCGCGGCCTCAAGAGTACCTTAAGCATTCTTGTTCAATGTTTTCCCCATGGTCGCAATCCCATGGGCTACTCACATCAAACGAAGACAAGTGTTATGTCTAGCAAGGTTTTTGGTGTCCTTGATAGCCTTGAGATTATAGTGAGTTGGAATCACTTGCCACCAAGAAAAATGATGACAAGGTTGTCCCCACTTGAGTCGTTCCTCTTGATTGCTCAAGAGCAGGCCCGCTAAAGGATCCTAAACTAAACAAAGAATGGATGATTTTTGAGGTTCAAGGTTTTTGGTTCACCTCAAGGGTGAAGAGCATACTCCCCTATCTCAAAAACTTCTCCCAAACACACCAAGCAAAGAGATTCAATTACTCCCTTGCTTCCAAAACCTTAAGATGGGTCAAGATTTTCTGATTCACCTAAAGGTGAAGAGCATACTTCTCCTACCACCTCAAAATCTCTTTCACAAGGTATTAAAGTTCCTAATAAATGAAAACAACTAGTTTTTGCCACACTTAAAAGGAAAGCAAATAAACAAGCAAGAATTTTTTTTTTTGTTTTTATGCATGGGCAGCCCTGCAAAAACTGTTAGTAGCCCTCTTTGACATGCATTTTTAGCAATTTTCAAGCAAATGAGAGTACCTACAAACACAACTTGTTAGACCCACAAAGTTAGCAAAATCAAAATCCAAATGTAAACATGCAACAAACTGCTAGATTTAAGCTAAAAGATGCGGGTTAGACCTATCTAAACACAGCAAAATAAAACAGCAAGCTAAAATAATCAAATTCAGACAAGAAAACTAGAAACACAAGTCTCTATCAAACCAGGCGATATTTCTCAGACTTCACCAGTATCGCGCAATACAGTTTCCTATAGTCGGGCGATATTTCTCAGTCGCGCGATACTTCTTACTATGGGCGGGCGATACTTCGCCCGATAACAGGCGATATTTCTCAGTACCGGTGGGCGATTCTTCTTTCACGCGAAGTGTCGCACCGTTATATAAAGGTATATCGCGCGATATTTTTGAGAAGTATTGCACGATACTCTGAGACAGAAAACCAAAGACTGAAAATCAAACCGAAAATTGACAAAAATATTGACGGAAAATGCAGAATTAAAGGGCAAAGCTAATCTACTCGGCCCCACGGTGGGCGCCAAAAATGTACACACTAAAATGGTGCACTTCTATGAACCATTACATGCAAGGTTGCTCAAGAATGAGGCCTCACAAAGCGGCTCATAGCTCTCTATGCATGGAGTTGCAAGGTTGAAAATTGCTCTCAGCTAGAGCTACAAACTTGTGACCTTGCTAGTCAACCACACAATGAGAGATTCACAATGAAGACAAGGGCAACAATGCCAATATCTCCAAGAATCCAAATATGCAATGCAATGCAAGCTATATGAGAATGCAATCTAAGCTATGAAAGGAAAGTACAATGCAACTAATCTTTGAAAGGAAATAGCAATGGATTACAATGCTTCTTATTTAGACTATGTGAGATTATTCTATTGCATAAAAGGAAATCTACACTAAGAATGCCATTATCATGCAACTAAGAAAGCAAATATGAACTAGATGATGAAATGAAGCAAGTCTTCAATGTCTTCAAATTCCAAATGCACCTAAAACCTGCAGCATAACAATAGCATGAAAGAGATGGATATGCAAATGAAGGAGAGAGCTCTCCTTTTATAAGAAATGAGGTGAAATGGACCATTGAGATTAAGAGGCAAAAAGTCTTAATCAGCGGTGGAGCTTGAAAAAGGAGCAATCCATGTGCACAAGTATCCTCCAATGAGAGTGAAATGTTGACTTTTGAGCCTCATGTGAGATAAAAAGTATTTTTTTCCTTTTTGTAAAATGAGAATAATGTTTTATTTGTGCAACTTAGGATAAGAGGAAAGTGGGCTTTTTATTTAATCAAAAAGGAAGGAAATATTCCTTTTAATCAAATAAAGACTTAGGATAAATGGTTAGCCCATAGGATAAAAATCCAATATATGATTGAATTAAGATTTAATCAAGAAATTGATAATGTTGAAATATTGATTATTGATCAAAATGATTCAGGGTTGATAAATCAAATAAATGGGGCCCAAAGTCTAGGCGACCATTTTTGGTTGCATACAGATAGTGCATTACTTAATTTTAGTTTTAGAAGGCTTGCTTGGGAACACACCACCTCAAAGGACAACCTTAACTCTCATGTTTCGATGGAGTATAAATAGCAGGTGGTGAATCGAAAGACACCTCTCTTGATAATTGAGTTTGATATCACTCTTGGCTAAGCCCCAAAGAACTTTATACCTTTGAGAAGTGAAATAGGAGATTTGGGTTACCATCTCCCCCCGGCTGTGTGATTTTGGATTCTTCTCATCTATGAATTTGGGCCTCACGTACCTTGTGTATATCAAGGAATCCTCTTAGAAAGCCATGTGTATCCTTGTAGACAGCTTGTTAAAGTGTTGTTGTGTTCTATGTGCCTGCTAAAATATTTTCAAGAACATACACAAGTAAAATCTTTAAGGAGTAGAATACTAAGTCACTATCTCTGTTCATGCGCAAGGTTGCTTTGTCCCTTGCCCATTGCTTGAAGACTATTTGCTTGAACTCCCTGGTTGTTGTTCTATGTGCTTGATCATCATTGTGAAATCTTTTGAAAGATCTAATTGGAATATAGAAACTGAGTTCCGTCCTGCTGTAGTGATTTCTCCTTAGAAGCTTGGTCTTCCTTGGTCAGTCCAAGTCAGATCTTAGGTGTTGTCATGTTGCTCAACATCTCAATGAACATTATGGTATCAATTGCATAAGATGAATCTTAGTCTTCTTCTTTCTTCTTCATTTCCCATGTTCTTCTGAAGTCTTCTATTCCCATGGGAAATTTTTCTTCCTCTTTTTCTTGATTCTTTTCCTTTTATTATCTAGTCTATTTTCTTCTATTTTATCTCTTTTGTTGCTCATATGCTTGATTCTTCTTCTTCTAGAACCATGAATCTCAAATATCTGGTTTTGGAACCTTTATTAAGAATAGATGATCTTGAGCTCATTGACATATTTGAAAAGTGTTGTTCCTCCAAAATTTTCATGAGTGATGAATCTATGACAAAAATAAAAGAAAAATTGATTAAATCAGATGCCTTTGCTAGAATCATACTCATGATCTCATCCAAATATTCTTCATCTTCTAAATCTTCTCATCATTCCTCACATTCTAAATCTTATCACGATTCTTCTAAACACTATTCACATTCTTCATCTTCCAAATCTTATCATGACTTTTCTAAACATTATTCGAATTCCTCATTATCCAAGTCCTCTTCCTACACTAAGTCTTCAATTTCCTCTTCTTCACGATCTCATTCTTCTTCTATTTCTTCAAAGAGTCTTACTTCTCTTCACAAGACATACCATAATGAGCAATGTGATAGTCCTTAAGATACCTCTTCCATGAAGAGTGACACACCCACCTATGATGACTATGATGACTATGATGATGGACAATGTAGTGATACCTATGACACCTCTATTCCTAAGAGTCATCCTAATCATGTCCTTGTGCTCATTGGAAATGGGTCTTCATATTGGAAAGATCGTGATGGTGATCCGTATGATTCAGATTTTGAAAGAAACTTTGATGAGTTTTGTGAACAATACCTTGATTATAATCCAACTACTACTGTTGAGGAATATAAAATGCACCGTGCTGATTTGAAACGTAAATATTATAAGAATCCTTCCTCTAGGAACTCTCATGCTGAAAATAACGAGTGCACTCTCAAGCAAGATCATGTTAATGCTAAACCTTTGTCTTGTAATGGTTCCCTTCCATCCCCTACTTCATCCAATACCCATACATCTACTAAAGCTTTTGAATATTTCACAAATCCTTCATTCAACAGAAGTCTTAATGATTTTCATGAGATTCCCTATAGTTATCCTCAAGGGCCACCTCTTAAAGAAACTCAAGCTAACATTCACTTGGCTGCGAATACTTTCAATAATGCTAAACCTGAAGAGCCTAAGTCTTCATGCGTTATAACGCCTACTTCAGTTAGTCCTTCACCATCTCTTCCAAAGTCTTCCATACAATCCCAACCTGCTTCCTTGTCCTTAGAAGTGGCTCCATGTCAAGAGGACTCTAAAAATGATAAAGAAAAAAATATAAAGAAAGATCAAGATCAAGAACCTTTCATATCATCCAATCCTATTCATAATATCTCTCATTCATTTCATGGTTCTTTCGATCCTTTACACCCTTCCTCATTCATTCCACCGTATCTTAAATCTTCTCCTAAGAAAGATCGAGCTACTACTCACATCATTGAGCTTATTGATAAACAAAATAACCTTACTCCACTTGTGCTTTCCAAAGATAATACTTCCATTAAGATTCTTAAAATGGTGTTGTTACTTCCAATGTTAAGCCTATTGAAAATCAAGAGAAAAATTATATGCTTATGCTATCCAAAGCTCCTTGTCAAGATCAAAGTCTTCCATCTTCTTGTTCTACCACTCCATGTTCACTTTCACTTTCTACTCTTCTTAAGTCTTTGCAAGCTTTGAACAATCCTATCAAAGAAGTTGCTCCTATTCAAGATGTTCATGATCCTATTGCAAATCCTAATGCTCACTCTAAAGATACTGATGTCCTTGGTTCTCATATATATGTTGATGAAACTATTAATTATCTTTTTGTATCTTCCACGTCCATCCTTGGACCTCCTCCACTAATACTAAGGGCTTCACGTCTACCTTACATCTTGGGTCCTTATGTCCCTTCACTTTCCCCTTCTAACTCTCCTAATTCATTATCTATTTTGGGTCCTTACGTCCCTCCATCTCCTATCTTTCCTCAAGAGAAACATAGATGCATACCCTTGAATCCTTTTCATCCATCCACCCATCTAAACCAGTCATATCGTCCTTCTTCTTTCACAAGTCCTAACTCTTTTGGAAGTAACTTGAATGTTCAATACAAGAAAAAAAAGCAATACAAGAATCTATTAAAAAAAGAAGATCACCATGTCTCCTCTAATCGACATGGATACATAAAGTCAAAGGAGATATCTAAGAAAAAAACTAAAAGACAAGTATGGGTTCCAAAATCCATCATTGAAGATATTCTCTCTAAATCATTAAAAAAAAATGAAAATCCTAAGGCTATATGGATTCCAAAGTCTCTCTTAAAAGAGTCTAATGTTGAGCAAAAAGTGAAGTTGACATTCAAGCTTTCAAAGGCTTCCACTTCATCTTCTTCCAAAAACATTCTTTCATTCCATGTGCCTAAACTGCAACCTCTGCTAAACATTCGCCATATTCCTTCATTCACATTTCCTCTACCCTTTCGCCACCCTTCAAGGTGTGTGTTGATGTTGATCTTGCCTTCCTTTCCATCCACCCTTTCACAACCCTTCCATTCATTATCCTTCTACCTTCTATCATTTTTCCTCATTTGCCTATTCCTCTTATCTTCCAACCTCACTTGCTTTACATAAAGCCTTATCCTCTTTTTTTTCTCCTCCATCTTCCTTTCCTTATCAACATCTTTGAGCATATCATTTTGAATCATTGACATATCATGGTTTATCCTTTCAAGGAGCATTATCTAAAAATCTTGTCTTCTTCCAAAAATAATAATAATAATAATAAATTCAAAAAAATAGAAAAATTCATAAAGAAAATAAAAAAAGATGAAAAAATTAAAAATGTGCCTTGGTGAAAACCTAGAAACAGGCACCTTGGTAGCAAAAGTAAAGAGAAATAAATTCATCCTATGGTGAAAACCACTCCCTTGTGGCGCCTTGGATAAGTACCATGATGAAAATCTAGTAATCAGACATCATGCGTAGTTCTTCTACATGTTTCATCCATTCCATTCCATCTTTGATCTTGGCAATGTTGAACTATACACAAACATTTGGCTATCTTGTGAGCTATCTTAAGATGATCTTGCTTTCATTCCTTTCATTTTTAGCCTTCATATTTATTTTCCTTCATTCATTCTAGCCTTTCGCTATCCTTTTCCCCTTTGGTCTTGATCTAATAAAAAAGAGTAAAACACGATGCTATGAAGCCTTTTGATATGTCTACTCCTTTGGATTGCATCCTTTCCTTCTTTTGCATTATGCTTTTGTGACTTATCTTATGCTGGTCTTTCATTGCTTATCCAAATGTGCTTTGCATGATAATTTTTCCCTAGCTTGGGTACTCTTGAGGAGTTTGACCTTGAGGATTTCTTCCCTCCATTTGCCTTCATTCTCCTTTCCTCCATCTCAGTCACCAGCTTGCTAATCCCTCTTATTCCCCACCTTGCCACATTTTGGAACTACACGATGTGATCTTGCTTAAAGAGTTTGATGCATGTTTTGTCTGGGGGCATCTTTCGTACATATTTTATGATCCTAAAAAAATACCAAAAATTCATATATGATCCTAAAAAAATACCAAAAAATTCATATATGATCTTGAAAAAATATCAAAAAAATTCATATATGATGCTGAAAAAATCCTAAAAAGCATAAAAAGTCCTGAAATTTTTTTTTAAAAAAATAAATCAAAAATTCAAAAAAAAAAAAGAAAAAGTGCCCTGGTGAAAACCTAGAAACAGGGGCCTTGGTAGCAAAAATACAAAAAAAGATTTTTAAAAAAAAATCTCCAAGTGGTGAAAACCTGGAAACAGGCACTACTTGATACTTTTTGCACCTTTGTATTTTAGCATGCGTCCTCGACACTTAGCCATTCTTCATCATGACTTGACCTTGTTGCCTTGGTCTAGAATTGGTCTTTATTTTTGTCTAGGGGGCATACCTGTTAGCACATGTCCTTTAGGTGCATTTGTCTCTTGGGGCATTTCACAAACCGGTGTTTTTCAACACCACCCCAAATAGTGTTTTTCAACACTACCCTTGCGTCGAGTGTTTCTTAACACTTATCAGATGTCTTACCCAATAGTCTAAGTATGATGCGATATTTCTCATTGATAGATGTGATAACCAGAGTCTAACTCTATGACCAACACACACGCACTTAGACAATCAACTCGCTTGAGATATGTTGACTTTATTTTTCTTTGTGTGCTGTCTATGAGGATTTCTTTGATGAGTGGTCTCTCCCTGAGAAGTTTTCGATGATGCATAGCTAGAAGACTGAGGGTATGAGAACATGTTTTATTTCTTTATCTGCTTGTGGGTATATTTTGTTGATCCTAACTATCATGAGCATTTATGTTGGTTTTACTTGACACTATGGATTGACAAGGTATTGTCCTCGACTGTTTTGCGAGTGCATGCTTCTAGTTATCCTGACTTTCATGTGTCTTGATACAAGCATAATCTCTCCATATCAAACTTAGGTAATCTCATTGCATTAGTCATCTTGACCTCCATGTCTTTGATGCCTAGGTGAGATTTCCACATTTCTATCTAATAAAGATCATATTCATATCCACATAGTTATGCTAGTGTGCATTGTATGATCTTACGACACTACCAATAATTCTCGATGATGATAATTAGATGTTTGTAGGCATTGTGACCTTACAAGTCAACCACTTTTATAGTAGCTTGCATTCTTAGGTTCATCATAGTTTAGTTTTTGCATCTAGCATATGGAGAGAGATCTTTTTTTTATCATCTACGGACTAGTTGGTCAACTGTGCTCATTTTCTGATTCTTCTTGATCATATTTTTCATTTCTGATCTTTCATATCGCATCATTTTCTATCCATTTTTAGACTCGAAATCAAAATCCAAGTCGCGTTTCCAAGTTTTCTCATTCTTCTACTCAGTTGACTGACCTTTTGAGGCATAATTCTTCAATCTTTGATGGAATTTCTTTCTTTCCATGTCTTCCAAACTTCTAGTCTTTCATTCACCCCTTTCGCTTCCTTTTTTTGAGGTTTGACTTAATCTTTATCCTATATCTTTTTCAGTCAAACCTCATCAACCTGGGACATGTCTTCATTGTTTGATGGTTATCCTATCATGCTCCATCCTTCGATTATGATTTATTGTGACTTGATCAGGTTTATCAATTTGTTTTTCTCCTCTATCTGATTTCGATTTCGATTCCGAGGGGCAGTACCTATCAGCTTTAATCTTTGATTCAGCTTTATCATTCAGCTCAGCTTGAGATTCTTATTTTTAGACTTGATTATCACCTAGCAGCGACGGTGGTGATTTTGTCTTTCAATTTTTATCTCCCATTTTTCAGACTTGATTATTGCCTAGCAACGATGGCGATAGTTTTGTCTAAGACTTGATTTGCACTTAGCAGCGACGGTGTTGGTCTTGTCTTTCATCTTATGCTTATGCTTGTCTTGATGTGTTCCCATACGTCGACCTCACATCTGAGTTGTTTTGTGATCCCAAATCGATCTCACATTTCAACTTCATTCTTTGACTACATGTGTTCCCAAATCGATCTCACATTAGTCAAAGAGGGGCAAATGTATGCACCCTAAAATGGTCGCCTAGACTTTACGCCCCCATTCAACAATTTGTCAAATCCCTGAATCAATATTTTCAAATATCAATAATATCAATTATATCAATTTTTTTGATCAAATCATAATCAATTCAATATTTCCTAAGGTTTGAGCCTTATTTAATTTAAAAGAGAAACAAAATAAAAATCTTATTTAATTAAGAGAACATGCTCCTTTTTAACTAATTAAAAATTTTTTTAAATTAAATAATAAAATCACTTTATCCTAAGCCTTTATTTAATTAAAAAGAATTTCCTCCTCTTTTATTTAAATAAAAAATCTCCACTTTTCTTCTTATCCTATGTTGCACAAATAAAGCATTATTCTTATTTTATAAAAAGAGAAAAAGTACTTTTTGTCTCATATGGACACTAAAGTCAACTCCTATTTTCCTATTGGAGGATATTTGTGCACAAGGATCAAGCTTCTATTTTTCTCCATCATTGATTAAGTTTTTTGCCTCTTAATTTTGATCGTCCATTGATTTTTCATTTCTTATAAAAGGAGAGCTCTTTCCTTCATTTTCATATCTTAAGTTTTTATGCTAATGTTATGCTGCAGGTTTTCTAGATCATTTGGAGCTCTTTGAAGACATTCTTGCATTCAAGCTTTGAAAACATTGTTGTTACATTTTATTTAGCTTTTTTTCTTACATCATAGTTACATAATCATGACATTTTTAGTATAGATTTCCTTTATGCAATAGATTAATCTCACATAGCTTAATAGGAGGATTTGTAACACTTGTATTTTCCTTTCATAGCATAGTTTGCATCTTTCATTCTCATAGATTAGTTTGCATTGCATTGCATCCATATTGATTTCATTAGAGATATTGGCATTGTTGCCCTTGTCTTTGATTTGGAATCTCTCATTGTGTGGTTGACTAGCAAGGTCATGAGTTTATAGCTCTAGTTGAGAGCAATTTTATAAATCTTGCAACTCCATGCATAAAAAGCTATGGATCAATTTGTGAGGGCTCATTGTTGAGTTTTCTTGCATGTAAAGATTCATAGAAGTGTGGTCACATTTTCACCATACAGATACAAGACCTACATCTTATAGCATTGTTCAACAACTCTAGCACACTAATGCCAAAATCTCCATGTTTGAGTTGCTTCGAATATCTCCAGCTCATAGAGCTATTCTAGACAAAGCTTTTCTTGGATCCAATGTTCCTGATGACTTTGATTTAGATAGATTTTAGACTATGGTTGGACATCTTAGATCTCTGCAATATATCTCCTTTTTAGAGGAAGATGACAACTCCTTGAGTCACCCACATAATTAGCCTTTGCATATAGAAGTCTTGATCCAGAACCGTAGAGTCAAATGTGTGTTGATAGATGGGGGCGTTGGCCTAAACATTTATTCTTACAACTTGATCACACAATTGGGATTTTCAAAATTGGCTATTGATCCTCGAAAGAAGATAACCATAAAAGTCTATGATGAACAAGAAAGATCTTCTAAAGACACCATTGTCTTACCCATCTGAGTGGGTCCAGTTATCAAAGATACCATCTGTCAAGTGCTTGATCTACCGTTGGCCTACAACATCCTCCTAGGGAGACCATGGATACATGAAATGCAAGCTATTCCTTCTACATACCATCAATGTTTGAAGTTTCCTTATGAAGGAGTAGAGGTTACTATCCCTGCAGATTTGAATACAACTTGCAATACATTGAAGGAAAGTGCTGATAAGCTTGTTCCCAATAATAGAGAATCTTCTACTGAACAACTAAATGTTGCTTCAACATCCAAAATGGAAGATATTGCTAAAGAGGTCAATATCAAAGAAAATGGGATGGGAGAATATATTATAGAGCTAGTCTTATCTTTGACATCTCTCCCTATCTCACCTAAGTCTTATGGACAATCTTTGAAATAGTCCAAGCTTGAACCTAAGGAACCTCTTGAAGCATATAAAAAAAATTTTGTGGCAGAACAAGTATCCAAGCAAGAGTTTGAAGAGGATGAAGTTGTGCTATCATGGCTATACAAAGATGAACCTGAATCCCACAATGTTCAAACTAGCAACTCTACAGCACCACAGATCCCTTCTAAGTCATATGGTCCAAGAAATAAATTGATAGCTAAGATGGGATATCCAGGTCAAGGACCTCTAGGAGTCAAAGGAAAAGGTCTTATGGCACCTATTTCACATACGGGTAGGGAAAATAAGAATACTGTTGGCCTAGGCTTTAAGAAGAAACCCTATCACCTCAAAGGAAATTATTCTCATGTCATAGAATAAATTGCACCAAGAGAACCCCTTCTCAAGAAGGACAAAATAGAATCCTCAGATAGTGATTTAGACAACTCAGAGCTCATCCCCTATGAACGTTTTCCTCAAGAAATCAAAGACCTTCTTGAGGCAGAAGATGATCCAATCAGAAGAATCAACGTAGTAGAAACACAAGAACCTACTATAGAACAAGAGATAGTTGCAACACAAGAACTAGTTAATCTTGAAACTAATCAAGAGGATCAAGAAGAAGGTGGTAGTTATTCTGAAACTGATTCCCATGAGTATGAATTCAAATCAGAAACTGAGGGTAACCCTTCTTGGGGTATTCACCCTGACTTTACTCATGTTCTAAGATTTCCTAGAGATCCTGAATCAGAAGCTGAATCAAATGACTATGAATGGGGAGTCATTCCAGAACCAGATGAGCTTATTACAGAGAAACATGTTGATGTTATTCACCAATATGCACCTAATCCCAACGTAAGTAAAGACCGAAATGATGAACCTATCGAGTCTGATCCACCTATGGCTAAATTGGACTCCCATAATGACATTGAGCCTATTCATGAATTGAATGTCTTAAGTTGTAATATCACCTTTGAACTCGAGCATCGGGTTAGGACCAATGATGACAAATCCATATTCGTAAACACTATCTCCCAATCTTTCCCCACTTTGACTATCCAATATCCAGAACTTATTGATCAAACCTCCACAAATCCAAGCCATGGTGTTTACACCTTTCCCAATGACTATGCCCTTGCTTGCTACCTCAATGCAGTTGAGCCTATGAGAACTTCCATCAGTGAACCAAGCGTCAGCATGATTGAGTCAGACATCAAATATCTTAGTCAAAAGAATAAAAAGAAAAAGAAAAAGAGTTTTGAGGGTGAAAACCACTTTGTGGCAGTCTCAGAACCTACAAAAGTAAAAATAAAAGATGTATCCGAAGGTGAAAACCTCTCTAAGATGCCTAAGGATGAGATATTTGATGTCCTTCTGAGTCATTTACAAGATAGATCTCTGGTTCTAATTAATCCCACTCAATCTATCAATTTGGGAACAACAGAGGAACCACAGTTGATTCATGTAGCACAATCTTTATCAGAAGAAGAGAATAAAAAATTTACAACATTCCTAACAGAGAAGAAGATCAACTTTGCATGGAAATATTCAGATATGCTAGGATTGGATCCTAATCTTATAATGCATCATCTATCCATAGCTCCAAATGTCAAACCTGTTAAGCAAAAGTTGAGAAAGATGCATCCTCATGTTGCACTCTTGGTAAAAGCTGAATTAGAGAAGCTCCTAAAAGCCGGATTCATCTGAGTTATTGATTATGTAGAGTGGATCTCTAATATTATACCTATTTCAAAACCAGATAAATCAATCAGAGTGTGCACATACTTTAAAGATGTAAATAGAGCATGCCCTAAGGATGATTTTCCACTACCTAACATTGATATGATAGTGGACATGACTGTGGGCTTTGAGATGTATTCTTTAATGGATGGTTTTTCTAGATATAATCAAATAAAAATTGCTCCAGAGGATCAAGAGAAAACTTCTTTCACATGTGCATGGGGTACCTTCTATTGGAATGTCATGCCATTTGGGCTTAAAAATGCTAGTGCTACATATCAAAGAGCCATGACATCTATTTTTCACAACATGATGCATAGGACTATGGAGGATTATGTTGATGATACTTTGGCAAAATCTATGCTTAGGGCTGCACATCTAGATGACTTGAGCAAGATACTAGACAGAATGGAGAAATTTAGTCTCAGACTAAATCCTAAGAAGTGTGCTTTTGGTGTCACTTCTGGAAAGCTCTTAGGATACATAGTCTCAAAGAAGGGTATTGAAGTTGATCCAGCCAAAGTAAAGGCTATAATGGAAATGCAACCTCCAAAGAATATTAGTCAAATAAGGACATTGCAAGGAAGAGTCCAATCTATCAGAAGATTTATATCACAGCTAGTAGACATATCACAACCTTTTACAAAAACATTACATAAAGGTGTGACCTTTGCATGGAATGAAGAATGTGAGAACAACTTTAACCATATCAAAAAGTATCTATCAAATCCTCCTATCTTGATGCCTCCCATTCTGGGGAAGCCTTTGATCTTATATGTCTCTGCTATAGATACATCACTGGGGGCATTGCTTGCACAACATGATGAGAACAAAAAGGAAAGAGCTATATACTATATCAGTAGAACATTGGTTGCATATGAGAAGAACTATTCAATGATTGAGAAAGCTTGTCTAGCTGTGATAAATGCATCATAGAAACTGAGACACTACATGTTAGCTCATACCACACAATTGGTAGCTAAGATTGATCCACTCAAGTACCTACTAAGCAAAGCTGCCCTCACAGGTAGATTAGCTAAATGGGTCATGCTCTTAAGTGAATTTGACATTGAATATGTGGAAAGAAAAGCTATCAAAGGATAGGTTATTGTCAATCAATTAGCAGATGCACCTCCACTTGATAATACGCCAATGCAAATGGAATTTCTAGATTCCTCTATCATGACTCTTTCTTCTAGAGAATGGCAGTTATTCTTTGATGACTCCTATACACAGAATGGATCTGGAGCAGGCATATTGTTCATAACTCCTCAAGGATACTCAATCCCAAAAGCATTCAAATTAAATTTTCTTTGCACAAACAATATTGCAGAATATGAAGCCCTTTTGAATGGTATGAAAATAGCAATTGAATGGAGAGTAATAGAGCTACACATTCATGGAGACTCTCAACTTGTTATTCATCAAGTCAATGATGTGTACCAAACTAAAGATGAAAAGCTCATTCCTTACAAGAGAATGGTAGATGATTTAAAGAAGTATTTCATATCTATCACATTTGAGAAAATTCCTAGAACGGAGAATAAGGCTGCCGATGTAATGGAAACATTATCTACTTTATTACAGTAGCCTGAACATGAGCTACGCTACAAGTTCCTGGTGGAAGCACTATCTTATCCTGCATATGATTCCCCCGAAACCCACATGATCTGCACTGTTGTTGGTCATGATTCATCCAGATATAAAAACCTATTTTCCTATCTCCAGGACCAAATCATTCCCGATACCTTCAACCGCCATGAAAAGAGATACCTTATCTGAAATGCCTCCTGATATGTCATCATTGGTCACGATCTGTACAAACGAGGTCTAGATGGTACACTACTTAGATGTTTAGAATGGGAAGAGTCCCAATGTGCATTAGAGGAAGTCCATGATGGTATTTGTGGGTCACACTCGAATGGTTTAACACTAGCTCGAAAACTTATTAAGGTTGGGTACTATTGGCCTGAAATGAAGAAAGAGTCTATCAAGTTTGCTAAGAATTGTCAAAAGTGCCAAGTGCATGGCAACTTAATTCATGCTCTAGGGAGAGATCTAATTCCCTTTACTACACAATGGCCTTTTCACCAATGGACCTTTGATCTTATAGGAGCTATACATCCTCATTCTTCTAATGGACATACCCATATAATCACAGCTACAAATTATTTCACAAAATGGGTAGAAGCGATCCCTTTGACACAAGCAACTGGAAAACATATATCTATGTTCATCTTGAACTACATCATATGCAGATATGGGATCCCACATTCTATAATCACAGATAATGGGGGACAATTCAAAAACAAGGACCTAAATGATTTATGTGCCAAATTCAAGATTACTCAACATTGGTCATCTATATACTATCCTCAAGGGAATGGACAAGCAGAGGCTTCTAACAAGAATCTATTGAAAATCTTGCACCACACAGTTAATAAAATAGGAAGAGACTAGCATCTCATGATCAATCTAGTTCTCTGGGCCTATAGAACAAGTATCAAAATGCCTACAGGGGCTACACCTTTTGCTTTAGTTTATGGGTCTGAAGCGGTACTGCCTATTGAAGTTGAAATCCCATCACTAAGAATCAGAATGCATGGTCTAGTAGCTGATGATGACTATAGAGTGTCTAGGTTGCAAGAACTTGAATTACTAGATGAGCGCAGACAAGCAACGTATGATCATCTTAGAGTATATCAAAAGAGAATGTCTAGAGGTTACAACAAGAAAGTCAGACACATAGAATTTCAAGTTGGTGATCTAGTCTTGAGAGAGAATCCTAAAAATCAATCCCATCAAGAATGCAAGGGGAAATTTGAACCCAACTGGCTGGGTCCCTTTGTAATCACTACTACTTTTGGCTCTGGTGCCTATCAATTCTCAACGACTAAAGGAGAACAGCTCTGAGAACCAATCAACATTCTCGATCTGAAGAAATTCTACGCCTAAGGCATTCACTCTATGGTAAAATGTCCTAAAAAAAAATCTTAAAAATTGGAAAAAGTCCTAAAAAAATGAACATCTTGGTGAAAACCTAGCAATGGGCACCTTGATGATTCACAAAAAAAGTAAAAAATATCAAAAGTGCAAAAAAAATAAAAAATGAAAAATGAAAAATATAAAAAAATGAGAAAAGAAAAAAAAGTGCCTTGGTGAAAACCTGGAAATAGGCGCCTTGGTAGCAAAAATAGAATCTCTGCCAAGATGGTGAAAACCCAACAAACGGGTGCCACTTGTTCAAAAATGCTCCATCTATCAGCACAATCTTGGTCTTTCCAGCTTTCAGTCCTGCTTTAGTTTGTACATATCTCCCAGTTTGTTTCTGCATTTCTAGTTTTCAATAAGTCAGTTTGTACACCAATCGGCTCAAGCGTATGTATCCTATCAATGTTCAAACTTGGGGGCAATCAATGTCATATCCTATGGCCTCCAATATATCTTAGACGTATCATATCCAGTCAGAGTCCTTTGAAGCTTCATCTGATTTAGTCAGTCTGTCTTGTCTCCAGAAAGGATTTTGCATCTACAACAATGTAATCAAACATCAAACACACACTGAAAATAATCTGTGCTTTTCATGCTTTTATCTCCTTGTATGCTTACTGATTCATATTAAGATTTCTTGCATATTGTGTCCCTTCGAGCTCTTCGATGATGTCCTTTACAGGATTTAGAGACTGATGATTGGGGGCATAATCTTTTTTTTGTTTTCTGCTTGTATGTGAAAATATAACAACTTTGGAAATTCTGGATTGAAATGGTGTCCGACTGTAAGAGCCTCTATCTCGAATTGGATGGCCATGCGTACCTCGACCATTGATACCTAGAAAATTCAAGGAAGTTTGATCTAACTATTGTCTTTTTGAGTGAGTTCTTTCTCCTATTGTGAAACGCGATCTTACCTAAGGATGTGAATGATAAAGGGTCACTACGGGTAGTTCACATTGGATTTAGAATGATCTCTTGACTGCTTGATGTGTTTTTACCATAAGGTGTATTCAGGTCATCACGACATTTATGTTTTGATGCTTATACAAATTGCTATATCAAAATGGACATGATATTCAGGTCATCCTGGCGCTTGTGCTTTGGTGCTTATATCTAATCCGATATTTCAAAAACAAAATCAATATTCATATATCCATGGTTTCCTAATCAGTGGGTGTTGTATTGATTCTTGCGCATACAAATCAATATTCATATGTCTATGGTTTCATAACTAGTGGGCATTGTATTGATTTATCCGGTTACCTAAAAATTCAATGATGAGAATGACCGACACATGATTAGTGACTGGGTCCTAGGTCTTAGGTTGCATTTCATTCTACATTTCATTTTGCACTTTGCATGATCTCACAATGGCTAGATAAAATTCAAAGCTTAAATGATTCTTCAATCACATTTTCAAATCTAACAAGAGTTGAATCTCACACGAAGGTTCCTCCAATGAAATAGCAAGTAGAATCTTTTTTCGGGATCAAAATCAAAATCTGAGATCATTCATATTATTAACTACTTGCATAATCGACCTTCAATCATCACAAAAATCTAGAATTCAACTTAACTGATTATCTTCCATCAAACTATCAAAATTTCAACTCATGGTTAAACCTAGTCAAACTTGGTCTTCAGGACCTCCCAACGATGCAGAATGCATTCTCGAACGTGTACAACCACTTCTCAAATCAATTAACATGCTTCTAAACTATAAACGCTGACTTTTCTTGTTAGATTTCAATTTTAATCCCGAAGGGGGGCATGGTATTGCACATCATTCAAAGTCTATAATCTAAATCTGGAAATCATATCTTTCCTCAGTAATCGAGACAACAACCATGTTGCTGATTCATCAAAAGACCTCATCGCTTGGGGCAAATCAATCATCACTCGGGGCATATCAGATTCATCGAGATCCATATCAATCTGGTATTCTCTTAATCTTGTAAATTATATCAGTTTTTGCAACTATTGGCTCAATTGTGTTATTTCCTTGGTTTTTCAGAAATTGAAGGGTTTAGATGTGATACCAATGTGATTCAATATAAGGACAATCGGGTCTAGAATCGGTCACTCACTTCTTTGCAATCATAAGGTTCAGAATCAGGTGTTTTGACACTTTTTCGCAATCATCGGTTCATTTGTTGTTATAGTTAACATTATCTTTGGTCATTCAGGACCTATTATCTTCATATCAATTTCAATCAATTTCTGTTTCATATCAATTTCATACATCAGTTTCAACATCATACATAGACTATCTTTGAGCCACTGCGCTTCACACAGCAATTCAAAGAGGGGCAAAATGTAATACCCAAAAAATGGGCTATAAGTTCATTAATCTTCTATATTGACATATCGAACGAAATCGACATTGAAGTCCTAACCAAAGGCACATTTGAACATCATCGAATCCTAATTGATTATCTCAAATTCTACATCGGGGAATATTCCTAGTAATATTCCTAAATATCTTAATTGTCTTTAATTTAATGATTATTTGGCGATAAATCCAATTTATCCTAAAGTTTGATTAATTGAATATTTTCAATATTTAATTAATTAAGTTTAATTCTGCCATTTAATTGTTTAATTGAAGTTAATTATATTTATTCATAAATTGTATTATTTAATTTTGACAATAAATCTAAAATCCTATGAATAATTGATTAAATTCTTATTTAATTAATTAAAACAAGTTGTCAATTTTTAATAATATTGTTTTTGAATAAAAGTTTGAAAAATAATTGATTAACCCATAAATCAATTGTTTTATTTTTCAAAATCAGTTAAGTTGGAAATAAATCACTTTATTATTAAATTAATTCATATTAAAACATGCACAATCAGAAAAGCAGACAACTATCAATTATCAAAACTCTATTTTGAGTTAAACTCTGCTTTTGCATGTTTTTGTGAGTTAATTATCCTTTATTTAAAAAAATAACTCAAAAATCAACCTGAGTTATTTGAGTGATTTATGGCTTTTTTCATGCACCTCCAAAGCCCTGGATTTCTATAAATTAAGGCCTCAGCTCTTCACAAATCATCTCATGAATTTGCAAACTTACTCTGCAGGAATCATAACATATCAAATTTGAAGAATTTGAACGATTGAAGCTTGAAGAATCATCTTGGGAATTCAAGTTTGTGAGATCGTCATTATTTTACATAGCATTGCATATCATATTAGAATTTCATTTCTAGATTAGTATATCATATCAATTTTTACATATCATAGATTTCATATCGTTTTTCATCACAATTACATCTAAAAATAAAAAAAGATAGATTAATTGCATTCATTACATATCTAGATTTTGTATTCAAATCCTTTGTTTAGGTGTCATCAAGGTCCCTAATCTTGATTACAATCTGAGAACATCATACTCACACCTATTAGAAGGTAGTAAATCACCTGGTTAGTTTAGCTTTCAATTCATTGCAGCTTTCATCTTTGCTAACCTCTAATGTTTTACTGAAGTGTTGTGTCTACAGATCAGGTACAAAATTCACACACACACTAGCTAGTCCAACACTGAAGCAAATCAGTAACTGGTGGAAACACTAAGGCATATCTAAACTTGAGCTTGCAAGCCACCAAGCAATATCCTTGTCTCCAAGCATGCAAACCACTAGCTCTGTTATTACAACTATCAGACAATCAATATGATCTTCAAGATCTCGCAGGATCCAACTATTATCCTTTTCAATCTACTCCCACTAACTGGCTTCACTTAATCCCCCTTTCTTTCCTAAAAAACTACCCAAACACTCCTTAAATACATTTCCTCAACCGCAAGTCGGCTAGAAGAAAAAATTAACTCCTAAGCCAAGTCGGCTTCTACTACAAACAAATATTAAATGCAACAACAATTGGCTCACAAATAGCCTTACAAATAATTAATTCTCCATGTTAGCCTCAAGATACACATAGGAGAATACAACACAAGCTACCAACATTAAATACACCAAGTCGACCAACCAAAACTCCAAGAACTCCAGTTGGTAAACCAGAACTACCGAACACCAGTAAAATAATCGAGCACGCTAGGCATCGGGAAAGCACATCGACCGAGCACCACAAGCATCATCGAGTACATGTTCCACCGAGCACCAGAGGTTTTATCAAGTTCCTTCAGTGAATGAGCCCCTTCAATGACTGAGATCGTCGGTCAAAGCTGCAACCGAGCAACACATAACCACTTCAACACACCACCTTGCAGATTTGTTGAATACCCAAGAATGCCACTGCATCAGACACCCCAGGTTTGAAAAGATGTTCTCATAGGCTAGAAGAACATCTTCTGGGATTCAACATATAAACCCTGAACTGGGTCTTCACATGCAAGTCCTTCAAGTCCTCACCTTGCATACTCTTCCATTTCAATTTCCTCTATCTTTTCAAGTCTTTCCTTGACAACACACATGTCTTTTCTCCATACTGATCAATCCTTTCAGAATTCCTCAACTCATGTCGGCTACTAAAGCTCAAGTTTCTCCTACTGAGTGTTGTATTCAGCAAAGGCATTAGGGAAAACTTCCTGTCATTCTTCTCAACAATAAACACATTCTTGACACAGTCATACATAGCTCTGCAATCATACTGCCAAGGTCTACCGAGCAATATGTGACAACTATTCATATCCACAATATCACATAACACTTGATCCTTATATTGCCCAATCTAAAAATCAACAAGATATTTCTCCCTCACTTCCAGAGCATGAACATCTTGTAACCAACCAATCCTATAAGGATAAGGATGTCTCATTCTCTTCAAACCAAGTTTCTGAACCATCTCCTCATCTACAAGGTTATCAGTACTACCACTATCCAAAATCACATTACAAAGTTTACCTCCTGACTTGCACCGAGTTCTGAACAAATTACTCCTCTAGCAAGGTTTCACCTTTGCACCGAGCACTATTCTTTGAACCAACAAGTTCTCTGATTCTGGTTCATTCATAATGTTCTCATTCACCACAACATTCCTACTATCACCAATCTTCTTCTGTGTACACTCAAAAGATCGGTGTCCTTCTTCAACACAATTATAACAAGTGCCCTTAAAGATAACCCTACCTATCTTCTTTTTTGACTCCACAGGTTTTGGTTCATCTTCGACAGTCAGTTTATCCTTTACCGAGTGATCAAGCTTCTCCTTCCCTCATGAATTACCATGTTGTTTCTTCTTCAACTTATCTTCTACCTTCAGAGCATATAGATAAGCATCCTCACTTGAATCAATCTTCAGCATACCAAGTTCATCCTAAATATTGAATCCCAAACCATTCACATACTGAGCTACCTTTTCTTTGCCAAGTTCTCAGTGTCCGGAACAAATAGTCAACTTATAGAACTCCTCGGTATAGTCCTCCACAGTCAAATCTTTTTGCTTCAGATTCTGCAATTTCTTAAACAAGTCAAGCTCATAGTCGGTAGGTATGAACTTAGCTTTCAATTTAGTCACCATCAACCTCTACCGATTGATCTTCATTTCACCACCATCTTCTCTATCTCTTTGCAATTCTTTCCACCAAAGAGCAGCATGTCCTTTCAACTTAGTCTATGCCAATCTTACTCTAAGAGGATCTTCAATTTCTTCAATCTCAAATAAACATTCTAATTCACCAATCCAATCAACCAAATCCTCAGGTCTCAAAGTACTAGAGAAAGTAGAAACTTCCATTCGGTAACTAGTACTTAACCAAGCTCCAAATCTATGCAATTGACCAGTTTTGTCTTCACCAAATTTGTCTCTCTGGTCATCTCCATTAGATCCAATAGCTTCAAAGTCTTCAACAGCTTCCTCATAACCATCTTTAGTACCAAGATTCCTCGGCATACCAGTAATAGCCCTCATGACCTTGGCGATCATGTCATTCTTTATCCATTCCATCTTAGATCTGAAATCAACTTTAACTTTCTATGTAATCTTTGATTCCACAACATCACAGAGATCTACAATTTCCCTAGGGTCCAATCTTCTCGGAGGCAGCCTACAAGATCTTTGAAAACCCAAGGCAACAAATCACCACTCAAGGTCCTAGTGCAAACTACCTCAACTTGGTGATCGATTTACACACTCAAGAACTTCAAGCTCTGATACCACCTGATGCAGGGGAGGCCTAAATAATCCAAGAATGGATAGTCCAAATCTACACTAGCAATAACAACAGCAACAACCATAGCGGAATACAACAATATAATGCTTCAAATAGAATTTCATTCAACATGCCCGGCTGTAAGGCCTTCCGGGTTAGGGCCAAATACAATCACTTACAAAAGTATTTCTGCAATCTCCTAGCTAGTCCATCTTTGAAGGACATTAGCAACTGGTGGAAACACTAAGGTAGATCTAAGCTTGAGCTCATAAGCCATCAAGCAATCTCCTTGTCTCCAAGTAGGCAAACCACTAGCTTTGTTATTACAACTATCAGATAATCAATTTGATCTTCAAGATCTCACAGGATCCAACTATTATCCTTGTCGATCTACTCCCACTAACTGACTTCACTTACTCCCCCTTTATTTCCTAAAAAAATACCCAAACACTCCTTAAATACATTTCCTCAACCACAAGTCGGCTGGAAGAAACAATTAACTCCTAATCCAAGTTGGCTTCTACTACAAACAAATATTAAATGCAACAACAGTCGGCTCACAAATAGCCTTACAAATAATTAGTTCTCCATGTTCACCTCAAGATCCACATAGGAGAATACAACACAAGCTACCAACATTAAATACACCAAGTCGTCCAACCAAAAGTCCAAGAACTCCAGTCGGTAAACTAGAACTGCCAAGCACACTAGGCATCGTCGAGCAAGCACATCGACTGAGCACAAGCATCATTGAGTACATGTTCTAATGAGGGCCAAAGGTTTTACCAAGTTCCTTCAGCGATCAAGCCCCTCGAATGACCGAGATCGTCGGTCAAAGCTACAATCGAGCAACACAAAACCACTTTAACATACCACCATGCAGATTTTCTGAATACCCAAGAATGCCAATGCATCACATTTGGTGCAAGAGGATGATACCATGGTTATTTATCCTAATGATACCCCACTTTCTATGAATTTCCTTGTCATTCCTTCTATATATGAGACCCTTTGAGAATATTTTGGTGTAAGAAGATATTATCACTTCTTTTGAGGATCTCCCTCATAGAAAATAGGCCTTCAAGAACAATTGTGATCTTTCTCATATCAAAATCAATTCTTACAAAATTGATTCCCTCGTGAGGACATTTGGGTATAAGAAAATATTATCACCACTTCTTTTAAGGATATACCTCCTATAAAAGAGGCCTTCAAGAATAATTATGATTTTTCTCATAATATATATCTCCCCTATGAGGATCATTTCATGCAAGAGGATGATATCATGGCTATTTCTCCTTAAAATAGCCCATTTTATATGAATGTCCTTGTCATTCATTCTATATACGAGACCTTAATAAGTTATGTTTGTCCCCCTCCTAAATATCCTCCTACTCATAAGGATATTTTAAAGAAAGAGAATGATATTACCCCTCTTAAGTACACTATACCTCTTCTACACCCATGTGACACATCTCCCATACATGAAGCATTGATAAATCACACTTTCACCTCTCCTATGATATGTTTATCCAATGAAGAAAACTTTAATCCTCCTATGATTTTCACATTAGAAGGTAGTAAACTTTCTCCTCCCAAAGGTACCTTAGTGCAAGAGACTAAGCATGTTACCCCTCTAGATCTTCCTTCCTCTCCTACATATTATCATAACTATCAAGCTCTTTGGAGACAAGATGTTGTTATACATTTCATTCATGGTATATCTCCTAACATACAATTGAGTGAAGATAAATACCTAGATTATAAAACTTCTAATCAACATTCTAAAGTGGATGCAAATAATATTCATAAGATTAAGCATCTCCCTATAGAAATCAATCCTCCTACTATGCATTCCTACACAACACCTTTTCATAAACCTGATGATGAAAGTTTTCCAATTTCCAAATCAAATACATCTTATGAGAATGACTATGACATGATTTGTGCACAAGTCTATGGTGTAAAAGATCTTGGAAAAATGGAACAAGTCCATATGTATATTCCTCCTTCACATGGCACTAGATTTACAACTCAAGCAAACATTATTCACAACCCTTTTCAAAACTCGACCACTCATTTCTTATCCAAGGAAAATACAAAAACTTATCCTTTTGCCTCATCCTATGATGTTACCATGCAAATACAACAACTTATTGACACTAGTACTATTGAATAAACATGTATCTCAACCTTGCAATTTTTTGGAAAAAGCTAAAAAATGTAGCTAGCCTTTTTCTACATTTTGGTGCCTTGAAAAAAGGAATATTAGTTGTCAAAAGATTCATTTTCCATAGTATATTATGGAAGTCCCATTTTTAAATATTTTTGAAGAGCCCAACTGGCTCTCATTTATAATCTAGGTCTTTCCTCAAATTAAATTGCACTTCTAAATTTCTTTCAGAATATATAGGAATTAATGAACATCAAATATGAATTTCAATGATACTTCTCAGATTTTTAACCTCTTGATAAATAACTACAACCATTAATTCACCACTAAATGCTTACAAAAATTAGAATTACAATCACTATCAAATTAATTCCCTATTACAAGCATTCACAAATAAATTTGGGCACCTTTAATTACATGTGACTACTGGAAAAGAAACGCAGCCCAAGGGAATTGAAGCACAACTACAAATGAAGAATGCAACCTCCCAGATTATTAACGTAGCCATCATTTGAACAACCGCAACCTCCAATGAGTGATTGCAGCCCCCTGAATAAATAACGCAACCTATTGTGAGTAAAATGAAGCCACAAGGTGAAGTACGCATAGGCTGGGAAAGGTGATGCCAGCTTCCAAATGAATTCGCAGCTCCTAAATAGTGAAGTCTACAACACTTATTTACCATACGCTACTAGCAGATAGATCACAGCTCCTGTAGAAATAGAATAATCTTCTACCAAACAATAGCCACCAGGAAGAAAATTGAATCACCAATTTGAACCTAGAATTTATTCAAATATCCTCGAATTTGATATACTTCAGCATCAAATTCGAATACATAGGACCATAATTGTATTCTTAGAATTCAGTGGCAAAATTCACCATCAATCAATGATGATTCAAATTTCCAAAAGAGAGGAATCAGTCCTCAAACCCTAGCCATCTTCTTCACAACCAAATTTATCAAAACATCAATAGATCGTTGAGAATGAGCTCTCAACTCCCTTTTTATTCTTTCTTGTGAGAGCTCAAACATAATTCTTACCAATGTGGGATAAAAAGATATACTTTTTCCTTTTAATAATTTATTTACTCCAATACTTTAAATAAATACGTTGGCTTAGGCTTCCATGAATTAAATAAATAAATGGCCCCTTCCCATGATGACTCAACCCTCAACTTAAGTGAAATTATAAAGTTAAATTATAACTTTATAATAAGCCATTTAATGATTCAATAATAATTTGGCCACCAAAATAATAATAACTCCCAAAATACTTATCTTTTTAATATGTCATCTGAAACATGAGTCACACCTATTATTTCTCCATGTGACCAAATGCACTTTCCAAAAATAGAAAGGGCCCTTCTCAAACAATATCAAGCTTACTATAAATAGTAAATGTGGCAAAAACTATAGCAAATGAAGTCTGAATGACACCAAACCAAAGCATATTGAATCCTGAAGTAGATGCCCACTGAAAGAGACCCTTTGTCCATCCTCATTATCCTACAAGGGTCACATGATAGGCTAATCCCAAGAGCCTAAAAAATGGGGACATTACAGTCCTCCCTTCCCAAGATTGCTTGTCCTTAAGCAATCAAGAAAAACAAGCAACATCACAGACCACCTGGATCCAAAGGATGGTCATAAGTAATGTCCCGATCCTCACCATACTCCTGTGAAGAAAATCCCAACATCAATAGTACAAACACCTGCAACTGAAAAACCGCCCTCAACACCCAAATAACTGACATCACTAAAAACATCATCTGAAGGCCGATTATAGATGTCGATGCAGAAAACAACCCAGCAGAACTCAACCTAATTGAAACATCAAATCTGTCAAAATTCAAGTCCCTATCTAACCGACACTCACACCCAACTGCACTGAGAAAAAGATAATGACCAAATGTGTCTGAATCATTGTTACCAACTCTAACCTTTGATAAAATGTCTTGGGTGTGTGGATATTACAAGTAGTCTAACTTGCAACTGCCAATTCCATCTACAAAAGATGGTGCTAATCCATCCCATAATGGATGATAAGAAACTAGAGCTATCTACACCTGTGTGAGATCAAATCTTCTACTTGTGGGTCAAAAGAAAAATGATGAGCATACCCCACCATATAATATCGGTAGAAAGCCCCAATCTCTGTCAATGGCTCATCATTACCCAACTGGGAATCATGAGATGGCTCCAATCTCTGACACCACATAACTGCAAACTAGTTAGGATCCTGAGTAACCCTCTCAGCAAACCCAACCTTGAAATCCTTGTGGGAAAGCATAGTAGATAGAGTCTCCACAATCTTCCATACCAACCTTCGAATAGCACAAGATCCTCGTATGAGAGTACCCTCAAACACTCTATATGAATCCTCTCGCAGATCTACACTCTCAAGTAAATACTCCATGAATGACTCAGTGTAGTAGAAATTATACATGGAAGCGTCAACTTGCTCCCCCGCAATCCACAACTGATCCCTCTGAAAATGTGACATTGCTAACTGCCTAATGCTATTAGCTGTAAGAAATGTAGAAATATATTCGCTTCCAGCAAAAGGAAGAAAATCACCATGAGAGCTCGATTCCACTGATACTCCTACCTCATATGTACCTACTGTATGCACCCTAAAATGGTTGCCTAGACTTTGGGCCCCATTTATTCAATTTATAAACCCTGAATCAATTTGATCAATAATCAATATTTTCAACATTATTAATTTCTTGATCAAATCTTAATTTCGATCATATATTAGATTTTTATCGTTGGGCTAACCATTTATCCGAAGTCTTTATTTGATTAAAAGGAATATTTCCTCCCCTTTTGATTAAATAAAAAGCCCCCACTTTCCTCTTATCCTAAGTTGCACAAATAAAGTATTATTCATATTTTATAAAAAGGAGAAAAGCACTTTTTGTCTCATATGGACATAAAGTCAACTTTTATTTTCCTATTGGAAGATATGTGTGCACATAGATTGCTCCTCTTTCAAGCTCCATCGCTGATTAAGACTTTTTGCCTCTTAATCTCAATGGTCCATTTCACCTCATTTCTTATAAAAGGAGAGCTCTCTCCTTCATTTGCATATCCACTTGTTTTATGCTAATGTTATGCTACAGGTTTTAGGTGCATTTGGAGTTTGAAGACATTGAAGACTTGTTGCTTTCATCATTTAGTTGCATATTTGCTTTCTTAGTTGCATGATAATGACATTCTTAGCTTAGTTTCCTTTTATGCAATAGAATAAGCTCACATAGTCTAAATAGGAAGGATTTGTAATCCATTGATATTTCCATTTCATAGCTTAGTTTGTACTTCCATTTTCATAGCATAGCTTGCACATTTGCATTTTCATATAGCTTGCATTGCATTTGCATATTGGATTCTTGGAGATATTGGCATTGTTGCCCTTGTCTTCACTTGAATCTCTCATTGTATGGTTGACTAGCAAGGTCACAAGCTTGTAGCTCTAGCTGAGAGCAAATACACCATAGTCCCTTGCAACTCCATGCATAGAGAGCTATGAGCCGCTTTGTGAGGCCTCATTCTTGAGCAACCTTGCATGTAATAGTTCATAGAAGTGCACCATTTTAGTGTGTACATTTCTGGCGCCCACCGTGGGGTTGAGTAGATTAGCTTTGTCCCTTTAATTCTGCATTTTCCGTCAAAATTTTCATCAATTTTTGGCTTGGTTTTCAGTCTTTGGTTTTTTTTCTCAGAGTATCGCGTGATACTTCTCAGAAATATCGTGCGATATACCTTTGTATAGTGGTGTGACACTTCGCGTGAGAGAAGAATCACCCACCAATACTGAGAAATATCGTCTATTATCAGGTGAAGTATCGCCCACCCATAGTGAGAAGTATCGCCCAGACTGAGAAATATCACGCGACTGTAGGAAACTGTGTCGCGCGATACTGGTGAAGTCTGAGAAATATCACCTGGTCTGACAGAGACTTGCATTTCCAGTTTTCTCATCCGAATTTGATCATTTTAGTTTGCTATTTTGTTTTGTTGTGTTTAGATAGGTCTAACCTGCATCTTTTAGCTTAAATCTATTAGTTTATTGCATGTTTACATTTGGATTTGGATTTGGATTTTGCTAACCTTGTGGGTCTAACAAGTTGTGTTTGTAGGTGCTCTCATTTGTTTGAAAATTGCTAAAAATGCATGTCAAAGAGGGCTACTAACAGTTTTTGCAGGGCTGCCTAAGCATAAAAAAACAATTTTATTTTTTATTTTTTCTTGCTTGTTTGTTTGTTTTCTTTTCAAGTGTGGCATTCACTAATTGTATTAGGAATCTTAATACCTTGTGAAAGGGATCTTGAGGTGGTAGGAGAAGTATGCTCTTCACCTTTAGGTGAACCAGAAAATCTTGACCCATCTTAAGGTTTTGGAAGCAAGGGAGTAATTAAACCTCTTTTGCTTGGTGTGTTCGGGAGAGATTCTTGAGATAGGGGAGTATGCTCTTCACCCTTGCGGTGAACCAAAAACCTTGAACCTCAAGAGTTGATCTATTCTTTGTTTAGTTTAGGATCCTTTAGCGGGCCTACTCTTGAGCAATCAAGAGGAACGACTCAAGTGGGGACAACCTTGTCATCATTTTCCTTGGTGGCAAGTGATTCCAACTCACTATAATCTCAAGGCTATCAAGGACACCAAAAACCTTGGTAGACATAACACTTGTCTTCATTTGATGTGAGTAGCTCATGGGATTGCCACCATGGGAAAAATATTGAACAAGAATGCTTAAGGTACTCTTGAGGCCGTGAGGTCCTAGTCCTTTATGAGGAGCAAGAGGGGTGTTGTGAACGGAAATCCTTATTAAGAACCATTAGATAGAAGCCACCTTATTTTAGCCGCTTATCTTCTTAGTGCAAGGATTGATCCAAGTGGTTTACCCGGATCACCTTAAGATACTCACCATATGTGTCCCTTTGGTTGTGTCATTTGACATTTTCATGACAAAGCCAACATCTCTTGTGGGTAACCACTTGGTGTGAGGCGAGGGGGCATCAAGTTGTGGGCTAAGTTGGTAAGTATTGAGCCTTGAATTTTTAGGATAGATTTGCTTGAAGTGTCTTTGATTGTGTGATACCAGTGCAAACGTTCTTACATACAAACAATCGGTAGCATTCATAGGGTGTTGTTTCAATTCTGATATCACAAGTGTTTATCTTGGCAAGGTTGCTTTTGCCCTTGTTTCAAGTGTTTGAGACCATGTTTTAATCCCTTACTGTTTGCAAACCTGCCGAAATTCTACTGATATTGTGATTGAAATTGAAAACATCAACCCTCAGACTGGAAATTTTGACCAAACAGACCCAAAAATGCAAATTTTACACAATTCTGGTCAAGAGTTAAACAAATCTGCAACAGTATCGCACATTGTAAAGCGAAGTATCGCGCGATACTTCGCACTTTCTAGAAATATCGCCTGCTTTGAAGAGAAATATCGCGCGATAGTTCGCCCCTGACGGACTATCGCCTGACCCGCCTGGAGTATATCGCCTGCCATTGTTGAGGTATATCACCTGGCTTCGGGTGAAGTATCACGCAATTATAGGTTTATCACCCCAGTAGCCTGGAGTATATCGCCTGGTTTATTTCTGCTGTGCTTAAATTTTGGTCAGTTTCAGTTGCTGTTAATCAGGCTAGGTCTTAGAGTAGGCTTCTCACCTTGACGTTTGAGACCTGTCTTGACTCCAAATTTCTGGTTTTTAGTCCTTGGGGATAGCATCATTTGATTTATGAAATCACTTTGGAATAATTGTCAAGTTAGAAGGCCATTCTTGGTGCCAAGGTTCATCTTTAAGATTGTTAGCTACATTCTTGGAAAATTTTAGTACTCTTATTGTTCAAATCTCTTTCATTTAAATCTCAATTTCAATTATCTTTTGGCCTAGTCCAACCTCCTGATTCAAAAGTGCAAGGGTAGTCACCCTTTGATTTGAAGCACCTCTTTGACAGTGTTGGTAAAGCCCCTTTTTCTTTTCATTTTTTTTGGACAATAGAGGACTTTGATTATCCTAGTTTGGCTTTGACACTTTGAGAGGTCACCTTCTCATTGAGAGTATCTTTCTTTCATGTCAGTTACGACAAGGTACCAAGTCAATCAAGGGAAGTGACCCCCTGTTGCCTTTAGCCAGTTACCACCTGTCAAGACTCGTCGACAACCTAAGGGAAAAGGACCCCTCTTTGATCAATCTCCTAAGAGTGAATCTGAGGTCTGTTTTAATCCGGGAGCTAATCCTAGTGAAGTAAGCACCTCTTTTATACCACTTTCATCAAGCATGGACATGAGTTACACTTTTACCCGACAACAAAGAGAAGCCATGAATCAAACTCTCGAGGATATCTTCCAATGACACAGAAGAGAGTATGGTGGTTCTTCTCATGCTAGTCCACCCGGGTCACCTCCCAACAACGCGAGGTATTTTGATGCTCATCAACGAGCCGAAAGACATCATAAGCAAGTTCACTCAGATTTAGGGTCACAACATGAAGACCAGAACAACGAATCTAGTGATCACCACATAAACGCAGCCAATGCAATAAGATAGTCAAGACAATCCTCCCCACTTAAAGACACCTCTCGATATGCAAATACAAGATTGAGAAGCATTGAGAGAGAGAAGCAAGCCTACTTAGATGAACAGGCTGCTAAAAAGGAAAAATTCAGACAACTAGAGGAAGAGGAACGTGCATTGTTGGATATACAGAAAAGAGTCACCCAAGAAGAAGAAGATAGACTCTATGCACAACAACTCCAAAGCCGATTTAATGGGAGGGGAGCCAATAGTGGGACCAACTCACCCCCATCTATCCCTTCCCCTAGCCCTAGAAGAAGATCAAGGATGCCCTCACGATCCCTGAGTCCTAGAGGAAGAAGGGCTTCAAGATATGACCATCATAGGAGACAGTCGTCTCATAGACATTCAAAGCAACCCTCCCAATGAGCACATCATGGCTCACAACATGGAGGAAGTTATGCTAAAATTGATCATATGGACTTCATGACTATGCAACAAGAACCATCCTTTCAAGCATATGTGGAACAAAACAAAGACCAATTCTTGGAAAGTCTTATCAACAAAGGCGCTAAAGTTCCATATAATTTTGATGTCCACCAAAAGATCAAGAAACAGAGCCCTTCAACTGATGAGGTGATCTTACAAATGCAAAAGGATATAGACAGGATGAAGGCTCCCAAGAGCATGTTTCATTTGGACTCCATATGTCCTAACCCCATTAACAAAAGTGTGGTGATCGTAGAATTCCCTAAGAAAGTTGAGTTCCCAACATACGACAAATATGATGGCACTGGTGACCCTCACGACCATGTTCGACAGTTCTACATAATGAGATTTTCCTTTCACCATGAATACTCCTACTTGATGAGATTATTCCCAAGGAGTTTAAAAGGTCAAGCCATGGAGTGGTTCACCAACCTTTCCCCTCCAATAAAGACATTTAAAGAACTTGTCCAAAGATTTGTTCAGCATTTTGCTTACAACTTATCGAGGTCGGTCACAATGCTTGATTTGTGTAAATTTAAGTAAAATCAAGGGGAATCTTTTGTCACATTTTTACAACGATGGAGGTGATTGTGTTCGAAATACCCAAGGACAATCCCTGAAGAGGAGAGAATTGATATCATTGTGAGCAATCTAATACCAGAACTCAGATATGAAGTCAAGAAAATCCCATTTAATTCCTTTGATACTATGGTAGAGGTGGCATGTCACATTGAGGATGTCCTAAAAGAACAAGGAATTTTGGCTAAACCAACAAATCACAACAATAGCCAAGATAACAATACTAATGGTAACAAGGACAAAAAGAACTCCTATTGGAACAAAAACAAACAAGTGGTCAACGACGGAGTTGTTGACTCATCTCAACCCAAAAATGAAGGAGTTCTTAATCTCTCTCATGCAGTTCAAGCTATGAAGCTGCAAACATCTTCAACACAACAAGACAAACCTAAGTATCAAAGGAGATCTAAAACGGAGAAGAGACAATTTACCAAATTGGGAGAATCTTATGCAGATGTTTTTAAGACATTAGTTGCTCATAATTTGGCACACCCACAGGATCCTATAAAACATCGTATACCAGATCCTTTGCCTCATTGGTGGGATGCGAAGGCTTTTTGTGTTTTCCATAATGGGATTGGACACGACATAGAAAATTGTTTTAAACTCAAGCATCTTGTCCAAGACCTTATTGAAAAGGGACAATTACAACTGGATGGGTTAACCACTAATGCAGATCATAAAGCCTTTAAAGAACCCTTGCCTAAATATGAGAAAGGAGAGAATTCTAAGAATGGCAAGGCAGCTATCAACTACACCTACACAAATGCGGAGAACATTATTAACATGCTTGAAGTTGTGGATGATAGTGTCAACATGATGAGAGGGAAAGATCCTTATGGACATAATGTGGACTCAACTCCTATGACTGATGAAAGACCCGCTGTGGTGATAAGAGGTCCTCACTCACAAAGAATGCCCCAGTCCCTCAATGCTATCACTAGGGGCCAGGCCCATGCGCCCATTATCATTAAAGGTCCTAGCACTAGCAAGTCTAAGCAACCCATGTCCCAGGGTGCTCCTCCCAAATCTGTCGTTGGTCCTGATTCCAATTATAATCTTATTGACTAGCTACAACGTACACCCGCGCAGATATCCATCTTTGAGCTTTTAGAATTGTCTCCTAAGCACAAGCGCGTCCTTGAAGACGCTTTGCGAGCAGCCAACGTCCCTAACAACTTAGATATTGATCAATTCCAAAACATGGTCAACCATTTGGCTAGCCCTCATTACCTCACCTTCTCCGAAGAAGATGACAAATCCTTCAGTCACCCACATAACTTGGCCTTACACATCGAAGTCATGATTCATAAAACCCATGTTAGGCGTGTATTGATAGATGGGGGTGCGGGGCTCAATATTTGTACCCTGAGTTTGTTGCTGGCTCTAGGATATTTTGAGAACGTCATTGACACAAGGAAAAGGATCACAATCAAAGCATATGACGAAGCAGAAAGAAGTTCTAAGGGATTGGCTGTTTTGCCTGTTCGCATTGGTCCCGTAGAAAAAGATATATTATTTCAAATTGTTGATGTTGGACCTCTAGCCTACAACATTTTGCTAGGTAGGCCATGGATTCACGAAATGCAGGCAGTCCCATCAACATATCACCAGTGTGTTAAGTTTCCCCATAACGGTGTAGAAATTTGCATCCCTGGAGATAGTGCTTTATCAGTTAATAACATTTCTGCGGGATCACATGTACCTTTGAATAGGGAAGCTGACAGTCCTAGTAGTTCACTTGAACAATGCAAGCAGAAGTTCAAGACCATGGATCTTGGGATGGGAGATTATAAGATTGATTCTTTTACAAAAATGCCAATCTCTCCTAGGTCTTATGGGAGACCATCCCCAAATGTGAAGCCTTCGCCATCAGCAATGACATTATTTGGGAAATTTGTTGAGTCTTCGGTCCCCATTCAAGAAGAGAAAGAGGAAGTTGTTGTAAGGGACTAGATCTATCACGAGGAGAAATACAAACATAACGAGAATTTTGCTCCTTCACCTGAAGCTTATGGGAAAGGGTATACACTGGTTAAAAATATGGGATATCCGGGATATGGTCCCCTTAGTCATAGGCTGGATGCTAAAGCTGAGCCTCTTGATCATGCTCTCTTTGGATGAAAGAACAAGTCCACGGTTGGCTTAGGTTTTGAGCATAAGAAGAAGAAAGGTGTCACTGTCCCAGCTGCGACGGACAGTGACAGTGACTCAGATTATATGCCTGATCTTTCCAATCAACAAGATGTGTCTGATGATTGGGTGCCCTCAACGAATCTCCTTTGGGGAGATTCCACAGATTTGATACTTGATAGTCCTACTATCCCAGCTGTGACAGATAGTGACTGTGTGACTGCTAGATCGACAAAGGAAAGTGTTACTGTCCTACCTGCGACGGATAGTACCAATACTAGCACTAGAGAGGGGGAAACACTTCCTAACCTTGAGGCTTCTACATCACGAGGCCTAAATGATGACTCAGAGATAGACTCCCATGAATATGAATGGGACTCACTTTTAGATGCAACAGTTGATCTGGACGTAGATATTGTCCATGCTTATAGTACCCAACCCGATGCGACTAACGATCCTAGTGTAGGACTAGAGGATTGCACTCCTCAAATCACCTTAGTGGACGACGCTTCGTTTGATAGGATGAGTCCTAATTCGGGTATCTTAGGAGAAGACTTGATGAACTCCGATTATATGGTCACCAGAGATGACACCTTTCGCATAAACAACATCGAACCCGCCATTGACTTACCCCTTGTTCACTTTGACCTAATTGACTGGTCTCAGCACCATCAAGAGCCCACATTCCTCACCTTCCACAATGATTACAAAATTGCTTGCTATCTGAATGCTCTTGAACCTGTGGCTTCTTCCACCAGTGAACCAACAACCAGCATGACAGAGCCTGAAATTAAGTACCTCAGTCTCAAAATAAAAGAAAAAAAGAAAAACAGGTCTCATGGCGAAAACCACTTTGTGGCAGCGTCAGAACCAAAAATAGTAAAAATAAATGACGCATCCAAGGGTGAAAACCTCTTTGAGGCACCTAAGGATGGGGAACTTAATAACTTGCCGAGTTATTTCCAGGATAGATCATCAGTATTGATTGAACCAACAAAGCCAGTCAATTTAAACACAGAAGAAAGTCCTCAGATAGTCCATCTTGCTCAATCTTTATCAGAAGAAGAGACCAAGGCATATGTACAGTTTTTACAGAAAAAGAAAATTAATTTTGCATGGACCTACTCAGACATGCCAGGGCTTGACACGAATCTCATAATGCATCACTTATCCATAGCTCCAGGAGTCAAGCCAGTAAAACAGAGATTAAGAAAAATGCATCCACATGTAGCTCTACTTGTCAAAGGGGAATTAGAAAAACTTTTGAGAGCTGGATTCATTAGAGCCATCGATTATGCAGAATGGATCTCAAACATAGTACCAGTTTCCAAACATGATAGGTCCATTCGTGTATGTACAGATTTTAGAGATTTAAACAAAGCATGCCCAAAGGACGATTTTCCACTTCCAAACATTGACATGATAGTGGACATGACAGCGGGCTATGACATATACTCTCTAATGGATGGTTTCTCAGGGTATAATCAAATCAAAATAGCTCCTGAAGACCAAGAGAAAATAGCATTCACATGTGCATGGGGAACCTATTGCTGGAACGTCATGCCATTTGGATTAAAAAATGCGGGAGCAACCTACCAAAGAGCTATGACCACTATCTTTCACGATATGATGCACCAAAACATGGAAGATTATGTGGATGATACCCTGGCAAAATCAAGAAAACGGGACACACACCTCAATGATCTAGAAGTAATTCTAGATCGCATGGAATAGTTTCAACTCAGATTAAATCCAAAGAAGTGCGCATTTGGCGTCACCTTAGGCAAACTTTTAGGATTCATAATATTAGCAAAAGGTATCGAGGTTGACCCCGAAAAGGTCCAAGCAATTCTAGATATGCCACCTCCTTGAAATATCAGCCAAATGAGAAGTCTTCAGGGACGTCTTCAATCGATTAGGAGGTTTATTTCTCAACTTGCAGATAGAGCACAACCCTTCAACAAGACATTGCATAAGGGTGCTTCTTGTTTTTGGAACGAGGATTGTCAAAAGAGCCTAGATCAGATCAAACAATACTTGGCTAATCCTCCGATCCTAATGCCTCCTATTCCAGGGAAACCATTGATCCTATATATTTCAGCTACAGACACTTCCCTGGGGGCATTATTGGCTCAAACAGATGAAACTGGGAAAGAACGGGCCATATACTATATCATTCGTACTCTAGTCTCTTATGAGATCAATTACAATAATATTGAGAAGTCTTGTCTTGCAGTGGTGTTTGCTTCTCAAAAGTTGTGCCACTACATGCTTGCTCATACCATACATTTGATTGCAAAAATTGATCCTCTTAAATACTTGCTTAGTAAGGCTGCCCTCACGGGTAGACTTGCTAAATGGATGATGGTCCTAACTAAATTTGACATAGAGTACGTTCAAAGGAAGGCCATCAAAGGGCAAGCTATTGCTGACCAATTAGCTGATTTCCCAATTTAGGATAGTATGCCAGTCCAAGTGGAATTCCCAGATGAACACATCTTGTATACGACTACTCGCACTTGGACAATGTTCTTTGATGGCTCCCGCATGCAAAATGGATCAGGTGCTGGAGTGTTATTTGTTTCTCCACATGGGTACAATATTCCAAAGTCTTACAAACTATTATTCCCATGTACCAATAATATTGCAGAATATGAAGCTTTAACTAATGGCTTGAGAATGGCTATCGAATGGAACATCACAGAATTACATGTCTTTGGGGATTCCCAGTTAATCATCAACCAGGTCAACGAAGAGTATCAAACCAAGGATGACAAATTGATACCCTACAAAAAGATGGTTGATTCTTTGAGACGCTACTTCACCTTTGTGACGTTTCAACAGATCCCAAGGACGGAGAACAAAGCTGCAGATGCCATGACCACATTAGCTTCACTTCTTCAGTTGGAGACACATGAATCCAGATTTGAATTCCTGGTGGAAGAACTACACCATCCCATCTTTGACTCATCTAAAAGCCATGTTATTTGTGCCATTATCACACACGAGTCTTCCCGATATGGTGCTATCTATTCATATCTTTGTGATGGCATCATCCCCGACACATTCAACCGCTCTGAACGCCGAAACCTCATCCATAATGCCTCTCACCACACCCTCATCTCTGGTGATTTATATAGGAGGGGTTTAGATGGGACGCTCCTTAGGTGCTTGGAAAAGGAGGAATCCAACCAAGCGTTAGCTGACATCCACGAGGGAATTTGTGGTGGACATTCTAATGGTCTTGCCATGGCCTGAAGGTTGCTTAGGGCAGGATATTATTGGCCCACAATGCAGACAGACGCAGTCACCTTTGCTAAGTCATGTGAAAAATGTCAGAAACATGGCAACCTGATTCATGCTCCAGGTAGGGAGTTGATCCCTTCTGTTTCTCATTGGCCATTTCAGCGCTGGGCCTTTGATCTGGTTGGGTAGATTCATCCCAACTCATCAGGTGGACACAAGTTCATTATTACTGCCACTGACTACTTCACAAAATGGGTGGAAGCTGTGCCACTTTCTGTTGCTTCAGGGAGGACCATTTCTTTGTTCATCTTGAATCATATCATTTGCCAATTTGGAGTGCCTTCTGAGATCATTACTGACAATGTAGGTCAATTTAAGAATAAGGACCTAAAGCACCTATGCAAAAAGTTTAAAATCGAGCAACATTGGTCCTCCATCTATTTCCACAGGGAAACGGACAGGCAGAAGCCTCTAACAAAACCATTCTTAAGATTCTTCATAGGACAGTACACAAGAATGGTAGGGATTGGCACTTACAAATCAATCCAGCACTATGGGCTTACAGAACAAGCATTCACACACCTACAGGAGCCACTCCTTTCTCTCTCACCTATGGTGCTGAAGCAGTATTGCCTTTAGAAGTCGAGATACCATCACTTAGAGTCTCACTCAAAGGTTTGATTACAGATGAGGATTACCGCGCCATGAGGTTACAGGAACTAGAACTTCTAGATGAGAAGCGTAAGGCTTCCTTTGATCATATGAGAGTGTATCAGAAGCGTATGTCCAAGGCATTCAACAAGAAGGTTCGCCCTAGAGAATTTCAAATAGGTGATCTTGTTTTGCGAGAGAACCCTAAGAACCAACAAAACAGAGAGCAAAAGGGAAAGTTTGAACCTAACTGGCTTGGACCATATGTCATCACAGCTGCTTTTGGTACTGGTGCGTATTTACTGTCAGATCCTGATGGAGAACAGCTCCCTGATCCCATCAATATTGTGCACCTCAAGAAGTTCTATCCTTGATGCCCAGTCTGTCTGGGGGCATCCTTTGTACATATTTTATGATCCTAAAAAAATACCAAAAAAATTGATATATGATGCTGAAAAAATCCTAAAAAGCATAAAATGTCCTGAAAAAATACAAAAAAATCAGAAAAAGTTCAAAAATCCAAAAAAAATGAAAAAATGAAAAAAAGATTCCAAGTGGTGAAAACCTGGAAACAGGCGCTACTTGAGGCCTTTACACTCCTATTTGTTAGCATGCGTCCTCGACACTGACCCTTTCTCCATCATACCCTGACCCTACTTGGCTTAGTCTGGAATTGGTCTGTGTCTTTGCCTAGGGGGCATAACTGTTAGCATTGGTCTTTTAGGTGCGTTTGTCTCTTGGGGCATTTCACAACAGGTGTTTTTCAACACCACCCCAAACAGTGTTTTTCAACACTACCCTTGCGTCGAGTGTTTCTTAACACTTATCAGATGTCTTTCCCAATAGTCTAAGTATGATGCGATATTTCTCACTAAGCAGATATGACAATCAGAGTTTGACTCTATGACCAACACACACGCACTTAAACAATCAACTTGCTGACAATATGATGACTTTCTTTTTCTTTGTGTGCTGTCTATGAGGATTTCTTTGATGCGTGGTCTCTCCCTGAGAAGTTTTTGATGATGCATAGCTAGAAGACTGAGGGTATGAGAACATGTTTTATTTCTTTATCTGCTTGTGGGTATATTTTATTGGTCCTAATTGTCATGAGCATTTATGCTGGTCTTACTTGACACTATGGATTGATAAGGTATTATTCTTGACTGTTTTGCGAGTGCATGCTTCTAGTTATCCTAAATTTCATGTGTCTTGATACAAGCATAATCTCGCCATATCAAACTTAGGTCATCTCACTGCACTAGTCATCTTGACCTATATGTCTTTGATGCCTAGGTGAGATTTCCACATTTCTATTTGATAAAGATCATATTCATATCCACATAGTTATGCTAGTGTGCATTGTATGATCTTATGACGCTACCAATAACGCTCGATGAGGATAATTAGATGTCTATAAGCATTGTGACCTTGCAAATCAACCACTTTCATAGTAGCTTGCATTTCTAGGTTCATGTTAGTTTAGTTTCTGCACCTTGCATATGGAGAGAGCTTTCCTTTTTATCATCTACGGACTAGTTGGTCAACTATGCTCATTTGTTTTATTCTTCTTGATCATATCTTTCATTTCTGGTCTTTCATATCACATCATTTTCTCTCCATTTTCGGACTTGAAATCAAAATCTGAGTTGCGTTTCCAAATTTTCTCATTCTTCTATGCAGTTGACTGACCTTTTGAGGCATAATTCTTTGATCTTTGATGGACTTTCTTCCTTCCATGTCTCTCAAATTTTCTAGTCTTTCATTCGCTCTATTTCTAGTCTTCTATTTCTATTCTTCTACTTCCTCACTGGGGCATGTTTTCATTTCCTGATGGTTAACCTCTTGACCTTTACATTCGATTATGACTTCCTTCTGATTTGATCAAATCTTTATCAATTTGTTGTCTCTCCTCTACCTGATTTCGATTTCGATTCCGAGGGGGCAGTATTTATGGGATTCTCATCCCCGATTCCTTGATTTTCCTGATTCAGACATCTTTTGTGAGCTTTTGCTCAAATTTGAGATTCTTATCTCTTACTTTGAATGTGATCCTGAATCGACCTCATGTTCCAAGGTCGTTGTCTATGTTTGTCCGGATATGATCCCGAATCGACCTCATATTTGAGTTGTTTTGTGATCCCAGATCGATCTCACATTTCAACTTCATTCTTTGACTACATGTGTTCCCAAATCGATCACACATTAGTCAAAGAGGGGCAAATGTATGCACCCTAAAATGGTCGCCTAGACTTTGGGCCCCATTTATTCAATTTATAAACCCTGAATCAATTTTATCAATAATCAATATTTTCAACATTATTAATTTCTTGATCAAATCTTAATTTCGATCATATATTAGATTTTTATCCTTGGGCTAACCATTTATCCTAAGTCTTTATTTGATTAAAAGGAATATTTCCTCCCCTTTTGATTAAATAAAAAGCCCCCACTTTCCTCTTATCCTAAGTTGCACAAATAAAGTATTATTCATATTTTATAAAAAGGAGAAAAGCACTTTTTGTCTCATATGGACATAAAGTCAACTCTTATTTTCCTATTGGAGGATATGTGTGCACATGGATTGCTCATCTTTCAAGCTCCACCACTGATTAAGACTTTTTGCCTCTTAATCTCAATGGTCCATTTCACCTCATTTCTTATAAAAGGAGAGCTCTCTCCTTCATTTGCATATCCACTTGTTTTATGCTAATGTTATGCTACAGGTTTTAGGTGCATTTGGAGTTTGAAGACATTGAAGACTTGTTTCTTTCATCATTTAGTTACATATTTGCTTTCTTAGTTGCATGATAATGGCATTCTTAGCTTAGTTTCCTTTTATGCAATAGAATAAGCTCACATAGTCTAAATAGGAAGGATTTGTAATCCATTGATATTTCCATTTCATAGCTTAGTTTGTACTTCCATTTTCATAGCATAGCTTGCACATTTGCATCTTCATATAGCTTGCATTGCATTTGCATATTTGATTCTTGGAGATATTGGCATTGTTGCCCTTTTCTTCACTTGAATCTCTCATTGTATGGTTGACTAGCAAGGTCACAAGCTTGTAGCTCTAGCTGAGAGCAAATACACCATAGTCCCTTGCAACTCCATGCATAGAGAGCTATGAGCCGCTTTGTGAGGCCTCATTCTTGAGCAACCTTGCATGTAATGGTTCATAGAAGTGCACCATTTTAGTGTGTACACCTACTATACCCATATCCTAAACATATGTGTCTGTCACATCATCATGTCGATCATCCCCAACCGTAGAATCCAAGTCACCACCAACCACCTCAATGTGCAACTGAACTGGATCTGGGGTTGGTGTGGACCGAATATGCTCCAACTCCATGGTCACCTCCTCTAACTAAAACTACAACTCCTGAAGAGCCCATTGAGTGCCCTCTAAAGCCTCAGTAGTCATTGTGAGCTCCTGAGTAAGCTCACTCACCTCCTCCTCTCTGTCCATCAGTGCCTCATATGTTGTACTTCCCCACTCAACTAGGTGATCTCGGTCAGCTACCAATTGTAAATAATTTGGTCTCAAAATCCCGACATCATTACACAAAGAATGGATCTTTGTCAAGGAAAGGTAACCACCACTATACCCATCTATCATAGGAGCACCCCAATCATAAACAACTGATGAGCGACATCAAAATGCTCAAGAATAGAAATAATATCTCTCTCACCAACTCACAACTGGCTAGTCACATGATGACTCTGCATAATGGGCCTCCTATGTACAACCTCAACTGCACTATCCACACTATGGAAGGAAGTTGCATCCAACAAACTCCCCTCGAGATCACCGTATCTCTTTGTGCTTTCATTTAAGCACCCATCAACCAACTGAGTACAAACATTAGACTCATCCTCAACTATCCCCAAGGAAGCTATTGTTGAATCTGACTCAACACAATCTCCATCTACCTCATCCTCTGCAACCACCTAACAATCCAGCTCTTGGGCTCCATCCTCAGTCACTAACAACTTGAAGTCCTCCCCCAGGGTCTGATAAATCAAACATGTCTCGCTGTAGGAAGAATCATCCTCATGAGTCACTGAAGTAGTAACCCCCTCTCTAAAAGTGGAAGCCTTGCTGTAACAAACTCTTGCCACTCATATGCTTCCCCATCCTCATCCCGAGTCCCTATAACAAAGAATCCTATAACCCACCACCGTATGACAATGTTGAGTCCACACCCAAAGTCATATAAAAAGCCAAAAATACTACAACACCCATCATCCTCATTATCAACATCAGAGATATTTGTGATGCTAGTGTCCACATCACCTATCCACGACTCCTCATCTAACTCTGGCTGCATACATGACTGAATGTCATCATGTGAATCAACTACATTGTGGCATGAATCTATGTCATCCAACTCAACTACAACACTCCCATCATGAGTGCTGTCACTAGATAGCTCCATGCTCACATCCCTCAATATAGGAAAAGACCATTGTCTCCTATATAGATTCCACACTGCGACTGCTATCATAAACCTCAGAGCTGTCATAGCTTATACACTCCTCGTAGTCATCACCCAACATCTCATAGGAAATGTCATACCCAATGTAGCTCATAGCATCCTCAAAAGTTTTATCAGATGTGTCTATACTATCTGCATCCACATCTCCAGCTTAAATCTCAACTGCTAACACCTGACTCTACACACATGACTCAATGTCAAGTTGTGCACCAATAATTTTGGAGCATGAACTGTCATCAACTGACTCCGCTGTAACACCCAGATCACCAACATCACCGCTAAGAGACTCTATACATGCATCGGTCACATATGAGGAAGAAAATACCTCCTGCACTAGAGCAACACTACTATAGATGACATAAAAATCTCCAATAACAACTCCCTCCATGAAAGAGTTTGAACACTGAGTGATAACTACAACATCAGCTGCCTCTGTAAAAACTATAGCGACTACTCTAGGAGCCTCAACTTGTTGATGCTCAGTGCTGCTATCAACCAATGGTATTGAAACATCCACATGTTCCTGTGAAATAAATCCATCATCAGCACTACAAATAGGACTAGCAAGTGCCATACTAAATATAAGTACATCTGCACCAAGGGCACATGTCGGGGAAAACTCAAGCTTTCTTCCCTACAATCTTGATGTCGGCCTCCTAAAAGCAGAGACCATATACCTCATTGCCCTGTCTACTGTCATTGGATCCGAAAAACTCTCTGCCAATCTCTGTTGATGCAGCCCAAGTCTTTCCATACTTTCCACTAAGGCATTTATTTCCTCTCTTTTTCCCAAATTGTTACGGCGACTACCAGAACTAGGCCTCCTATATTTGTCCATAGCTAGGAAAATAGAGAGTGTTGATCACTTTTAAAATATCATTAGAATATAAAAGAATTCATTCCCCATAGGATGGCAAGAAACATGCTCTGATACCACTGTGAAGAGCCCAGCTAGCTCTCATTTACAATCTAGCTCTTTCCTCAAATTAAATTGCACTTCTAAATTTATTTCAGAATATATAGGAATTAATGAACATCAAATATGATTTTAAATGATACTTCTTAGATTTTTAACCTCTTGATAAATAACTACAACCATTAATTCACCACTGAATGCTTACAAAAATCATAATTACAATAACTATCAAATTAATTCCCTATTACAAGCATTCATGAATAAATTTGGGCACCTTTAATTACATGTGATTGCTGGAAAAGAAACACAGCCCAAGGGAATTGAAGCACAACTAAAAATGAAGAATGCAGCCTCCCATATTATTAACGCAACCATCATTTGAACAACCACAGCCTCCGATGAGTGATCGCAACCCCCTGAATAAATAACATAGCCTGTTGTGAGTAAAACAAAACCACAAGGTGAAGTATGCACATGCTGGGAAAGGTGATGCCAGCTTCCAAATGAATTCATAGCTCCTAAATAGTGAAGTTTGCAACACTTATTTACCATACACTGCCAGCAGATAGATCGTAGCTCCTGTAGAAATAGAACAATCTTCTACCAAACAATAGCCATTGAGAAGAAAATTGAATCACCAATTGTAGTTTAGAATTTATTCAAATATCCTTGAATTTGATATACTTCATCATCAAATTCAAATACATAGGACCAGAATTGTATTCTCAAAATTCAGTGGCAAAATTCACCATCAATCAATGATCATTCAAATTGCCAAAAGAGAGGAATCAGTCCTCAAACCCTAGCCATCTTCTTCACAACCAAATTTATCAAAAGATCAATAAATCGTTGAGAATGAGCTCTCAAGTCCCTTTTTATTCTTTCTTGTGAGAGCTCAAACACAATTCTTACTAATGTGGGATAAAAAGATATACCTTTTCCTTTTAATAATTCATTTACTCCAATACTTTAAATAAATACCTTGGCTTAGGCTTCCATGAATTAATTAAATAAATGGCCCCTTCCCATGATGACTCAACCCTTAACTTAAGTGAAATTATAAAGTTAAATTATAACTTTATAATAAGACATTTAATGATTCAATAATAATTTGGCCACCAAAATAATAATAACTCCCAAAATACTTATCTTTTTAATATGCCATTTGAAACAGGAGTCACACTTATTATTTCCCCATGTGACCAAATGCACTTTTCAAAAATAGAAAGAGTCCTTCTCTAACAACATCAATCTTACTATAAATAGTAAATGTTGCAAAAACTATAGCAAATGAAGTTCGAATGATGCCAAACGAAAGCCAAACCAAAGCATATTGAATCTTGAAGTAGATGCCCACTGAAAGAGACCCTTTGTCCATCCTCATTAGCCTATGAGGGTCACATGATAGGCTAATCCCAAGAGCCTGAAAAATGGGGACATTACAATATTCCATGACACATTTTATGACAGTTGTAAGGGTCAAAAATAGGGGAAAAGAGTTTAGACATGAGAGACTATTTTTAACCTAGATTCTTGCCTATGTTGGACAACACATGCCAAGGATGGGAAACACGTGTCAAGGAATTTTAACACATGGTTTTGTAAACTACTAATGGTTTCCAAGTTGTGAGAATCCTATAAAATGAAGGTTTGAGGAGGAGTTTGAGCATTGAGTTTTGTTTTCAAGATGGGATGCTACCATAATGCTACTGAAGTTCCTCAGAGCTTGAGTTGAGATGAAACTCCTGTAAGAACTTGCATTGCAAGTGTGTTGTAATAGTTTTTTGTTTTGATAATACATTATGCAGGTTTTGGAGCATGATTCTTTTCTCCTGTAAGGATTTTCCCCATGAAAGTCACTATGTTATGTGTTTATTAGTATTATTTTGTTTATGCTCTTTAGTGTTTCTTGAAATCTTTGTAGTAGCTAAGTTGAAATTTGTATAAGTGTCCTCTCAAGATTACCGTAGAAAGAATTTTCGCACATATTTTCTTTCTTATAAGTGGTATTAGAGCTTGGTCAATTTTGGTTCTATTTGTTGGGTACAATGTTTTTTGAGCTAATCAATGTTTGAGTGGGAGCTTGTGTAGAGTGTTTCATTTTATGTATTGCAGGATAGTAAAGATAGAAAGCATATCAAGGAGGATTGAGAGAAGTTTTCTCACACAAACTTTGAAATGCAGAAGTTGAAGATGGAAGATTTGTTGATTGACTAGGATCTATGAGATGTGGTGGATGAAAATGTCCAAAGGCCTATGGATCCAACTTTAGCTGCACGATACAATGTAATGGACATAAAAGCTAAAGGTATCATAAGACTGTGCCTTATAGACTTAATTCTAATAAATGACCATGAAGAATCCACTTCAAAGAAGCTTTGGAAGAAGCTAAAGTGAGATATATCAAGCAAAATCACTTGTGAATACAAATTTCTCAAGGAAGAAGTTGTATTCCTTGAGAATGGAAGGTGGACAAATTTTTGAGCATTTGGAAAGCTTTAATATGTTGGTGACTCAGTTGACCTTAGTATGGGTGTCGATGGATGAAGAAAAAAGGTGCCAAATCTTGCTATGTTCATTTTCAGACTCACTGGACAACCTTGTCATGGCCATAGAGATCCTTTTAGTTGTCTTGAAGACAGAGGATGTTGTTGGTTCTCTACTTTTAGAGGAGATGAGAAGGAAGGTCCTCTAAATTCCAAAGAGGATTTGAGTGTTCGAGGAAGATTCACCATGTTTTTGAGTGTTCTCTTTTCCCTGTGATGTTGCCATAGTCTTATGTCACCATCATAAGGAGGGGGGCATATATGTGGCCTCCTTGTACATTATGCAACCTTATTCATCATTGGTCCTTAAGGAGACTATGCTTTCCATAAGACTAATTCCTCTCATAGATACCTAAGGAGACTATGCTTTCCTTAATACTAATCCCTCTCATAGATCTCTAAGGAGACTATGATTTCCTTAGGACTGATCCCTCTCATAGATTCCAAAGGAGAATATGCTTTCCTTAGGACTAAACCCTCTTATAGATCCCTAAGGATATTATGGTTTCCTTAGGATTGTTCCATGTCATAGATCCCTAAGGATACTATGCTTTCCTTTGGACTAATCCCTCTCATGGATCTCTCTGGAGACTATGCTTTTTGTAGGATTGATTGGGCCTTTTTAAAAATTCCCTAAGGAGACAATGCTTTCCTTAGGATAAGTCACCCTATGTGCATATCATTTTTCAAGGTAGAATTGACTAGCATAGCACAACTATCTAGACCATCAATTCAACCTTCACATCAAGATCTCTTCTAGGATGAGTGAAACTAGCATAATACAACTTTCTATCCTTTCTACTATTTCCTCTTCTCTCCCATGGGTTACCTAGCATAACATAACTTGCTAGGTCGTTGGATTCATGTTCTCTCTCTTTTTCTTCATTCTCTCATAGCCTTGCTAGTGGGTTAGATCATGGAGTGTTGTCTTGTCCTTGGCATGTTGTCTTGTCCATGTGACCATTTCTGCTTTTGAATAGAATTCCAAACGTGATGTTAGTGGTTGGGATATTTTCTCGATCAAGGTCTCTTCAACTAGTTTATTTGGAGTTTTTTTTTGTACTAACCCCTTTTTGGTATCTTTTTTTTTTGTGCCCTTGTGCATGGTTGTCTAAGTTAAGATCCTTTGTTTGGGGCTTGCATCCTTAAACTTAGTGTTGTCTTATCTCTTTGCAATTTTTCCCATGACCATTTCTCTCTCTTTCTCTTTCTATGTTTTCCTTTATCATGAGCATGAGGTGGACTCATACTCCTGGTAAAGTGGATGCTAAATATACCATCCTTAATTATAAGCAGCTATAACTAGATGCTTAATTAGGCCCTATTTTAGCATGCATGAGCTCTCACATTGATTTCAAGTGCTCGAACCCAGCACCGCCTACATTTTTGGCCTTCTCTCCACATTCCTGAATCCCAAAACAAATTTCATCACCTTTTGGCAAGAAGAGGTCGCCCAGACCAACCTCTTCCTTGGTTTTTTCCCCAAAATTCAAATCAAGGGTATGTCTCATTAGTTAAGTGGGATTTCTAGATTCTTGTTAGCCTACTTCAAGTTTTGAGCCCTTGAATGTTGTGAAATATATAAAAGAAACCTATCTCTTCCCATTTGGATACACACAATCAAGATTTAAAGATCTTTCCTATAATTTTACATCTCAAGCATTATCAAGGCAATCTTCTCCATGGATCAAACTTCTTTCCCTCATTGAAGGCCAGGAAATGGAGCCTACCATCAAGGAATAAGATCATAGTACACATATCCATATATGTACATTGAAGCATCCACATTCCTTCAAATACTCTCTCTCTCTCTCTCTCTCTCTCAAGCATTGTAACAAACTACAACATCTATTACACAAGGTTTTGTCTTTCACGATTTCCTTTTGAGTATTTGTATGGGGTCAAAGATATTACATCAACATACTTGATCACATTCAAAGAAGTATTTTCATTACCAAGGTATAATACACTTCAATTTTTTTAGATCTAGCTTTTGTTATATGACAATACACTTTCATTTACTTCATTTCATTTCAAGGTTGATTCAAAATCATGGTTTAACTGAGGCAAACCCCTCTGTACACAATAATGTCATCTTTTTATGTGTGTAGGTACATGTAGCATTTGTACTGGCTCATGTTTGGGAAGTTCAAGACCTCATTGATAGTATGCAACTAAGTTTAGTCAAAAAAAGCAAGGAACATGTCAGTCCAAGCAATCTCTTCCCTCCAAAATTACATCAAATTGAAATTATAGGTTAGTTCCATCTTTTGGTTGTTGTTTTCAGTGTCTTTAAAAAGTTATGTGTTTACTGTCAGTCTATGTGCACCGAAAGTCAATCATTTCCTCCATTTCATCTTAGTTCTCATATCTCCTTATCAATTTTCCATATTAGTGAAGGATTCTTAATACCCATTCAACACTTGAACCCTTCGAAGCCTATTGGGTTATCTCTCCTTCCTAATGTACGGTAAGAAAGAGGATTAATTATATTCCCCACACACCCATCATTTTCTTATTGTACATGTTTCCACATAAATCTTGTGATTTTCTTGTGTTTTCAATTGTTGAAGTTGTGTACTTGATATTATTGTGATTATTAATTTAAAAAGGTAAAATATTTCCTTGCACTAATTCACCCCCCTCTTACTCTAAGCATGTGCTCATCACATGGAATTCCTTGCACACCATGTGTTAGCCCAAACTGATGTCTATTTTATCTACTTTCATGATGCTCAATGTTTTGGGTGTCTCTTTCTTCACAAATCCTCTAATTTTCTTGTAGCTCAAAATTTGTAACGCTACAACAATATTCATAAAATATTATCAAAATAAAAATCATTTTTCTTACCTTTGTTGAGCAATAAATTTCTCAAGTGATTATCTCCATTTGGACTTTAGGAATAATAAAGTGGTGGCTTAATAAGTGTGTCCATATTGCCTATCTTGGATTTGTCATGTACAAATTAGAAGCCTTCTTTTTATGACTATGTATAACTAAGTGAAAGAATACAAATTTTTCCTAGTCAACCTCCATGTAGCCAATATGTATGATGATATTTTTTTCTTCCCTCATGTTGGTCATTGGAAAGAAATTTAGAAGAACTAGAAATCTTGTGGCCATTTTGGGCAAAAAATATGCAATGTATTGCATATTTTTATCAAGTATCTCACGAACCTCACACTTAATCATGATCAAGTTTAATTTTTAGTTTTTCAATATACAGGGGATGGTGAGACTACAATCAATGATGAGAGTAGCACCATCATAAACATAGTCTCTTAGATCCCATACCAATGCGTCCAAATATCCTTGATCCTAAAGAAAGGGATTCTTATACTCAAAGATATAAGGTATAACCTCAATCTCTTCAATATTATTAGGTTCTTCACGATCAAGTTGCAATTTATCTTCAACAAGATCAATCAAAGTCAAATCATTTTCCACAACAACATGAATAATATCTTACAAAATTTCATGTCATAGAGTCCAATCATTCTCATGCATTGTAAATAATCATTACATGGTGAAGTTACTTTCATACCTAAAAAGTAGGGGGAATTTTCTTGGACGTTATTTGTAATTGTTTACACATATTCAACATATAATATTGGCTCTTCATTAGTGATGATGTTATGATAATCTTGGACCTCATTATCTTGTATCATTGAGGTGACCTCTTTCTAAAAATATTGTGATCTTGATTTTTCATCTTACTCTACTACCACAACTTCTTTCTTGGCCTCCTATTGCGATCTAGACTTTGATATCCTCTTCACTATTTTTGGTTCAATTATTTTGGGATCTCCCTCTTTTAAGAATGATTATTTTTGCTCTCACTCCTTGATCTTCTCCTTGGTATATTTGGAATGTTCCTCTTCTTTCCTCCCTATTATTATGTAGTCATAAAGGTTTCTTTTATTGAAATTCATCCCACTATTATCTCTATCAAGCATCATTCCATTCCAAACTATCCTATGTGAGGTTGCTCTTAATATTTTATTCTCTCCTATCCATTTGTTTGAAACTCATAATACTAAATAAATTCATGTAGCAATGGATGGCTATACCTAGGCTAAGATATTCGATGTGACATCTCTTTATTAAGTTCTTCTAGATCCTCTTATTTTAAAAATTTGTCTTGGAATTTCATTTCACCCATATCTTATTTTTCTCTTCTCCCTTTGTAAGTACCCAATTTCCCTATTACTTATTTCCATGAACTTGCATCACTACACACTCACAAGTTGGTATGAAAGATGCTTTGATACCAATGTAATGTCCCTTTTCAAAATTTTAATGAAAAAATTATTTTCAAACATAAATAATAAATAACATAAGCACAATCCTCACCAAATTATATTCAAAATGTAATGATTACTTACACCCAAACAACACAAATAAACTTGGACAATTGATTCAAACCCTAGTGGTAAGTTGTATTGATTATGATATGATGTTTGCAATAAGGGACTATTATGATAGCCATTATATATTAACATAAGACATTAACCAAAAATGCAAATACTAACTCACACAACTTTCTTGCAAGTCCTTGAATGTGCAATACACCCATTGAGTGAGAATGTTGTTGTATCATCTTAAAATGGAAGCACTTTCATGTTAAGAGCGTTTAGCCCTCCGAGTGAGTGGTTTGGGGTCATGTCAAGCACCTTGATCAAGTCTTTGCTTGAATCTAGCTTTCTCCCCCCATTCTACTTCTCTCTCCACCTGATTTTACTTTATTTTTGCATTTCCTGGCATCATGGACTGAGGTCCTGAGGTTTCTGACCTCAAGGTCAAAGTTGACCTTGAGGGTCAAAGTCGACCTTGACCCTGACCTAGGTCAGGAATGACCTCGACCTTGACCTAGGGCGGGGTCTACCTCATCCTTGACCTAGGGTGGGGTCTACCTCATCCTTGACCTAGATTTCAAATTTCGGATTCCCATGATTTTCAGGTGTCGGGTTTCGGAGATATTTGTTTTCCCACTTTCGGGTCGGCCATTTCTAGTTTCGAAATGGTAAATCCTTAAATTACATTTAATATGGGTCCATTCTTGGGGGTTAAGGTTAATTGGGATTTAATTCCCCAATGTTGGCCTTCTCTAGAGGTTTGTGCCCTAGATCACTATAAAAGGAAGCCTTCCTCTCTCATTTTATCCATCTCATTCCTTCATGCATCAAGGACTCTCAAGGAGACATTGGTGATCAAGTTTTGGCAATCAAGTTCTCTCTCAAGCAAGATTAAGCAAGCATCCATTCTCAAGCAATCATCTATTCAAGCATTCACATTTTCTATTGAAGATCAAGGATTTAAGCATTCAAGCCTTTGAAGGGATTTGGCTCAAGCATGCAAGATTCATCATTCAAACCCTAGATCTAGCCATCATGATGGTGTGATCTTCCTTCAAGATCCTTTGTTCATCTTCTAGATCCATTCATTCTTCTATCAAGGTGGATTCCAAGCATACAATCATGGAGGTTTTACATTTACTTTCATGGTTTTGATTTACATTTTCCATTGTTATGTTCAAGCTTTCATATCAACATACTTGATTACATTTCAAATACAATTGCATATCTATTGAATTACATAGCTTCATTGTTAGATCTACTTCTACTACCTGCTAGCATTCTCATTTCAATTTCAATATTAAGGTTGATTCCAAACCGGGGTTTGACCAAGGCAAACCCCTCAAACAAACAACAAGAACCCTCTTTTTCTTGTAGGTATAGGTGCAGAACTGCGGATCTGAGCTTGGATTTGGATACCCTTTTCAGCAAACTTCTAAGATTTGTGAACAAAGTCAAAGTCGGCCTTCAAAATATTAATGTAGCCTTGGACCTTTTATTGGGGTCAAAGACTACCTGCTGTCAGAAAGATAAAAGTTTTCTGGGTTTTCTTCATCTCGACATTTCCAGTCCGAAACAAATTGTAGAATTGTCCAAAACTGTACACAGACATCAGAAATCAACATTTTCCAGATCTGTCCTATTTTGAGGTTAGTAGTTGTCTTTCAATTATTTCAAATTTCAAGCACATCTCCTTTATAGGGAAATATAAGGTTTTCTTCCTCTTTCATATTCTTCATAGATTGATTCAATTGTGCATTAACCTTTTGGTTGATCAATTTGGATCTTTCCTTTGGGAATTTGGATTTAGAAGTAGATCTCATATTTCCCCCATACATTTTAGGGTGGATACTATTTCACCTTATTTAGTTGTTAAGAAACAATGAATTTCATCCTTGATTTCTATCAATCAATGGGTTTTCAATCACTAAACATAGTATCCTATGAGTTTTCATCGATAAAAAAGTAATGAGTATAAAGTGCCTAGTAGATAGAATGACAAAATGTGGATGCCCACAATTGAAACAATTTCCTAGTCGGCCTTGACCCAAAATGGCACCAAGAAACATATTTGAATCCTACACATCACATTACAAGTTGGCCTTATAGGATCTTCTCGTTGGAGTTTTGGACTCTTCCCTCCCCTTTAATGTGATATTCATTGGGTTGCAACCGCGATCCTTTTCACTTGATTATTTCTTGGCACATGTCAAGTAGCACTCATGATCCTTAACCCCCTATGGTTTCCTAGTTGAGGCAAGTGGCATGCCCAATCCTCAAACTTTGATATCTCTTGTCACTCATCAAGAATAAATTCTTATGTCCAACCTTCAACAAGTCTCTACTATGTATTGATGAATAACTTTGATTCATACTCTATGGAAGCCCTTTGGCATGCATCAAGTGGTTCCCTCGATCCTCAAACCATGACATCACTATGGGAACACAATCCTTTATCTCTTGACTTGGTAATGGTTAAGCAATAATTTTGACCCCTAAGCCTCAATGCGTTACTAAGTTCTTCCATTCTCTCACCTTGGCACAGGTCATGACATATCCCCAAACCTTGATTTTGAATAGCTTTCCAGGATGAACCAAGAAACATGCCCAATCTTTAAACTCTAACATCTCTTTGGTATGTGTTATACATAAACCTTAATCATTGATAGTCAATAGTTCTTAGCCATGAATCAAGATGTAAACTCAATCTCTTATATATTATGTCTTCTTGACATGAGCTATTCAATATTTTGATCCATAATGTTCGATGTCTCTATAAGAAAAAAGTCTTTCCTTTTATTTTTGGGAAGTGAACATGATAAATAGAAACATGGCATAGTCACGGTAAGAGGATCCTCAATGAGGAAAATATAAACTATGAATCAAGAGTCACTCAGTAAAAATAATAACAAGGAATTGAGATAAAGCAAGATCAGATGTTCACACTATCATAGATTCATGAAATCAAGTACAATCAGCCATGAACATGGAGGCTTACATTCCAGGCATACAAGCCTGATTATACAATGAAATCCCAAAATTATTCCTCCTTAGATCCTTCAAGTGTTATTCTCCTAACTGCTACCTCAATAATGATCAATTACATCAATATATAGAGCCTTCACAAGAATCATGTTGGCTAGGGAATGTCATAATAATACCAAATATAGGTCAGGACCTAAATCATAAGGAACCCAACCAACATGCTAATAAATCCAATGTGCATCCATAGGTAGGTCAACCACAAGATTAAGAACATCAAATGATGTGCCACAAAGCTTTGTGAATCATAAAATTGTCTCGCATGATCAGAAACCTCCAACTTAATCGTTAAAAATGAATAACATACAAGTTTGAGAAAGAATCCAATATATCTCCACTATGAAGAAACATATGGAGGTGTGAACCCATACAAAGGTAAAACATGATGTCTAGAAAATGCGATAAGTTCCACAACAACAAATGAGCCAACTCAAAGGAACGCCATAAGAAACGTCAAAACTGACAAAATAGGAACAACTAAAAAGAAGTATTTTTTGGTTGATAAAAGATTGCCATGAACCCAAGATGCTCTTACATCATACACCTAGGGTTATTGAAAAGTGAGCCTCTTACTTTGATGCTAAAGGAAAACCACCTCAGCCTAAGAAATCCATGAAGAATCCTCAACTGGTTTGTTCTTCCACTTCACAAGATATTCAAAGTATTATCTACCTCTAGTGCTTCTACCAACTCTATGATTTGAAATCTCTTCAATCTCATCTAGTTGCCTTTTAGGAAACTGTCGCTCCAATTTTGATCCATTGTCACCACTGAATTCAGTCTTATGATACTCATATATATATGCAATATTGAATATAGATGATATGTCCACACTGTTTGATAACTCAACTTTATATGCATTCCTTGAATCAAATTTCCTCAAGATCTTACAAGGTCCAAACTTCCTCATCTTCATCTTATTATACGTTCCAATTGGAAATCTTCCTTTCTTCAAATATACCATCACCTCATCTCCGATTGAAAAATCTTTATGTTTCCTCTTCTCATATGCCTTCCCATTATACTTATGGTTCATGTCTTCCAAATGTTGTCTAACTTGATTATGCTATGACTTCATGTGATCTGCAAACTCTTTTTCTTTAAAACTTCTTTTAACTTCATGACTAATGTCTCTCAAATCTGATACTCCCTTAGGACTCATATATATAACTATCTCAAATGGTGCCTTCCCTGTACTCCTATTAACTGAATTTTGTATACAAATTCTACTTGAGCAAGTATCAAATCCCAATTTCCAACCTTCTCTCCAACCAAACATCTTAATAAATTACCCAAACTTCAGTTTACTACCTCTGTTTGTGGGTGAAATGTTGAACTATACTTCAAATCAATTTTCATCTTCTTCCAAAGTGTCCTCCAAAAGTAATCAACAAACTTAGTATCTTTGACTGAAACAATGCTTCTAGGTAATCCATGCAATCTCACAACTTCTTTGAAAATTAGATCTGCTACAAGCACTCCATCTATTTCCTTCTTACAAGGTATGAAATGAGCCATCTTTGAAAATTGATCCACAACCACAAATATAGAATCATTACCTCTTTGTATCTTAGGCAATCCAAGTATGAAATGCATTCTTATATCTTCCCAAAGCTTATTCGACATTGTCAAAGGTTTATACAATCCTACATTCTGACTACTCCCTTTTGCAAATTGACAAACTCTACAATTCATAACAAATTTCTTTACATCCTTATAAATCTAAGGCCAAAAGTAATTCTCACTTACCAAAGCCAATGTCTCGTCAATGCTAAAGTGTCCTAATCCTCCACAATGTTTCTCTCTAATCATACTCATTGAACTTCAAGGCACACACAACTGATTTCCTTTGAATTACATATCCTCCTAAATGAAATAATCCAACTGCTTGGTTCAGTCCACTGCAACAGGTTCTTTACAAGCTTTCCAAGATACAACAAAATCAAGGTCTTCCTCATGTAATAATCCAACTACTTGGTTCAGTCCACTACAACAGGTTATTAAATGAAATAATCCAACTGCTTGGTTCGGTCCACTGCAACAGGTTCTTTACAAGCTTTCCAAGATTCAACAAAATCAAGGTCTTCCTCATGTAAGATCTTTAATTCATCAAATACTATCACTTCAACTCTAATCTCAATCACTAGATCCCTTCTCCTACTCAAAGCATCACCCATATCACCAGGGAATTCTATTACTATTCAGAAAGCTTAATTCTTATAGCTATATCTAGTGTTAAATCAATAGATGAACTTTGGATAGAAATACCATTCTCTTCGATTGATACTCAAGATTAAAAAAATAATACATAAACAATTATCAAGAAAAAGAAAGAGTCTCAACTACATCTATTATGAGTTTAGGTATGCAAAATTCAATGTAGCAGATAAACTTTCAATCTATTCTTTCTATTATAATCTTTATAGAATATGCTTTACAAAAAGAAATTACATTTTATACATATCCTGTATACTCTTACATCCTCATGATGGATCACAAAGTGTGATTCAAAATGTTTCTAGATGCTAAAAACACATACACAACCAAAACCAAATGTCCATGCATAATATTCAAATGGATTCTAGAAATCTGATTAGTTTGAAAATAAATTAAACCTAGTATATTCACAAAGGTGCATAGCAATTGTATATTAATGTAGTGAGCTAATTTTCCATGTTATCAATATCATATTTTTCATCTTTAAATCCTTTGTTAATACAAACTTTCTATTTTCTAAAATATATCTTTTCCATAAGATTAAGCATGCAATTATCATACAAGTCTACTAATTTCTTGTTTCAATGCCTCGGAAAGAAATAAATAAACAAGTAAAAACCTCATTGAGACTCATTTTATACAAATAAAAGAAATTGTTGATTGCGAATTCTTCAAAATTGAAATCATTACAAATCTTTCCTTCAATTGAATGAATACAAATATATAATTCGTAATTTTTTTTATAAACAATATTATATGTATTTCAAGACTATATTATAAAATTATATAGAAAAAAAAAACAAAACCATGCAATTACTAATTCATGTTACTTATGTTGAATCAATATTAAAATTTAACTTAAACAAATCCTTAAATATGCTAAAGCACTAATTTTTAATTATATAATAACACAATCTAAATTTGAAATATGATTTTAGTACTCCTTTTTTAAAGATATGATTGCATAATTTATTTAATTCTTGATTTTATTTTAATATAGAATATTTGCATTAAAAAATTAAACAACTTCACTAGGTAACTAGATGTTTTACTTATAGTTCTCAATTTTATACCTTCGACGATTTAACCATGCAATTTGTGGCTAGGGTTTGTGAGGTTCACTTATTCTTATTATATTAATAAACCCCAGGAAACCCTATCAGATTGTGGGACATAATATATAACGTTAATAAACAGCAGAACAAACCCTAAAACCCCCGAGATTTGCAGAGGAAGGGAAAATGGTGTCGTTGAAGCTGCAAAAGCGCCTGGCGGCGAGCGTTCTCAAGTGTGGAAAGGGGAAAGTCTGGCTCGATCCTAATGAAATTAACGAAATTTCCATGGCCAATTCCAGTTATGTATTAAATCCTTATTTACACATTAGAGTTTCAATATTTTTAATTGAGCGTGATTTAGTTTTCAATTTCTCTTCAATATTTTAAACATTTTCGTCCTTTCCGTTTCCCCACTTTTAACTCCTCTAAGTGCCCTTTCTGTAAGGTTTTGTCTGTAAGGGTCTCATTGGTTGGATCTATAACGGGGAAGGGAAGATTTGTTTATTTTTATTCCGAATGCTTTTGGTTGATTTAGTGGGGTTTTTAGAGTAGTATTGTCTCTTTTGATTTGTGGCTATGCAATAGCTGCTGTTTTACGGAGCAGTTGCACTGATCTGTCCAGTTCTGCGATAAGAAGTTAGGTGTTTTCAAGCTGCCAATTTTCGAACTGCCCAAATATAAAATTATAATACGTATGAAGATACTCTGTATTAATCCAGGCTAGGGTTTCAGTCCTGGTAACCCAATTGGACCTAGGGCTTTATTTCGTATACTGAGACTGTTGTGTGGGAATGGTGTAGCAGTGCCTGCTTGCTCGAGCGCTAGTGTTTTAAATGCAACTTTAGCTAGTCTTGAATTATTTGTGATCTTCTGAAAAAGGATTTTGCCTGTGGTCGTGAGAGTTGATTTTGAAGGAAACCCTAGAATAATCGGTAGTAGGCTGAACATTTTTTCTCTTGTTTTTTGAATATGAGAAGGGCAAAGCGGGTAGGTGTTTTCAGGTGCTGAAGATACCATGCTGTATTGTGTTGGTTAATGTTACTTGGATAAACGGTGCTTGCACGCATCTTACAACATGATTAATTTCATCTCGTAGGTGAAAGAGAGGCCGGATAGCTGCAGGTTTAAGATATAAGGTCCAAAATTACCTTTTAGAATTGATCTAGTCAGTTTGGATGGTCTTTGTGTGCTTTATACTCCTTACAGAAATGCCAATGTCATCAGAAAATTGTTAATTCTCCTTAAGTATCAACTACGGGAACACAATATTTTAATTGCCAAAGCCCCTGTACCCCACTATAGACTGATAAGTTGTCTGATTTGGAGATGGGTTTGAACTATTTTATTAGTTGAGGAGTGCGTGGTTTGGTGAAGTGAGATTGGATTTATTTATCCTATTACCAATTGTTTTGGTGCACATATTTGACAATCTATGCAATGCTGTAATCGTTAATTTCTTAATATCTCTTGCCTTATGGGTGTTTGAAGGAAATTAAGATCTGGGGCTGGTGTCTTTACATTGCCCTATTGACATAGTGGGGATTTTAAAAATATATGTTAGCTCAAGGCATTAGATTTGCAGCAATGGAAGATATTAGATAGATACTAGTTGGATTGTATGGGTTTCTTGGTGGAATTATGTTTTCCGAAGTAAGTGTGGATGTTATTCACTGTAGTCTATTATTTTAAACAATGAACTACTTTATCTGCCCAATTGTTAGCAGCTCATGGTTAAAAGCAATTTCTATCGTGTATTCACTTCACATATTGGTCAATGCTAGGTAAGGTATTGTAATAAATATGTAAGATAAATGCGTTTGACAATGATTTTGATTGGATTGCTTGATGATTTAAAATTCTGCTGATTTTTATACATCACATCTAATAGGTCGTTTCTTCCACATGGATGGATGTTTTTTACTTTTGTCCAATCTTTTTTTGGATTAAGGTGTTGGTCATGGTTGTATAGGATAATTGTTAGTTCTCAGTTGGAGTTTATGGTTTACTTGGTGGAATACTCTTCTCTATATTAAATTCAAATTGTTATTTCTTTAGCTTAATATTTATGTAGAAGCTTATTTCAAATACCAACCCATTTTAGTAATACTTTTGAGTTTTAATCATATGATGGCTAGAGTGCATGCCAAAAACTTAAGTTCAATTCTGGTATGTGGCTTTTGACTTATATTGATGAGGGGTGAAATTCATCTTTATTTGCAGGGCAGAACATTCGAAAGCTGGTGAAGGATGGATTTGTCATTAGGAAGCCAATGAAAATTCATTCCCGTGCTCGTGCTCGCCGTGCTTTGGAAGCAAAGAGAAAGGGGCGTCATTCTGGATATGGTATGTGTGTTTCAATAATATTTCAGGTGTTTTGCTTCATGTGAATATTTTTGGTAGAGCAAGCATTTGCTGGAAGAAACTTGCTTATTTTGGCACTATTTGATATTTTCTTTTGAGGAATGCCTCAATTATGCTATTTGAACATTTGACCTTAAAAATAACTAATAAATGAGTATGATAAAGCTGCATGCCTTGGTGTGCTTGTCTGGCTTAGGTAAGCGAAAGGGTACAAGAGAGGCTAGGCTGCCTACTAAGATTCTATGGATGAGGCGGATGAGGGTTCTGCGACGACTGTTGCGTAAATATAGGGAGGCTAAGAAAATTGATAAACACATGTACCATGACATGTACATGAGAGTGAAGGGTAATGTCTTCAAGAATAAACGTGTGTTAATGGAAAGCATTCATAAGTCCAAAGCAGAAAAAGCTAGAGAAAAGACATTATCTGATCAATTTGAAGCCAGGCGTGCAAAGAATAAGGCTAGTCGTGAAAGAAAGATTGCGAGGAGGGAGGAAAGGTTGGCACAGGTAAGTCTTTTGCACACACCTTTTAATAACCAGTTTGATATTTTTTCTGCTGCATCTTCTCAGGTATTAAGGTCTTTGAATATCAGTTTTCCTTGGAATTAATCTGACTGGTCAATAATTTGTATTGAATCCTTTTGCAGGGTCCAACAGAGCCGACACGAGTACCAGCACAACAATCTGCTGGGTAATGAGCTCAGATGGAACTTAACTCGTCTTAATTGTTAGCTATTCATATTTCACAATGATTTATGCTACGGTAATAATTTTTTTGTAATTAATTGTAGCATTGGAGCATCTGATCAAATTGTGTTATTATTTTGCAGGGGAGTGAAGAAGAAATAAAGGATGAGTGATGAAAATTTATAACCTTGGACAAAAAGGTTATATATAGAAGCTGAGGGAATGTGGTTATTAGAATGATAGGTTAGAACTGAGCAGAGATGATTTTTTTGTAACATGTATGTTCTTGCTATATTACTTTGGCCAAATATAACTGGTACCAAATTGTTGTTTATTAACTATAAGGTAACTGTTGATTTAATTATAATGCCCACGGTATTTAATATAACTTTGTGTTTTGAGTAATAATGTAATATTTGGTCATATTTTGAGAGTTCAAATTGAATGGCTTGGAAAACAATCTGAGGTTAATGGAATGCTGGTTATTTATTTGGTTCACTAGCGTAGCAGACAGATGGTTTATGGATTTTCTTTCCTGATTCATGGGTTTGAGTTGGCTGGGGTGGTGGTTGAAGTACTTCATATTCTTGTCACTTTATTTGGGTTGTAATTTTTAGAAATTTAAACTTAATTTGATGTTTGGTACGAGACAAAAGTATATGACTGTTGCCTGGATGTTATGACTGCGTGCTTCACTGATGAAAAGAAAAAATGTTGAAGTATAGGTTTTGTATTTCATTGATTAGTAATACTAATAATCCACAGGCATATAGCAATAGAAGACTTTGGTTAGTAATAGTCAGCAAGCAAAAAATAATGCAGTCAATGTGATTAAGGATTGGTTTACCAGGTTTTTTCTGTAGAAGAGCTTTGATTTGGGTAGGATAAAACATTTGTTTGTGACAACAGTACATACGATTTGAATGCAGCCACATAGAATAGAGAACCATGTACAAAAAAAATGCTTAAGGCAACAATGTTTTCTATTTTTTTTTGCTGAAAATAAGTACCTGACAGCTAGATTATTAATTGATACACCTTCATTCAAGTGACATGTTATGAAGCCCTAGCTGGGACAGTTATGACACTATGGAGGACAAACTATCTGGCAAATGTCATGAAGCGACTAAAGTCCATGCTGTTTGTCACATACCGTATAGAGCAAAACTATCACTTGTGAATAGAAACGGAGATTGTGCTTCATATAATTCAAGGAAATGTTAATTTTAGGGAATAAAATTGGTTTGTATGAAAATGTACCAGAGTATGGTATTTTTGAGCACGAGACCTGTTCACCCTGCTCTGTTTGGGATGCTAAGGTGTATGCAACCAATATCCTTCCGAGTTGAGCTTATGTCTTAAAGATAGCAGCACAGCCAAAGGGTACTTGGTTAAATGGCAATGTTCATGCAGTGGGCATGTAGAAGGAGCCGACAAAAAATCTTCTTCAATACGAAAAAAGAGTGATTGTTAAGAATTGGTAGTACGTAACAAGTGATAGAATTTGTGCATTTACGCTTTATAATTCCGATGACCAGATATTCTGTTTGTGATAACAATTTTCAATCATGTTGGTTTCAAGCAGGCTGTCAGAAGTTCATTTCTATCAATGAGGTTGTTTTCTTGGATGCATTGGGAATTATATTGTAATAAACTTTTTTGCGGTCAACTGTTATATTGCGTGGTCTTGTTTTGAATATTTGATGAATAAGTTTTAGAGAATTTATCACGTTGAGGCCATTTGTGTTATATATCTCTTCTATGAAAACTAAAATCAACAACAGAAGTGTAAAGTTTAAGAAAGAATAGCTGGTTTAGTTGTCAGAATGATAAGCTCCCCTAGTCATCCCTTTAGTAATCTGAACTCATTCTGGTTGTTACCATGAACAGCAAGAAATTGCCATTCAAACAGAAAATTCCATTAATAATTTGATCTAATTCTAGTAGTTGTGGAAAGTAGCAAATAAGTAACCATGTGAAGAGAATATATTTGGAGATTTCAAGTAAAATACCTTTCTGTGCTCCGCATAGGATATGATGGCTGGATGGTACTCAGGCACGGGTAAATCCAGCACCAAAAAAATGCACATTTGAAAAAGAGAACTTTGAAGCAAAGCTAGATCTATGATCGACACACTTCAAGATGATCTGCCTAGTACGTTAATGAACCTGTACACGTGCAATGCTTGCATGGTATGAATGCTTTCTAGTCATTGCTAAGATTGGCATATACAATGTCAGTTGAACTGAAGAAATATGTGAAGATTTCAAAGCAAGCACTATGTTTTCATAAGAGATCTTAAGGTTTGTTAGGCATTTGGGTTCAACTTTGCAAGGAAAGTGCTTTAAGTGTTATTTGGGTTAGAAACTAAAATATGTTTCGCCTTTGGAGAACATATCTTGGACGTATTAAATGTTTTTGAGTATAATCAGTAGCCAAATATTTGAAGATCTAAAAGCACTATTGGATGGGTGGGACGTGTCAAAGAGAATAACAGCACTAAAACAGGGGTGTTGGCTTTTACAGGCCATCAACGACTTATTAACACATGAACAGAACATGCGCTCTGTCAATGACAAAACACAAAATAAACAGTACACTAAAACAAAGGCTAGTAGCCCTCCTCAAAAGTGGTAGGGCTGCTCGCTCACCGCTTGTGGGGAAGAGTGAGTTCGAATAACTATTTTTCTTGTGTTGCCAGGCAAATGTCCAGGCAATGCCGTCCTTAGGATCCCCACCACAAGGGGGCAACTAATGAATCTCCATTTGGGCATCTGTCAGTACAATGATGTTGACAAAGTTAAACATTGTCAGCTGAAGTTTGGAACATAGCAGGAGCAGAAGGCAAAGAATGACCCACATGGCCAGAGAGGGCCGTACCAATAAGAGCAGGAGTCGTATCCACCAAGTTTACTGCAGGAGCTTGACCCGAATTTGAAACAGGAGCATGACCTGAATTTGCAGGCTATCCAGTAGTAAATCTATTTGATTTACAGCATAAATAAATAAAAATATCAAATTTGCACTTTGTACTTGAGTTCTGCAATTGATTTGATTGTTCACTCAGGTGAGATATCTTAGAGATTCTAAAGAAATGTAGTCTAAACATCAAAAGTTACCTTATACGCGTATATCCTAAAATACAATTATTAATATTTACAATGCATTGGAGGAAAAAAGATTTATGGTTTTTCCCCGTGGTTTATCAATTTGTTATGGCAAAGGTGGATTCAAAGATCAGTCGGCTCATTATGGCTGTCCACCCCTGCATATCTAACTTTGGCTGTATAACCTCCAAACTCCAAACAATTCATTTTATAACATTTGGTGCGGCCGGCACCTCTGTTCTGCTGTTTTTTAATATCAAAAACATTTTGTACGGTTGGCAACTCGATTCTTCTTTTACACTAACTTTTAACTATACAGTTGTAAGCTTAGCAATCACTATACTGCTGCATTCCATTCAAATCCAGCCTATCCACCTTCGATTGCTTTCGATTGCCATTCTGGACTGTTGAACTGCTACACAAATGCATCAACACCAGAAGAGTCCAAGAGGGGACAGCCATTTAATGAGTTTTTCCAGAAGAGAGTGGACCTTCCATACCCGATCTCAAAGTGAGGATAATCTAAGATCGCGTTTCTACAAGAAAGCCAAAAATTAGTCACAAGAACCCTAGGAGGATTTGAAGCTATTAGAATTCTATAAATATTGTATTTGTCTGATAATTTATTTTGTATTATTTCGGACCATTATAGTTTCATTTTGCAATAGTTATACTACACGAGCTTGGGTCCTAGAGTATTATTTTGAGATTCCCAATTTCTCAACCCAGCACCCCTAAACTCTTTTGGCCTGCAAATAGAGTTCCAAGCGATCCATGGGATTTTCATCTCCTTGGCAGCACCATTTTAGGAAAAAAAATGTCATTATTTTTCCGAAACTAGGATGTTTTAAACGTTATGTTAGAAAGAAGGGAATTGCTGCAATATTTCTTTTAACATTATGATTTTTCTTGCCCAATAAAGCTCCCTCCCTTTCTAGGAAGTCATCCTTTTAGAACAACAATCCAACAACAGTTGCCAAAGTTTAGAAGAACAATTACACCCTTTAAAGAGGAAATCCAAGACAAAATAAAGACAAAATTTTCAGTTTGGAATAATGGGAATGAAACAAGGAAAGGTCACGGTGGTATCATGGTGTTTATAAAAGAGAAATGGTATGACGTGGTTAAATTTGAAAAAAAAGATCCAAATAAACAATACATATGACTGCGTTTAACAATGAATGAGACTATTTTCAAATTGGCTGCCTGTTGTTTTGCTTCGAAGAATTTAAAATTCTACAAAAAAATAGAACTTAGACAACGAAGATCCGTTTGCGTAATTGAAAAAGGACATCTCTTTATTCAGCACCACAGGTGAAATAATGTTAGTTGGGGATTTTAATGCAAGGACAGCCAACAATCAATCTTTACAATTGAGCAACGGTGAAAAAAGTGAGAGTAATCCTTTATGGCTGGTAGAGGGCGGTGATTAACCTTGTAAAAGAATGTCTCAGGATGGTAACAGGAGTGTTTCTCATTTTGGGACAGAATTATTGAGCTTGTGTAGTTTATTTGAAATGGTTATCTGTAACGGCATGAGGTTATGGCCAACCTCGGGAGGTATCACTTGCAAAACTTATAATGGTCAAAGTGTGGTGGATTACGCTATTTACTCACAAAATTTTACTTCCAAAGTGATAGAGTTTGATATTGGTAAACAACTTATAGAGATGAAATCTGATCACATGACCCTCTATATTAAACTGGATTTTGTCCCAAATAACCAGCATGATAAACAAGATTTACACAAGCAAAGGACAACTGTTAATATAGGCAAAATTCTCATAAATCAGTAGAACAAAGCCATATTCAGCGCTGCCCTTAAACAACAACTTCTAGAAATAGATAATATCTCGGCCGATGAAAGGAGCAATAAACAGGATGACCATTTGCATAGTAGTTTGCTGATTCCAACCATACACAAGGTGCTAAAGGCATGTAAAAGATCTTGCAATAGGAAGAGGGCTGCAAACACGTTCCCGTCAAACCCATGGTATGACGAAGAATGTATGCCAACAAAGAGAGTTATAAGAGGGAAAGATTCGAGCAAAGAAAACATGAAGTTATATACCAAATTGATTCAAGCAAAAAAAGAGGAGTATGTTAATACGAGAAGAAGGGAGTTAATACATCTAGGCAAACACAATCCCAAAGACTTCTGGAAGGAACTCCAACAGAGGAAAAAATAAATAGTGAATAATATTATGGATAAGCAATGGTTAGAGTATGCTAAGTTACTTTATGAACGGTCGCACGAGGACTCTCCACCCATTGCGAATACCTCAATGGAGCTGTTTACAGTTGATGACATCAAATTTGGGATAAAGAAATTGGTTGGTGGCAAGGCAAGTGACATTGACGGTCTTCAGGCTAAATTTTTAAAACGGGGAGTTGATCTTCTTGCACCCCACATCACGAGTGTCTTCAACAGTGTCATTCGGGAGGGGTTTCCGGCTGAGTGGACCACTAGCATGGTCATCCCTCTCCTCAAAAGTGGGGACATCAATAACCCATCTAACTATCGGACAATTATGGTCAATCCACTTTTTGACAAACTTTTTGGGAGCATGGTGGAACGTAGAATCAGCAGTTGGGGGAAATTGTAGGAAAAAGAGCCAAAGGGCAAGCAGGGTTTAGGCCCAGACACTCTACCATTGATCATTGCATCACTCTTCGACACTTGATATAAAACTTATGGGACAACCAGGGAGGAGAAGCTTATTACTGTTTTGTGGACTTTAGGAAGGCTTTTGATACGGTTCCTAGAGACAAGTTATGGAGTAGAATGGAAGATTTAGACATCTTGAAGGTCCTTAGAGCTGTGGTGCATAGGTTGTATGAGAGGGTCAATGCCAAAATCAGAACTAAAGAGGGTATGTCTGAATGCTTTGGCAGTGACATTGGTGTTAAACAAGGATGCCCTTTATCTCCCACTTTGTTTGGCTTATACATTGATAAACTAGAATCCTGGTTAGACAAGATAGATGGCGAAGGGGTGCATTTAGCAGGATATGTGGTGAAGCTTCTTTTGTATGCGGATGATCTTATTCTGATTTCTAAAACTGCTCACGGGTTAAGAGATCAATTAGGGGCTTTGGAGCACTTTTGTCAGGAAGTGGGGATGCAGGTGAACATCACCAAAACGAAAATTATGATTTTTTCTTTGAAGAGGAAGGAAAAACATGTTTCCTTCATTTTTGAAGGTAGTCCGCTAGAAATTGTGGAAGAATACAAATATTTGGGGATTGACCTCCACTATAAACTCAGCTGGGAGACTTGTAGAGCGAAAAGGATTCAGGGAGGGTAGAGAGCGTCATACCTACTCCAGAATAGATGCAGAAACACTAAACTTTGGGACTGGAAAACCAAGAAAACTTTATTTGGCTTGTTGGTCACACCGGTTATCCTTTATGGCTGTGAAGTTTGGGGAGGCAACATGACAAAATGCAGGAGGGGGCAGGTGGAGAGGATTGAAAAACACTTTATCACTAGCAGTCTTAAAGACAAGACCTTGGTCTCATATGAAATTCTCTTAGCGGAGGCAGGTTGTTTCCCGTTGGAAGCAGCAGAGATAACTCAGTTAATAAGTTATCTAAAGAAACTTGAAAATATAGATAACAAACGATGGCCCAAAATTGTGATGAAAGAGGACTTGGCCCGCAAAAAGAAAACATGGATGAAACATAATATAAAGTGGTTGAGTAAATGGAATATCAAGTTACAACAATGCCCCAACACCAATGTGGAAATAAAGAAGTTCGTCATAGAAAAATTTCGTACTGTGATGTGGACTAATAACATGGGCAGTAAAAAGGCTCATTACATCAAAGTGTTCAACCCAACCGGGGAACATGGCAATAAGGTATATCTGGGAGCAGCTATTAAAGGTAAAGCTAGACTATTAGTGGCCCAGTTGAGGACGGGCTCTCATCACCTCAGATGCGAGACAAGTAGATGGAAAAGGCCCAAAGAGGAATGGGAAGAAAGGATTTGCAAGTTCTGCTTGTCAGGTGCAATTGAGACTGAATGTCATTTTATCATTGAGTGCACCACTTATGATGACATTCGGGCTCAGTACATAATCAGTTCGGGAGCATGCAACATGCACAACCTTTTCGAGGAGGATAGGATCAACCAAACTGCTAGTTTGATTGTCAAGATTCACAATAGGAGGTCCGATTTAGAGAAGAATTTGGAGTTAGTTTATGACTGTGATTCGGTGGTCCCTTAGGCTATTTGGCCTCGTGGACGTCATTAAAATCTTTCATTTCATTTCAAGATATTTACTTGGTAGAAAACCTCTTTTAAATCCCAAATTATTGTAAGATACCTTATTGCTTCTTTTGATGAGTAAAAAGTAAGAACTTTTTTCATTTCAGAGGACTTGACTTGAGGTTTGATTAGTCTTACCTCTCTGCACTTTGCAGCTCCGTAAAGCAATGTCATTGTGAATTGTTGATGTAAGATGGCTAAAACATTCTTTAGGATAGAAAGTTCTTCACATTTACCAGAATTGGAAGACCCTTGAATGGATAGACTGAGTGCACATGACAAGTCTTGACACAAATAGGGAGAGGGGTTGCTCTTGACAAGTCTTTTGGATGTTTCAAAGAAACCTTGGGGGAACCATTCTTCACAAAATATTTGGGATTGGATTTTCTACGAGACTAAAAGTCCAATCCAACCTATGTTTATTGAATATAAAAGTTTTCAAAACATGTAAAAGAAATCTCTGATGTACCCTATCATAAACCTTTTTGTATCTCAATTTTAATAGCTTCTTGTGCGCCAATCACCCACCCATAATAGATCTTCTAGGTAAAAAAACCACTTTTCTCTTTTTGCCTCATATCTAGTAAGAGGAGTTTCAATCTATCAACTATTTCCTTGGCTATGATTTTGTAAATTGTACTACCTTTATGTGGATTGAATAGAGTGAATGGCTTCTTGTGCACCAATCAACCCATCCAAATTAGATCTTTTGGATGCAAAATCACTTTGTTGGTTTCTGTTTCTTATAATATATGACGAGAAGTTTCAATATATTACTTTTTTGATAATGATTTTATAAATAGTATTACAAAGAGAAATAGGTGCGAAGTTTTCAAAAAAGTTGACAACTTTTTTTGAAATGAGTGCAATAAAATTATTATTAAGATATTTCAACCTCCTCCATTTTCTCTTTAATTTTTTTTGCTGCATTCCAGACACCTTTACTAATAATATGCCAATATTTATAAAAATAGTTGGCTAGGAAACTATTATGGGTAGGAGCCTTGTTAGGATGAAGTTTCATGATTGAGAATTTACTTTTGTTTTTCTAAATTCATCATCTACCTATTCTTCAATAAAATTTGAAAATTTGAAATAGTTCTCTTTTATTCTTTTTATCATCTTCAACAAGTTCTCTTAACTATGTTTTAATTCTACGTACAAGATTTTGAAACCTTTTATCTTTAGTAGAATTGGAAAAGACTTAAGTATTCCCACCCCTATCTTGTAATCAAGTTTTTCTAGAATTTTGTCTTATAATAATTCTTCCCTCGCTAAAATCTCAAAAAATTAAAGTGTCTATAGCTATCTTGATCCATATCATTGGAGATGACAACATTTTTAAGCTTTCTAAGCTTTTCCTCAAGTTTCTCTTCCCAACAAAGATATCTCTAAAATAAATTTTGTTTTAAGATTCAACTGGTCTTTCATGGTTTTGTTTTACAAAGAGAGTGAACATTTTGTACCTTTTTGAAAAATTTCTAAATGCCACTTCTTAATATTAGTGAAGTAATTTAGATCCCCCATCCACATATTCTCAAACTTGAAAGTGTATTGTTTCTCCTTTAATTGAAGCTGAATTGGATATTGGGCAGAGTTCAAGATAAACAAGATTTGACATTCATAGAATCTTGCTAAAGGAACCCAATGCCCCCTACAAAGACATTTGTCTAACCTTTTAGTGATGTTGCTAATCCCATGTCTACGATTTGTCCAAGTGTAATTGCGATTCTTAGGGGAATGGGTTACTTATTAGTTTTGACAACAAAATGCATGAAATTCAATTGGGTTTAAAATTTAGTTACCCCTTTCTTATCTTGATTATTTAGAAGTGTTAAAGTTCCCCTCCTCCATAATGAATAAATCAAGAAAATAATATGAAATGGGAGCTAATCTTTACCACTATTGCATTTTTTAGCATAAAAATTATGGCCATAAATGTTAATAACAAAAAATTGCACACCAGAGAGCAAATACGTTACTTTGCTTACTAGATAGTTTGAAGAACTCCCCATCAACTCCAAGTTAATCTTTTTGGTCTATCAAAGATGAGCCAGTCCCCCTAAGATTCCATTTGATTTGCAAAAAGATCCTCCATATTTTTAGTTTGAACTTTGAAAGCTCAACTTCTTTGATGTTCAGTTTTGTTTCTTAAATCAAAAATATATTTGGATATGCTATATTATATAGTGTTGTACCAAGCACTTTCCATTAAGATGTTAAGGCTCCTAATGTTCCAAAAAGTTAATTAATTGCTTACTAGGAAAGGGATTTCTCTTCCTAGACCTCAACATCATGTTAATTTTTATTGACTTTCTTCTTAGGCTTAATAATTCTTTACTGTATTTTCTTCATTTTTACTCCTCCCCACAAACAAATTTGTTAATTTTAGAGGCAAGATCCCACTTGTCTCCAAAGAGTTAATTTCATCATGCCAAGTAGGAGATCCTCTACTTGCACCATATGCTTGTTATTTATAATGCTAAATCTTCCCCATCTCTATTTTCTCCCAAAACACCATTAATAACTATACTTGAAACAAACTTGTTAGGGGCAAAACCTCCTTATTGCTTTTTGAGGTCCCAAAAAGAGCCAAGGTAACATCAACTTGAACTTGAGGAAGGGATCTCTAGACATTGTGTAATGACCCAAGGTGGGAAAAAAGGGTGGGTGGTTTCTGAGCTTTTGTGTTGGCCTTGGGTAGAATAAAATCTTTTGGACCTTAAAGCTCAATTTTTTCAACCAAGCCTTATCTTTGGATTAGATTCCAATATTTACATGGATTTCTTTTGCTAGGTTAAGATTAAAACATAATGTGTATAATGACTAAAATCATTGTTGATTGCCACAAAAGTACCCATGCCGTTCCCAATCTCCCTAAAATTAGACTAAGACAAATATCGTAACAATAGGTTACATAAGCTAACCCACATTGGAGTGACAATTTCACAGTTCAAAGGATCAATGTTCGAAACCCAATCCTTGACATAGAAGCCTGCATCCATAATCTCTTTTTGATCCATAAGTTCACATTCAATAAGAAAAATAACCTTTGGGAAAGTTTTTTATTTTCACCTATGGTACCCAAATTTGTGAACACCACTTGAATATTTTTTTTTCCATGTTAGGATTTTGGCCATTTTAAGAAAAAACCTTATCTGGTAACAAAACTTGAGAGAGAATGATCATGATGCCGACTATAGGGGTCATATGATTTCATTGGATTTTGTGATTTTACATTGAAATCCTTTTCTATTTTCCATTATGAATTCTAAACATTGGGAAGGGTTTTAATGGTAGGATTGTTCTATTGAATCTAAGATTCTTGGATTAAATTTTGTTCGACTTTGAAAACCTATTCAAACAAGGCTTGAGCGAAGTGAATTTTTGCTAATTTGATTAGAGGGAGGATACTTCCTTTAATCTCCATATTATTGATAACACTCCAATCCTCGATGATTTGATAACTTGCGAGGCTTATATTTAGGGTCATTTATTCTATAATGGAGTGCTCAACCAATTTTTCAAAAAAAAATCTACCATTGATTCTCCATCTATTTATTCTAGAGGCCTTCCACTATTTTTATCATCATCTTCTATTTTTTGCACTTCCAAATAATTTCTTTTTTCTTGAGAACTATAGTCCTTCATGTCTTTGCTTTTGATCCATAAAAAAATGTTGGTTAACAAATTTGTCCTTCTAAAATAAATGAATTTTGAATCTATTTAACCCAAAAAATGAGGACACAAACATTAACAATAGTTGGGTAAGTTCTAATTAATGGAAAAAATAGGTTTTGAAGGGACCCAAAACCCTTTACAAAGAATAATCTTAAGATATAGCAATAGGAGTACACCAAACACAACAGATCAGCCAAAACAAAAGGCCACCATCCCCAAGAAACCAACCAAAAAAACTCAGCCAAAGAAACACCCACACAGCTGCAAAAGATAAAACATTGGAAATCTGCAACAAAAGATACACTATCTTTTTTTTCCCTTCAAATGAGAACGAAGGGTCATGTCAAAAGTCGAGGAGGATTTCTTAGAATTTTTGCCTTTAACTGTGATCCAGCCTTCTTCAACACTAGCAGCCATATTCTGCTAGCACAATGAATCCAGAGATGGAGAACCAACCCCCAAAAGTGGGGTTGAGTCACCTAGAGAAACAACTAGTGCAGGGCTGCCATTAGATCCAGCCAAAGGGCGATCACGAAATGGAGTAGTAATGTCTGATCCAACATCTAATAAAATACCATCCTTTCTAGAAAATCCAACACCCACTCAAACAACAAAAAATCTGGAATCACCTAGCGTAGAAAGAGAAATTTCAAGTCCAACAGCCAGGACAGGGAAAGAGCCAGCAACCCCATCAAACCCATCAGGTCTAGCAACCAGGATAGGAACAGAGCCAACAACCCCAATAGACCCTTTAAATCCAGCAATAGGGACAGGGACAGAGCCAACAACCCCAGCAGACCCTCCAGGACCATTAATATCAGGACACAAGCCAACCTTCTCACCAGCAGGTAGAGGAATGCCAGTATCAGGAGCAACCTCCACCTCAGGGTGGGAAGAGCTTTTCAAGACAGTGTAATGTTGGGTAGAAGCACCCTTCCACCAAGAAGGAGAATAATTAACTTCCCTTTGAATTTTGAAGGTACAATTCCCATATTAGATCAAATTTTAAAATATAATTAAAATATTTTACATAATAAAACATAAGAAAATTTTTAACAAATCCCTAAGTAAATAAACTAAGGTTAAGGTGGGGCATTCTGAGGGACCAGATTGACTCCATCCTTTGGTTCTTGTTGAGTAGCTTCTTCCCTAGCCTTGAAATTCCCAAGTGCTTGAGTGATTGTAGGTATCTTTTGTTAGAGTAGTCATATTATAGCTAATAATTAATTTATTTAATTATTAGTCTATTATTCTCTACACTTAAGTTAGACTCTTATTATTCTTTAGGGTTTTCTCCTTTAGGGTTTCGGTATCCTTTTTAAGGATCCCCTCTTTGTATTTTTCGGTAACTCAATGCATTGTTCATAATAGATATTGTTCTTTTGAATGTGCATATGATGTCTCTGGCTTTTTGGCCTCTATGATTTTCTTGCTTTCTGTTCTTTGCTTCTTCCACGTGACAGGGTTATGCATGTAGGTGTTCTTGGGAGATTAGTTTTTCACCTAATCTAACATGGTATCAGAGCCATCTTGCTGTTCGTTGTTCGTGTTTTGTTGAAGTGATTCAAAAGTAGGACGTTATTTTTTGCCTGCAAATTTTTTTTTTAGAGCATTTTGAGCAAAAACGGATGCCACCATTGTGTTCAGAAGACTCAGGAGAGTAAAAAATCATATAAAATTTGTATTTTTTGGCCTTCGGAGCTTCTGAGGCAATTTTTTTTTGGTTTCCAGTGCCATACAGGCACGGAAACCGAATTTTTTTTTAAAAAAATCATTTTTTAAATGATTTTTTGGTTTCTAAGCACCGCGGCTAGTGCATTTGGCTTTCGCCACCGTCGCGCCACCTCGGCGGCCTCCCAGTAGCCACCTCCGCCGTGATAGACTGCAGCTCCGCTGCCCGTGCGGCCTCGCCGCCTTCTGTAGGGTTTTGGTCACATGGGGGACCAGCCCCCGGCCCCCTACGCCTATCCATGGAGCCCCTGGTCACCCACGTGACCAGGGCTTATTTTTTTACGCCCCCAAGAGCTTTTCTGCGGTGACGGCCATTTGGCCATATCTTGTGCATACGGTATCGAATTTTCAACTTCTTTATATCATCGAAAAGATCTTTCTAAACCCGATCCAATGGCAGAGGTTTGATTCTCTGATTTTTCCGTTTTGATGGTGTTTTTTGATGTCAAAGTCTGATGTCTATTTTTGCCTTTTGGGAGCCATATCTTGCTCATCCGGACTCTATTTTTGGCAAACGAGATATCGTCGGAAAGCTGGTTTTGTGAGTTTTGCAGTGGCAGGGGTCTTTTATCCAGATTCTACCCCAGGTTCTTTATCCTCCGAGTTTTGCACTTTCGCACTCTGGCGGATTACTTGGTTTCTACAGGTCCTGGGATCTCTGCTTCTATTCTTCTGGCCCACCCTTCTTTCTGTCTTTCTGAGCATTGTATGCTTCTCTTCTGTAGCATTTTTGTTTCTGTAAACACACTAAGATAAAGTGTCTGCTTCTGCATATCTGGGATTTTGAGCACCTTGTGTTTGTTTGTATTTGCACTCAGTTATAAAGTGCCATGGGGGGTTATGATGTTTTGCCTTTTGTGTTCATCCACCTTTGTCAAGTGAGCGTATCTTCCACGACATTAGCCCATGCTGTGTGTCGGTGACACCGCCCTTTATCCTGTGCTTGCACTTCTGTTGCACTGTTGGTGTTCCCGATTCTTCTTCTTGCAGATGTTTCTGGCATTGCATTTCAATGTTCCTGTCACCCCTCTCCTTGTTCAGCATTATGGGGGGGGGGGGTTCACCTGTTGGCTCTATTGCTTCCTTGGTCCGGTTGAGTGATCTACGTATTCAATTTTTGTTCCTATGTACTAGGCAGATGCAGTGGCTAGGCACCTTTGCATTTCAGTGAGATGGTTCATCTACTATATAGACACTCGTTCATTCCTACTTTTGGAGGTCACCTCTTCGATTGATCAGCTCTTTAGACTTTGTCTTCTCTACTTGGTCATGCACTATTTCAGTGGGGGTTCCAGCAGTTACTTCTGACAGTGTTTACAGCTTGATGCTTCAGAGATGCTTTACATGCTCTTTCTTTTTTCTTGTATTCGGGTACCTGATTAGGCCTTGTTGCCGGGACCCATTGCTCTTTCATGCATTTTGTTTTCATGCATCTTTTAGTCCTTAGTTGTTTAGCTTCTCTCTAAGTTACACTTAAATGGGGGTGTTAGAGTAGTCATATTATATCTAACAATTAATTAATTAAATTATTAGTCTATTATTCTCTACACTTAAGTTAGACTTAGGCATCTTATTATTCTTTAGGGTTTTCTCCTTTAGGGTTTCGGTATCTTTTTTAAGGATCCCCTCTTTGTATTTTTCGGTAACTCAATGCATTGTTCATAATAGATATTGTTCTTTTGAATGTGCATATGATGTTTCTGGCTTTTTGGCCTCTATGATTTTCTTGCTTTCTGTTCTTTGCTTCTTCCATGTGACAGGGTTATGCATGCAGGTGTTCTTGGGAAATTAGTTTTTCACCTAATCTAACATCTTTGAGCTAGGGAATTGTAACATTCTTAGTCTCTAGCTTTCACAAAATTTTAGTTTTACAAATATTACCTATCTTGCCTGCTAAACTTGCTAGATGATTCTCATACCAAGATTAGGTTGCATCAATTTCCACCAACTTCTTCACGTCCTTTTGCAAAAGGCTTGTTTGCTGAACAATCCTTCTAGTTGCTTTCACATTCCTCTTTCAATCCTTCTATTGATGTTTCACTAGTATTATCATTCTTTCTTCAAATGCACTCCAATGTTTGAGAGTTCCTTGTGAATATTATCTCTAATGCAGTTGCATTCCTTCAAAAATTTGTTTTGATCCCTCATGTTATGATTCCAAAAATAGTCTTTCCACTCAATGCTTTTTTTTTTCCACATTATGCAATGGGGATCATCAGTACTCGAAACAATTTGTTTTCTACTCATTTATCCAATTCCATGTCCAAGATATCCTTCAATTATTTATCTACCTATAGTCAAAGGGATTCCTCGTGCTTAGCATTGGCTATCTTCGTATTTATGACATTCCTCAACTAATCATAGATTTTCTTAATTTTCTCATTGAATACAACCCCTTTTGCCTTTATAACTTTCAACCACTCTTTAGGGACAGTGCCAATATAAGATCTCTCCTTCTCTACCTTTCTTACCATCTCTTCACCAATTATTGAGCTTAGGTTAAGAGTGTATTGGCCTAGCTTATTGGTTGATGAGTGGGGTCAACTAGAGATTTGATACAATCAGTCAAAAGTTGGACAATTTTTTTTCAAATCATACTTACCCTTCTTGTCACTTGAAATTTAATAACATCATCCCTATTTGGAGGCTCTAAATCAATTTTAGTCATTCATAGTGCCTTGACTAGTCTCTTTCTAAGCTGAGGGATAAGCCATTTATACAAAATTAGTTCTAGTATTACTATCCTCCATCAATTTGGATGTAGTTTCCAACTTTTAAGGCTTATAAGATGCTTGTAGCAACTGATTTACAATATTTGCATTAGGTTGATTGGTTGGGACTTTAAGAAAGAGTATTCTCTAGCCATTAGGGTGAAGAAGGGGTACCTACATCTCTCGTTTCAAATTGAGTTCTTGGAGAAATGAAAGCTCTTCTTAATGGGGGGTCTTGGTGACATTTTGTGAATTAAAATAAAAAAACTAAAGAAGGTTTATCTTTGAGAAGACTTCTCTGTTACATTATGAGCATGTTGGGTGGATTCATGCTAAGGACAAGATAAATCAATGGATGTTTCCTCTATCTCAACCTCTTGTTTCCTTTCCTCTATCTCCCTTTCTTGTTTTCTATTGTTTCTCTAAGGAGGCTTTGAGTAGGAGGTATTGCACCTAATGAAGAAACTGATTCACTTGGATTGATTTGCTCTACAACACTATGTTTTCCTTGTGGTTGTACTTTTGAAGCCTCAACCTTCTTAGAAATCTATTCTCAAGCCCTTAGGACTACATCAAATATGGTCTCAATGTCACTTGGATCTCCAAGTTCCCAATCTATGGGTACAATTGGCTGCATTTGGGTATAGATTAGACATATGACATTTGATTCATCATCTTCTTTCTACCTTAGAGATATCCTAATATAATATGAACTCAACAATTTGTTTGAGTGAGTCTCATCCAACTCCTCCTTACCTCATAATCATTTGCACAATCATACCAATAATCTCTGAGGTGTGGAATGCGATAAAAACTAGAGCCTAACTACAAATTGTTTGTAACAAAGTCTTCACCATCAAAAGTAAATTTTCTCTCATAAGTTTGAGTAGGGAAATTTACTACATCCCTCTCAAGGTTAAGGGCATGAAATTGAGATTTATATAAGTAATATCCAAGACCAATTAGGAATTGGATACTACATTCTTCCTCTCAACACATCTTTTATTTACTTGATCTACATAACTACAAAATTCAATGAGGAGAAGCTATCCTCAACATGCTTAGGCAAATTATGAGGCATTCCATCAAAACCATACATCCTAATATATGTGAATCTCTAAAATTAAATGAACTAGCTACCAAATCAACTAATCAACGAAATTGTCTTAGGAGAGATCCTTTGGCCCAAGTCTCCTTGTAGCTCTCTAACTAGCCTCCTAGTGAATGCATCATTGAATCTCATGATAACTTTTCTCTAATTGCAAATCAACATAGTAATCATATAGCTAAACATTTGCATCATAAACCTTAGTAAAGCTAAGTCTAGGCCATTGTCTTGTGCAAGCTGGAGCATAAAAGATATACGAGGATGTGAAAAAAACTTGCTTAGAGGAAGGATAGTTATCATATGGTACAACTAGTTACTAATAAGTGTTGCCTTGTCTAAGTATTGTTCCTTGACAATACATTAACATTACCCTTTAATCTATGTACCAGTACCACCATATAAGATATCTCCTATGCAAAGTTAGATTTGTGTAGTCTCTTAGGCAACTAAGACTTGTCCTTCTTTGGGATAGAAAACCATTCTTTGGCTATCACATTCTTGTATTGCCCCTTCTCTTTAAAAAGTCAATGAACTAATAGTAAGTCAAAAGTTGCATAAAATTCTAAGTCATACAAATTTGTGTTGAAAAATAACTTGTTGAATACTTCTTGCTATTATTTAGGCAAGTCACCGAGTTAGCTTCAAACTTTTGCCTTTGGAAAGCATAGATTTGACCTTTAGAAAAATCTAAAAAACACATCCACCAATCATGCATGAAAATCACATCTATTGTGGGATCAACTACCAACTTCACTTTGAGTTCATCAATGTGGGATCAACAACCAGCTTCACCAACAACAAAAAGAAGTAGACTAATAAATGCAACCCACTATTGAAGGCCACTATCAACTTTCCATGACATGATACTTTTTTTTTCCCAAAAGATAACTATTTTATTAAATTTGTAGTTGTAGTGAATGGCTTTAGAGTCCTAATAGAATAAAAGCACTATAATTTGTATGCACACATTACTAGATTATAGCAACACAATAATTTTAGGAATATTTGGAAATAATTTGACATGTGTTATTAAATGATTATGTCTTAACCAAACTACTTAAAATTTAAACTATAAAATGAAATAAAAAATACATTTTAAAAAATTTTGTACATTTTGTAGCCCTTTCATTAATTACTTTTTTTAAGCCCTTAATACAAAGGTAAATTTATTATGCCTATTTTTTTCTTCCTAACTTATGCTTTTCAAATGCGCAACTGAATTAAAAATATAATTTGTGATACCTATTTAGTTGACTCCATCCATTCTACATATTGGGTTTTTGTTTTATCAAAATTATAGATTCAGGACACATTTTCCATCATTAAATTAAGTCACAATGACAAAATTTTGTATGACATTGCCCCTTGAAATTAACTTTTCAAAAAGTATAGGTTTTAATATATATTATTTAAATTTTCTTAATTTTCTATTTTCAATTAGCGTAAGTTTATTATCAAACATAAAGACCTATATTCAACAGAGATGAAAAAACAACTAGAATAATGCAATTAACCTTCGTATCCATGTCCTTTCAACAAAAAATAATAAGTTACATATATAACAAAAAAATCATGCATATGAACAAACATGCTTAAATTATAATCAATTTTAATTTAAGAATAATAAATAAAATATATAACAGATAATTACATAAAAAAATGTGCACTAGATATTAATGTTAATGATCTATGCCAAAGGAATTAAAAATATCTTATTTCTAGCTTAAGTTATGCATTACAAGAAAATACCACTTATCAAAAATATTATTAAACACAAGAAACAATTTATTAACTAATATTTAAAAAATGAGAAATTATTTTTCAAAATTAAAAAAGATTTAGAATTTTTATATAAACTTTCACAAATCAATATTTTGCATTGTTTTCAAAGAGAAGAATAATTTAAAATATATCGATTTAAATGGCCAACTTAAGTAAAAAAGTGAGAGCAATCTTTATGTTGTCACCCATAAGCCACACATTTAAATGATAGAGGTGTATTTAGGGTAGAAGGTATGGTAACTAGAGATTGGTTAAGATAACTGTGGCATGTATAGGCACATGATGTAAGAGTGGATGAGGTAATGATTTAAGTCCAAGGTTTGGAACAATCAAGATAGCTAAGAGTTGTGGTAGTGGTTGAGGCAAAAGTGAATTGGCTTAGTGGGGTGATTAAAGGATCACTAATTGTAGATGAAAGGGGTTTGATAAAAGATGCACCAAAAGTAAGATCCTTGAGGGTTTTACGATTCTTTAGATGGATACATGCACTAACTTTAAGAGATGGAACAAGTTTAAAATAAATTAGTAAAGTATTTGACCCAATTTTTTGAGTTGCAAATATATTCTGAAACACATCCACTAGTTGAATTTTGAAATGTCTCTAATGATTCCCACTCCTTGAAGGGCTCTCGCCCCTACTACATTGAATCTGGTCGCGTCTGGTGTTGATGCCTGCGATGGGGCGCAACAGGGCATCTCTTCCTTTGCTCCATCCCCTAGTGCGGGGGTTTGGTGCCTGTGAAAGGAGTGTTTGTTGACATTGGTGCTTCTAGTGCTAAGGTGGTGTTTGCTGGGTCGGGGGCTTTTGGCTCTTTTGGAAGACTTGGGTTTGCAAATACTATGAATTCCCCCAGCCCCCCCCCCGCCAAAAGGTTGTTGAACGAAGTTTTTCTCGGGTTGTCAGCTCTGTGCTGTTGTTCCTCCAAAGGTAAAATCTCAATCTCTATCTTGTGCCAAGATCTCCCTTGTGGTGGTTTGTGGCCTTGATGTGGTGGAAAATGTGAACTTCTACCAACGTTGTGGGTTAGTTTGTAGATTTGATGATTTTTGGCCTTCTCTAATGGACCTTCATTGTTGGTTGATGGATTTTTGGAGGCCCTTGGTTTCTAGTAATATTGGGCTTTTCCCTTTTACTAAGGGGATTTTTATTGTCGTTTTTATTTCTTCTGATGATCAAGATCTGGCATTGAGCAAGTTGCGGGCTTGGGGGACTCACTTTCTTTCTGTCAAACCTTGAACAATCTCCTTCAACCCTCTTATTGAACCACTCAATGTGCGTTCAGTGTGGGTTCACCTTCCCAATCTTCCCCTTCATTTTTGGGAAAATTCTTGTTTTGAGGTTATTGGTAACTCTATTGGTCATTTTTAAAAGGTGGATGATACCACAACCACCATGTGTCTTTCTATCTTTGCACACATTTTGGTTGACATTGATATCTCCACACCTCTTCTTGGAGATGTGGTTCATGGTGGGGGATAGGCCATGGACTTAATTGGTGGATTATGAGGGCCTCCCCTTTTGATGTTGCCGATGTGTCTATATTGGTCACTTGGCAACAAATTGCTCTCTTGCGTCATAAGGGCACTACCACTTGGTGGAAGGATGCCAATGATGATCAATCAACTGTTCTAACTTTTGACTCTTCCTCTGATGATGCTTCATAGGCTAATGATGACTCCCCTCTAGATGATGTGCTTTCTGCAGATCTAGCTTCCTCAATCCTTGTGGATCCTACTCCACCTCTTGCAGTTGGTGCAACTCCCTTCGGTCGTGTGGACCCTTCTTTATTAGCTACTCCTGATTGACTCCAACCTTTAATTGACAATGTGTAGCCTTTTCAACACTCTGCCCCATGTTTGACAATCCCATAATGTTTCTCCTCCCCATGTTGTGGGTGAGTTGTCTACCCACTTTTGATGTGGGTTACTAGCAATGTTGCTAGTGTGCTATTAATGGTTTGTTCTCAACCTTGTTGTAAATGGCCATTTTGGTTTGTCTTTGTAAGGGTCAACACCCTTGTTTTGCTGCTTTTAATAATAAAAAACATATTCACTAGTTATTTAGTAATTTTTGCATTGGCCAAACTAACAAATTCTATTGCAAAAGTCTTGATGTTTCACATGAGCTTCATGATCATAATCTTCTTGGTAACTTATAACCTTACGATGACTACCATCAAAGATTTCACTATTATTTGGGCATTCGTAGCCTACTTGCGAATGCCTTGGTTATTTATTCACCAACCCATACACACCCTCTTCACCTTCAATGGCAACCATGAAGTTGACACCAATGTCTTTAATGTCAGGGCATATAGTGGAGTTGCCTAGATATCTAGAGTAGTAGGGAAGAGGGCCCCAAGATTGCAGTTGGCCAAAATGAGCCTTTTTGGAGCACTAAAAATGTCATATCAATGTTTATTCGTAAATGAATTTTATAAATTAAAAAAAAAACAACCAATTATGTGATGCCACATCAACACATCAATAAATATTACTTAGTGCACAACTATGGGTCTTACTTTTTTTTTGGGACCATTTTAGACACTTAAAAAAAGCATGCTAACTTGTCTACCCAAAGAACTAGTGTAGACTATCCACCTTCAAAAACTTTTCCAATATCTACAAAAGATTTTGGTAAACACGAAGTTAGTGTGCTCCACTATAAGACACTTTCCCCTAATGACAAGCCTTACTGGGTTTGAAAGATGCAACCTAAATTTGGAGAAGCAACAAAGCAAACACAAAATTATGAGGGTAAGCTATTGGAGCTGAATAAATGTAAAACAATGGTATTTGCTGTCGATCTACAAGTCAAACTGCTAGCTTCCTAGTCAAGATTCATAGCAGGAGGTCAGACATAGACATATGGAGATAGTTTAAGGCTATGAGCTTTTGGTCCCTTAGACTGATCAGTCTTGTGGACGCCATTAAAATCATTCATTCATTCATCTGCCATTGCAGTTCTCCCATGTGAGATAACCACCCGTGCCAGCAACCAGAAAAACTCTCTAAGGAGTTCTGATGTAGAACTCTACAAAATACATAGTGGCACCCAGGGTCATCGCAAAGGTAAATTTCATGCAGGAGATAAGAGTTGCAGTTGGTTGAAAATTGAGCTCATATTAATCTTTTCTGACGAATGTAAAGAGTGTTTTAAAAAATACTTCAGGTTAACTTTTGGTTGATTGGGGAGGACACAAATTAAAAAATAAATAAAATTTGACCATGGCAGTTTGATAGGTGGTTTATTCAAAGCATTATTGTGACTGTTGACTGCCGATAGTTACAGAACTACGACGGAAGGCAGAAACTTTACAATGCATAGGTGAGGACCACTTTAAAAAAGGAGTTCAATGGGCCAAATAAGTTCAGACTAGATAAACACGTTTTTCAATTAATGTGCAACTGTTGTTAATATAAATTGAATCAACTAAAATCCAAGATTACTAGATTTACTAGTTGATATTAAACTAGCAGTTACACGTTCATTTAGGATTTTTTAGTCGCTTATATAATCTGGAGAGAGAAAACTGGCTGGTTGGACTCTTTTTTTCTTTTTTTTTAATCTTTTCAAGTTGTCAAACATAAATGTGCCACAAATTTAAGAGGGGAATTTGGAATGAATTTGGTTAAGTCCAAGGATAAATTGACATACTCTTGAAATAACCTTTTTTAGAAAAATGTTGGGAGGAGAAAATACCATTGAGATTATTATACAAAACCATCCAATTCTAAACATACATAGAGATGGCAGAAAAAAGAGGAGTGTCATCATGACATCCCCAATTTGAACTCTTATTGTAATATTTATTTTGAGAATCTACTTTTGTTTTTGCTTTCAAAGCCTTAATTGCTTTCCTGAGAGCTGTACTGCAATTGCAATCCGATCAACTCTCTAGAATATGAATAGAAAGTTACCCTTACAGATTGTGTTGATTTTATATATTTATTCCCTTTTTGGTGCAATGGTCACATCAATATCTTATTGGTGATTACTGATTAGAGAAGCTAAAAATGAGTGGTAGCCAATTCAAATGAGTGATTAACATGCTTTCCCAGATGAACCAAACATGCGCATCTTTTCTGCAACAACAGTCTGCATGCACTCCTTTGCAAATGACATCACATCTATCAAATCCTTCTTCGGGGTTCGGAGGGCATTCATGTAAGCGCTTCGAACTTCGGTATTGACATTGAACTTTCTCACTCCAAGATCTATGCAGGCCTGCCAATGAACCCATAAATCTCAGTGACTACCATATTCATGACAAAAATATTCAGAAAATGTAATCAGCTCCCTTAGAGGAATAAAATTTAGATTATCAAAATATTATCAACAAAAGGTCTTAAGGCTTTTTGGATAGGCAGATCCATAATCACATTTCTAATAACGAGGATGACATAACTGAACTGCCATTTTGCCTACTATTGCCATTCCATTAGAGTTATCAAAATCTGCATTTTTAAGACATTACAATCAATTTGACATTTCTAGAGACACCATCTTCCAACTATCAGTTTAGCCATTCAAGTAGTGGTCCCCTTTTTGTCTTCTTTAAATTTTCTTCTGGAGTAAACATCTGAAGGCCTACCTTCACAAGTTCTTCAGGCAATCCTGAAGCTCCATGCAAGACCAGAACAACTCCCTTTTTCGATGCAGTAGCATGTAGTTCCTGGAATGGAAAAAGATAAGGCACAAACATATTCTACCATTAGAAGTAATACCTTAATTTTTTTTTAACAATTTTACAAAGTTCATACAAGAACTCCAGTCCAACACAAGTTTTCTTCGTGATAAAATCAAAAACAAAAATGGTTTGTCTACTTTTAAGATTTTAAACAAAAAGCACAATAACAAAGAATTTTTTTTCATTCTTCTTATAAGGAGAAATAAACACATTATAGGCATTTTTTTGCAGAATGTTAATGTCCTAAAGTGTGCTTCCAACATTTATGAATGTGATGACAACTAGATTCTTTACATATCAATAAGCACTTGGGCAAACCCTTGAATTTATTTTTTCCGTTTCAAACCTTGTGATGGACAGTCCCATTGCAAATAATGCAAAAGTGGTTTTTACTCACGGTTTGAGTAAACAATTCGTTAAGAAAACCAAGCTTCAAATCCTAGGACAAATCTGTTAAAAGTCAGTTCATAATAAAAAGTATTTCCTTTCATATACAAGTTGCCATGAAAATGGTCATCATCAATGATACTAACAGCAACATAGTTGTAAGTTTGTAACATACAAACAGAGAAAGAAAAATGCATCACTCATCACCACACCGAGTCACAATTTCCTCCGAACTAATTCATTTCCCAGCCTGTTTCTAAGAATGGAAATGGAACAGCAGAAAAGTACAGAGATTCAAGGTAAGTAAACCTTTAAAAAAGTCCTGACAAAATAATGTAGTTTTCCTAATATGAAACAGAAGAAACATGCAAGCAGTTGGTTACAAAATCAAATCATCACCCTATATACATACTGACATCGCTATACAAAACAAAAACTAAATACAAACAGGAAATGCCTAGTGATATCGACATTCAGTTGGCATTTACAAAATAGGTTTATCAAAAATCTTGTTCTAAATTATGTTAGCATTTCAATTGTCTCTTTTGAGACAACTCAAACCAAAAAAATCTGGGGTAAAACCTTTTTGCATATTATGGAGGGAAGCTCTCTGATATCTAAAACTAACCTAGACATTAAGATATAGACAAAATATAAATTTATAAACACTAACACTATGATCTCTTGGGGGTATTTATGTAAAATGAAATAGTCGCCTATTTACTTGTCATTTTGCCTTGAGTACAAGCATAAAATTGGTAATAGCCCTTCTTTCACAGGTGAGATTTATTGATTTATGAATGAAGGCAACTAATCTAAACACAGCCACCACAACTTCTTATTGACTGAAACAGATTAGATGTAAACAAGATTTCAAAGCGATAACAACTTTCAACATGGGATGACACATAATTCCAAGGACCAAATAACTAAGTTGCAAGAAATGCTACTGCTTAGATAAAGAAACGATATCATACAATGCTTGACAATGTTATTCAATTTCAATTTCAATTTCAGCAGCACGAACACAATGTCAACCATCGTTAAGAATAACAATTTCAGCAGCATAAGCATAGCATCAACCATCATTAAGAATGTTTTGTGCCCAAAGGTTAAAAGAAGCCCAAGTTTGGGGACTTATGAATATAATCATATTTTATCTCAAAAGTAAGTTTTAAAGCACAAATAGTTAAAGCTCCAAAAAAAGGGAAAGAAAGTACTTTAAAATAAAACTACTCCTTAAAAAATAATAATATAACAACTAACTAAAACAGCCTAAAAATAAGCCCTGATCCTCTGCCCCAAAATAGGAAATGCCAAAAACAGCCATTGCCAAAACCAGCAATTTGATGCATAAACACCCATGGTGTTTCTAAGTAGCTTTCCATACTGAAATTTGTCAAATCCTTTGAAGAGTAGTGAAACCCTCACTGTCAATCTAACTTCACCGATATAACTTAGATGACTGAATGCATAGATTGATTTAGAATGTTTTTTATGATTTTATGATTATTTCTTTTTCTGTATCTACTATATTCTTTTTGCAGACATTTCTTTTTCTGTATTTGAGGTCCACTACAAGGAACATTCTGAATGGTTATTGTATTTGTAACCTTTGTTTGAAATATGCTATCTGTTTATTGAGGTCCATTATATGGAACATTTTTTATGGTAATTGTATTTGTAACCTTGTTTGAAATATGCTATCTACCAATCTATCACCATTTTATAGTGGAAAGTAATTCTATCATAGATCTAGAATCTTGTCCCGATCCCATGTAGAAGTCATGCATTATCAATGGTAATTGTGTGAATGATCATATATGTTAATTAAAACTTGCAATATTTGCTAACTGAAATCCATATTGCAATGGAAGATGTTTGAAATTCATGAGAATTGGTATATTTATAGGGAATAGGTGAGGTCTCCACTCCACCATTGACAGAAACTAAGAAAACCTAATGATTCTTACCTTGAGGTAGGAAATTCTGAGGTGCCAAGGATAATCATCTTGTGCCCATAGACATGGTAAAGGGATGTGCAGTAGCTTGATAGCTACTTCCTATATTTATGTGACAGAAATCACTGTTAGTGATGTTGATGGTCATATGAAGGTCTCCATCGGATGTCTTACATGCACATAACATTAAACATTAGATGCAACCAAGTGCTCATAACAAAAAGAAAAATCTTCTCTTATTCTAAAGGACAGAGTTCCTTCTGGGATAAAAACTTATTGGTCATCCGACTAATTCAAATGATCATACCAGGAGAGAGATATGCTAGTGCATCTATAATTACCAAGTAAATGTAAACTTGAAGTCTTTGAAGTATCAACCAACTAAAAACAATGACAAGGTTGATATTCCTTTTCTCAAACTTTTGTTTTCTAATCTATGAAGGTGAATTTCCTCAGTTACTGGGTTCTGCTATTTAGGCCTGGGTCCTGGTACTGGTATGATTCGGGTACTTGTTCTTCTTGGGTTCTTTGTGGTTCCTTCTATGAAGGATCCACGGCAAACTTGAGCACCCAGGAAGTACCCGAGGGCAGTAGGTCAGTTTATGTACGTATTTATGATATGTTCATCAGCACACTCTTTGTATCAGCTTTAGATAGTGTCTTGCAACAGTTTGGTAATATTATTCAAGTCAAAATTAGTCTATGTAATACCCTTAGTCTATGACAGTAGTGAACATCAATCTACTTCAATTCATTTGAAGGTCAGGGATATATTTTTTATTTGTAGATCTCAGTACATTATTGTTGATAGATTTGTAACAACCAGCCCATTGTTCAGAATGATGTCAATTTGTTATGCATGAAATCTGAAACTATATCAGTATTTCAAGTAATTTTATCATACATGTAATTTAATTGGCAATTATGGATTTTTGAGTATCACTCTTCATTTTATATTTATAACTTCGCTGTTTTCACATGTGTGTGTACATGGACAAACCTGAACCAGAACCCATACCCGAGGATTTTTTTTTTGGCTGAACCCGAATCGGCAACTTAGTGAATTTCACCATACACCGAGTTTTTATAATGCTCATGAGTATTACCTATCAATTTTCTGGGGAATGAATGGTTGCACATGTACTGATGAAAATGTTACAAAAGGCTAATTCACAAGAAATTAGCCAGAAGAAATCAAAGATGTTATGAAAGAGGTACTGATAAAATATTTTGAGTGGTGTAACTGTAAACAGAACAAAGTAGATGGATCAAAACAAACAAGCAGGACAATTATAAAATATTAAGGTGGTGTAACAGAACAAAACAAAAGAACAACAAAATTATTTAATAATTTTAATAACTAACTGATTATAAAGTCCAGTTCACCTTAAGAAGATCAAGCCTAAGATTGGGTCCACTTGGAGGATATTTTCCATGAACGTTCCCAATGCATACAGCAAGAGCATCAACTCCTGTTTGACTTAAGAACTCTTCAGCCTGAAATGCACGAAGGAAATTAGAGGCTGAGCAAAACTTACACTTTTCAAACATAATGAGTAACAGTTACAACGTGCTTTACATGATTCCTTATAGTAGTAAGCTGTATGAATGATTATAAAAATATGACTCCTTGAATCATCTGACCTGGATCAAATCTGTAAGCTTTGCCTCATACTCCTCAACTGTCAGATTATCTTCTGTACCTGATAATCGCCCTAGTTCAGCTTCCACTGTAATGTTCTTTGCATGGGCCATGGTTGTTATGTATTTAGTATATGAAATATTCTCACTGAAAGATAGATGTGAACCGTCCACCATTACTGAGTCAACACCCTAATAAACAATCACATACACGACACCATGACTATGAAGTATGAAAGTAATTGCACATACAGAGATATTCATTCAGTGTAGTTACGAGGATTTATTTCTGATAACTCCAAAAGCCTCCATAAGTTATGATGGACAATTACATTTTAAGAAAAAAATGCAACCACTGTAATGATATCACCACGGAACAGGTGACAGCACAAGCATGCTACTGTATGATTTGTTTCTTTCTATAAGGTTCAACTGAATCATTTATGCAGATACTAAGAGATATTTCAAATCTGAAAAAGTTTTGTGATACCATCCATATAACATACCATCTCCAAAGTCTCAACCAATTCCTGCTTTTCAGTTCCATGATCAATATGCACTGTGATTGGAACCTGTCAAAGTGAGTTTTATGTTAAGCACTGTTCAGAAATGAGACAAATTTAACTATTAAAGAAGAAAATTGTGATAATTCATTATGTTATATTACTGAAAAGACTTTGTTTCACACTTAAATAGGACAGAGAACAATCATTTCATTTTATGGATGCCATCCTACATGAGATCATTCATTTTGATTGAACTTCTAGCTTAAGGGCTAAAATGGATTGTGAAATTGCGAAGCATCTTCATAGCTACTTATGTAAATCTTGTGCAGCTCAAATGGTAGCAGCAGTTCATCGAGTAACAATAGAAAAGAAAGCAGTGGTAGTATTTTAAGTCATTACTGTAGGAGTGACTGAAATGCTGAATGAGAATCCCCTTGTGGATATCCATGACGGGATTGTTTTCCATTTACCTTTACATAATATTCAAAATACTCCTGGGTTCTCTGATCCTATGCCAGAGTAAACTCAAACTTGAAAATGGACAGGTTAAATGTGTCATGATTTGATAGTAGTGATATGGTCAAACAAATACCTGGAACAGATCACTTCCTACCATACAAATTTCTGCTGTTGCACTTCAAAATATTTTGATAATATTTGTTTCTCATTGTAAGTCCTATACATACATTACACTACCATTTTATTTTATGTGACTCTGCATGGAGACTGCCTTTTGTTCCATGCAGGATCTTCCTTTTTAAAAGCACTTGTAATATTCATAAGACCTATTTGCTCTATAAAATAAGTAATTCCAACACGCAAAATATGTTTAATTGTTTTTGCAATGATATTTTTAAGTTATGTACACAATATGATAAGCTTCCCGGATACATACAGCAGCATGCTTTGCAGCAGAGATACAACATGCAACCAAAGGTGCTCCCCCATGCTTAAGTGCACTTGGATGGATCTGTGAATACAATAAGAATAACTTGAGCTCAGCAGAGACCAAAAGAAACGCCTCATTCAAAAAAGGCTACCTAGTACAATTATGTTATTAACTAAGCAAGTAAAATTGTCATTAGTTTTGATTATTATACTAACAAATAAACATCACCTTGGGTGTCCTTTTATTGTGGCTCACATGATATAAAAAACAAGTCATGTAGTGTGGAGTTCGATGGAAGTGTAGCTACAGAAGAGATGGACTTCTAAGCATTTATAGATGAACTTGGTACTAAAGTAGTAATGGGGGTTACTGGATGCTGATAACCTTAATCCCAATCACTGTTTTTGTTGAATCCTCTTCTAATTTGTCTTTTGGAATTTTCTGGCTAAACTATCCTATAACAAGAAAAAAATACAATTGTAAATAACTTAACCTGCAAAATAGCTGGGCTTTTTTCAGCCTCAGCTGCTGCTACAACAGCTGCAACTGCCTCAAGATTGTATACATTGAATGCTCCCACAGCATATTGATGTCTTTCAGCTTCCTGAAGAAATAAGTTAGCATTCTCCAGTAAATACAGTCTTAAATTTTAAAAGAAATCTATGCAGTGATTACAAGCTCTTACCAGAAGAAGATCTTTCGTTGAAGATCTTGCCGGAACAGCCCAATTCTTAACAACCTGAGCCAATGCATCATTACCCCCAACATTACCTGTAGGAAAACTTATCAGCACTTGCATGGGAGTAGACTTACAGATTGGAGGGAAGTTATTTGCATTTTTTCGAGATACCTGGAAACACAATGTAAGGAACACCAGGGTGTCTACTTTCAGGTCCTAGCTTCCATAGGGGAACACCAGCCAAGGCTTGTCCAACCACCTCTGCATGACGTGCTCCCATTGCTTTGGTGGCTAGATCTGATGATGTGATACCTCCCTAAATAGAAATAAAGCAAAACCCGTTGCAAAAGGTTTTTATTAATATTTCATATTACTAATAGCAAAATGCACCCACTGGTATCAATTCAAAACGACCTCCAATATGTATTATTTTGGCTTCATTCTTATCAGGAACTCTCTATTTTATTCCTATTTGCTTGATGTGGGAAATACTGGTTTTCTTTATCACGCATTTATAATAAATAAAAGTATTTGCACTTTTCAACAGAGATAATGTAGAATAATCCAGAGGAAGAGGTTTTCATGGATAATATTGTAATGTCCCCATTTTTTGTGAGCATCATAGTTCGTGGGATTAGTCTATTATTTAACCCTTGTAGGCTAATCAAATGGATAGAGGGTCTTTGTTGGCAGTGCCAAAGGCTATTTTCCCACTCTAGAGGTCAGCGATGTTCATGTTTGCTCTTCTTTTGGGTCATTTTGGTACACTTACTATTTATAGTAAGTCATTTATCCAACATTTCTACATTTGGCAGGGCACTTGGACCGTCCTTAGTTGCCGTGATGACCCTTGGCATCTTTGTTGATTAGGTATTCAGGGATTTACTAATTATAGCAGGTCAAGGGTTGATCGAGATGGACCCTTACCATTTTTAATAAGATGCACAGTGGATACAATGGTTAACTCTCAGGTTCAATCAGAATTGAGAATTAATGATTAATGATGGAGTTATAACATTATAATTATTATTAAAGTTATATATATACATTAAAGTTATACTTTAATAATAATTAAATATTACGTGCATTTCATTGATAAATTAAGTGGACTTTATTTAAAAGGGAGTTTTAAATGTTTTAAAAGTATACTTTATAATAAGTGATAAAGTGTTATTTAAAAGGGAGATATAAGTGTTTAATAAAGCATACTTTATATTTTAATGTGTGCATCAAAAGGAGGGGAATATAATTAAATGTTATATTTCAAATGCAACAAAAGCAAATTCACTTGTAAGTTATGAGAAGTGTATCCATGAAGCCTCATGATCGATTTATTACTTGGGAATTATAAAAGCCAAAGGCAAAAGAAAATGGATTCATTCATGATTGTGTATTTGCTTGTTTGTGTGGACAAGAAGTTGAAACAAGGGTTTCAGATTCTGAGCTTGAAGAATTGTGAATTCTTCCAAGTCTTTTCAGCATAGTGAATTGGTGAAACACCCAACGAATTATGCTGGGTGTTGGCTTCATACAGAGGCCAGAATTGCTTCAATCAGTTGCAGAAATTAATGAGAAGTCCATTTAATCTCAGGAAACATTGCAAGGTAAGATGCGTTCGCTATAGCAGATCGCAGCATTAGAAAGAGGCTGCGTATGGAGTTTATGTAGCCGCAGGTTATTAAGGCAGTGGCATCCAATTTAGTGGCAGCGATTTATATTAAAAGGGCCTGCGTTTGATATCAGTGAGGCTCGTTTTGACTTGTGGGAGCCTCCCATTAATGATTGGAAGCTTTGGCGCCATCTGATAAACATTTCCAGGAAGCAGAGAATCAAATTGGGGTGACAGATATTTAATGCAATCAGCTACAGGTTACTTCTATAAATTTTGAATAAATTTCTTGTTCATGTCATTACCTTTGTAAAATACATTCTTTGGAAATTAGCATATAAGATTGTCTTGTGCAAAGTTAGCATTATAGTTAGAAATTCCAAGCATTGTTATTTTGGTAATTCCATATATTGTCTAAAATTCCAAAAGGAAGCATAAAGTTTGGAAAAAACATAAAACTTTGCAAAACAATACATTCCGGTGACAAAGTGTTGATGTATGTAGCATCGGTCTGATCAATAAAGCTGACTATATAATTATTATGAGAATTGAATTATTAATATATATATTAATATATTTAATAATTGATATTATTTATATTAATATATATATATATATGAAAGTTAATCTTTTATTTATTCTTATAATGATTATATAGTAAAATTAATAAATTAGATTAATGAATAAACATGTCCCATTAAGGGACATGTCTCTTCTTGTCTTTGCCATGTATATATACAAGAGATCGGTGCATTTGGAAAGTACATACTTTTACGGCAGTGCTATTACATTTGCAGCGATCTTAAACTTAACATGGTATTAGAGCCAAATTTGCAAATGGAAGATAAGAAAAATGATATTGAAAGTAAGTCAGAAAATATAGTTAAGAATTTCTCTTATGCACGGGAACACCCTTATCCACGGCTTGTAGTGTTGGAGCGGATAGACAGAATGGACGATGATATCTCCAGTAATGGACTCATTTCCTAAACAGCAATGTGGTTTTATATTCAGAGTGCTTAAGGAGCCTTTTGACATCTGCGTGAGAAAGGGGAAGTGCAACAAACAGAGAGCAACGATAACAGGGACGGAAATCATATATCGCAAACATCTTCAACAGGAGTTTTAGGAGGCTCGGGAAACATAAGGAGATTGATGGGCATCGCTGTTGATCATGGATGCTGGCGGCAATCATATATTGATAGGATTTGAGGAATAAAGAAGGCGAGTCGAAGAAAAATGTCCGCTCAACAACAATTACATCTGATCGATAAACTGCCAAGTTGAAGACAATCCTTAACAGCAACTACAAAGAAATGATAGTAAGCCAAATCAGTGACTTATGGTATCGACCAAGTCTAGATGACTGGGGCAAATATAGAGTTAATGATGAATATTTTGAACACAGAATGATATTGTTGAAGAAGACATAAGACTTCAGCGATCAGTTGCTTATGGTTATCAAGTGATACAATACGATGACATAGAAATCCGAACATTACAAAAGGGAGCAATTAAGAATCAATGAATAGTCACGTAAGCTACAGGTCAGCATGAAGGATACACGATGATAGGAAGCGGTTGATATGGACAATCCATATGGTGCTAGGACTCTCCATTATTATAATTGCTATTTCCATATAAAATTAATAATTCATATGGTGCTCGGACATCCCCATAATTTAGAATGGAATGTTTCAGCAATAATATTAGGAAGCGACTATGATCAGTAATAACATGTTCCCTTGTCTAATGATTATCAGAGCAAATCGCAATACCTTTACAACTCAGCTATTAATATTTCAGAAACAGGCAGCAGGTACAAGTTGGTGAGTTAATGCGTAATGGGGAATAGGACTATGAGTTAATGTTAATGGATGCGCCTCTTGACTTCATTCGAATATGAGGTCATTGTATTCTAAAATGACGCAACAAGATCATAAATAAAATTGGATATCGATACAACGATCAAATATAAGATAGTCGATAAATATAAATATATACGGAGATATATAGCAGATTGTGTGTTTACCTGCTGGGGTAAACTTAGTATTGCACTGACATAGTACAGGAAATATAATAAACACATAATATATTAGAGAATAATAAATACTTTCATTAATCATTCCGGACTGGCAAGTACATTTACATAATAATGATCATACAATAATATCTCATGTCCAACCTCCGAGAGAGTATATAAAGTACCCGAAGGGCCACGACCGAAACGTTGTGACGTAACTGTCTAACCTCTCGGTCACTAACGACCGAGAGTAACATAATACTTTACTAATATAATAACCCGTACATACAATTATCGTGACAACATCATCCCCCCCCCAAAAAAAAGTCGTCTCCGACGACTTACAACAACAGGGAGATGAAATACACCACATAGAAGAAGAAAATCACTGAGAAGGGGCAGAGGGGCGTCCCTGAAAAGATGAAGTGCCGCCCTCCCCATCAATGCTGCGTCCAGTAGGTCTTTTCCGTCACATCCCATTCCTCTCATGCCTGCACCAAACTTGTCTCCAAAACATACTGTTCAGCTATAGCCTCCGCTAACACCATACTGTCTCCCTAGCCAATCTGACCTTGATAGCCACCCGTGCCAACTTCTCTGCTTCCAACTCCTGGGTACGCTGAGCCAAGTGTTGCTCTACTGCCTCCAACTGGGTGGTCAGCTCCTCTCGAGCTCTCTATGCATCCACCAAGACAGTCTCACGTCCAGCCAACACCTACTCCTCTGAGTGCCTCAAAGTGTAGTGCCCTTCTCGAAAGGCTTGCTCTAAGTGCTCTCTCCACCTCTGGCATACAGACACTCTGTGCCTATAGCAACTCTGGGTCTCATCAACTGGTCACACTCTCCAAGGGTTGAAACTAAATCGACTGGGGGTCTAGGGGGCAACGCCCCCAACGGGGTCGAGGGGCAGCGCCCCCGCCGCCAAGACCAATTTAGCACTCTCAAACCCACACAGAAGTCTATGGAACACACCATTTTGTGATTTTCTTCTGATCCCATACTCTTTTCTGTAAAGCGCTTATGTTTTCCTTACTACCTCAGTATGTCCTACCCTTCGGTACCATAAGTTACTCATTTTGAACTGTTTTGACTTGTCGTCATTTTTTTTTTTTTTTAAAAATGTTTATCAACCCTTGCCGTCAATGATTGTCTTCTTCTTCCTGTGCCCGTACGGAATTGTATGTTTCAACTTCCCTAAGTCTGCCGAATTTACTTTTTAAATCTTAGGCCTAAATGTAGCCGTACATTCCTTGGACGGTATTCTTGTTACACCTTTCAATGCCGTATGGCGTTATGATCTCCTTGGTCGTACGACGTCCAAGCTCTTCTCCGTGTATGGTAGTCTTTTGACCGTACGGTATTGCAATGTTTCTGCACGAGGCATATAACAACCTACCTCCCAGTCCGTACGGTGCCGTACGATGGATATCCCAATCCTTGTATGCGCCAATGGCCGTACAGCCGATGCTGGCAAAACGTACTTTATTTCCTCCGTACGGTGGCATCATTGTCTTTACGTACCATATGGTACCGTATGGTCGTCTTCCTGTTCGTACTGTTAATAATGCTATGCGCACTTTCAATGAATTCACGTCTTCTTTGTCTTCCTGTTCGTACGGAACCGTACGGCCATCTACAAAAAACTTTCAATGGTTTCGGTTTCATATAGGCTCCGTACGGTGTTTTAACTTGTGTTGTTTGATTCCGTACGGTACCGTACGTTGGTTTATAATGCCGTACAGTGTACGGTGCCGTGTGGTGCCAATTTTTTTCTTTTTTCTTCCTCCACCGTACGGTCATGCATAGCCGTACGGGTGTTTTTCAATTTCCTGTCTGGAGGCTTCTCTGGTCGCCCGTACGGATGGCTCTCGGGTCGCCTGCATGACCACTTGAGTCATTTTCCATCCTCTCGGTTGCTCTGTCCCTCCTCTCTGGTCCATCCTCTCTAGGGAAGGTTTCAATTTGGTCCTATTGATGGTGTCATGTATCCGTTCGTCGAGAGTCCATAACTTGACAGCCCTGTCATAGCCGACTTCCCGACATGTTCCTCGCTTAATCTCATTGTGCAGCCGTTCCCTCAAGCTTTCCCTATGGCCGAGTCCATTTTCAATGGCCATCCAAAGGCTTGGAACCATAAATTCTATAGGGACCACAGCCTCTTGCCGGTACATAAGAAGGAGAATCAAGAGTTTGAAGGTTACAGTCTTCCACACAAGATTCCAGTCGTCTCCTGTGGCGATGGTTTTCGGATTTCTCTCATCCATCTCCGTACCCAGATTCAAAGGTTTCACCGTCGGTTCTTCGTACTTCATAGCCTCCTTGTTTTTAAACTGATGTGCGAGTACGGTGTCCATTGTAGCTTCTCCTTCCTTATACTCCCCGTACTCTGGAGGATATTGGTCTGGCTCCTCTTCGTCGACGCTTAATACGTTACAGGAGGGTGAGAACATCTCATAGTCCTCCTGCTGCCAATGGAACAATCCATTTAGTGAATCTGTGTCATCCTTCGAATAGCATCCTCCGAGTTTTAATATGCCTTTGGCATCTGGATCCATCCCCTCTCTCCCTTTGTCTCGTGGGTCATTCTCTTCCGATTCAGATCCCAAGGAAGAGGCAAGTTCCTCGCTCACCAACTGGGTCTGGAGATTTATAGTAAATTTCTTGCCTCCGCTCTCCATCGAGAGTGTATTCCGTTTCCAGTTGTGGTTTGCCTTCGCTGCCACCAGCCATCCTCTTCCGAGTATGGCATCATACCCTTTTTGTTTCAATGAATGACCACGAAGTCGAGCACAAATGGTTGTGCACCCACAGTGACTTGTTGTGCCATCAACGTGCCGAGGGGTTTAATCCCGTGCTGGTCGGCACTTAGCAGATTAAACGTAGGTGGCCACAGAGTGGGCTTTCCTAGCTTTTTCCATGTGTCCTCCGGGAGGATGTTTACCCCGGATCCGCCGTCTACTATAGTATCCGTTAGGATGGTGCCCAGGATGCCCATCTCCACCACGGCTGGATGTCTGCCATTGTTGACGGCGAGCAGCATTGGATTTGTCACCGAGTTTCCCGGTACGGAAGCATCCGTGTGTCTCGGTTTGGGTTTATCAACCTTTGTACCCAACAACACTGTCCCCAATTGAGGCATGGTGTATAGGAGGTCCTCCAGCTTGACAAGCACCTCCAGTTGAAGCATCTGCCGTACAATGTTCCTCTCCGCATTTGTGCAGTAGGGTCCGGATGATTCGTGTGTCTCTCCCCGTTGGGCTTTCATTGCCCTTTCTATTTCCTCCCTTGCCTCCGCCATTCTCTGCTTCTCCGTTCGGAGATGGGGGTAGCGGGCTTCCTTCGCTTGCCCTCGGGTAAGAGCAAGTATAGCTTCTTTAATCCGTGTGTTGCCTTCGATGTCAATCAGATTGGCCCCTACGCCAGACTTCGGACAATTAGCATCTTCATGGTCCCCAGGGCCGCACCACCAACACAGCTGCTGAGGGGCGTCATTATTGTTACACTCGCTTGCATAATGACCCCATTGGTTGCATGCCCTACATTGGATCATTGGGCGTCCCTTCGCGTCATACTGGACCCTGCTTCGGGTGGAATTATTATTATTCCCTCTTCCGCCTCCTCGGTTTCCCCGACAGCCTCCGGAAGATGCGTTATTGTTTGAATCTGATGTGGAAGGCTGCTCCTGTGTATAGAGCACTTGCTGGTTACGCGCCTTCAAATTGTATGGGCATTCCTTCGTAGAATGTCCCATAATCTGGCAGATGTCACAGAATGCCTTCTTGGGACAGGCACCCTTCGTGTGGCCGCTCTCCTTACAATCCGTGCACCACAGTTCATCATCCTTGCTTGTTGTCCCCTTCATTGTCTTAAACTCTTTTAACATCCGTTCCATATCCTTCTAAAGGGCCGTGACTTTCTTCTTCGGCTTCTCGTCACTGCTACTCTCCTCTTCGGACGTATCGTCTTCGGATGACGAAGATCTATTCTTCTTCTTTTTGGCCGTCTTATTTTCGCTTTCCAGGTCCATGGCCCAGTTGTATGCATCATTGTAGGATGTCGGAGGCACAATTTTCATCTTCCGTCGTAGCTTAGGATTCAAGCCCTCCTCAAACCACCTCTTCTTTAGGCCGTCAGCCGGTTGGCTTTCCATCTTTCCGACTAATTCCTTTAGCCGGCGGCCATACGCTCGTACGGTCTCCCTCTTCCCTTGCTTCGTTCCATAAATCTCTGAGACTATCTCATTAGCATCTCGTAGTAGCCGGAATTCCTTCTCGAATCCCCCCTTCAGGTCATCCCATGTGGTTATGTTCGTTCTATCCAGATCCGCGTACTAGTCAATGGCCACGCCTCTCAGTGTGGCGGGGAACTGCCTCATCCATTCGTTCTGGTCAGTCACCCCGTTGGCTGCCCAGATGGTTTCACACGTACGGCAATGCCGTATTGGATCGTCCTTTCCATCATCGTGGAATTTTGGCAACTTCTCCTTATGTGCCACCATGGTTGGTTGGGCTGATTGTGGTTGTTGCGTGCGCGGTGGATTTTGTGCTCCTGCACCGCCTGTGCTAGAACCGGCACCCACGTTCCCTTAGCCGATTACTAATGGTACTTGTATCTGTGTAGCAGGTGGAACCGTATTGTGTGGAGTTGTTGGCTCCAATGGCGGGTTCGCCTGCGCGTCTCATGTGTCTTCGGTCGTACCTTCCTGTGTGCCTTCGGCAATGCGCTCACCTTCGTAGTTCCCTTCCTCCGCACGCCACGTGCGGTTCAAGTCTTCAAATTGGTCTCGCTCTTCTTGAAGCAAGACTTGTCTAAGTCGTGTTTCTTCGAGTAGTTCTTCTCTACTCCCCACTCTTCGATGTTCCGGCGAGATGAATGATTCCCAGTCGGCCCCTGCACCTTCCGTACCACTTCCGGGGTTCCCTTCGGGCAACCCTCCGGCAAGCTGGTCTTTGGCAAGTTGCCTCAGCCTACACCGACGTTCACGCTGTTGCGCGGAGATCAAAGCCTTCTGTGCGGCTTCCCCTTCGTCATCTCATGCCTTTTTATTTCTATCTTTATTTAAGACATTGGGCATAAATCCTTCCCTCAACTCTCTTCCCGAGTACGTCTAGGCAACGGCGCCAGATGTTTACCTGCTGGGGTAAACTTAGTATTGCACTGACATAGTACAGGAAATATAATAAACACAAAATATATTAGAGAATAATAAATACTTTCATTAATCATTCCGGACTGGCAAGTACATTTACATAATAATGATCATACAATAATATCTCATGTCCAACCTCCGAGAGAGTATAAAGTACCCGAAGGGCCACGACCGAAACGTTGTGACGTAACTGTCTAACCTCTCGGTCACTAACAACCGAGAGTAACATAATACTTTACTAATATAATAACCCGTACATACAATTATCCTGACAACATTGTGGAGACTCAGATTCGTAGTAAAAGACAAATACATATATTGCTCAATAATATTTATACTGGTAACATTCTGATAAACATTCTGCGATCTCAGTTACTTACGGTGATATTCAGGCAGTTCGATATATATTCTTGAAGATCAATCTCAACATATATAGTCAATTGGATAGATATTTCAGAGGATATAGTTGCATTTGTTGGGCAAGCATGGGCCTCTAGAACATTGAATAAAGCGCGGTGCTAAGACACTATCTGAGTACGCCTATTTGAAGCGATCCACTGAGTAACTGGAGGAAGTGGTTCATCACAAGTGGATTGGAATTGAAACATGGGAAGATGAACAGTCACTATGGTGTCGATCTATGTTCACCGGAAGGAAGCCTATGAATGCTCAATTCAGACAATGTCTGCGTTTTGAGGAATGCTTGGATGTTAACCTAAGGATGCCTCAAATTGTCCTGCTCAATGTTATAGCGCAGAAAATATAACCGTGATTGTATGATGCTTCGAGCTTTGTCACAAGTAATTTGCCTTACAATTATAAAGGATGTCAATAATGATATTGACTTGGAAGATGATGCTGAGATTTGTTGCACTTAAGACTCATCTAGGAAGGGGACTGGCAGCTACACAAATTGTAGTCCCTCTTACTTCATTTCCAGTTTATTTGCTGTAAGATAATGTGGATTGTTACCAATGAATATGTTGACGGTTGTATGCAACAAGTTGTATGGTGATGGTTGTTACTAAACCTTCATCCTTTGCATGGCTTAAATGAAAATACAACTTTCATGTTCAGTTTTGGGAAAACAGTCAATCTAAACATTGCAGATTCAGTTCAGTATATACATAGTTCCCCTTTTTTGAAATACCAACAAGTAGCTCATTGAAACTCGTACTTGGAAACAAGCAAACTGTTTGGCAAGCATCTGGTTGTGCTTGGCAAGTGCAAAATCGATATGTACAATATTAGAAGAAATTTGAGAGGACATTGTGGTGGCATCAGTTTGATGTATTTTTTTCATAATTATTGGAATACAAGAACTGATAGTTTTATTGCACAGTGTGGCATTTTGACTGTGATAAGCGTAACTTGTAATGGTGTCGTTGCTATCGGTACCTGGAAAAGTATCGGACCTTGTCTTACTAAAGCTGAATTTTTATCGTATTGATACAAGGGTGATTGTGCAGAGATTCTTTTACTGCAGACACACTTGGAAAAGATCGGATGCATGATCATTAGATGCTTAGAGTACTATAATGTTTTGATGTTTTTTATTGTAATACATCACTCTGTGTGATTGAAGTGAATATTGTTTATCTTATGCGGAGAAAGAGATGTTTCTTCTCAGATGTATTATTGGTTGGGATGATTGTCTTCAAATTGGAGAAAAAGGGGCCTGCTCAAGTTGTCCTTAAGGACTGAGTTGAGACATCTATCGAAAAGGAACAATCTATACAAATGGTGATCAATTTCTTCGAAAAGGAGAAATTAACATTCAGAGGGAGTCTGACAATCCATTATAGACAACCTTGGGAAAGGAGGTCAGGAGGTTGATGCACGATATTGAGCTTCAGAGGGAGCAACTAAAGGTTCTGCATTTGTGGACATCCGAGAATCTTGATTCAGAGGGAGCTAACCATGTCAAGATGGGTTCCTTAGTGATCAATAGCTAGAGTACTGCGATTCATAGGATGGAATTTCAGCATCAGTGATCTATTATTGTTGTATCTTATAGAGATTCCTTATCACTATGTAAGAGACATAGTAGAAAGGAAAGTGATTCAGTTGGAATATATTAGTATAAGAGATCAAACTGCATACATTCTTACCAAAGCACTTCCAAAGGAGAAAGTTGATCATGACAGATCGAAGCATATTAAAATTTCTTACCATTATGTAAGAGATATGGTAGACAAGAATACTGTCAAGTTAAGATACATTTGTACTACAGATCAGACAACAGATATTCTTACCAAACCTCTCTCTTGAGTGAAGATAGATCACTTCAGAAAAGGACTTGAGGTGACGATCTATGTGATAATGAATAAACATTATATGAGATGAAGATCTCTGAGATAATGTTCTACAACAGTAGGGAACTACTGACAGATCTAGATGAATTAAAGATCATATTGTGATATAGACATTTCTATGCCTATGAGTCACAATTTGGATAAAGGAAGAATTTAATCATTCTTTGGATTTTATCCTGTGTACTGGCAGATCTTAATTCAGGATCATATTGTGATGTAGGCTTGTCAGTGCCTATGAGTCACAATTTGGATAAAGGAAGAATTTAATCATTCTCCGGATTTTATCCTGTGTATTGCATCACATGTAATACTGTTATCACAAGTATTAGTGATAATTCATATTACAGGTTTAGTAATATGACAAAGTATCATGCATACCATGATACTACATGCTTGGAAGAATCAGATAGATATAGAGTACAAATCTATGTTTAGTCATCATAACGATGTTGCTAGATATGTTTCTCTCATTTATATTATCAAGTTAATAGGGAGTGTTAAATTCTGATAACTTGATCATATTAATGTTCTGATTTTTTTCAGATTAGATAGATCTAAAATGCATGTAATTTCCTTTATATATGGCCTCATGATAAATACATCTCCCTAGAACAGATTGGCGATTTGCTAGGCATATTTATATGCCTTGTATTTGACTATTGTGGTTAATTGATAATTAACTATTAGTTAATGGACAAGGGCACCGATTTGTAGAGGAGTAGGTTGTTTCATGGAGGGCCGACCTAGAAAGGGTTGTGTCTTATGAAAAGACAAGACCCTTGGTTAATATATAAGTAGGACATCCATCCTGTGTACATTTCTGAGAGGTGACGACTTCTTAGACAATGAACACTTGTATTTGATGTCACAAGGTGACGATCTTGTAATGTTGATTCGTTATGGTAGACATTTTGATATGTCAGTGCACATACCATAATAGGGTTATATGTAAGAGGAATGTAATATTCTCTAATTACTATATCCTTTTATCACAATCTGTGGTGATATGAAAATCAGGTATCATGATCTAAGGTGATTCCTCATATCACATGTTTGGTGATGTGTAAAACTAGGTATCACGTGTTAGGTGATTCCTCATATCACATGTTTGGTGATATGTAAAATTGGGTATCACGTGTCAGGTGATTCCTCATATCACATGTTAGGTGATATGTAAAACTGGGTATCACATATTAGGTGTTTCCTTATCTCACGAGATATGTGAGATTTCTTATTACAAGAAATGTGATATATGATTTTATCTTCCCTAGCTAAGAGGGAGTGTTGATGTATGTCGCATCGGTCAGATAAATAAAGCTGACTATATAATTATTATGAGAATTGAATTATTAATATATATATATGAAAGTTAATCTTTTATTTATTCTTATAATGATTATATAGTAAAATTAATAAATTAGATTAATGAATAGACATGTCCCATTAAGGGACAGGTCTCTTCTTGTCTTTACCATGTATATATACAAGAGATCGGTGCATTTGGAAAGTACATACTTTTACGGCAGTGCTATTACATTTGCAGTGATCTTAAACTTAACACAGAGAAACAGAGTTAGAACTTGCAGGGGTTCTTACAATGGTATCAAAGCTTGCATGCAAAAAGTTTGACAAAATGTCAAACATCCAAAATTGATAACCCAAATCAAATTTGAGACAATATCCTAGTTTGGGGATATTACAAATATTAATAACAAAACTAGCCCATTGTTATTATAGTTCAAAATGGCTTACTTATCAAGAATTCTTTGTTTTTTCCTATTTAGAAGTCTTGTCTAACATCGGAAATACCATTTTTCTTTATCATAAATAAAAATATTTAAACTGGTAAACTGTCAAGTGTGGATGACTAAAGAAAACATGATATGGACACGGGATTAATAATTAACAACAAAACAAAACTACACATCTTAAATGCATAGTCTTCAACAACACAGATTCTCTTCTACTTCATGCCTCCCATCATTTCTTTTAATTTTCTGTTCCACCTGGTTCTTTTTATTGTCTTTCTTCTCTTGCAAATAGATAAGGTTATCTTCATTTAATTATGGTTATGGGATATGTCTCTCATAGATCTCCAAAAACAAAGGTCCTTAATATTATTCCAAAAAAGGAATGAAACATAGAACAAAGAATATCAGGCCAAAATTGCACATTCATAAATGTTCAACCAAAACAATTACCTTATGTGAATTAATGTTGGGCTAAAACAATTATCTTTTACCTTGGCAAGAAGATAGCGTGGTCGAATCTGAATTCGTCTTACAATCTCAACCAATGCAGAGCTCACCTTACTATTTATGTCTAGACTTTCAGAAGCACCTGTTACAATCAGTTTCAGCATGTCCACAAATAAATAATCATGCTGCTTGCAACAATGCCCAGATACATGTAACAAGGGAACTAATTCAATAAAAGAAAATGCAATGATACATGTTTTCATGTGTACAAATATACAAAGGAAAAACTCAATGGAAAACAAATGTACCAAACTTAGTTTGAAAACTTGAACTCAGCAAAAACTTACAGCACAAAATTTTGACTGGGACTTGGTGCTCAACAATAACTTGCAACTAAAACATTTACATAAATACATAGAATAAACTTAAAAAAAGCATGAAACACATAAAGAATGTAATGTCCCTTTCTGAGGAATAGCCCACAAGACCATTTAGCCTAATAAGGTGCCAGTTTTTGGGAAATCTTCATGAAGTATTAGTGGTGACATGGTGTGCAAAATTGGTACCAATGCTTGCAAATTCTGAAGGACTCTTGGCTCATGGAGAGAAAGTGGAATGGTTTTTGTTTGTGTATAGAAATGGCCATTCTTCTACTCTGGCATAGAGATGTGTTGACGAGGGTTTTGCACACAGCCAACACAGAATAGAATACACCAAGTATATAGTACTCTCTCTTGAACAAGGAAATCTCAGGTGCTATTAAAACTGATCAGATGAGATAACTCCAAGGTTCTTAATGTTAGATCTTGATTGTGCGTGGATAGACTCAGTGGATATAATGTGATTTTGCTGGATTTACAAGGGGACTTAAGCGAACTTTCCGAGAATGTGGAGACAATTCTTTCTTTCCCAGTCTGGATGATTCTTCTTTAATATAACAAACTGCTCTAGAACAAATAGAAAAAGGGATAAGGGTTTAGAGAGACTAAACTAAGAAGTCCTAAGGACAGCGACAATGATGGACAATGCTTCAGACAAATAGATCCCACCAAAACTGGTTTTTGCTTAACCAAACTTCTCACAACGCTGCAAAAATAGTGCAATCTTCCAGGGAAACGGAAGATTTTAAAATTATGGACATGCATATGAGGATGGCAAACTCTCACTCACCCAAAACTCGCCAAGCCTTGAAAAAGATTACTCGGGAAAACTCGGCCAATTTTTGGAAAAACTCGGCAAAAAACTCGGGAACTTAAAAATAGCATAAAATTTAATTAAAAATGCATTTTTTTTGCAAAATTCAATGAGTAGATGCATCCAATGAGTTAATTAATGAGAAAACAAAAGAAACAAGCTAAGTTTAGATATATATATAAATGCAAAGTGGGTACAAAATCGCATTCTCATGTGGAATGCTAATGACTGGAAGCAAAATAGTAAACAGTTTCTACAAAACTAGTATGAATCTATGATGCTTGATCATTGATCAATGCCAAATGTCAAAGTCTTCATAACTAGGTCTTAGGTAGTCTTTGTTGGTGGCTGTTTTCAAGTCCCTAGGTCCGACAAATGAGGTTTGAGTGATTTTGGCCTTTGGGAAGTAATGTCTGTCTGGGATTTGGGCGAGAGCTAAGCTAAGTCTATCGTAGAGATGGGGTCGAAACCAAGTGATTTGTGATAAAATGAGTTAAAACCCTTTGGGAATCCTTTTGCCAGCTTCAGTTTGACCTTAGAAAGCCATGATGGATTGTGGGAGGTAACCCTGCTGAAGGCTTGCTAAATCCTGAATTTTGGCTAAGTCTGGAATTTTTCAAATCTAGAATCTGCATCTTAACTCCTATGAAGCTGGAACCTATCCCAAACATCCTGGAAGTATTATATTTTATAATTTATACAAATATAACTTAAAGTATAAGAAATGAAATAAATCAAACTTATACTTAAATGTTATATTTGTATAAAAATCAAACTTATACTTAAACGAATACGCCTTACAATGGCTTGGAAACTCAATCCAACCCTTCCCTAGTCGCCAATGAGACAACAAAAACCAACTGAAATAATAAAATGGCATTTTTTTTGACTTGCGGCTGTATATGAAAAATGCGGACGAGTTTTTTTTAAAAACTCGTGGGCTGGAAAATGGTGAGTACTTAGCCGAGTTAATCGCCGAGCTGGAAAACTCGGCGATTAATCGATGAGTTTGCCATCCCTTGTAATGGACACCCCTGAATGCCCCAAAAAACTAAACCCACTGCTGAAAGGAATTATGTCAAACAGTTTGCATTCAACTTCTTATTTCTCCATTTAATGTTTTAAACCCCTTATAACACTGGAAATCAAACATTTATTTGTTTGTTGTGTTTTGTGCATGGAATAGGAATCATACAACATAAACAAGAAATAAACTACAATAATATGCAAAGTGGACAATGAACTGCTGCCGATAAAATGTTATTTTCAGAATTAATAAAACCAAATACATGGCAGACTTATCAACTCACTAATTACTTCAGCATTAATGAAATAATACTCCAGCCCATGCTTTCGAACTTGCTGCTACAGTAACGTGAATAGTACCACGTGAATAGTGCCGTGTGAATAGTGTCGCGTGAATAGTGCCGCATGAATAGTGCCACGTGAATAGTGCCGCATGAACAGTGCCGCTACAGTACTTTGTCCTTCAATCATTCCACTACCTTCATAAAATCATTCCTTCAAAGCGGCATAAGCATTGGACAAGTAGTGAAGAAGATATGAGAAAAATACCAAATCTGCCTGTAGCTGGAAATGCAACTAAACTGCCTAATAATGAAACTGATAACAATGGATTCCAAAGGCCAAACCCCAAGGGAATGACGTCTAGAATGTCACAAGAGAGGATAAACGTCCTCAAATGTCAAGAACGGATCTGCAACTCACACACCAATTTCTTCTCATATTCAACCCTGTCTAATGAAGCCACAAACGCTTCTTTTTATTCTATTTCCAAGGGTCGGTTCAACTCTCATGGGCAATGTGGGATAAAAGATGTGCAATATAAAACATATATTAAAATATCCCCTTATGTCTCCCTTGGGTACACATCCCCATAAAATAAATATTAAAGTAACACTTTAATACTTTACAATTAAATTAAATGTTACTTTAATAAAACTTCAGGCATTAAAATGTACTAGCAATCGGACTCCGAATAATGCAAGTGATAGCTCATCGGAAAGTTCTCACCGAAGAGTATCAAATCCAATCACCAAAACTGGCCTCCACTGTGTCCTGTTGACTTACTAAAAATAGTAAGTATGCCTGAAACTGAGTAAATCAACTTCATTTTGGCCCAAACTGGAAATGACTAGGCCAAAACACTCCAGGATCCCCTTAAACCCTTCGTTAGCCCTCGGGACCATGTAGAACAAGGCTAACGCACACACGCTTGGTCAATTGCTAAAGTGGGGACATTACACCCCTGCATTCAAGTACCCAACAATGAAGCAACTCAAACATGCATTCACAATTGAACTAAGCTTGTGAATGGGTTTAGACTAAACATGTACTGCACCTTACATCAGTAAGATACAAATGGTATGAACCAATAATTTATCACACATCTCCACATATTAACCATCAACATTACTGAACTTTAATTAACCTTGAAGAATAGAAACCATGCATAAATTGGAAGAACACAAGAAAGATGCCATAACTTCAAGATTTCCCTTGCATTAACTTCAAATATCAATTACAACAATTTCTGCTTGTGATGAGTCCAACTGGCTCTTAGCTCTAAACTAGCTAATATCTCAAAATTTATTTGCAAGTTGTATTGAATTTCACCAATTATAATTTTTTCAATTAAAAACTTGGGATTATTCTTGATAACAAACAGCACCAATATTATTCATATATTCAACAAAGTTCATACACAAGCTAGGAAGTTATTCAATTCATTACATGAGTTAAACAAAGGAAGCACCTTATAAATATATGTCTTCAAAGTCAAAGTCACCTCTTCCTTGGTGTCCACGCAGCACTTGGGAAATGAAATGTCTGCCAAAGAAATCATGCAGCCCCTGTGAATCACTCCCAACCTCAAGAATTCATAATGCAGCCCTCCGCAAATAACACAGCAAACACTAACCAATGCGCATCATATATTCATCACCCAAAAAGCACTATTCTCAGAACTACCAATTCTGTAAAGAACTTGGGTAGGCTCGATATTTTGCAATGAAGAATTCCCTTTGATAATTCTTAAATATTTGCAATGAAGAATTCTTTTTGATAATTCTTTTTTAAAAAAAATTCTGGCTTGTACGTTTTTATTAAAATATATGTTTTTGTATTTTTAAATAACCACTTGATAATCACCAAATACATAAAGAGATTAAATTGTAAAGCTTGTAAATATAAGTTCTATTACAAGCTCTTGACAAATACTAATGCAGATTAAATAGCACCTCAAATATGCAGTACGGCTGCTTCATAATTCGCTGTAGAAAAAATATTGTGAGTCTCCAGTCTACCTCACGTCACAAACATGCTGCTGCAGGTGAATGACAATGTTCACCAAGACTCAACACAGCCCGAATTGCAGAACTAACCCAGCCGTATGAGACCAAACCCCATCGCCGTCCTTCCACAACAATGTACGGCCCATACAGATTATTGTGCGGCTCAGGCAGGACTCCATACAGTTTTGAAAAATTGTAAAATCTGCAACTATCCTTTGATTCGATCAGCTATCACGATTCATTGGGATTGAACACCAATTCAAAGTGCTAATCCTTGAGAAGTGCTCGCTTCCTCAAGGCCAAATGCTCAAACCCTCATTTCATCCTCAAGACTTTCGAATTTCCTCTCCAGGCAAACTTTTAACTTCACAATTTTCAATAAAATGACATAAGGTAAGCAATTCGATTTCTCCAAGGCATATATAAAGACTTTAATGAAACTTCTTCATGACACTTTTCATTAAAGAGCCTTCACCATCACATCATTAAATTAAAACATTAAAGTCCATAAGTTATTAAATTAACATAACTCAATTTAATAACTTTTATTATAAATGTGATGCAACTGAGTCTCACTGACAAAATCCTTCGAACTTTTGACAATAGCACCTGAGCTCAAACTGCCTTGCCAGAAATAGCCAACTGCCCAAAATAGATTTACTAAAAATAGCAAGTCCCTCAAATTGGAGATCCTTGATAAATGATCCTGCAACACTTGATGATACTGTGCAGATGCCCTGCTAAACCAAGCTATGCCCAAAATACCACTTACTATAAATAGTAAGTCATCCAATCTGTCCCAAACGAAGAGCAAACTTGACAGCCATAACCTCCAGAATGGAATCCAACTACAACTCTGCCGACTGACTCCTTTTGATCACCTGATTAGCTTGCGAGGGTCACCAAACTAAGCTAATCTCAAGAGACTGAAAAATGGCGACATTACAGTCCTTCCCAAGATTGCTTGTCCTCAAGCAATCACGAAAAACAAGCAACATCACAGACCACCTGGATCCCAAGGATGGCCATAAGAAATGTCCCGATTCCCACCACTCCTGTGAAGAAAATACCAACATCAACAGTACAAACACCAGCATCTGAGAAACTGCACTCAACACCCAAATAACTGACATCACTGAAAACATCATATGAAGACCAACTGTAGATGCCAATGCAGAAAACAACTCAACGAAACTCAACCCAACTGAAACATCAACTCTGTCCAAACTCGAGTCCCTATCTAGCTGACACTCACCCAACTGCACTGAAAAGAAGACAATGACCAAAAGTACCTGAATCACTGTTACCAACTCTAACCTCTGATAAACTGTTCTGGGTGTGTGGATATTGCAAGTAGTCTAACTTGCAACTGCCAATTCCATCTGCAAAAGATGGTGCTAATCCATCCCATAATGGATGGTAAGAAACTGGAGCCATTCTACACCTGCGTGAGATCAAATCTTCTAACTGTGGGTCAAAAGAAAAATGATGAGCATACCCCACCGTATAATGCCGGTAGGAAGCCCCAATCTCCGTCAATGGCTCATCATTAGCCAACTGGGAATCATGAGATGGCTCCAATCTCCGACTCCTCATAACTGTAGGCTGGATAGGATTCTGAGCAACCCTCTCAGCAAACCCAACCTCAAAATCCCTGTGGGCAAGCATAGTAGATAAAGTCTCTACAATCTTCCCTACCAACCTCCAAATAGCACAAGATCCTCAGATGAGAGTACCCTCAGACACTCTGTATGAATCCTCCCGCACATCTGCACTCTCAAGTAAATACTCCATGAATGATTCGGTGCAATAGAAATTATATGTGGTAGCGTCAACTTGCTCCCCCTCAACCGACAACTGATCCCTTTGAAAATGTGGCACAACCAACTATCCCATGCTATCAGCTATATGAGATGAAGAAATAGATTCACTTCCAGCAAAAGGAAGCAAATCAACATGAGAGCTTGATTCCACGGGTACTCCTACCTCAACCGTACCTAGTGCACCCACATCCTGAACAAATGTATTTGCCACATCATCATGTTGCTCATCACCAACCATAGAAGCAAACTCATCACCAACCACCTCAATGTGCAACCGAACTGGGTCTGGGGCTAGTGTGGACCGTACATGCTCCAACTCCACGGTCACCTCCTCTAATTGAAATTGCGACTCCTGAAGAGCTCGCTGAGTGCCCTCTAAAGCCTTAGAAGTCGCTGTGAGCTCCTGAGTAAGCTCACTCACCTCCTCTCTGTCCATCAGTGCCTCATATGCTGTACTCCCCCACTCAACTAGGTGATCTTGGTCGGCTACCATCTATAAATAATCCTGTCTCAAAATCCTGACAGCTTCACGCAAAGAATGGATCTCTATCAAGGAAAGGTAACCACCACTGTGCTCATTCGTCATAGGAGCACCCCAATCATAAACAACCAACAGTTGACGAGCGACATCAAAATGCTCGAGAGTAGAAGTAATATCTCTCACCAACTCTCAACTGGCTGGTCACATGATGACTCTGTACAACGGGCCTCCTATGTACAATCTCAACTGCACTGTCCACACTATGGAAGGAAGTTGCATCCAACAAACTCCCCTCAAGATCACCGTAACTCTGTGTACTTTCATCCAAGTACACACCTATAGACTGAGTACAGGCATCGGACTCGTCCTCATCTAAACCCGAGAAAGCTGCTGCTGAATCCAACTCAACACAATCTCCAGCTACCTCATCCTATGCAACCCCTGACAATCCAGATCCTGGGATCCATCCTCACTCACTAACAACTCAGAGTCCACCCCCAAGGTTTGATAAATCAAACATGTCTTGCTGCAGGAAGAATCATCTTCATGAGTCACTGAAGAAGTAACCCCCTCTCTAAAAGTGTAAGCCTTGGCTGTAAGAAACTCTTGCCACTCATATGCTTCCCCATCCTCATCTGTGAGTCCTTGTAACAAAGAATCTTGGAACCCACCACCACCATATGACAACGCTGAGTCCACACCCAAAGTCAGATATAAAAAACCAGAAACACTGCAACACCCATCATCCTCACTCTCAACATCAGAAATATCTGTGATGCTAGTGTCCATATCGTCTATCCACGACTCCTCCACTAACTCTGGCTGCATACATGACTCAATGTCATCATGTGAATCATCTACATTGTGGTGTGAATCTATGTTACTTGACTCATCTATAACACTCCCATCATGAGTGTCATCACTAGATAGCTCCATGCTCACATCCTCAATACAGGAAAAGTCCATCATCTCCTACACTGATTCCACATTGCAACTGCTATCATAAACCTTAGAGTTGTCCGAGCTCATACACTCCTTGCAGTCATCACCCAACATCTCACAAGGGGTGTCATCCCCAATGCAACTCACAACATCCTCAAAAGTATCATCAAATGTGTCTATACTATCTGCATCCACATCTCCTGCTAAAATCTCAACTGCTGACACCTGACTCTACACACATGACTCAACGTCAGGTTGTGCACCAATAATGCTGGAGCATGAACTGTCATCAACTGACTCCGTTGTAACGCCCAAATCACCAACATCATAGCTAGGAGACTCCATACATGCATCGGTCCCGTATGAGGAAGCAGCTGCCTCCTGCATTGGAGCAACACTACTATAGCTGACATAAAAATCTCCAATAACAACTCCCTCCACGGAAGAGTCTGAACACTCAGTGATAACTACAACATCAATTGCCTCTGTACAATCCGTAGCGACTACTCTGGGTGTCTCAACCTATTGATGCTCAGCGTTGTTGTCAACCAATGGTATTGAAACATCCACATGTTCCTGTGAAATAAATCCATCATCAGCACTGCGGATAGGACTAACAGGTGCCGTACTAAATATAGGTACATCTGCATCATGGGCACCTGTCGGGGAAAACTCAAACTTTCTTCCCTGCAGTCTCGATGTCGGCCTTCTAAAGGCAGAAACCATATACCTCGCTGCCCTGTCTACTGTCTCTGGATCTAACAAGCTCTCCGCCAATCTCTACTGATGAAGCCTAAGTCTTTCCATACTTTCCACTAAGGCATTTAATTCCTCTCTTTTTCCCATACTGTTACGGCGACTTCCAAAACTAGGCCTCCTGTATTTGTCCATAGCTAGAGAAAGTGGAAGTGCTGATCACTTTTAAAATAACATCAGAATATAAAAAATTTTATTCCCCACAGGATGACAAGAAACATGCTCTGATACCACTGTAAAGAACCTAGGTAGGCTTGATGTTTTGCAATGAAGAATTCCCTTTGATAATTCTTAAAAATTTGCAATGAAGAATTCTCTTTGATAATTCTTTTTTTTTTTAAAATCTGGCTTGTACAATTTTATTAAAATATATGTTTTTGTATTTTTAAATAACCACTTGATAATCACCAAATACATAAAGAGATTAAATTGTAAAGCTTGTAAATATAAGTTCTATTACAAGTTCTTGACAAATACTAATGTAGATTAAATAGCACCTCAAATATGCAATACGACTGCTTCATAATTCGCTGTAGAAAAAATATTGCGAGGAGTCCAGTCTACCTCACGTCACAAACATGCTGTTGCAGGTGAATGACAATGTTCACCAAGACTCAACACAGCCCGAATTGCAGAACTAACCCAGTCGTATGAGACCAAACCCCATCATTATCCTTCCACAACAATGTACGGCCCAGACAGATTATCCTATGGCTCAGGCAAGAATCCGTATGGTTCTGAAAAATTGTAAAATCTGCAACTATCCTTTGATTCGATCAGCTAGTACGATTCATTAGGATTGAACACCAATTTGAAGTGCTAATCCTTGAGAAGTGCTCGCTTCCTCAAGGCCAAATGCTCAAACCCTCATTTCATCCTCAAGACTTTCGAATTTCCTCTCCAGGCAAACTTTTAACTTCACAATTTTCAATAAAATGACATAAGGTAAGCAATTCGATTTCTCCAAGGCATATATAAAGACTTTAATGAAACTTCTTCATGACACTTTTCATTAAAGAGCCTTCACCATCACATCATTAAATTAAAACATTAAAGTCCATAAGTTATTAAATTAACATAACTCAATTTAATAACTTTTATTATAAATGTGATGCAACTGAGTCTCACTGACAAAATCCTTCGAACTTTTGACAATAGCACCCGAGCTCAGACTGCCCTGCCAAAAATAGCCAACTGCCCAAAATAGACTTACTAAAAATAGCAAGTCCCTCAAATTGGAGATCCCTGATAAATGATCCTGCAACACCTGATGATATTGTGCAAGCGCCTTGCTAAACCAAGCTATGCCCAAAATACCACTTACTATAAATAGTAAGTCATCCAATTTGTCCCAAACGAAGAGTAAACTTGACAGCCAGAACCTCTAGAATGGAATCCAACTACAACCTCTGCCGACTGACCCCCTCTGATCACTTGATTAGCTTGCGAGGGTCGCCAAACTAAGCTAATCTCAAGAGACTGAAAAATGGGGACATTACAAATTCTGTACAGCATGTACGACACCTACAGACACTGTACGACAACCTTCTTGGAATGTCTGTACGGAAGCTTGAACTATTTGTAATTCACACAATCCTCACTTATAAATTTATTTGTTTAAGAACCAATTCAAATTGCATTTAGAAAATTGGAAGAGTTCTCTCCTGGAAGAAGACCAAATTCAAACCCTAGCATTCTCCTCAAGAAATTCGATTTTCTTTCTCCAAGACAATTTCTCACTTTTCAATTTTTATCAAATAACAATGGGGTAAGAGAAATCGATTTCTCTAGGCATATATAAAGCTTTTAATGAAGGCTTCCTTCACACACTTTAAAGATCCTTCCTTCACACAACACTCAATTATAACATTAAAGTATAAAAGTTATTAAATAAAAATAACTTAATTTAATAACTTCAATTAAAACAAGGTGTGACTAAATCACTTTGGCTATAACCATCTGACTTCTGACAATAGTGTCCTGAGCTCACACTGCCCTGCCAAAAATAGCAACCAGACCAAAATAGACTTACTAAAAATAGTAAGTTCCTCAAATTGGAGATCCTGCAAGCGAAGCTCTGAATCAACTAAAAGCACTGCACAGGCACTCGACTGAACATAGCAATACCCAAAATACCACTTACTATAAATAGTAAGTCCACCAATTTGAACCCAACGAAGAGCAATCTTGGCATCTAAGATCTCCAGAGTGGAATCCAACTACTGGCTCTGCCAAACGACCCCCTTTGACAATCTGATTAGCTTACGAGGGTCACTGAAATAAGCTAATCCTAGAGGCCTAAAAATTGGGGACATTACACTACTCCTTAGTTCCTATTGCTACAACAACACCTAGGTAAGTTGATGATCTCGAAAAGTTCAATCAACTTATAGCCTGTTGATATGGATTTCAAAGTATAAATCTTCCACTGTAATCACTGGATGGTTTACCACTAGATCCATGCTATTATTGATAAAATATCTTGGAGGTTTATCATCAGATCCCTTTTATTTACATATCCTTATTCACCAATTTGACATTGATTCATAATTGGATGATATATTTAGCCATTTTGGCATTGATCAGAATTTGCATATCATTATCTACCCTTTTGGCATTGATCAACTTTGTTAGTTTGTTTCTATTCATAATTAGGATGGCTAATCACTAGCACTTTTCTTTGTTATGGTTTATGTTCTCATTCTAGTGTTCATATGCTTTCATCCTAAGTTGTCGTTTCGGGTGCGGATTCGGATGCGGATTGGAGAATCGGGTGTGTGGATGCGTGAAATTTTTTTTAGGGGATGCAGATTCGTTTGGATGCGTGTGTATATATATATACAAAAGAATAAGAAATATGTAGAATATAGATAAATAAATAAATAATATTAAAATATAAAGATAAAATATTCTAGTACAATTATCATATATTTTCAAAATAAATAATATATAATAACAACTAAAATATATTTCAATATAATATTAAATAATAAATTGCTCCCGTTAGTCCGTTGTCGCGAGAATCACCCTTCCGCAGTTTCCCCGATGCTCAACCCGCAATGTCCGATCGCGGCATTGGAGTGGTGAATCACCCTCCACCGGTAGTGGCCACATAACTAATGGAGGACCAAAGTGCCATAGAACTATCACCATGCTCGCCAATCATGTATGCCTGCACATCCTGCGCATTCACATCCAGATGATCCACGATCATGAATTGGAAAATACAGAGCTGCAGGTCACAATCATCCGCCAATCATGAGGGACGCATCCACAGGGCTTCCGTGCCCGCATCCGCCTCTGGACCACTGCAAACCAGTACGCATCAGTATCTTAGCTTTCATCTTGCTCGTGTTGGGATCTTGGTGATCATAAAGAGCTAGGATTTGAGTTGATTGTTAACATTTGGTGGATTTAAGCTCTCTATCCCGCTAGGGGCATAATATGATGTGCTTATTGATAATCACATAAAAACATCTAATAATCTTTCCTATATATCTTCATCGGAGTAGCTGGATACACCTATGCCCCTCCTTGGATGCATGTATCCCTGTATCCATATCCAATACAACGCGGATACACATTAGTTACTGTACCCACACATCCCCAGAAAACTTTGATTGTCCAACCGTGCGAAATAGTGCGTGATTTGATATTTTTTAAATTTGACATAAATCTTCCTAAACTTAATTTATAAAACTTCAACATGCATTTTTTTTGTATAAGCAAAACTTACACCAAACGAATGAAGACAAATGAAATGTTTTTCTATTTCAATGATCCATTTTTTGGGTTATCTTTGAATGCAACTCTACTATTTTTTGCATATTTTAAATTGTTAAATTAACTTAGAATTACGTATGTAGCAATTAGTGTCTATATTTCTTTTAAAGTAATGAAAATCTCCTTTAATAACTTGGAAAATTGTGTTAAATATGTGTATGGGTTTTTTTAATTTTATGAATGTCATAACCAGCCATATCCATACTGGGGTTATAGAAAATGGTTGTATCCATATCCAATACCGTGTCTGTATTTGTATATGTATCTGTGTCCATGCAACTTTGATCTTCACACATTAATGTTGGCTGAAAGCCTATGTGATTTACTGTCATGCTATATTTATGTGATTCATGTTAGACTATTTATTCTTTTGGTTTATCCCTATGAACTATGATTATTTGGTTTTAAATGTTTTTACCTGCATGGACATTTTCCCTTTGTTTTTCACTTTGTTTTGTCTTATGCTTTAGGTTTTCTGCCACAGTTGATAGGAAAAATGTTTAAGGAATGCTAGATTGCATTTCAATTGAGATCAATATTAGAATTTGAAAACATCAGATGGCAAGTGACAGAAGTGGGAGTTGAAAGAGAGATTGATTGAATTCTTTTTAACTGTGGACAATGGAAAAGTTCTTATGGAATCAAAGAGAGATTTATATAAAGAAAAGGAGACTTACTACTTCCTTTTACAAGTTCCCGGCTAGTCATTATGAGTGTGTCATTCTTGCACTTCAGAAAAGTATCTGCTAGTTCAACTGTGCGACTTATTTCTTCTTCCCTCTCTCCAACAGATTTCAATGCGACAGCATCAACACTTACCTGCCACATTAAAAAGTTATCAACCAAAAGATAATTCACATTTTCAATGACGGTAAATTTAATGACAAGGATTTTATTGTTGTGCAGAAGTAGAATACCATTTACTTCGAAAACCATCATTTTCATATCACTTACTTCAATACTTCTCAGAAAATGTCCACATTGTGCTTTTAGCTCCTCAACCTACAGGGAATAAACACTTCATATATAAATGATCGATTCCTATGTTCAAACATAAATTTAGATTACTCCAAAATAAAGAAAAAACAATGCAAATATATCTAGGATTTCCAGAGGTCAAGAACCTGTTTTGTAGTCTTTGGGACATAAGAACCAACTACTATAAGGCCACCATTTTGTTTTCCAAATATTCCAAGCTCACTTGGAGTGATTGGCTCCTTTGTTTTTGTTCCAATACGAGCAGATACAAAACTTGCAGCTGTGCGGCATAAAAATCGTTTTCCTTGCATTTCAGCCTGTTATTCATTGACCACTATCAGGTTGAGGTAATCAAAGTGCTACTTTTACATCAGAGAAAATCTTAAATTTAAAAGAAAGATTATTAAATTAAAATATGATAGCCTCGTTTAGACAATTTCAAGGGAAGAGATGCACATCGAAGGGTTTTCTGTGGACTAACAAGAATTGGATGTAGGAAGTTACCTTGATCATGCCAGCTGCAAATACAGACATATCCCTGTCACTAGCTGCATTGACTATACATATTGATCCCTGATGGTAAAAGATAAAGAAAGACGTAAGCATCCATTTTGGTCCCGTGGTTAACGCACATACAGAAATTTGGAGTACATGACTTGCCACAATAAACTATACAACAGTAGCATGGTTAACAGTGTAAGTTTATCCCTTACACCTTATAGCTGGAATTTTTTCCAATTATTTGTACAACTTTCATACGAAAAAATGAATTTTTGTACATAGTTTGCTTGTTTCTTTGCATAATCTTTCATACGTCCAATTCAGTCATTTTAGCTTGTATTTTATTTATATATTGTCAAAATCTTATAATATCTCATGGTAGCAATGCTCTTCTATTTTTCCAGATTTTCGTGCAAGTATCATCTATCTTATTGCTGTTGTCTTTGCTTTACTGTCCATCTAATTCTGCTGATGTTATTGATGGGTTCAAAGTCTGAATTAGGAAACCTTCAAGTGAATTTTAGTGTTGATGTGCTTAATCCTTTGAATGGAATGAATACTGTTTCTGTGATCATTGATGCTATTCAATATTAAGCTTTATTAGAAATGAGAAATCTTACACAAATATTAATGTCTTGGCTAAACCAAAAGTTACCTAATTTATCATCCATTATGAGCATACATATTAAATCAGGGGGAATGCTTTTAAGTTTTGGCTAAAGGACTTGGCATCTAGAGTATCAGATTGAACTGCTTCACCTAACAACGGTATGACTAAATTGCTTTCCCACGACGCTCTTTCATGGTACAAACTGATCCTATTTCACTCACCACTACTACGAGAACCATTTTTGTTTTCTCTTCCTTGGTTCCTAAGAATTCCAGTCTGCCAAGTTCTCCCTTGTCTTTAGTTTGGTTATAGAAAGGTAAGTTTATGCCCTATAGTAGATAGCATAGTTCAAAAAATTGGACTTGGCAAACCTAAAATTCGATTTGGACTTGGGACTTGGTAAAATTTCAGAACATTAAAAAAAACACATAAATTTATAAAATAATTTTAAAAAACAAGCATAAAAGTTAGAACTGAATTCAGAAACTCATAAGTAGTTTATCATTCATTTATAGATCAAAATACAAGTTCAACGTACATCATAGTGTCATTTAAATATGATTATATAATAGTAAATTACAAATCCATATTAATAATTTACAAATTTCTTCTCCAGCTAATGCTTCTAAGTCGTTGTATGTGGTATTAGAGCCACAATATTGCTGGCATGTTGAGAAGAGAACTAAGCTTGAAAGAGAGACTATTCTCTAGCAGTGTGATGACCCCTTTCTAGAATAGGATTTAATATTAAATAATAGAAATAAAATTAGTAAACGAATAAATAATAATAAATTATAATATAATAAATATTAATAATATAATATTGATATTATAATCAATATAATATATATTCTTAATACTAATAATATAATAATCAATAATAATAATAAATCTTAATATCAATATAAATTTTTAAAATTAAAATTAATTCTTAACTATATGCTGTCCTAAAACAGCGATACAGATGAAATTTCATTTAGTAAGGAAGCAATTAAATAAGTGATTAGTTAAGACAAAGATTATATTGTCCTATTAATGACATGTCAGCAATGCCATGTCATTTGTTAGCAGCCATTAGAATTAAGAAGAGTTATATCAGCAACATAAACTAATAATTAACGATTCAAGTAGTTACTGTCAGCAAGTTTATAATCAACAAATAATAAATACCGTTGATTAAACCCAGCTTATCACTACTAAGAGATACACCTCATGAGAGGACATAAGACATGTCCGTTGACAATGTAATGTAACTTTTCAATTCAACATCGATATATAAGAAGGTATTCTACCCCATTCAAGGGAGGCACCGAACATGAGAATATGGAATACGCAATTTGGTTCTGATCAGGGAATCAGAGATTATAAATATATTTGGTTATCATCGTGGGAAATAGAGAACAAGAAAATAATAAGGAAAGAGCAGACTATAGCTCAGACCTGCCATCTGGGTATACTGTAAATTGTCTATGAATAAGATAATGATTTACAGAATATTATAATATTGAGAATGAGGGGTCAATATATGGTCCACTGTCTATTGTAGCTTTAGTACAGTTTATAATACTGAAATTATATATATATATATATATATATTTATATTGAGAATGAGGGGTCAATATATGGTCCACTGTATATTGTAGCTTTAGTACAGTTTACAATACTGAAATTATATATATATATATATATATATCAGTTATGTTGTATGTTATACATATATATTTGTATGTATAAATATATGTATTTATATGCATTAATTTATACAGCTAGGTTGCCATTAAGGAGGGGAAGCCAGTATATGGTCCCTTATTATATGGGATTAAGGTTATAATAATATGTAGTTATATAATATATGAATGTATGTATATTTTGTAAAACAAGAAATTATAATATTTCTATAAATATGTTATAGTATATACGAAGTTATATAGTATATAGATAGTGTGTGTATTAATCTACTATACGATAGTTAAGATACTAAATTCCAATCAGAATTATAAATATATGTCTATATAGATTATATATACATTTATGATAATAGAAGTGAAATCAGAATTGTATGTTTAGATTATATATAAATATATGATAATGAGAATGAGTGGATAGAACATATGTTCCTATGCTCAGATCCTGTTGTTACTTCAGTACTAAGGAGGAGAAGGCTGAAGCGACCAAAGAGGGGCAGTCTAAATCCCAAAAGGATAGTTCCCAAGACAAGGTAGGGATCATTGTCCCTTAAAACTTTGAGGGCATGGTCCCAAGATAGGATAAGGGCTTGGATCTATAAACTTTGAGGGAACCTATCAAGTGGTCTCTAAGTGCTTTGGATCACCTCCAATGTCTTCTCCCTTCTCAAACTGAAGTAATGACAAGATCAGATTTGGCGGTAAAGAACTATGAATAGTACCAGGAACCAAATTGCTTAATATGTTTAATAAATGAACAATCTTCTCTACTTGTACCATGTAATAATATAAATATATCTTTGTCAATTCAACTTAGGACATAAGAATACTGAATTTGGGTTAATTCTGGTAATAACTCAATCTAGAACTAGTACGGGATATTACAAGCAGCAATAAAGCTGGATAGAAGGTGTACAACTCCTTCCACTAAGAGATGAAATGATAATCAATCGATATTCAATGTTAAATAAAGGAGAGGAATACTCTTTAAATAAACAATTAAAAGAAGATATTTCCGTAACGGAAACGATTGAGGACTAACGATAGAAAATAAACATTCTAAAAAAGAACTAACCACAAAATAGAAAGATCCTAACGGAATGACCATTATAGAAACATTGCATAATTACTTAACACCCTCCCTTAGTTATCATTCTACTAACTACCCTACAAAAGACTTGACATAATGTGCAGGTCATTTGGCCATGAATATATATAAGGTTGCCCCCTTCTCTTCAGAAGCCTGCTGTTGAGACCCTCCTTGGTGTTGCAAAACTTCTAGATATGATCAAGTTTACCATAATCCTTCCAACATGATGTCGGGTAACAAAGCTATCCCTCCCTTTATCCAGAGACACAGAGATCAACTTCAAAAAACTTCACAATTATGAAAGAACAACGATTGTGCCAAAAATCGTCAAAAGCATCAACACCACGATTTTGTAAAAAAATTGTCAAAAACTTTTGCAAAAAACGAACACCATTCGCCCTAGAAACCTTGGGTCCAACCCAAAACAAGCTACAAGAAACCACGATTTTATCCATAAATTGTCAAAGAAACATTGTTGTAAGACAACACTATGATTTTGTGGAAAATCATGAAACCCTTGATGCAATGTTGAAATCACACATGACTTGGTAAAAAAATCGGAAAAAACCTTCATTGTGTGGAAAAACGGTAAAACTCCATGAACTCAGAAACTTGGGGAAAACCCACCATGATTTTTTTTTTTTTTTGGGAAAAATCGTGCAAAACCCTTCCATGATTAGAATTGAGTAGGTTTAGATTGTGGGTGTATTTTTAGCATCAACGTTTCGAATCACACTCTGTGATTCATCAGGATGTAGGAGAGCAAGAGATGCAATCACACATCCTTATGAGTTTTTGAATTCAGTTTTAACTTTGCAGTTACACATCCTTATGAGTTTTTGAATTCAGTTTTGACTTTTCTACATCCTCTTGCTCTCTTACATCCCGATGATGGATCACATAGTGTGATTCAAAATGTTGATGCCAAAAATACACACAATCTAAACTAGAAGCTACTCAATTCTAATTTTAATGGATTGTGGAAATCTGATATCACCTTCCAAGATTTTTTGTGGAAGAAAAATATAAAACCTTCCCATGATTTTTGTGGCTAAAAAAATCAGAAAACCCTTCCATGATTTTTTAATGGATAAAAATCAGAAAGCCCTTGCATGCAACAACACAAAAGGCATTCTCAAGACTTAAGATGTGGGCTTGACTGAGAAAAAACATGACCAAATATGTCATGCAAAAATGTGATGAGAACCTTTGCAGGAGAAAATGAAGTAAAAAACCACAGAATTAAACAAACGATTTTTAGAAAAAACCTCTACAAAAATGCTTCAGAAAAAACTGTATGAAGAATGGCGCCCAACCAACACTAAAAACCCTTGACTTTTGTAGAGAGCATAAACCTTTGATTTTTATTTCAAAAAACTTGAATTAAAAAACTTCTAAAAGATTTCTTAAAAAATCATTTAGTTGCCCACAAATTTTTGTAAAAAAAATTAATCCCGGTTTGATACCATGAAATGATGATCAATTGATATTCAATGTTAAACAAAGGAGATGAATAATCCTTAAATAACAATTACAAGAAGATCTTTCCATAACAAAAATGATTGAGAACTAAAGGCAGAAAATAAACATTCTAAAAAAGAATTACGAAACAAAAAGATCCTAATTGAATGACCATTATAGAATAATTACATAATTACTTTAACAAGAGAGTGGGGATACAAGGGGTTTTTGTAATTAAATAACTTGCACAAGATGAATATAATAGGAAATATTTTGGAAGTAGTTGATAATTATATGCCACTTCGAGGGGCCAACCTCCTAATCCACTTCAAGGGGGATACCTCCAATACTTTCCAAGAACAACTCAATACCCAACATGATGAATATATACCATATTATGCCTTGGATACCACTACGCCAACTTACATACTTTAATATGACTCCTAGGATGACCTAGCTACATATATATGGTTATAATAATAATTATGTATTTTATTTAATAGTTAAGGTAGCCACAAACCGACTTCTCATAACACAATACACACTATAGGGTTAGAGACATAACATTGCCTCCCTCTTTACTAAAGACTTGCCATCAATGCTAACTTTTTCGTTTTCTTCCTTTTCTCTCCTTTTCTTTCTTCTTCTTTCTCTTTCTCTTTCCTTATTCTTGCTCTTGCTCTTGCTTCTACTCTTGCTACACAATACACACTATAGAGTTAGGGACATAACATTGCCCCCCTCCTTACAAAAGAATTGTCGTCAATGCTAACTTTTTCTTCTTCTTCTTCCTCCTTGTTCTTGCTCTTGCTCTCTCTTGTGCTTACCCTTTTTCTTGCTCTTGCTCTTGTTCTTGCTTCTACTCTTGCACTCTCTTACTCTTTTTCTTCTACTTCCTATTCTTTTTCTTGTTTTTCTCCTTCTTGTACTTATTCCTTTTTCTTCTTTGGCTACTTCTCACAGTGAAAATTTTCTAACAAAATAACTTTTTGGTAAGTCACTTATTTTGGCTCCAATTTATTTGAAATTTTTATTGTAGACTCTCCTATACCTCCTAAAAAACCCTCTGAACATCGGGCAAAAATCCTAATTCTACAATCCCTTGCTCAATACTGCTTCAAATTCTATAAAAATTGAATTGAGGTGCTTCAATATGTTCTTCAAAAACCCTTTGAAAATCAGAAAAAAACATTTGCTCCAATTTTAAAGATTCATGATTTCCAAAATGACCTCCAAAATTGATTAAAAAATCCTTGCCTTCATGGTGCCAAGATCGTGCTTTGATACCACTTGTAATGAAATAACTTGCACAAGATGGATATGATAGGAAATATTTTGCAAATACTTGATAATAATATGCCACTTTGAGGGGGAAACCTCCTAATCCACTTCAATGGGGATACCTCCAATACTCTTTAAGAACAATTCAATATTCGACATGATGATAATAACTAACCTATACCTCCTATATATATCTTTTCATGCCTTAGATACCACCTAGGCCGATTGTATACTTAAATATGACTCCTTGGACAACTTAACTACATATATATGATTATAATAATAATTATGCAACTTATTTAAGAGTTTAAGGTAGCCACAAGCCAACTACTCATAACACAGTACACACTATAGGGTGAGGGACATAACAGTTTTGTCAAGTACATCTTCTAGAATCTTTGTTGGGTAGATGGTGTTGATTTTTTTATTGTAAGGAGGACCTATAGCTATAGAGGGATGAGGAAGTTTATGAGAGAATTGTTAAAGCGAAATTAGATGTGTTTGAAAGGGAGGATGAGATGGGTCATAAGGAGACCCTTGAGAATTCTATTTTGGGAAAATATAGGGAAGAAGAGGGAATTAGGAAGCTTCATGAAGAATTAAAAAAGATTGAGACTAGAGTGGATGCCTTGGAGAAGTATTATTATTCTAATGATGTTTTGATTGCAGGAAAGAGTAAAGATGCAACAAAGTGTCATGAATGTGTCACCGAAGAAGAAAAGAGTGAAATTGCAACAGTTGGACAAAATACAATTGAGGAGGAAGATGTAGTGGCTTGTGAAGGCCCTATATTTGATAGAGAACTTGGTGAAGACAATGTATTGATTGAGGAAAAGATCACGAAGGTTGAGGAGATGTTCAGATTAAGTGGAACTTCAAGGAGAATGAAAATGTTGTAGAAAACATGGTGAAAGAAGTTGCAGATGATAGTGAGGAAGAGGATGTTGCAACAGTAGAGATTGCACAAGTAAATTTTAATTTTTCTAAATTTAGTGGTAATGAAGTTGATGAAGATTTGCATCTTTGTAAGATGATTGAAGAGAGTGCAAATAAATATGGAGGAATATATACTAGTTGCATATTGGTATGTAGATATTGCAAAATTGTATATAAATGTTGCAGAAGGTAGTACAAAGGAACTTAGTTGGAGGTGGCTAGGATATGATGGGTTGGATCCCACAAGATTGAAGAGGAGTGAGGGATATAATTGGTGGAGGAGGTTGGTTTATACTGAAACTGATTCCACATTCAAAAAGAGGAATGGAGAACATAGTTGTTGGAGAAGAAGGATGCTTGTACCAGCTAGGTGCAGGAAAAGAGGGAAGAAAAACTAATTTGAGGTACTTGTTCTAGTGATGGGGCTCAGTGCAGATTGTTTGCAATCCGAAAGTATGGTTCAACCATTCAACTCCACTTTGTGAGCTACGCTCAAAAACTTCTTACTGGGCGTGTCTAATGCAGGAGCATCCTGGGTGAATGACAATCCTGCATCACAAAAAATAAATATTTTCTTTCTATGTTCAATTTTGCATTCTTGGTGTATGTTGGAGCTTCAAGAGCATTATTTGGAGTTTTAAAGATATAATATTTGTTTTATTAATACTTGGCTTTCATTTAGAAAATCAGAGGTAAACAGGGTGTTTTATGTGAGTTCAAAAATATTATGTTTCATAAATTCAAGGGTTCAAAGGTTGAAGGGATTCATTGGCATATTATAAAACTGGAAATGAATTAATTTACTCAATTTGGATGCCTAGGGAAGTGTTCATAAAGCAAGTGGTGATTGGCATTCCATTATTGCTTTATTCCTTCATATTAGGTGCCTAGAAAAGGAGGGAAACGATATGGTTGCCAAAATAAGGCATCACATACCTCCAATGGATATAGATCACAAAGGATGACATCTTGAAAATGCTTGATTCTTATGCCAACTGAAATTGATGATGATGTACTTTTAGTTCTTAAAACTTGAGTAAAGCCATGCAATGGTGTGTAGTTATGGATGAGGCGTTAGTGGCTGGTCCAGTCTTTGAATTGTTTCAAGAGAAATAAGTTCATTTAACTACCATTGTCAACAATGAAGCATATAAGTTGTCCATTGACCCACATTTAAGGATTAGAACTGGACAATGAGGCAGCACTGGTAGTTGCTACCATGGCATTGAGCTCACAATTCATGATCTACTTTCCTTTTTCTTGCATCATTATGGTGGAGCTCGAAGTTTTCTGTTTTAGAAATTGATGTTTCTAGCTACCCATTCTTCTTGTTTTCCCTTGCTTAGAAGGGAGATAAGAAGATGCTTGAATCCTCATTTCTTATAAATGGCACGATTGCTCAAAGCCTATGGATTTCGACAATTAAAACAATCACTAAAAGACATAAACTTTGAAGGTTTCATTATACAATGGATTCTTTCATAGTTCGCAAACTCAGACTCAGAGAGTACTCGGCAAAAAACTCGGCGACTTAGAAAGTACTAAAAAATAAAATTTCTTAAAGAAACATATTTCTTTTTGTTAAATTCAATTACAAAATGGATTAAATTAAAAAATGACATCTTGAAAGAGAAAATGCATGGTTCCAAAGCAAAAACGATATGTGAAAAACACATTTTAACCAATGTTTTACTTGCGTCGATATTTTTACCCATTGTTTTTTGTCTATAAAATCGTGAGAGTTAAACTTGTGAAAACTCGCCCAGCAAAAAAAATAGAGAGTACTCGGCAACCCGGAGAGTTTGCAAACTATGGATTCTTTCATTTTCTCCTTTAAAGGCATTAAATACATGTGACATTCTTTACCTAAATAATTACTCCCTGACAGAAAATCCAGAGTCACAGGAGTCCATGAACCAGCTTGTTAGTTTATTTGTCTCTTGAAAAAATCATCTCTCTAGGATGTCAAAGAGAAACCTTTAATAAATTAAATTCAGAGTATACAACTTTATCTTTGCACAAATTTAATAAATGACAGAGAATGTACATGTGCTGCTCAGTGAAAATTCATATCTAAACCTTATGCATGCAATACCTTTGACAAATGGCAGAGTTGTTCACAAACAGCATCTGGACCTCCTTTGCGAACAGTTTCAATGGAGACTGAAGCAACACTGTTGGCAGGTACACGCCCTTTAGTTTTTTCTTCAACCCACTGCATTGAATCCATTAAAAAGATCACAAAGCATATCAGATTGAAATTCTGAGAAAATATTAAGCAACTGTTTTATTAAAAGTAAATTAACTCCAAATAACCTGACAAAGGTTTGAGGCTTTATAACCAAAAGCAGCATCTTTAGCAAATTCAGTCCTTCCTGCAGGAACTAGTCTTCAAGACCACCACATTTCCCTGATCAGTACCTTGCTTGCTTGAAGGAAAATAGAGATAAAGTCTAAAATTTCATTGGACAATTATCAGTTATACCTGTTGCCATCTGCGACATAATGTACATTGGCAATGGTGTATCGCCCACCTTGAAGAAAAAACGGGCAAATAATCCACGCATCTGTCTCTCCTATTATGGATGCAGCAGCATCTGCCTCCTGAGAGAATTTCTTGAATTTCAGACAAGCCCAATCATGTGTTTACATTTTCCATCCCAAATATACAATAAACCTTCATTCAAATTAAATGCATTGAAAAACAAATTGCCTCTGGAAAATGCCCACGAAGTGTTGAATCTCCCCTTAGGACAACTGTGTATCTGGTATTCTCTGAAGCAGCTGCACTCTCTAAATTTTTACAGATTTCTCTGGTTAACAGAATTGCCTGAAAAATGTTTCAACCATAATTTTCTTATTAATATCTCAAGACAAGGATAATTTACATAATGGATTATATTCAAGCATCTTGTACAACAATACTGTATACCTTATCACTACTCAAAGCACGAGAATTGGTCAAAATAAAAAAGCAGGAGGGTTTTTTTTTGAACTGTTGAGCAAGTGACTCAATGCTCCTGCCAAAAAGAGAAGTATAATCAACAAATACTGAAATAAGCATTGAACAAAGGTTGGTAACTTGGTGACTTATCAGCCATTTACATCTTTAAAGAATTGGCCACAATGTTAAATTCTCATTTGCCCAGAATATTTGGAATGTTTTGATAATCATAAAACACAAATAAAGCTGTTACGAAATAAACAAATTACCAGACAGACTAAGCATGGACATTCACAACAATTGTATTTTATTGATTCTAAATTGTTTATCAATGATCATGTTACCACTCTGTTAATACAGTGACTCCATGCACAGTTTGTGTTCCAGTTGGGTCATCATCAAGCACAACTAACACTTTAGCAGCTTCACAATTTTCCAGTTTTTGAATCTCTGGAATTGGGTCCACTGGCCATTCGGATGGAAGAGACTTCAGTGTTTCTTCTTTGGGAAGAATAGGAGCTTGGGCTTCAACAGTCACTCCTGTTAGTTTCTCAAATATCTGCAAGCATCACACATATTTGTTAAGCTTGGTTATGCGCAAATGCATATGGGAAATAGCTTTGTAAAATTAACATATGAGTTTCAGGATGCAAAAACATTTTGTGAGACAGAACATAGATGCCATTTCAGTTAATCTGATTGTAGGCATCAATTTTCTCTGTAATGTCCAACATTTAGAGATGTCTAATACCATTTCATTCTACATGAAACAAATTTGTTCAGTAATGATCATAAAAATCCATCCTTCACAAATATGAATGGTCCTTTTGATACTCATTGCATCTAGTTGATGCTTAAGGAATTCCTAGTTGGTTAACTATCTGCATACAAATCAAGCTCACATGCACTTAACCATGGGGTTTCCAGCAAATCAGGCCAGCTAAGCTTGCTATCCCATTTGTGGAACCTTCAACCTTCAGCAGGTGTTGTGCCTTGTGAACCATTTGTTGTGGAGCTCACTAGCTCATTCATCTTCATTAATTTGGTGCTTGCACAATTTTATAAGGAAGAAGAGAATGGTGTAAATGTAGATAAATCTGCAGTGAATTGAACAATTTAAGTGTCAAATAGGATGCTACCATAATGCAATTTTCCAAAGCATCACCAACTCTTCACGTCATAACAGCTCATATTACACCAGAGATCATAGTTGCAATTATCCTTTCCAGCATACAGGCAGACACACTTAGACACTGGTAGAAAAGATGTCTTAAGGCAGCTGGTTTAGAAATGAAGGCATCCTAAGGCGAAGCATTGGTTAGAACTTTGCTAGGCGATGAAGGTATTTGAGTTAAGGAAAAATGCAGCTAAATGATAGAGAATCCCTGATCAATTATGTAAAGTATGCCCCAGAGGTAAGCACAAAGGAGAAAAGGGAGAGGAAAATAGTGATAAATATGATATATGTTCATCTTCCTTGAGTAATCTTCTGGAATTAGTTCAATAAACCAATCGTCCGCAAGAACAACTTAGGTACTTGTAAAAATGGTTGACAACAATTGAGGAGAAAAACTGCTAGGTGGAATGAGTTTGCTACATTAGAGCAGACATGAAAATGTTGCCAAAAGAAATGGCCATTGATGATCAAACATTATACTTAGCAAAGAGTTTGCTAGAAACTATGCCAAGTACAAGGGAGCAAGGAGACAAGAAATTTTTAAATCTAAGGTGAGAAATAGATAGAAATTGGGGCAATTTCTAGCATTATTCTGATGTAATACTAATGACCATATATGGTTCAAAGTTTGAACCATATAAGCATAAATTTGGAATAAATCACCAATTGTGATTTTTTTATGAAATAAAATCGTAAGATTTCACCTACCTGTGTCAATAGGGTTTTACCCACACATTTTTACATGTTTTTCTTTCGCGGTTTTCTCTAACAACTTATAAATGTGATTTTCCTTCCTCAAACGAGTTTGCCATGATTTCATTTAAGACTGCTACTGTGGTAATAATTGCTTCTATCTATAACACGTTTAAATTAAAATGATTTCCAATCAAATCCATATTAGATATATGTTTCTTGAGGCAATCAACTCATGAAAATTCAAAAACTCTAGTGCCATTGAGTTGACAAATTCCTGTCAGAAGCTTGTAATTATATATTAAAGGAGAGTCTACATAATCAGAATAAATTATATATTAAAGGATAGTCTACTTAATCAGAATAAACTCGAGGTTAATCCATCACATTCGGTACTTCATCCTAGGAAGCAAAGATGGATTTGAAGTATCTCTAGATGCTACTGTTATACAAGTGAGTATAACAAGAAACACTTTTTTAATATATACAGTTATAAAGTAGTTCTTAAAATCTCTATTTAATAATTCAATTTTTTATATTCCAGAAGAAGATCAGTATTAGAAAAATTCCTGAACAGAATACACACAAAAAGAAAAAAATGGCCTTGAGATCAAGAAGAAACCCCAAAAGAATTTTAACCCTAGAAATTGAAGACGAGTCACTGTTTTTCTAATTCTCATGAAAATCCAAAAAATGTATAGGCAAGGTACCTCAAAGCTTGTCAATATATAAATCTCTTGGTAATGAATGTAGGCTGTCAATCTAAAATCTATCATTTTAAAAAGATTTGAGTGTTTCTGGTCTATGGAGTTGCTCCCTTTGTGTCCTTAATAAAAACAAATTTAGTAGTGATTTGTCCTATTAGGAAAAAGGTAGAATTAACACCTTAACTACACCAGCATCATCACGCCGACCCCAACCCGCAGCAGAACCTATTTCAAAATCACAAGAATTAGCAAAAAAAATGAATATTTTGGTTTCCAAATTAGACAGTAGTTTTTGAAGATGTACAGGTCTTCAACTGGTATGAGTGGTTATACTAGAATATATATATATATTTTAGTAATTTTACTGAATGAAAACAGAATTAAAAGTAAACTGTAGAGGTAAGCAAAATAATGAAAGCAAAAGAACATTAAAGCTGATTTCAGAAATGAAATCTAAACACACAGAAATTTTATTAAAATTGCACATAAGAGTGACAATAACAAATATTGAGCCAAAAAATTCCTACCTAAGCTTTTAACTGGCATATGAAAATTTTAATCTAGATCACGTTTCTTGGCAAATTATGTTAGATGACTAAATTAGTAATAAATATGGTCCCAAATATGCATCTCAAATTCCAAAATATTTTACTGGATGCAAATACATGTTGGACATCTTAGTTTGAGTATGCAATACATGTCTGTGGAAACACAAAATACAAGATGGTACCAGAACCAGACAACAAAGAACTGGTGCTTGGAGGGATATTAATTGGGTACAAGGAGTTGCAACAGAACACATATGACATACAATGTTTTGAAGGTCATTGAGATCATGATATCCAAGGAGTAATATACTGAACACTGAAGACCCTTCCAAGGATATATTTTGAGAATGCAAATCATTGTCCTTTTCTTGATCCAAAGCTACCATATCTTGAGGAAGAGAAGTTATGTCACTGCTGTTATGAACTTCAGAATTACGGTCGTACCTTAGTGACAAATCTTCAATTGATACAAGCACCTTTTTCTTGTAAACCTCATGCTCAACCTTTATATCTTGAATGCCCAAGCTTGGGGTCTCTTCTTTATTGATCAACCCATGTGTCAAATCTGCAAACTCATGAAAATGAGGAAGGGAACTACTACTGTTCATGCCCGGAAAATTAGGATTGATTTTTTATCTTCATCCATGCTTTTAACATCCTCAATGCTTATTCCATCAAACCCGTGAACAAACAAGCTGTCATCAACATCAACGTTGTTATACATGCCATCCTTCATGTCCAATGGGAGGGGGAGAGTTGGGACAGAATTTTGGTTCAAAGTGGATCCATCACAAACAAGATCTATGTCATGTGAAGGGAGCCATCACACCCAGGTCCCAAATGCAAAAGTGCTGATTGCTATTTTCAGGAGCTATGTGATGCATGTCTCTTTGTATACAACATACTGATTTTTCTGAAGTACCATCAGATGTGTAAACAGCATCCAACTCAAAGAGAGGACTGTCAATTAACTTCTCCATACCCATCTCACACAAAGTATGAGTTTCCTGTTCATCACAAGAGGCTGCTGTGAGTGACTGATTTTCTAATTTGTAGGTGAAGCATGAGCTAAACTCAACTCCACATTCATCTCTTCAATCTGAATCTCTGCCATGAGGAGAGCTACATGAGATTTTTCCAAAGCTTCCGTAGTCCTCACAAGTTCCGAAGCAAGAAGATTGACCTCCTCTTCTATCATCCTCAAACCATTTGAATACATAATACCAAGAAGATAATCTCTATCCAAATAGAGATTTAAATAATTATTCTTCATTGTCTCCATGGCTGTCTTAAACACCTGCAAATCAAAGATTGACGAAGCCTCTTCTTTGCCTTTATGTCTTCCCTCAAGTTGGACCCTTCCAAAGGTAGTTCTCTATTAATTTGTGGGAATTATCAAAATGTGATAAGGCTGCAACAAGATTACCTCTTGCCTGGAGTTGTATTAAAGCCTCACACGTTGCCTGAAAATTGACACTTGCTCTAGTCTACAATACTCATGCACAACACCTGGCCTCTAGATCTTGGGTTGTTTCTATTGGCAAATTCTTACATGGTATCAAAACCATGGAGAGTCATTGCATAGCCTATTTGGAGAGATTTTGCTGCGTTTGGCGGAGGACAATCTGCAAATCTGAGGACCAGCAATCTTCAGGAGCATCCTACACCAAATCCGACCTCACCATTGCATCCTGGAGGTTGTTTCGATAAATTTTAACTATAAATTTGTCCATATTTGGGAAAAGTTGTTTTTGGGGCAAATTTTTTTTGCAAACCTGGCTGTACGGCCTGATTTGCGTAGTCAATACATTTTTTCTTTTTCTTTTTTAAATTCATTTCTATGATTCTTAGTTTCATTTTGACAGCATTTTTTTTGCAATTGTATTTGGAAAGTTTTTGGGAAATTTTGGTGTTTTCAATTTGCAAAACCGTCATATTTTCTACATGCCACAAATCATACTATTTATACTGATAGTAAGCCTCACACGACAGAGCAGATCTCATAAAGTGCCGACAACAACACACATGTAATGTCCCCAATTGCAATCCGACTGGAAACCACACCTTCAGATACCCACGCTGTCTCAATGTGTTGGCTGTACGGAGCTATACACAACCTAGTTTGGACCGTATGGTGGATACCAATGATGGTCCTATTGTACGATGTAGTAGCAGACCGTACGGTAGCAGGTTGTATGGGGGCTGAGTAGGCGCAACACAAAGGCCGTATGGTGTACAGATGGATGGTGTTCGTCTTTCCTTAAGCCCAACGATGACGCCAATTAGATATAATGCAACGATGTAGGAGATATGTGATGCATACATAGAACAATCATGCAAGATACAAGCTGAATATATTTGCAAGGAAAACTATATTGATATTAATGATAGCACTTTGGATTTGCCAGACCCGAAACAAAAGAACAAGCAGAGCAGGGTGAGGGTTGAATCCCACAAAAAATGCAACAAGCCAAATAGGAAAGGTTTTACACTTGTGAAATGGCGAAGGAGAACTCCAACTAGAATTCGTAGTACAAAATAATAATTCAAGACACATGAGAAATACTACCTACACGCTAGTCTTAAATATCCGTTAGACAAACTCCCGAGGGTGCACAAATAAAGCCAACACGACAAAAACCATCCCTATGCTAAATATTAAAAGATGGGCCCGCGATAAACAATAACTAATCCGGCCCCAAATACAACATTATTATTTATTTTTATTTAATGACGGGGACATCACAGTCCTCCCATCCCGAAGATTGCTTGTCCTCAAGCAAGAACAAGCTGGGGTGTTCCAAAATCTGCTCGCCTTCCCAGGTGGCATCTTCTAGTGGAAGATCCTTCCAACACACAAGAAATTCTTTGACTGTGAGATTCCTCAACCTCTTCTCCCGGATGTCGATGATCTCGACTAGCTCTAGAACTAACTTCCCTTCTTCACCAAGAGGCGACAATTCCTTAGACACCGTGACATGTTGTCCCACCGCTTTCCTCAAGCAAGATACGTGAAACACATTGTGGATTTGGCTTCCTTCAAGTAGTTCCAATTCGTAGGCAACCTCGCCCACCCTCCTGGTCACACGGTAGGGTCCGTAGAAACGCGGCCTCAGCTTTTCCTTTCTAGAAACCTTCATAGAGGACTGCTTGTACGGTTGAATCTAAAGGTACACCAAGTCCCCAACTTCAAAACTCCTCTCAAGTCAATGCTTGTCAACATATGTTTTTTGTTGATTTTGGGCCCGCTGAAGATTTTCCTTGAGGGAACTCAAAATGTTTATTCCCTCCTGTAGCCAATCCTTGGTCTTCAGTGCGCGACTGTCACCCAATGCCATGTCCACGAACGTAGGGGGTTCATAACCATACAATGTTTTGAATGGTGCCATCCCAATCGACATGTGGTATGTGGTATTGTAACAGTGTTCTCCTAGATGTAGCCACTTGACCCATGCTTTCTGCTGTGCCAAAACATAGTTTTTGAGGTACTCTTCTAGCCATTTGTTCACAATCTCGGTCTGTCCATTAGTCTGCGGGTGATAACCAGTGCTCGGTGACAACTCTGTACCTGCGAGCCAAAACAATTCTTTCCAAAAAGTATTGAGGAAGCAGCTATCTCTATTGCTTACTATGTTCTGAGGGAGACCATGCAAGTGGAACACTTCCCCGGAAGAACATGTCTACCACTTGTGCGGCTTGATACCCATCGGAAATAGCAAAGAAGTGCGGATACTTGGTCAATCTATCGACCACTACAAAAATATAGTCCTTTCCTTTCACCTTGGGAAGCCCATAAATGAAATCCATCGAGATGCTATCCCACTTCTGCTCAAGAATCAGTACAGGTTGAAGTAGACCCACTAGTAAGGTGTGTTTAGATTTATTCTGCTGAGAGGTAGCACATTCCCTTACATACTATAGGATATCATTCTCAAGACCCTTCCATGAAAACCTTTCCCGGATCTGCCTGTAGGTCTTCAGGTACTCTTGATGCCCAGCCAAGGGTGGGTCGTGCACCTCCCTTAAGATTTTCTCCTTCAATTTGGACTCAGGTACCAAATAAATTCTGCCCTTGTAATAAATGATATCATCAACCACTTTGTACCTATCGTCGTGCACTTCATCGTCCAACAGTTGGCACGCGAAGGTGTTCTTGGAATATTTGACCAACAGATGTGCCCTCCAATCTACCGAAATCTGAGATAAGGAGCATATGGCATGCCTTCTTGATAATGCGTTCGTCACAACATTATTTTTCCCCTTTACGTACTCAATGTCAAGGTCAAAGGCATGTATTTTACTCACCCACTTCTGTTGCCGTTCGTTCAACTCCTTCTGTTCTAGAAAATGCCTTAGGCCATTGTGATCCATATGGACTATGAACTTGGCTCCGACGAGGTACTAACGAAATTTTGTCAGGGCATGCATGATGGCAAGCATTTCTTTGTCATAGATGGAGTACAACCTTTCATCTCCTGAGAGCTTCCGACTCTCAAATGCAATTGGGTGGCGGTCTTGCATCAACTCAGCCCCGATGCCTTCTCCCAATGCGTCACACTCTAGGATGAAGGGCCGAGTGAAATCTGACAGTGAAAGAATCGGACAAGAACTCATAACCTCTTTGAGATTTTCGAATGTTTGTTGTGCCTGTTCACTCCACTAGAAGGATCCCTTCTTCGTTAGATCGGTAAGTGGTGTATTGAGCTATGAAAATCCCTTCACGAACCGTCTATAGTAACTACACAACCCAAAGAATCCATGCAATTTCGAGAGAGTTTTCGGAGGTGGCCAATCCAAGATAGCTTGAATCTTTTCTTGATGTACCTGAACTCCTCAGTCACTGACTATGTGCCCCATATATAATATCTCTATCATCCCAAATTCACATTTGGATCTTTTGGCAAACATGTGATGTCCCCGATTTAGCAGGTGTCTACAGGATGTTTTGTCAATTCATCAATGTGATCCTCGTGAGTTGACGGTGGATTTAGAGGGTCTCTATGATCGACTTACTATTTATAGTAAGTCATTTTTTGTCTAGTTTCTATTTTTGGCAAGGTAGTTGGGGGCAGGATGATGTTTATCAGTGTTCGTTTGAGTTTCATCTTTGCACATAAGATTATTGAATTAAGCTTGGCTTAATTAAAAAGCTATGCTTTAATATGTTATAATTTGAAAGTGTGTAGTTGAAGACACCTTAATGAAAAGTGTATCATTGAAGCTTTAGCAAAGTGTGAAGGAGAAGGCTTCTAATTGTGCTTCTTTTAAAGCCTTAGACATTTTCAAAAATCACATTCAATTGCCATTTTGTTAATTATTCATGTGTTTGAGGAAAGGATCGAATTGAAGTAACAAGGGTTTGGTTGGACTCCTTGAAGAAACGTTAATTTCTTCCAAGGAATTGTGCACTTTGAATTGGTTAGCATACCAATGAATTGTGCTATTAGAAATCAGTGCTAGCAAAGGGAATTGTAAACTGGAATTCAGATACAGTGCTGTACGGAATTCTGCTGAGTTTGTATGTTTTTCTGCCAGTGCCGTACGGGGTCTTTGTTGCTTGTGAATTACTTCGTGACCGGTGACATATAGGGAAGGATCAACATTGTCTGTTACAGCCTTGCTAAATCGTGATTTGTGTGGGGAATCAATGGAGTCACCGATAGCATTTTGGAATGTTGAATATGGCTGGCGTCAAACTTATATTTGAATACGAGCATCATCAACAACAGCCATATCAAATAAAAAGGTGTCAAACTAGTTGATATACTTGTAGTGGCATCTACTTAGTAATTAGTTACATAATTTCTAATCCTACAAGCAATTATATTAGTTTGCCAATTTCAGTTGTTTTTTATCAAGAGGTGGAAAAAACAAAAAAAACGTATATATATTCAAAAATTAAAAAAAAATGACTTTAAAAAATTCTTCAAAGAAATACAAATTGCAATACATTGAGCCAGCAGGGCTCTTTACAGTGGTATCAGAGCACAGATCTTGCCAGCCTGAAGACTTTGGGTCCAGCTATGGTAGATAGATTTATACCTGGCATACATTATACCCGCAGGGGTAGAGCTTCACCACCTCCAAAGGGCAGTGAACAGGGTCCACAGGTTGATTATACAGGTGACAGGAATAGAGAGAACATTGGGAATGATGTTGACAAGGAAGCCAGAGATGCTTTTAGAAATATAGTAGAAGGATAACATCATGTTGCAAATGTGTTGAAAGTGAAACAATTATATAACACCTTGCAGCGCATGACTCTACCTGGAGATCATGGCAGAGATAGGGGCACTTGTAAAGAGCCTGCCTGGTTCTATGTATTTAATTAACTTTTCTCAAATAAAGTGATAGGTGCCAGTTGACTTCAACTCATATTTATATCCATATTATAAACTCTCCAAAAGGCAAGATTCATTTGAACAACAACAATTCATATTTTTTATTGCTAATCATAATTCTTCCACAATTTAATATCAAGATATTTTAAAAAAATAAACATTGTCAATTTTTAAAACAAACAACTCCAGGGAAAAACGTCACCTCTTGAATGAAGGAAATACAACAACCAATGTTTATTCACAAGCTAGAAAGACGTGTTCCATTTCTAATGATGTATCCAGCCAACAAACAACACTTAGCTCCAAATGGCTAAGCAAAGAGACACACAACAGCTGATGCAAGTGTCCAGCTCCCAACAATAATCACGTCACCTTCCCAATATGACGTAGCAGGCCTGCAATGTTACTACAGGCATGTGAAGGAAAGGCTGGCTCTTTTCTTGTATTGACACGAGTCTAGGAAGGATGCACGTGCCAACATAAAGCCAAAATGCAACCATAAATTGACTTGCGTGGCTTTTCTAACCCAAAACGTGGCCACAAATTAATACACCTGTCGCTTAAGGGGGCAATTTTGCATCTAGGTAGCAGCTCTTCCACTCATAGAGATAATTCAGCCTCTTATGAGAAATCCAATGCAACTAGAAATCAATGCAGCCAGTATCAAACCCTTGAGCTGTAAAAATTAATCAATCCATCACAATTGGCATACCTCAGCGCCAAATTAAGTCTTCAAAATCATAATTAAATAATCAGAAATCCAGGAGCAAAGTTCATCATCAATCAGTGATGATTCAAATTGCGGAAAGAGGAATCAGTCCTCAAAACCCTAGCCATTTCTCACAGCCAAGAAACTTCATAAATTTTATCAAATCAACAATGAAAAATGAAAGTGCTTTTTCGAATTGAATATATAGCTTTTTTGGAAAAAGCTTCAATTTCACTTTTTTCACTTAAGAGGCTTTTTAATGACAACTTCATTTCATAACATTAAGTTATAAAGTCATTAAGTTATTAAATTAAAATAATTTAATTTAATAACGATAACTTCAAAATAAAAAGCCACTGTAAACCACTGACTCCAACAAATCCGTTTCTGACACCAGAGCCTCAAACTTCAACTGCCCTGCCAGAAATAGCCAACTGCCATAAATAGCCAACTGCTAAAAATAGACTTACTATAAATAGTAAGTCTCTCAAACTGGAGATCCCCTGATACTTGATCCTGAAACATCTGACACTCCGTGCAGATGCCTTGCTAATCCTGGCCATACCCAAAATACCACTTACTAAAAATAGTAAGTTGACCAAATTGACGCGAACGAAGAGTAGACCTGATAATCTGAACCTCTAGAATGGAATCCCAACACTGGCTCCGCCAACTGACCCCCTTTGATCGCTTGATTAGCTTGCGAGGGTCGCCAAACCAAGCTAATCTCAACAGTTTGAAAAACGGGGACATTACAGTCCTCCCTTCCCAAGATTGCTTGTCCTCAAGCAATTAGGAAAACAAGCAACATCACAAACCACTCGGATCCCAAGGATGGTCATGAGTAATGTCACGATCAACCTCATACTCCTATGAAGAAGCCAACAACATCAACAGTACAGACACCGGCAACTGAGAAACTGCACTCAACACCCAAATAACTGACATCATTGGAAACATCATTTGAAGACCAACTGTAGATGCTGATGCAGAAAACAATCCAGTGGAACTCAACCCAACTGAAACAACAACTCTGTCAATACTCGAGTCCCTGTCTAACTGACATTCACACCCAACTACACTGAGAAGATGACAATGACCGAATGTACTTGAATCACTGTTACCAACTCTAACCTCTGATAAACCGTCCTGGATGTGTCGATACTGCAAGTGGTCCAACTTGCAACTGCCAATTCCATTTGCAAAAGATGGTACTAATCCATCCCATAATGGATGGTAAGAAACTGGAGCCGGTTTACCTCTGCGTGAGATCAAATCTTCCACCTGTGGGTCAAAAGAAAAATGATGAACATACCCTACCGTATAATGCCGGTAGGAAGCCCCAATCTCAGTCAATGGCTCATCATTACCCAACTGGGAATCATGAGATGGCTCCAATCTCTAACTCCACATAACCGCAGGCTAGATAGGATCCTGAGTAACCCTCTTAGCTAACCCAACCTCGAAATCTGTCATGTCCCTCGTTAACCCCCTAATCATGGCAATAAAGATAAATAGATAAATGAAATAAATAGTCATAGTAATATTTTAACGAGTATATAAATAGATTCAATATGTATTATTATTGAATATATAATAATGATCATAATATAAATAATTAATAATAATTGAATATTATTAATATATACTATTCATATGATATATTGTATATAATTAACAATATATAATGTGATATCCCACATTTCTGAAATTAAATTCAATAAATGAATTATAATTATATTATTAATAAGTAATGAATTAATTAATACATGAACAAATAAATGATTATTCGATCATATAATATTATAATATAAACTGATATATATATAAATATAATATAACTATAATAATAGTTATAATATAATATTAAATAAAATATTAATATCATAATATAAACTTTAATATAATAATATAATATAATAATATAATATAATAATATAATCTAATTATAATATAAAATAATAAATAAAGTATAAACTAATCAATGGGACAAAGGAGCCGATGCACATGAAGGATTGCGATCCCCTTCCTCACCATAAATAGCGACCAAGTCTTAGTAACAAGGGAAAAAAGAGGGAATTGATATATATTGAATGGGGGAGAATATAAGGGAAAAAACAGGGACGAAAGTGGAGTCAACAGAGTTAAACATAAACTTTGAATTAAGTGCTCAGACCATATGACAAAGACAATAAGAGTGGGGAGGAAACAGATTTCATATCAATAAGGATAGCCATTTAATAAGCATGGGAATTCTTATCGATGCTAGGAAAATAATATATTAGATATCGTTAAGGAAACAAAAGATATGTGTTAAAGACTGCAATTAACATTGGTAAAAGGAATATAGGTAACGCTGGGCCAAACACCACTGATATTTGTCAACATTGATATATATATTGACAGTGATAGATAAGCACATGCCTGCCAGTGAATAAGGAAATTTAAAAATAAAAAATAAAAAAAATATATATATATATATATATATATATATTATTTGAATGAATAAGAGATTTATAAATAATATAAGTCTGTCACTAAATATGGGACAGGTGCTTAGAATTTACATATAATTTACATATATACATATATGGATGATATTGGGAATAAGGAGGCAGTAGGTGGATCATTCAGTCAGGGAGAAAAAGAAAATTTCGACAGCAATATAATGATTTTGTAAGTATTGTATATATATATATATATGTGTGTGTGCGTGTGTGTTATTTCAGATTCTTTTATTGATTCAGACTTAATATATAATTAATATAATTAATATAATTCAGATTCTTTTATTGATTCAGATTTAATATATAATTAATATAATTTGGATATATATATATATATATATATATATATATATATATACGGGTTAATCATTCAAAAACTTACATGATATAAAAGAGCATAATTCCATTTGAATTCATAAATAGTATTATGATTTCACATCAGATTTATGAACGATGATTCATTAATGATATTATTGATAAAGTAATTTTCTTATCAAAAGTAATTATTGACAAAGTAATGGAAAAGAACTCTCAAGGGGGATTAAGACCTCCACTAAGCCAGTGTACACTGATGACCCACATATGCATATGTACTAAGCCTTGGATAGAGAAAATCTCGTCCAAGAAGAGGAATGGACTTATGGTCAGCCTATAAGGCCTGAGTGATGCACTCCAGAGGACAACGACAAGATCTAATCAAAGGACACAAGGGTCCTTATTAAGGTTATGAGCCCAACCTGGCAGACTTTGCTCAGGAAGTCCCTAAGGATGCGCTCCAGAGGACGACGGCAAGATCTAATCAAAGGACACAAGGGTCCTTATTAAGGTTATGAGCCCGACCAGGTAGACTTCCTTTTGGAGGGGTTAGTAGTTGGGGTAGATAGTTAATTAATTAGTTTTTTTTATTCATATTTACGTGTCCATACTATTGTTGCTAACATCTTTCTTGCAGGTTAATTCTTAAGGAAATATTTTAGAAATACTAGGGACATTACAAAATCCCTGTGGGGAAGCATAGTAGATAGTCTCTACAATCTTTCCCACCAACCTCTGGATAGCACAAGAACCGCGGATAAGAGTACCCTCAGACACTCTGTATGAATCCTCTCGCAAATTTGCACTCTCAAGTAAATACTCCATGAATGACTTGGTGCAGTAGAAATTATACGTGGAAGCGTCAACTTGCTCCCCCGCAACACACAGCTGATCCCTCTGAAAATGTGGCACAACCAACTGTCCCATGCTATTAGCTATATAAGATGAAGAAATAGATTCACTTCCAACAAAAGGAAGCAAATCAACATGAGAGCTTGATTCTACTGGTACTCCTACCTCATCCGTAACTAGTGCACCCATATCTTGCATAGATGTGACTATCCCATCATCATGTCGCACATCTCCAACCGTAGAAGCAAACTCACCACCAACCACCTCAATGTGCAATCGAACTGGGTCTGGGGCTGGTGTAGACCATAAATGCTCCAACTCCACGGTCACCTCCTCTAATTGGATCTGCGACTCCTGAAGAGCTCGTTGAGTGCCCTCTAAAGCCTTAGTAGTCGCTGTGAGCTCCTGAGTAAGCTCACTCACCTCCTCCTCTTTGTCCATCAATGCCTCATATACTGTACTCCCCCACTCAACTAGGTGATCTCGGTCGGCTACCAACTGTAAATAGTTCTGTCTCAAAATCCTGACAACCTCCTGCAAGGAATGAATTTTTGTCAATGAAAGGTAACCACCATTGTGATCATCTGTCATAGGAGCACCCCAACCATTAACAGCCAACAATTGACGAGTGGCATCAAAATGCTTGAGAGTAGAAGTAATATCTCTCTCATCAACTCGCAACTGGCTAGTCACATGACTCTGCACAATGGGCCTCCTATGAACAACCTCAACTGTGCTAACCACACACTGAGAGGAAATTGCATCCAACAAACTCCCCTCAAGATCACCATATCTCTGTGTACTTTCATCCGACTACACATCTACAAACTGAGTATAGGCATCAAACTCATCCTCATCTAATCTTGAGGAAGCTGCTGCTGAATCCAACTCAACACCATCTCCAGCTACCTAGTCCTCTGCAACTGCCTGACAATTCAAATCCTGGGATCCATCCTCAGTCACTAACAACTCGGAGTCCTCCCCCAAGGTCTGATAAATCAAACATGTCTCGTTGCAAGAAGAATCATCCTCATGACTCACCCAAGTAGTAACCCCCTCTCTAAAAGTGGAAGCCCTGGTTATCCTCATCTGTGAGTCCTTGTAAGAAGGAATCCTGGAACCCACCACCGTCGTATGACAACGCTGAATCTACACCCAAAGTCAGATATAGAAAACCAAAGACACTACAGCACTCATCATCCTCGCTCTCAACAATGGAAATGTCTGTGATGCTAGTGTCCATATCATCTATCCGCAACTCCTCCACTAACTCCGACTGTATACACGACTCAATGTCGTCATGTGAATCAACTATATTGTGGCATGAAACTACGTTGCCCAAATCAACTGCAACACTCCCATCCTGAGTGTCATCACAAGATAGCTCCATGCACACATCCTCAACACAGGAAAAAACCATTGTCTCTTGTACTGATCCCACACTGCGACTGCTATCATAAACCTCAGAGTTGTCAGAGCTCATACACTCCTTGCAGTCATCGCCCAACATCTCACAGGGGGTGTCATCCTGAATGCAGCTCACAACATCCTCAAAAGTGTCATCCAATGTGTCTATACTCTATACTATCAGCTTCCACATCTCCTGCTGAAATCTCAACTGCTGACACCTGACTCTGCACACATGACTCAACGTTAGGCTGTGCACCAATAATGCTGGAGCACGAACTGTCATCAACTGACCCCGCTGTAATGCCCAGATCACCAGCATCACCATTGGGAGACTCCATACATGCATCAGTCCCATCCGAGGAAGCAACTACCTCCTAAATTGGAGCAACACTACTATAGCTGACATAAAAATCTCTAATAACCACTCCCTCCACGGAAGAATCTGAACACTCAGTGATAACTACAGTATTGGCTGCCTCTGTACTAATCGTAGTGACTACTCTGGGAACCTCAACCTGTTGATGCCCAACACTGCTGTCAACCAATGGTACTAGAACATCCACATGCTCCAGTGAAATAAATCCATCATCATCACTGCGGATAGGATTAGCGGGTGTTGTACTAGATACAGGAACATCAGCATCATGGACACCTGTTGGAGAAAACTCCAGCCTTCTCCTCTGCAAACTCGATGTTGGCCTTCTAAAGGCAAAGACCATATACCTCACTGCCCTGTCTACTGTCACTGGGTTTGACAAACTCTCTGCCAATCTCTGCTGATGCAATCTAAGTTTCTCCATACTTTCTACTAAAGCATTTAATTCTCCTCTTTTTCCCATACTGCTTCGGCGACTTCCAGAACTAGGCCTCCTGTATTTATCCATAGCTAGGGAAAGTGGAAGTGTTGATCACTTTTAAATAAAAACTTCAGAATATAAATGAATCCAGACCCCACAAGTGATGCGGGAGCATCCTGGGTGTAAGAGCAATCTTGCATCACCCAAAAATATTTTTGTTTTTGTATTCAATAAGGGCTATCTTGTGTAGAGCTGCTATTTATGGAAACTTGCTATTTTTAGTAAGTTGGTCATCTGATCTTGGAATGTTCTAATTTCTTCCTTGGAGGTTCATTTTGGTCATATCAGTCTGCCAGTAAAGTTTCATTGACAGATCAAGTCTAGCTTTGTAGATATTGAAAATTTTCGGTATTGGCAACAGGGTAAGGAAACTTTGAACTCAGTTTTGAAGACTTTAGAGGCCCCGGATGAGGTCAAAAATTTGGCTGACAGGCACTTGCACAAGTCAAGCCCGTAGAGCGCTTTGTGGCCTTTCCAGAATGGGGTTATAATAGTCAATCGAGTCAACTGGCGATGACTTATGGTCTTCGGAAGTTGGGTCACCTGAAATGGTGGAAAATGATTTTCCTTCAAAATTTCTGTTTGGGTTTCAAAAGTTATTTTGAGCCGACTTTGATGTAATAAATTGTAAAATAAAATAATTCTAAGTTTGGTCGGCCTTGTTGGCTAAAATTCTGGAACCTTCCCAGGCGGTGGAAAATTGCCTATATAAGGAAGGTTGTAGTGTTGTCTTAGGCAGTTTGGGACAATTTTGGGTAATAGATCTGGGTATTGATTTGAGGCTTTGGCCTACAGAATATTGTAAGGGAATGCCCATGTGGCTTTGCATATTGTAATTCTGAAAGTTTGTAACTCCACATTTGTGGAGATAATAAGAAACCCATTTTCTGTTCTTGCATATTGTTGTTGTTTCTCTGTTTCTGTTATGTGTTTGTGGTATTACGGGGAGCACCCTTCATCAACAGGATGGCAGGAAAAAAAGCTCTGATACCATTGTAAAGAACCTACCTGGCTCTATGTATTTAATTAACTTTTCTCAAATAAAGTAACAGGTGCCAGTTGGCTTCAACTCATATTTATATCCATATTATAAACTCTCCAGAAGGCAAGATTCATTTGAACAACAACAATTAATATTTCTTATTGCTAATCGTAATTCTTCCACAATTTAATATCAAGATATTTTTAAAAAATAAACATTGTCAATTTTTAAAACAAACAACTCCAGGGACAAACGTCACCTCTTGATTGAAGGAAATACAACAACCAATGTTTATTCACAAGCTGGAAAGATGTGTTCCATTTCTAATGATGTATGCAGCCAGCAAACAACACTTAGCTCCAAACGGCTAAGCAAAGAGACACACAACAGCTGACGCAAGTGTCCAGCTCCCAACAACAATCACGTCACCTTCCCAATATGATGCAGCAGGCATGCAATGTTACTACAGGCACGTGAAGGAAAGGCTGGCTCTTTTCTTGTATTGATGTGAGTCCAGGAAGGATGCACGTGCCAGCATAAAGCCAAAACGCAACCATAAATTGACTTGCATGGCTTTTCTAACCCAAAATGTGGCCACAAATTAATACACCTGTCGCTTAAGGGGGCAATTTCGCATCCAGGTAGCAGCTCTTTCACTCATAGAGATAATTCAGCCTCTTATAAGAAATCCAATGCAACCAGAAATCATTGCAGCTAGTATCAAACCCTTGAGCTGTAAAAATTAATCAATCCATCACAATTGGTATACCTCAACACCAAATTAAGTCTTCAGAATCAGAATTAAATTATCAGAAATCCAAGAGCAAAATTCATCATCAATCAGTGATGATTCAAATTGCGGAAAGAGGAATCAATCCTCAAAACCCTAGCCATTTCTCACAGCCAAGAAACTTCATAAATTTTATCAAATCAACAATGAAAAATGAAAGTGCTTTTTCGAATTGAATATATAGCTTTTTTGGAAAAAGCTTCAATTTCACTTTTTTCACGTAAGAGGCTTTTTAATGACAACTTCATTTTATAACATTAAGTTATTAAATTAAAATAATTTAATTTAATAACGATAACTTTAAAATAAAAAGCCAGTGCAAACCACTGACTGCAACAAATCCGTTTCTGACACCAGAACCTCAAACTTCAACTGCTTTGCCAGAAATAGCCAACTGCTAAAAATAGACTTAATATAAATAGTAAGTCTCTCAAACTGGAGATCCCCTGAAACTCGATCCTGAAACATCTAACACTTCGTGCAGATGCCCTGCTAATCCTAGCCATACCCAAAATACCACTTACTAAAAATAGTAAGTTGACCAAATTGACCCGAATGAAAAGCCGACCTGATAATCCAAACCTCCAGAATGGAATCCCAACACTGGCTCTACCAACTGACCCCTTCTGATCGCCTGATTAGCTTGCGAGGGTCACCAAACCAAGCTAATCCCAATAGTCTGAAAAACGGGGACATTACAACACTCAGAGTGCTTCAGTGAGTTCACATAGATCCAGGATTGAGGATAGACAGGAGTTCAGAGCTAATCCTACAGACAAGCGTGATAGGCCTTTACGCCCCACCTATTTGAGACCTGAGGTGGATACAGTTAGCGTTGATACTGAGCCAGCTCCTTTTGTTGATGACATGGTGGCTCACTTTGCAGAGTGGGATGCTTTACCTGAAGCCATCAAGAGAAATCTGAACTTTGATAGATTTTTGACACAAAAAAGAGAGCATTCCAGAGGTAGGTTTGGTCTAGACACGAGACAGAGACCTAGACAGAACAATCTTAAACAGGCAACCAGAAAACACTTTGACTCACTTTGATGGGAGTGGGAAAATGACAGCCAGAGCTTTGGTTTCACAAGCTGGATACATATCTGTCATTACGTCCTATGTCTGAAGAGGATGCTATTCGGTTTATTGTTTTACATCTTGATGGTATTGCTCATGATTGGTGGTACCATGGTCTTGTTTCGTTACATCATGATTAGATAGGGACTTATCAGGAGTTTGTGGACAACTTGGTGGAGAGATTTGACAGGAAGGACCCTGAGTCTTATTTTCGTGAGTTGGCACAGCTCAACCAGTCAGGTAGTTTGGAGGCCTTCATCAGTGAGTTTCTAAAGGTTTCAGTCATGGTGTATGATATTTATGAGAGGAGATGTGTTATGCTGTTTATAGAGGGATTAGTTGAACCTCTCAGGGGTTGGGTTAAGTCTTTTGACCCTCATTCCTTGCAAACAGCCATGAAAAAAGCAAGACTTGGAGTTTTCAGCTCCACGCACTCGATTTTCTCCAAAACCATCAAGTTCTTTATTTGACAATAGTGCTGCTCCTAAAAAGATGGAAGAATCAGATTCTAAAAGACCTTTTTCAGGGCCTCTTGATCAGGAAACTCTTAATGATTTGAGGAGGGAAAGACTATGTTTTTATTGCAGGGGTCCTTATGATGAAAAGCATGAATGTCCCTTGAAACCTAAGGGAAGAAATAGGCTTATGGAATGGTTTTATGAAGATGAGCCTAGTTCTGATTTTGCAGGGCAGCAAGGTGAGTGTGATGAGGAGAACTATGGTGATGTGACTAAAGTGAAAAAGGTTGATGAAGATCCCAAACTTAAGGTGGTTTATCTTTCTAGCATGTAGAAAGAGGGATCCTTCAAATTACGTGGACTTCTAGCGGGATAGCGAGTTATTGCCTTATTGGATACAAGTGCTACGCATAATTTTATAAACTCACAGTTGGTATCTAGAAGAGGTTTACAAACTGAGGAATTTGAAGGTATTAGTGTTAAGGTGTCTGATGGTTACACGCTTAAGTGTGACAGGATGATCCTAGATCTGCCTTTGAGGTTAAATAATTATGACTTCAAATCTGATTTTTATGTGGTTGACATGGGAGGGACATAATTGGTCCTAGTTATGAGCTGGGTATATTCTATTGAGGCTTTCTATCTCAGCTTTAAGGACATGGAGATGAAGTTTGAAGTGGATGGGAAGAAACATATTCTCAAGGCAATCAAAGAGGAGAATTTGAAGACAATTACACTTAGACGTATGCAGCGTCTTATTAACCATGAGGCAGTTGAGTGGGCAGCAGAGTGCAGATTATTACCCACAATTGAGGACACAGGGAAAAACTCTAATCATCCAGATATACACGATCTTAGAACTAAACACTCTAAAGTGTTTAGTGATTTACCTTATGGTAGGCCACCTGATAGGGGAATTGAGCACATCATTGAGTTGGAGGAGGGCACTAAGCCCATCATGATTACTCCTTACCGACATCCCAAGTGTCTGAAGGATGAGATTGAGAAAACTATTCAGGAGATGCTTTCTATGGGACACATTAGGCCGAGTACGTCTCCCTTTGCTTCATTAGTTGTTTTGGTGAAGAAAAAGGATGGTACACTCAGGATGTGTATTGAATACAGGATGCTGAATTGTAAAACAATTAAAAACAGGTATCCTATTCCGCGCATTGATGAGTTGATTGATGAATTGCATGGAGCATCTTTCTTCTCTAAAATAGATTTGAGATCTGGATATCATCAGATTAGAGTTTGGGAGGACATAGAGAAGACAACTTTTCGTTGCCATTGTGGACATTTTGAGTTTCTAGTTATGCCGTTTGAGTTCACTAATGCTCCGACTACTTTTGAGTCCACCATAAACAGGGTCTTCCACAGCCAGTTGAGGAAGTTTGTGTTAGTCTTCTTCAATAATATTTTGGTTTACAACAGGACTTGGGAGGACCATTTGGTTCATTTGGACACCGTGCTTAGTATTTTGGATAGGGCTTCCTTGTATGCTAAGGAGTCCAAATGTGTTTTGGGAATGATTGAGTTGTTGTACCTTGGTCATATTATCAGTTCGGATGGAGTTCGCATGGATCCTGATAAGGTTCGTGCTATTTTGGATTGGCCTACACTAGAGAGTTTGACTCAGCTCAGAGGGTTTATTGGTCTGTGTGCCTTTTATTGCAGATTTGTTGTAGGGTTCTCACGACACACAACTCCCCTTACTGATTTGACTCATAAGGGTGCTTTCAAGTGGACTCCTTAGGCATAGGAGTGTTTTGAGAAGTTCAAGTTGATTAGGACATCATGTCCGATTCTAGCGATGCCAGATTTCTCTAGACCTTTTGATTTGCATTGTGATGCATTTGGTGAGGGCATTGGTGTTGTACTTTCCCAGGATCGTCATCCCATTGTTTTTGAGAGTAGGAAGCTCAGAGGTCTTGAGAGAGCTTTTAGTGTATACGACAAGGAAATGTTAGCCATTATGCATGCTCTGGCTAAGTTTAGGCAGTATCTGGTGGGTAGTAAATTTTGTATTAAAACAGATCATCATAGCCTGAACTATTTCCTTGGTCAACGCGACTTGAACGAGAAACAACAAAAGTGGGTCAGCAAGCTTCAGTCTTACGATTTTGATATTTCATATATCAAGGGGACACACAACGTAGTTGCTGATGCACTTTCTTGGAGGCCACATTTGTGTGCTATGATAGAGATCACCGAGGATTGGCGACATTTGATTATTGCTGATTATGCCATGAATCAATGGGCATATGATTGTATTGATGGGATCATTCAGGACAGCAGGTATACTCTTGTGAATGAGTTGATCATTTAAAAGGAGAGAGTGTTCCTGGTTTCGGGATCGAGTGTCAGACAGTTGGTGTTGAGAGCTTTCCATGATTCTCCTTTAATGGGTCACCCGGGTTTCTTTAAGACCTATAGATAGGTGCATGAGCATTTTACATGCAAGGGTCTCAAGCATGATGTGAAAAGATATGTTAGAGAGTGTTCTGTTTGCCAACAGAACAAGCAGGAGCATACATATCCCACGGGTTTACTTCAGCCACTTCCCATTCTTGAACGGAAGTGGGAGTGTATTTCTATGGACTTAATTGTGGGCTTGCCTAAGGCCCAAGGTAGAGACTGTATTTATGTGGTAGTGGACTGGCTCACAAAATTTGCTCATTTCTTTCCGATCACTATTACTTTTTCAGTGGTTCAAGTGGCAAAGTTATTTTTTCGAGAGATTTTCAAATTGTATGATTTACCCCGAAATATTGTGAGTGACCGAGATAGCCGTTTTATGAGTCACTTCTGGCAAGAGTTATTCAAACTATGTGGCATGGAGTTGACTTCTAGTACTAGTTACCACCCGCAGACCGATGGTCAGTCGGAGATTGTTAATAAATTGGTGGATGGCTATCTTCAGAATTATGTATCTGCTCAGCAGAGGGCATGGGTGAAGTGGATCTATCTGTGTGAGTACTGTTATAATTCCACTTACCATATGTCTATTCGTATGACCCCTTTCAGAGCCCTATATGGCTATGATCCACCTAGTTTCTTGGATCTAATGTTCAATGATAGCAGAGTTCCCAGTGCAAGTGATTTGTTACAGGACAGCCAGGATGTTATGGGTACTTTGCGTGATAATATACAGAGAGCTTAGAATCGGCAGAAGCAGTATGCTGATCAGAGGAGAGTGGCTCGTTCTTTCGAGGTTGGGGATATGGTATATCTGATGTTGTAGCCTTACAGGCAGTCATCTATTCGGCAAAGCGGGGCCAAAAAGCTCAAACCTCAGTATTATGGTCCCTTTTGTGTGGCCAGACGGGTTGGCGAGATTGCATATGAGTTCGATTTGCCGGAGGATAGTAAGGTGCACAATGTATTTCATGTATCGTGTCATAAGAAGGCGTTGGGTAGGCATGTTGTTCCTTCTTCTGTTTTACCTTCGTTAGATGATGAGGGGAAGTTGTAGTTGATTCCTGAGGCTGTATTGGATACTAGAGAAAGGCATTTGCGCAGACAATTTATCAGGGAGTTTTTGGTTAAGTGGCATGGTTTACCAGCTGAGGATGCTACTTGGGAATCATAGGATATATTACAACACTCTGGTTTGCGATTGCTTGAGGACAAGCAATCTTGGGGAGGACTATGATGTCCCCGATTTAGCAGCTATCTGCAGGATGTTTTGTCAGTTCATCAATGCGATCCTCGTGCGTTGACGGTGGGTTTAGAGGGTCTATGTGATCAACTTACTATTTATAGTAAATCATTATTTGTCCAGTTTCTATTTTTGGCAAGGCAGTTGGGGGTAGGATGATGTTTATCAGTGTTCGTTTGAGTTTCATCACTTTGCACATAAGATTATTGAATTAAGCTTGGCTTAATTAAAAAGCTATGCTTTAATATGTTATAATTTGAAAGTGTGTAGTTGAAGACACTTTAATGAAAAGTGTATCATTGAAGCTTTAGCAAAGTGTGAAGGAGAAGGCTTCTAATTGTGCTTCTTTAAAAGCATTGGACATTTTCAAAAATCACATTCAATTGCCATTTTGTTAATTATTCATATGTTTGCGGAAAGGATCGAATTGAACAAGGGTTTGGTTGTACTCCTTGAAGAAACGTTAATTCCTTCCAAGGAATTGCGCACTTTGAATTGGTTAGCATACTAATGAATTGTGCTATTAGAAATCAGTGCTAGCAAAGGGAATTGTAAACCGGAATTCAGATACAGTGCCGTACAGAATTCTGCTGAGTTCGTACGTTTTTTCTGCTAGTGCCGTACGGGGTCTTTGTTGCCTGTGAATTACTTTGTGACCGGGGAAGGATCAACGGTGTCTGTTTCAGCCTTGCTAAATCGTGATTTGTGTGGGGAATCAATGGAGTCACCGATAGCATTTTGGAATGTTGAATATGGCTAGTGTCAAACTTATGTTTGAATATGAGCATCATCAACAGCAACCATATCAAATAAAAAGGTGCCAAATTAGTTGTTATACTTGTAGTGGTATTTACTTAGTAATTAGTTACATAATTTCTAATCCTACAAGCAATTACATTAGTTTGTCAATTTCATTTGTTTTTTATCAAGAGGTGGAAAAAACAAAAAAAACATATATATTTAATAATTCAAAAAAAACAAAGAATTTAAAAAATTCTTCAAAGAAATACAAATTGCAATACATTGAGCCAACAAGACTCTTTACATAACAACAACTATGACTCCATAATCCCAAGTACTTCATCCAAATGCCTCAAGTGCTCCTCCCATGTCTTGTTGTAGATCAATATATCATCGAAGAACACCAACAAGAACTTGCGCAACTTTTTGTTAAAAATGTGGTTCATGCAAGATTGGAATGTAGTTGACGCGTTGGTCAAACCAAATAGCATGACCAGAAATTCATAAAGCCCATAATGAGAATGCAAGGCTATTTTCTCCACATCTTGTTCCCTCATGCGGATTTGGTGATATCCCGAAAGGAGGTTTATCTTGGAAAAATAAACTATGCCGTGTAACTCATCTAACAACTCGTCGATCTTGGGAATAGGATACCTGTTCTTGATGGTCTTCTTGTTCAGTGAATGGTATTCTACACACATACGCAGCATTCCGTCCTTTTTTACGAACACTACTAACGACGCAAAAGGACTGGAGCTGGGCTTGATCCAACCCTTGTCAAAGAGCTCCTGTATTGTCTTTTCAATCTTGTCCTTAAACTTCTTAGGGTGGTAGTACGGTGTGGTGATGACAGGTTTGGCGCCACCCTCCATCTCGATAGTATGTTCAAACCCGCGGTGTGGTGGTTTGCTTGGTGGTATGTCAGCAAAGACCAGGTGGTGCTTATCCAAAACTGCCTAAAGTTCCTCATCCTGGTAGTAGGCCCTTTGTCCCTATACAGGTTCTCATGAGATGAAATAGAGCACGGCCCAGACCACATTGTCATGTCTGAGGATTGCCTCCATCTGTTGGGCTAAAATTTCCTTGGGCCTCCATTCGACATCCCTCTTAGCACAACCTTCTTGCCGTCCACTTCGAATGAGAACTCCATTCATTTGAAACTTTGTGTGTACTCGTCCAATGTTTCCATCCACTGAATGCCCAAAATGACTTCCATGTTGTCCAGATCGACCATGAAGAAATCATCCGTCACCATGTGGTATCCCATGGTAATGCTCAGTAGCAGAACCAGATGGGTGCATGTCAAAAGGTTTCCTCCTGCCACTTTGACATCGAATCCTTGGTGTGCCTCCGTACGCAAACTCCTTTGGCTGACCAACGATGAGTTAATGAAGTTGAGTGTGGCTCCGTTGTCGAGCATGACCACAACCTGCTGCCCCTGGAAGGTACCCCAGAGCCGGAATATAGTACACCTTTGAGTTCTTGCTAAAGCCGCAATCGCGCCTCCTCTCTTCAACAGTGTGGCGATCCTTTCTGCGCGATTAATGTTTACCTCCCTAGAAGCTTGTTGTTCATCCCCTTCGGGCTCAGGTGCTTGCTCCTCCTTGGTGTCGGACAACACCTCAATGTAATGGATCTTTCCTTTGCCTAAGCAATGATGTCCTAGTTCCTATGGCTCCTTACAGTTGAAACAAAGCTTCTTCCTCCAGAGCTCCTGTCGGGTGGCCTCATCCAATGAGGGTTTCTTAGGTGAGGGTCTACTCTCTTTCTCCTTTTGAGCGAGAGGTGGCTTGGAATGTGAGTAATTCTTGGCGGAAGAGGAAGATGTCGCCATGTAGCGTGCCTTCTTAATTGCCTCCATGAGTGTGATGGGGCTGAATCCCTTCACCCAACCTTTCAAGGGTTCTATCAGCCCATCCTTGAACAATACCACCAATCGTCCTTCTGAAATATCTATTACCAGGACGGACAGTCTTTGAAATTCTGCGATGTAACTGTCAATTGTGCCGGTTTGCTTCAGCTGAGCCAACTCTTTGAAATTTAGTTCTCAATTTCTCCTGTCAAAACGGTTTATGAAATTCTCCGTGAATTTGGCATAGGATGTTATTTGATCGTGGCCGAGAGTAACCATCCATGATGCCATAATTTGTGGGATATCCCTTCCAGATGCAGTGCAAAAAAATTGATGGCTTCATCCTCCAGCATAGGGTTGAGTTGGAAATATGTGTCTTCCTCCTGTACCCATGCCTGAGCTGTGGTGGATCCATACCCATCAAAAGATGACAGATTAACCTTGCCAATCTTCCATCTAAGATTGTCATTATAATAGCCACACTTGTTGCCACCAGAATATCTCATTCTTAGATCAACATAATCTTTGTAGGATATATCCCCTTCCATATTTGCGTTCCTCCAATCTTGCTGAAGTTGATCTTGCATTTCTTGGAAAGTTGGTTGCTCTTTGTGCCGTGCTTCCGCCCGTGGAGGGAGAGTTGGCATCGACAATCTAGAGTGTACGGTTTGGGGGTTTGCCTTTCTTGAAACAAAATTGTCGCTTGGTTTTGTGGATATTTTGCCTTCAACCAATTTGCGCAATGTCTCCTCCATGAGTCGCTGAGTGTCGTTAATCTGGACTTGGTTCCTGGTGAGCTCCCTCAGCAGAGCCATGACTTCGGCGACAGGATCTTGTGGGTCCGCCATTCTACCAACTGAATGATACCTTCTTCTCTTCCTGATATAAACTTGCATTCACTACCCACAAGTTGGCAAAGTCACCAGCTCTGATACTATCATAATATCCCCAACCGTAATCTAACTAGAAACCACACCTTCAGATACTGTAATATCCACAACCCCAATCCGACTGGAAACCACACCTCCAGATATCCACACTACCTCAATTTGTTAATCGTACAGAGCTGTACAACAGCCCAGTTTGAACTGTACGGTAACCTTGTGTTGGGTCGGTGATCCCAGTTTGGACTATACGGTGGATACTAATGATGGTCTTGTCATACGATGTAGCAGCAAATCGTACGGGGGCTGAGTAGGCACAACACAAAGGCTGTACGGTGTACAAATGGATGGCGTTCGTCTTTCCTTGCGCCCAGTGATGACACCAATTAGATATAATGCAACGATGTAGGAGATATGTGATGCATGCACAAAACAATCATGCAAGATACAAGCCGAATATATTTGCAAGGAAAACTATATTGATAGTTATGATAGCACTTCGGATTTGCCAGACTTGAAACAAAAGAACAAGCAGAGTAGGGTGAGTGTTGAATCCCACTGAAACTGCAACAAGCTAAATAGTGAAGGTTTTTCACTTCTGAAATGACGAAGGATAACTCCAACTGGAATTCGCAGTACAAAATAATAATTCAAGATGCATGAGAAATACTACCTACATGCCAGTCTTAAATACTTGTCGGAAACTCCTGAGGGTGTACAAATAAAGCCAACACGGCAAACACCATCCCTATGCTAAAAATTAAAAGATAGGTCCGAGATAAACAATAATCGATCCGGCCCCTACTACAACATTATTATTTATTTTTATTTAATGACGGGGACATCACACAACATAAATACCGACCTTAATCCGACATTGACACTGTAGAGTCTGCCCATCTGTATCCAGCGTCAACACCTTTGCCTTAATCATTGTGCATGATAGATTGAAAACAACACAAAACATTGCCGCATATGCAATGTGGGACCAATCCCACATTATATTGCCACCGGCTACACACCTCTACTCCGCCTCCGATCCGCCGCTCATGGTGGTGCCTCAGCCCCAACGCGGATTGTGAAGACCTTGCCACATAGAAAGCATTCATTTGGCCACGTGGCCAATTCTTTTGCCACACAAATGATTCAGCCTATGACATGAAAACTTCCATACCTGCCCAGTTAGTAGCCACGTAGATGGAAGTAAACAATCAGATCCTACCACGTCTTGTACGGCTTGCCACATCGATGACACAATCAGCTGCCATGCAGGCATACGAATTGTATTGATCACATGGTTAGCATTCAACTTGGGAGTCTAGTCAGCAAAAGGTACATGTGACATCATCCTTTTCGGTGATTAAATTTGATGATTTCGCATCTGTCATTTCTTAAGGTCCTTGTCTTTTTTGTGACGTCCATAGCCGTCAATTTTAAACTCATGACTTATTGATGTCATCAATTTTCATATTCTTGCGCCCCTCACCATTTGAGTTTTCAGATTTGCAATCCAACTTTGCAGGCTCATATCTTGGTCATTTTGAGGCCCTTTTTGGAGCAAGTTTTTTTTTAAAAATTATTTGGGGAAGAAAATCGAAAACTTTGTTGTGGTCGTGTTATTTTCTAATTTTGGTGCACAGATTTACCTGAAATCTCATTTTTTGGCGATTGTACTTGTCAATCCTCAATTCTGCAACTTTGGAAGCTCTGTTTAGGCTCATTTAGACATTTTGAGGTGCTTTTTTTTTTGAAAGCGTATAATTTTTTGTCTACTTTTGTAATTTGCTATCAATTTGTAGCCATTGTAGGTAGAAATATCACTTTTAGAACTTTGTCTTTTTTGGCCATTTATGATCATTGTAATGCTAGGATTTCAATTGGATCTTTAGCAATTTTTATTTGAATTTGATTTGGCCTCATCAAGGCAATTGTAATCATTAAAATCAAAAGTCCACTTAGCTCTTGTTTGGCAAGTGGCAAATGGACACGTACTATATATAAAGTGTCAAAATCATTATTTATTTTTTTGGGGGGGGAGGGGGTTCTTTGATTGAGTGAATTGCGGGGGGTGTTTTGTTTGATTGTGCTTCTTTGTCTCTTATGCTCTTTCATTTTTGCATTATGGGTTCTCCTAAATTTCCACTTTTAAGTCCACATAAATATACCACATGGAAAGATAATGTATGGAGTAAGTTAATGGAAAAATGTTTAAATCATTATGTTGATGGAGCAATGGCTGAATCATCAGAGCCTAAGGCAAATCCTAATCTGAAAAATGAATGGCTCATCAAAAGTTATATGGTTCTAGGTACTTTGAGAGAATATATTTCTCTCGATCTCATTTTTCATATTGCCAAATGTAAAAATATCAAGGAAGCATGGGATAAACTTGCAGATTTGTATGGTAAAGTGGATGAGACTAAGGGATATACACTTTAGGAAGAACTTCACAAATTGGATCCTAAGAACTTTGACACAATTCAAAACTATGTCAACGAAGTCAATGAGTTCAGAGCACAACTTAAAGATTTTGGTATTGACATGAAGGATGCACAATTAGTCCACAACATGTTGGGTAAGCTTCCTTCAAAATATGCATCTTCTATTTCAAGTTTTTAGACTCATTGGTTGACTATGGGAAGTGCCTACTCTCAACCTTCATTTGACTCATTTGTAGAGATGTTGATGTTAGGGAAATCCAAAATGATGAGTATGCGGATTCTCAAGTCTTCAAGGTCTAAAGATTTTGTAGCTAATCATGGAAATCAAGGGAATCAAGGAAAGCGTTCTCAACGGATGCAGAAGCAAAGAAAGTCAAATCCACAATAAGAGAGAGCACAATCAAACTCCTCACATCAAGGCAATTCTTCAACTTTTGTAATGTCCCCATTCTAAGTGAGCATCTGAGTTGTTAGATTTAGCCCATCATTGGGTCCTTGTAGGCTAATACTGGTGATTAGAGGGCCCAAATGTGGGTTTTGGCCTATTTTGAGGGACTTAGTAAGTCAACAGTTGGTTTCGATGAGCTCAGATGAATTAGAGGAATTAAATGCTGCTCTCAGTTTTTATTTTTGGCTTTCGGTTTGGGCTCCAAGATTCTTGGAAGGAGCGTCTATTTTTAGAAAGTCACTTCGTCAGGTTCATTCATCGCCTTTCATCGTCAGGATCATGCCTATGCTATCAGATTTCGATTCTAATCCTTCTTTAGTCATTTTTGCAAGATGGGTGAATTTTGATTATTAATTAATCAAATTGGCTAAGGTTGTGTAAAGAGCCTACCTGGCTCTCAGCTGCCAATTGGCTTCTAACTCAATTTTAATTGCAATTTTGTAGAGATCCAAAGATTTATAATTTATTTGCAATTTTCAATTTAATAATCATAGATAAAATTTCACAGAATTTCCTCAACATGAGTAGAGAACAACAATTTAAATAACTTCTGGATATCCACTGAATTGTTCTTCATAACAACATACTCTACGTACACATTTAACATTAACCAAAAGCAAGAATACAATGCGGAATATTGAACCTTATAATAACACGGCTGACTGTAGATATAAATCGCAACAAAAACAATGAATCTTCAGTCTGGAATTGTTGATGCCAGCCCTTGTTTTAATTGTTCCTCAGCCTAGAAAACTTCAATGCTCTCCTTCTATCATCTAACACACCCTCCAAACAACTCCACGCAAGGAAGACTAATTACCAGTAGTCCATCTAACCCTGCAGTTCCGTACAGTACTAACTCCCAGCCGTACGACTTCCTTATTTACACAGCTCAGCATATCATTCAACATAATTCAATGGCAATGAAAACACCATCTCAAAATGCCTCAGTTCAGTAGAAAATCGATCCCAAATATCAGTCAGCAAATTTGGAAGAATTTTGTGCTTTCCATGAAATGAAGACCAAACACAAACCCTAGCAGTCCTCCATGGAAAATTGGTTTCCTTCTCCATACAAACTTTTCAATTTTCAATAAATGACATAAGGTAAAGAATTCGATTTCTCCAAGGCATATATAAAGACTTCAATGAAAACTTCTTCATGACAATTTTCATTAAAGAGTCTTCACCATCACAACATTAAAAAAACATTAAAGTCCAAAAGTTATTAAATTATCATAACTTAATTTAATAACTTTTATTATAAATGTAATGCGCTGAGCCTGACTGACAAAATCCTTTGAACTGTTGACAATAGTACTCGAGCTCATACTGCCCTGCCAGAAACTGCCAGAAATAACCTTTGATAAACTGTCCTGGGTGTGTCGATATTGCAAGTGGTCTAACTTGCAACTACCAATTCCATCTACAAAAGATGGTGCTAATCCATCCCATAATGTATGGTAAGAAACTAGAGCCAGTCTACACCTGCGTGAAAACAAATCCTCTACCCGAGGCTCAAAAGAAAAATGATGAGCATACCCCACCGTATAATGCCGATAGAAAGCCCCAATCTCCGTCAATGGCTCATCACTACCCAATTGGGAATCATGAGATGGCTCGAATCTCTGACTCCACATAACCACAGGCTTGGTAGGATCCTGAGCAACCCTCTCAGCAAACCCAACCTCAAAATCCCTGTGGGGAAGCATAGTAGATAGGGTCTCTACAATCTTCCCTACCAACCTTCGAATAGCACAAGAGCCTCGGATGAGAGTACCCTCAGACACTCTGTATGAATCCTCTCGCACATCTGCACTCTCAAGTAAATACTCCATGAATGACTCGGTGCAGTAGAAATTATACATGGTAGCGTCAACTTGCTCCCCCGCAACCCATAGCCAATCCCTCTGAAAATGTGGCAATACCAACTCATCCATACCCACTGCACCCATATCCTGAACAGGTGTGTCTGCCACATCATCATGCCGCTCATCCCCAACCGTAGAAGTTAACACACCACCAACCACCTCAATGTGCAACCGAACTGGGTCTGGGGCTGGTGTGGACCGTATAAGCTCCAACTCCACGGTCACCTCCTCTCACTGGAACTGTGACTCCTGAAGAGCCTGCTGAGTGCCCTCTAAAGCCTCAGAAGTCGCTATGAGCTCCTGAGTAAGCTCACTCACATCCTCCTCTCTATCCATCAGTGCCTCGTATGCTGTACTCCCCCACTCAACTAGGTGATCTTAGTCATCTACCATCTGTAAATAATCCTGACAACCTCACGCAAAGAATGAATCTCTGTCAAGGAAAGGAAACCACCACTGTGCTCATCTGTCATAGGAGCACTGCAATCATAAACAGCCAACAGCTGATGAGCGGCATCAAAATGCTCAAGAGTAGAAGTAATATCTCTCTCACCAACTTGCAACTGGCTAGTCACATGATGACTCTGCACAACGGGCCTCCTATGTAGAGCCTCAACTACACTGTCCACACTATGGAAAGAAGTTGTATCCAACAAACTCCCCTCAAAATCACTGTATCTCTCTGTGCTTTCATCCGAGTACCCATCAACAAACTGAGTATAGACATCGAACTCATCCTCAACTATCCTCGAGGAAGTTGCTGCTGAATCCAACTCAGCACAATCTCCAACTACCTCGTCCTTTGCAACCACTTGACAATCCAGATCCTGGGATCCATCCTCATTCACTAACAACTCAGGGTCCTCTCTCAAGGTCTGATAAATCAAGCATGACTTGCTGCAGGAAGAATCATCCTCACGAGTCATCGAAGAAGTAACCCCATCTCTCGTAGTGGAAGCCCTGGCTGTCACAAACTCTTGCCACTCATATGCTTCCCCATCCTCATCCGTGAGTCCCTGTAACAAAGAATCCTGGAACCCACCACCGCCGTATGACAATGCTGAATCCACACCCAAAGTCAGATATAGAAAGCCAGAAACACTACAGCACTCATCATCCTCGCTCTCAACATCGGAAATATCTGTGATGCTAGTGTCCACATCGTCTATCCGCAACTCCTCCACTAACTCTGGCTACATACATGGCTCAATGTCGTCATGTGAATCAACTACACTATGGCATGAATCTATGTCACCCAACTCAACTGCAACACTCCCATCATGAGTGTCATCACTAGATAGCTCGATGCTCACATCCTCAATACAGGAAAAGACCACTGTCTCCTGTACCGATTCCACACTGCGACTGCTATCATAAACCTCAGAGCTGTCAGAGTTCATACACTCCTCGCAGTCATCACCCAACATCTCACAGGGGGTGTCATCCCCAATGCGACTCACAACATCCTCAAAAGTATCATCAGATGTGTCTATACTATTTGCATCCACATCTGCTAAAATCTCAACTGCTGACACCTGACTCTGCACGCATGACTCAACGTTAGGCTGTGCACCAATAATGCTGGAGCATGAACCGTCATCAACTGACTTCGTTGTAACGCCCAGATCACCCACATCACCACTAGGAGACTCCATACATGCATCAGTCCCATATGAGGAAGCAGCTGCCTCCTGCAATGGAGCAACACTACTATAGCTGACATAAAAATGTCCAATAACAACTCCCTTCACAGAAGAATCTGAACACTCAGTGATAACTACAGCATCAGCTGCCTCTGTACAATCCGTAGTGACTACTACGGGAGCCTCAACCTATTGATGCTCAGTGCTGCTGTTAACTAATGGTACTAAAACATCCACATGTTCCTGTGAAATAAATCCATCATCAGCATTGCAGATAGGACTAGCAGGTGCCGTACTAAATATGGGTACATCTGCATCAAGGTCATTTGTCGGGGAAAACTCAAGCTTTCTTCCCTGCAATCTCGATGTCGGCCTCCTAAAAGTAGAGACCATATACCTCGCTGCCCTGTCTACTGTCACTGGATCCGACAAACTCTCCGCTAATCTCTGCTGATGCAGCCTAAGTCTTTCCATACTTTCCACTAAAGCATTTATTTCCTCTCTTTTTCCCATACTGCTACACCGACTTCCAGAACTAGGCCTCTTGTATTTGTCCATAGCTAGGAAAAGAGAGTGCTAATCACTTTTAAAATATCATTAGAATATAAAAGAATTCATTCCCCATAGGATGGCAGGAAACATGCTCTGATACCACTGTAAAGAGTCTACCTGGCTCTCAGCTTCCAACTGGCTTCTAACTCAATTTTAATTGCAATTTTGTAGAGATTCAAAGATTTATAATTTATTTGCAATTTTCAATTTAATAATCATAGATAAAATTTCACAGAATTTCCTCAACATGAGTAGAGAACAACAATTTAAATAACTTCTGGATATCCACTGAATTGTTCTTCATAACAACATACTCTACGTACACATTTAACATTAACCAAAAGCAAGAATACAATGCGGAATATTGAACCTTATAATAACGTGGCTGGCTGTAAATATAAATTGCAGCATAAACAATGAATCTTTAGCTTGGAATTGTTGACGCCAGCCCTTGTTTTAATTGTTCCTCAGCCTAGAAAACTTCAACGCTCTCCTTCTATCATCTAACACACCCTCCAAACAACTCCACGCAAGGAAGACTAATTACCAGCAGTCCATCTAACCCTGCAGTTCCGTACGGTACTAACTCCCAGCCGTACGGTTTCCTTATTTACACAACTCAGCATATCATTCAATGGCAATGAAAACACCATCTCAAAATGCCTCAATTCAGTAGCAAATCGATCCCAAATATCAGTCAGCAAATTCTGAAGAATTTCGTGTTCTCTCCATGAAATGAAGACCAAACACAAACCCTAGCAGTCCTCCAAGGAAAATCGGTTTTCTTCTCCATACAAACTTTTCAATTTTCAATAAATGACATAACATAAAGAATTCGATTTCTCCAAGGCATATATAAAGACTTCAATGAAAACTTCTTCATGACAATTTTCATTAAAGAGTCTTCACCATCACAACATTAAATTAAAACATTGAAGTTCAAAAGTTATTAAATTATCATAGCTTAATTTAATAACTTTTATTATAAATGTGATGCGCTGAGTTTGACTAACAAAATCCTTTGAACTTCTGACAATAGCACTCGAGCTCATATTGCCCTGCCAGAAATGGCCAAGTGCCCAAAATAGACTTACTCTAAATAGTAAGTCTCTCAAACTGGAGATCTCTGACAAATGATCCTGCAACACCTGATGACACTGTGCAGGCGCCCTGCTAAACCAAGCTATGCGCAAAATACCACTTACTATAAATAGTAAGTCATCCAATCTGTCCCAAACGAAGAGCAAACCTGACAACCAGAACCTCCAGAATGGAATCCAACTACTGGATCTGCTAACTGACCCCCTCTAATCACCTGATTAGCTTGTGAGGGTCGCCAAACTAAGCTAATCTCAAGGGACTGAAAAACGGGGACATTACAGGTTGTTATGTTTATTGGGATTGTCTATTGGGCACCTTGGTGTTATAGCTCATTGGAACTGGGTTGAACAGTTTTAAATCTTGAGCTCATAAAACAGGGACCCTATGCGTCAGAATAGCATTATTTTAATGAAAGGGTCTTTTTCATCATTAAAGTGAAGAGAAATATAATAGTTTAATATATTTCAAATGTGCTATCAGGGTTCAACTGTGATATTTTGCACAGTTGAATCCTGATAGCAGTATCACAATTAGTATTGTAGGCGGGTCTCATAGATTGGCTCACCACTTTGGACATAGTGAAGTTGAGTTTAGAGTCGAGCATTAGAAGTCGGAGGATAGTTTTCCTGGTAGGCTTCTACTCAGAGTTTGGGATCCTTCCAGTGTGTCGGGATTTCAGACAAAGCTCGTAGAGGAGTTTTGGGGTGTGTACATGGTGCCGAGTACATATGGTTTTACTTTTGACCTTCATGTGCATGACCCCTTTCAGATGCACAATTTAGTTGCACATGGGCTGGACATCGTGTATGATAGCTCACCTAGTGCAGTTTCAGGAAGCAAGCTTTGTCAGCCTTCCGAGTTGCTTCCCTATGAGATATTCACTCTTGGGACATCTATCGTCGAATTTGATTCAATTTGGCAGGTTCAGTCAGTTGTACTGGTGATGATGTTACAGGAGCTAGTTGGTGATCACAGGGACATTATACATGTCTATCCGTGGGATCCGGGTGGACTGTCATGTTACATTGGTTTCTAGTGATTGCTTGGGGACAAGCAATCTTGGGGATGGATGACTGTAATGTCCCCATTCTGAGCAAGCATCTGAGTTGCTATCACTGGGTCCTTGTAGGCTAATACTGGTGATTAGAGGGCCTTGATGTGGGTTTTGGCCTGTTTTGAGGGACTTACTATTTATAGTAAGTTAGCAATTGGTTCCAATGAGCTCAGATGAATTAGAGGAATTAAATGATGCTCTTAGTTTTTCTTTTCAGCTTTCGGTTTGGGCTCCAAGATTTTTGGAGGGAGCGTCTATTTTTATAAAGTCACTTCGTCAGATTCATTCATCGCCTTTCATCATATGGACCACGCCTGTGCTGTCAGATTTTGATTTTGATGCTTCTTCAGTCATTTTTGCAAGATGGGTGAATTTTGATTATTATTTAATCAAATTGGCTAAGGTTGCTATTTTTATTGGGATTGTCTATTGGGCACCTTGGTGTTATAGCTTGTTGGAACCGGGTTGAGTAGTTTTAAATTTCAAGCTCATAAAATAGGGACTCTATGTGTTAGAATAGCATTATTTTAATGAAAGGGTCTTTTTCAACATTAAAGTGAAGGGAAATATAATAGTTTATTATATTTCAAATGTGCAACCAAAAAGCAAGTGGCTTTTAAGTGAAAAGTGTATTGAAGAAGCGTTTGTTTTTTTAATGCTTATAAAATGAAGCCTTGAAGAATTGGAAATTCATTCTTTATGCATATCATTTTGGTTGAAGGAAAAAATCGAATTGGGAAGAGAGTTTGAGGGTTTGGACTTGGACTTGAAGAAATGGCCAATTTCTTCAGATTTTACCACACACTTTGAGTTGGATCTGCATGCCAATGAATTGTGTTATTGTTATATTCAATATATGCTGAGTTTAGAGTCCGTACGACAATTACCTGGAAGCTGCAATTTAATTTGGAGTGAAAATTGAAGTTGCAGCTGCGAATTGCTCTTGGGAAGGTTGCCGTCCATCCTTGTATCTATTGCTGCGTAGGACCCTTCGTTTACAAGGATTTTTGTTGATGATAATTGCTGGTGTCAAATATAGAGGGCTGCGATTTACTTTGCCAATGCAGTCATGTCTCAAAGGTGCATATAGAAAATTAATGATATTTGCCAATAGTTTGTATTTGTTAAAAAATTAAGAGAAACAAGTATTTGAGAAGTTATAAATAAAATCTTTGCTTAATTACGTTTCAATTCAGTTCAAGTATTTGATATCAGTTATATTTATTAGAAAATCCAAAAAAAGTTATATATATGTTCAAAAACAAAAAAATTGTAAAACGAATATACAAAAAATAAGTTTCCAGCATAGAGCCAGCTAGGCTCTTTATAATGGTATCAGAGCTTGCCTACAAAGTGTTTGACAAAATGTCAAACATTCAAAATTGACAACCAAAATCAGATTTGAGACAATATCCTGGTTGGGGATATTACAACTTCTTTCGACAAGAAGAGAGATTCAACTATGAAGGAGAGGCCAACTTGTTCTTATTGAAAGAAGAATGGTCATGATGAGCATCGTTGTCACACTAAGCATATTGATGAGTTGAAGAACATTATAAAGAGAAACAACATTGATTTGCCAAATGCCTACAAAAAGGATTCATCTCCTTCCACTTCCTCACGGTCAAAATATTAAGCGATTTGAATGATATTAATGGTTGTTTGCAAGTCTTCATCATTGAAAATCAGATTATTAATGAAACCAACTTATCAGCTTGCATACTAAGTGTTTGACAAAATGTCAACATTCAAAATTGACAACCAAAATCAGAATTAAGGCGATATCCTAGTGTGGGATATTATACCAAACATGTTGAGGTCCACATTGTCATGCCCAAACTTTGGCAAGAAAATCGCAACAAAATTTTTTTTTGAACACAAGATTTATAATTAACTAGATCATACAACATCTTAGGGAATCATAAGTGCTTCATTAATACAACATGTTTAATGGATAAAATTCAAATTTTAAGTTACCCTTTGTGAATGTACCATTACTACTACATAACATCAATCATGAGGTGCAATAAATGTGGCATTTCTTAGTCATCAACATCAAATTTACTATCCAATATACTTGATCATAAAACAATCCTTGCCATTAATTTTATCTAAGAAAGTTTACATGTATAGAAAGGGAAAAAGAAGACCTAAGGGCTAGACCTAGAGACTCGGGGGCTCATCTCCACATGGCCTTGCCTACGTCACGCACAGAGTCTTCGTAGTTTGGTACTTGGATCTCATACCACTAATTTAACACTTTCAGAAAAGCAAGGACACATAAAAAGACACAAGTATCTAACCTAACACCCAAAAGTGACATCATGAGATCCAAGATTTACAACATGGCTCGAGGGTTCATCAAATGACCCTAAACATGGGATACACACAATCAAACACAAAACACTCACAAGAAACATAAATTGCAAACCCAAAATCCCCTCAAGGGTGAAACTAAGGAATTCCAAGAACTCCTTTTGTGGGGTGTGGATGGACAACCCATGGAGATAACCATTGCATGAAAACAAGGCCACACATGGACCCAAATAACTCAACATCAATACAAGGCCACACATGGACCTAAATAACCACATTATCATAACAAGGCCACACATGGACCAATCTTCCCTCCTTATACCCCCCAATGCCTCATGGGCTAAATGCAAGGTTACTTTGGAAAAATCACTCACCCAAGTTTCATCCTTCCCCACACATGGAGGAGACTCTGCACATGGAGTTGCTTCGCTTTCCACACACCCCCCTCTGGTTGCTCTTCCCTCCCATGGGTGAGTGAGCCAAGAGCATACAACCCAAATCCAATGACAAAAGAAAACAAAAAAGTGCTTGCTCTCACCACGACCAACCATGGGAGCTAAAACACCACAAAGAAACAAGATCAATGCTGCCTCCATGACCAACCATGGGGAGCCAAAGGAGAAACGTAAACTCATACATCAAACACTTCCATTCATCCACATTCAAAATTCCCAACCCCCTAGAACAAATAACTTGACATAAATCATTTCTTTACTCACAACACATTTATCTTCAAATAAGCAAGTAAATTGATAAATTTCTATACAATTTTACATCATTACAAACTAAACATATAATAGTTACTTCCCAACATGCATCTGTCTTAAAATGCCTTACTCGTCACCTCGCCACATGTACCTTATTTCCAATATACTTCAATTTTAGCCTTTTATATATTTAAAATTCTAACTCCTATAAAAAGGCACATAACTGACAATTTAGAAAAACTATAAAAATCACAGGGACACTAACAATGGTGTCTTGCGTCTTAACTCAAGGTCATTACTTTAATTTGACACATAAAGTCTTAAGGTTAACACAAGCTAATTTCAATCAAATTTATACGAAACTTATTAGTTTATAAACAACTAAGACTTTCAACTGTAATTAAAGCTCCACTACCTGTTATTGTAGTTGTCCAATTTTCACCCTTAACATGTGTTCTCTTTGCACACATCTCCTCATTAAAATATTTATCCTTTACTGAATAGAATAAGCAAGTCAATCATTCAATCTCCCAATTCCTAATTTAATCCTTCTAAATTAATTCAATGTTCTCAATTCTAGCATAATAATTTTGATAAAGTCCTAATGAAATAAGTATTTAATCCCAACTAGTAAACTAAAAAAAAAACTATAAATATCTCTTGATAATTCCTCTCACATTAACATCTAAAGTCTACTTTAAATCAAAAACTTATTAGACTGATCCTCTAGTTTTCAAAATGAGATTTAATTAATTCTCTAGAAATATAAATAGAATAACTTATAAATGACACCAATACTAATGCTAATTTATCTAATAATTCTTCTGACATATTCAAATCTTAAAGACCACTATAACAACTAATTTATTTAATATAAATTTAGATATTCTAACCAAATACCCGAATCAATTCTAGCTAACTTCAAACTTCCTACAATATAATAAATTATTTCCAGTCTCTATATTTTAACTCAACGTTCTAAAATATAATCAATTAACTATATATCTATAATCGAAGTTTGAATATTCTATATATTGTTTTAACGGTGATCAAGATTAATAATGATTACAATGTATCGTTCTAAAACCTTATAAGGTGATCCCCTTTATATTTCTGTTGATTATGATAATACTGTAAAACAAATATTATAACTCTTAAATCTTTCATTTTCCTGAGAGTGTAATCCCTAATACTAACGATCATGAATGCAAAATTGCAATCCTATAGAGGTGGGTGACGTTACTTACTTGGTGACCAGAGCATTTCCCTAACTCCTTGACACGCATTAAAAACCCACTTTTGCATTGGCTCTGGTAGAATCCGGTGGCTTTTGTTGGTGACCGGTTTTGGGGCAATACATCAGCATACGACAAGCAGTTTCTTGTGGCTGTCTAGAGTTGGAGCTGCTGCCTGAGCACTCTTTCCCTCTGCATTTTTCGTCATAGCCTCCACAAATCAGGCGCCTAATGGAAACATATATCACCATTTTCTCTAGTGATCCAAGGCAGTATTGTTAAACTCAGTTCCCTTAATCAATGGCTGAAGACACTCATTTTATTTGTCGTAATTGCATGTCAGATGGAAAATATATTCCTTAAGGCCGCACTTTGGTGTGATGACCCTTAGACTTCCTCCATAGCTATCGAATGATCTTTTCCCTGATCTTCTGAAAAAGGAGTGCCCTTCTTCCAATGGAAAAAGTGATAGGTCACCGCAGAATGAACAAGGTGCACTATTGTCTAGAATCTGGGTACTGTACCACGGTGTATTCTTATTCAAATCCACCGGCAGCACTGCTTCCACGTATAGATTCATCATTATTTGAAAATCCTCAGCGATCTCACAGGGTTTCACTGCATAAAACTGCTTCCAATTCAAAGCGAAACAAAGGGAAATACTTCTATTATTTCAGCGTAGTCAGAGCGCCAAGATAAAACAGTAGACCAGACTTCGTCTAATGGAGATCTGTTAAGGGTAAAATCCAGCATTCCTTCTGCTCCTCTTCCTCCCACAGCAGAGTTACATGGCAATGAACAAATCAGAGACAGCACAGCAGTAAACGAAATCAAGAGCTTCTTTAATCTCAGCCTTAAAATATTGATCTATTCCAAAGCATTGTAGTGCGTCAACCATCACAAGCCGCTCGATTAGATCGCCATTTCCATTCTGCATTTCTTTTTTGTTACGAAATTTTGACCTGTTTCACAAGTGTTTCAGCACGTTCACGGTATTCTAGTTCTTCGTATGGCGTCTCCACAGATTGAACAAAAGCATCGTCCCATTCATTGACAACATGGGATGGTATCGAAGAAATGTGATCCCCCTTCCGATTAGACATCGCAGCCCCACTTGAAAAATAGACTCTATTTTTGAAGAGAGTTGCAGCGAGAGTACCTCCCGTTGCACCTCCTCCAACTATGATATATTATATCTTTTTCGTAGCTGCTTTCTCTGCATCCGTAGCAGTTAGCAAGCCCTCCATTCCTTTCCATTAGTCAGAGGACATGGTCCTCGTCCTCACGCACTTCTTCATTGGTGGCACACTTAAACACATCAACTACTCATTGCAAAGTCAGGCCGATAAGGCCCTCCCATCTTTTCCCTGTCAGCCATCTGCATAAATTCTTGGTGCGGTAGTTTCTTATCCAATCGCTGGCACACTTCCCTAGTTGATGCTAATCGTGAAGATGGACGAGAAGATGATGTAGAACAGCTTGCGGTACAGGGGTTGTAATAATTAGATGTTTATAACTTCATTTTTAACTCTCAAACTTTATATACAATAATTGATTAGACTATTAAGTCTTTTAAATAATTTATCCATTACTAAGTAACCAATTTAAAATTGATTGATTTTCTAAGGCCACCTAACCTTAGGATAAATAGTTAGGTTGTTCGTCATATATTAATATTTAATTATCTTCTAAAGTTGTTTAAATACAATATTTAATCTATGTCCAAAAGATATATCATATTCAAGGTCTAATACCCCTAATTTTAGTTTTAAAAAAAATTAAACAATATAAATGAGTTTCGTCTAGACAATTCAATGATCATTTCTTAGCAAAATCTTTTATCGCTAAACATTTTTAAATTTACTAATTAAATGATTTCATGTCGCAATGTTTAACCAAATAAGATTGTCAACTAAGAGTTTGAATAATCTATTAATAAAGAAGTATATATTAATAACTCGAAAAGTAACTAACTGATTACTGAAAGATAGTTTGCTAGATTAAGGTTATCATCATGATTGATAATAAAACTATTGATATCATAAAAATCAAATGGCTAAGATTAATCCCTTAAGGGTAGATCAAATCTAAATATACTTAATAATTTAACTGATCTAATTATCTCTCAATTATATAGTTCTCATAATATTCCCATTTTTAAATAATAGAGAATCGTATTTACCAGATACTTAATGAATCCCATTTGGTTCTCAATATCTCAAATTTACAAGCCAAATCGATTTATCATACTTGGTAACATGATTAGAGAATATATCTATGCACTATTTAAAAAGATAACACTTCTATAAAATAAACGTCTATTCATTAAGTTATAGACATGTAGAATCATTAACTTTCTTAGAACATTCCTAAAATCTAGCATCCCATTCTTATAACTAATAAAATTATTAGCTTAATAAAGTGGTCGATAACAGTAAACAAAATTAAATTCCTAACCTTAGGATGTAATAATAATTAGATTGTCAAAGATACATTTGTAATTAATTATGTCTTTACAAGGTCTAAAACTCATCTATTTTAAAGATTCAAATTTAAACTATAAGCTTAATATATCGATGTTGATATAGCTTAAGTGACCACTTAAATTTCTTAGCAAAATATTAAAAGTCATTATGAAAGTAAATTAAAGTTATGGGATGGGTATTACCCTAAAGATTTGATTAAGCCATACAACGTATAGCTATGTTAAAGAGTTTCAATTATAAACATTATTATTATTATTATTATTTTATTAGAAATAAGTTACACTATTAGTAACATGCTATTCCACAATAAATTTTCACTATGAAACATTAGACTTATATATATATTTTTTTAATAAAGTTAATTTGTATATTCTATCTAGAATCCCATGGCAAGTAGGTATTAATCATTTATACCATTTGTTAATATCTTATCGATATAGTTTAATTCTTTAACCTCCTTGATGATAACTTAATGTCACAAACGGGAGGGTATTACACACATGCACTTCATTAGGGAGTTGATATAGGAGCAGGTCATTGACTTGAGATATTGTCCTACAACAGAGTAGATCGCAGACATCTTCACCAAACCATTCACCGAGAGCAAGTATCACCAACTACAAGCTCTCTTGGATGTAATGTTCCCGACTTCCGAAGGCGTGCAAATCAGAAAAACAAATCGGAGGCGTTTATCTCCCAGAGGCAAATTTTGTCCCAGAGGCGTTTATCTCTTGGAGGCGTTTCTGTCCCAGAGCCGTTTATCTCCCGGAGGCAAATTCTGTCCCGGAGGCGTTTATCTCCCGGAGGCAGACAAGTAGACCGGAGGCAAGTAGGCCGGAGGCAGACAGGTTGTCCGGAGGCAGACAGGCAGCCCGGAGGCAGGCAGGCTGTCCGGAGGAAGACAGGCCGGAGGCAGACAGGTAGGCCGGAGGCATACAGGCAGGCCGGAGGCAAGCAAGCCGTTTGGAGGCAACAGGCCGAAGGCAGACAAGCAGACCGAAGGCAAGCAGGCCGGAGGCAGACAGGTTGTTCGGAGGCAGACAGGCCGGAGGCAGGCAGGCCGGATACCACTGTAATGTTCCCAACCTCCGTTACACAGAATAATATGCTTCCAGCTCTCGACTGAATGGGACGGTGCCAAGAGAGGATGTGCGGGAGATCTGTCACGAAGACCGTACGGTGCTAGAATAGAAGTTGGCGGCCGTACGTTGAAGCAGTAGAGCCCGTACGGAAAACTTCAAGGCCATACGACAGTACCTTAAGGCCGTACGGAGGTTGGCTATGACCCGTACGGTGGAACAGGGTAGCTGTACAGTGCTTGGCAGACATGTCGTATGGTACAGGGGCAGGTCGTACGGTAGTTGGATGGGATTTGTACGGTGCTGGGTTATGGCCGTATGACGGTGAAGGAAAGCTAGCTACCGAGCGGTAGAAGGATGAACAGAGTGTGTACGGACAGTTGGAATGTGCACAAAGTATGAAGTAGCCTCCGGAAGAATTGAATGATATCTCCGAAAACAACACAGAACAATACACAAGCCAAATATATTGCCAGAAAGATATTATTGAATTAATTGAAGGAAACCTTGGATTTGCCAAATCCGATACAAGCAGAACAAGCAAAGTAGGGTGAGGGTTGAATCCCACCGAAACTGCACACAAACCAAATAGGGAGGGTCTTTCACCTCCGAAATGGTGAACAACAGAATCTCAACAAGAATTCGCAAATACAAATCAAATATAAATCTCAACATATGAAAACTAACCTACATGCCGAGCATAAATACCCGTCAGGAAAACTCCCGAGAGTGCACAAAAGAGCCGACGGCGACAACTACACCTACGCCAACAAAAGAAAATGGGCCCGAGATAAACTAAATCGATCGGGACCCAAATATAATAATTTTATTAAAATTGGGGACATTACAAATCCTCGCTGCCCAAAGATTGCTTGTCCTCAAGCAATTCATCATCAATACTCCAGGATTCCAAACTAGTCGTGGACACTGATAACTGTATCCACTAGAACGCTCAAGCCTCAACAAGACCACACGCATGTGCCTGGAAGTACGCGAGAAAAGTAACTGTCCATCAAGCTTCCACTGCTCCATTCTGATATAATTATTGCCATGCCCAGAGTCACCAGGATCCCAATGAAACCAAATATCAAACTCATCAATGCTTAAATCCCAAGTCAAGTGTGGACGTTGGTAGTGATATCCGTTGAAAAGTCTGTGCTGCTGTTGGACCATATGCACATAGTTGGATTTAGTTGGGACGAGTAAACCGTCATCAAGCTTTAACTGCATCACTCTGGTATAACTATTGCCATGCCCTTCACCAAGATCCCAGCAACGCCAACCCATGAAATTTTTCACATCCTCATGTTCAACAATCTCTTCCAGCATGGACACAAACACAGATGCTGACGCTGACAACACTGTAATGTTCTGAAGGTGGTCTCTGCCCGGAGGTAATTTTGCGAGACGTCCGGAAAGCAATCTCAGCCCGAAGGGAATCTCCATTCGAACGCAATGTCGGCCCGAAGGGGATCTCCACCCGAAGGCTATCTCGGCCTGAAGGAAAACTCGATCCGAAGGCAGACTCAGTTCGAAGGGAATCTCGGCCCAAAGGCAATCTCCGTCCGAAGGGGATCTCCACCCGAAGCCAATCTTGGCCCAAAGGGAATCTCGATCCGAAGGAAAACTTTTCTTGAAGGGAATCTCGGCCCGAAGGCCATCTCGACCCGAAGGGGACCTCAACCCGAAGACAATCTCAGCGGTGAACAGAGTCTTGACGACGAATACAGACTCCGCGATGGATACGGCCCCGGCGACAGACATAGTCTCGATGGCAGACAGAGCTTTGGAGGTAGACAGAGGCTCAGCGACGGACACAGCCTCGGTGATGGACACAGCCTCAATGACAGGCAAGGCTCTGGCAACAGATAGAGTCTCGGCAACGGACACAGTTTCGGCAGCAAACATGGCCTCGACGGTGGATAGAGCCTCAGTGACAGACAGAGCCTCGAAGGTAGACAGAGGCTCGGCAACAGACACAACCTCGGTGACGGACACAGCATCAGTGACAGGCAAGGCTCTGGCAACAGGCAGAATCTCGGCAACGAACAAAGCCTCGGCAACAGACAGTTTCGACAACAAACACAGCCTCGACGGTGGATAGAGCCTCGGTGACAGATAGGGCCTCGTGTAAAGCATCACCTTTATCACCGTCATCAACTTTCTCCCACTTGTGCAAATGAGATATTAGTTTTTCTTCACAATGCTTGAATACATTATTGACCAATCTACATGCTGCCATAGACGGGATACATTCAAGATTTCGAACAGCCAACAACATAGATATGATAGGTTGGGATATTTCATCCATCTCTTCAATGCACGAAATCATAAGGCTCTCCATAGCACCAGAAACCTTACTATCATGACATTCCTTTATTGTGACCAAGAAGTGATGAAACATATCATGGATCAAGTCTTGCAACTCCAGATCTAGGAGGAGGTTACTTACTTTGACATTTGCACAATTCTCCAATATTGTAGCTCTCCTGCCAAAAAGGGTCACCATTGAAGTCATCAAGATTTTGAAAGCTGTCAACGATCAAATGCAATATCTCTATCATGGTGTTGTCATCATACAGTTCCCTAGGAGCCCAGATTCTCAAGATCTCACTAAGACAAGCTGCAGCTACCAACTTCATTTCCTTGTCATGGTGTCTCAAAAGCTTGGGTTGACTTAAGGCATCCTTAATTGGAGAAAGAATCCTCTGTATAAATCTTGAAGGTGATTGGTCAACCTTACTCAAACATACCTCCAATATATCTAATGGAAGATCAATACCCTCGCTCAGCTCTTTGCTAATCCTTTGTAGTGCGTTCAACCACCACTGTCCGTCACTACTGGGCGCCATGGTGTGATCTGAATCCCAAAATCTCTCAATCATCCCAATAGGCTGGCAAGATCACCAGCTTTGATACCACTGTAATGTTCTCGACTTTCGGAGGTGTGCAAATCAGAAGAACAAACCGGAGGCGTTTCTGTCCCGGAGGCGTTTATCTCTCGGAGGCATTTTTGTCCCAGAGGCGTTTATCTCCCGGAGGCGTTTCTGTCCCAAAGGTGTTCATCTCCCGGAGGCAAACAAGCAGACCGGAGGCAAGCAGGCCGAAGGCAGACAGGTTGTCCGGAGGCAGACAGGTCGGAGGCAGATAGGCAACCCGGAGGCAGGCGGGCTGTTCGGAGGAAGACAGGTCGAAGGCAGACAGGCAGGCCGGAGGCAAGCAGGCCGTCCGGAGGCAGACAAGCAGACTGGAGGCAAGCAGGTCGGAGGTAGACAGGCAGGCCGAATACCACTGTAATGTTCCCAACCTCTGTTACACAGAATAATACACTTCCAGCTCTCGACCGAATGGGACGGTGCCAAGAGAGGATGTGCGGGAGATCTGTCATGAAGACTGTACGGTGCTGGAACAGAAGCTGGTGGCTGTACGTTGAAGCAGTAGAGGCCGTACGGAAAACTTCAAGGCCGTACAACAGTACCTTAAGGCCGTACGGAGGTTGGTTGTGACCCGTACAGTGGAACAGGGTAGCCGTACGGTGCTTGGCAGACAGGTCGTACAGTACAAGGGCAGGCCGTACGGTAGTTGGATGGGATTTGTACGGTGCTGGGTTATGGACGTACGACGGTGAAGGAAAGCTGGCTGCCGCGTGGTAGAAGGATGAACAGAGTGTGTACGGACAGTTGGAATGTGCACGAAGTACGAAGTAGCCTCCGGAAGAATTGAATGATATCTCTGGAAACAACACAGAACAATACACAGGCCAAATATATTCCTCGGATTTGCCAAATCCGATACAAGCAGAACAAGCAGAGTAGGGTGAGGGTTGAATCCCACCGAAACTGTACACAAACCAAATAGGGAGGGTCTTTCACCTCCGAAATGGCGAACAACAGAATCCCAACAGGAATTCGCAAATACAAATCAAATATAAATCTCAACATATGAAAACTAACCTACACGCCAAGCATAAATACCCGTCGGGAAAACTCCCGAGAGTGCACAAAAGAGCCGACGGCGACAACTACACCTACACCAACAAAAGAAAATGGGCCCGAGATAAACTAAATCGATCGAGACCCAAATATAATAATTTTATTAAAATTGGGGACATTACATTGGAGGTGCAAGATATTTCATCAAGGGGGGTCAATTGACTTCTCCATTCTCTCTTATGGGGAGGGGGGGCTTTTTCCTCACATGAGCTTTTGTCTGTCTTATTCATCTTGAGTTTTGTTTATGTATTCATCTCTCTTTTGAGGGGGAGTTTGGTCCCACTGGGTTTTCTCCCTTTCTCTGCTTTATGAGAGATTGAATTACATTTGCACTTGCATATTGTACATGGGTACCTAACATGGCCTAGTAGTCGAGACCCATCTTGCATGGTGAGCTTAAGTGCATTCTCCTAAGTTGCACTTAAGAGGGGTGTTGGTGTAATTAATTATTCACCTAATTATACTTTACTTAAGCTTACTTAGGGTAATGCATCATAAAGTGAGATTGCAATATGCAACAACCTAATTACAATAAAGTGATAATGTGATTAGTGCGACAATCTAATTACACTTTACTTAAGCTTACTTAGGGTAACACCTTTAGTTGCACATAGTGTAGGAGAAATTCTACTTTAGGTGGTGATAGTTGTTATCACATTTCCACTTTATGTGTTGTCTCCACCTTTAGTGTACTTATCACATTATCATCCTCCACATGTTGCACATACTTCATTGCACAACGGAGGACAATCCACCTTTGGTGGACATGTGCTTCCACCTTATGTGGGTGATAAGTTGTCTTACTCATCTCCTAGTCATCATACCTTGCCTAATTATGCAGGCACATCTACATTGTACTCATTCATTATCTTATGTACTGCAGTTCAGTTCAGTTATTTCATATTGATGAGAATTCAGTTTATCCTTTTCCATCTTGTCTCTTTTGTTATTGTGCTATTCATTGGCCTCTAGATCTTGGGTTGTTGCTATTGCCAAATTCTTACAAAAGGCTTCTAAAAAATTTCTTGAAGGAAATTTTTAGGTAATTAAACTACAAATTTTATTGGAAAAACTTGACAAAAACCAACCTCTGCTCTGATACCATGAAATGATAATTCATTGATATTCAATATTAAATAAAGGAGAGGAATAATCCTTACATACGAGATTACAAAATATCTTTCCATAATGGGAATGATCGAGAGCTAAAGACAGAATAAAAAGTTACAAAACTGACTAAACAACTTAAAGAACAGAAAGTTACTAAAAACTGACTGACTTAAAATAAAGTTGCTTACATGACCATTATACTAAATATTACAATATTACTTTAATAAAGATCAACAGTTTAGTTGCAATATGTTTCACATGATAAGTTTTCATACTATTTAAACCACTTACTAACATAGTGAACACAGTTTGGTGGTTTCGGATTCAATGTAGGGTGATAAACTAACTTCATAATTTATGAGTACAGTTCATATTTAGTTGGGAATTCCCTTCAAGCTCCAAGTTAGTTATCTTGTTTGGTTTAGCACTATAAAAGAGACCAGGCTTTGGAAACATTGTTGGCGATCAATCGAACATTGTCTTGAGATGCCCTTGTGTTGTAAATTACTCTATTCCATCAAAATTTATTTTAATATAGAGAGATGTAGGTGCATATAACTATTCCCTGGTTGGGATAGGAAAGCTTGGAGGACAATACTGTATGGTAATATTTCACAGGGAAGCACAGTAAGTTCCAAAACGTCAGATATCTAAGGTCAGAATGGCCCTGTGCATTCAACTACTGTAGTTTGAGGTTCTGGGATTTTTATAAACTAATTTTGACACTGTAGTAGGAGTATTGTCAAATATTCTGTTATTTTGTTACAATCATAGAGACCAGAAAACCAAGGAGCTGATTGACATGATGAATCTGCATACTTAGAGGTAAACTTAAATTCAAACCATTCAATAACAAATCATCAGAAACTTGTAGGCATTCTCCAATATGAGAGGAATATATTTTCCATGTGCTAGCATAAGAAAAGAAAATGCACTAATGAATTTACAAATCCTAGTTTCCAGCTGCTTGAATAACATCATTGGTTTTGAATGTGTGATCTGAGATTTGCTAGTTACAGTGAAGCATGCGGGAGCTTTATGTTAAGGTCATTGTTCAACACTAAACATCAACATCTCCAATTTAACCTGTAATTTTAATGTGGCTATGGCTATTTTGCAGTTTCCTGTTATATACCATTCCACTTACGTTTCAGTAGCAAAACATAGATGGAGGTAACTGTCAATAAAAATGAAGGATACTATTCCACAAAAAACTACTTCAACAAAAGAAAAAAGAATCAAACCTAGTAAAAACTGCTGATGGGCAGATGCTGCAATGTAAAGTGGAATATTCAGGTTTGCTGATTCATGAAGCACTATTCCCTTTATGCAGAAGCAGATGAGTCATGAAAATAAATAGTTAGTAAGAGTAAGGGCAAATCAAAATCCTATAGTCCACAAGAAAAAAACAGTGATACGAGTTCTGTGATCAAAGCATACCAAATCCTTCACAAAGATGTCAAGGGCTGAAAGTGGAGTGTAGTCATTCTCCAACATGTGGGGCACACGATTTCCAAACATCCTAGGGAAAACCAAATCAAGATTCACAAGTTCATAACAGCTACATATACACTTCTATGGAACTATCCAATAAATTTCAAGAGCATGTATGCAATTTACATTCATTAATGCACATCTTTTGGTTTTCTACGAATCTTTTCACAATCTTATCTCAATGTTAATTTTTGTTTTTGTTTTGCATCATTGTTTTCTTCACAATATTCCTTTATTGTAGCATTCAGGTATACATTGTCAAGCATTATGTTCAGATTACCAAGCCTGACTCTACAGGTTTAGGAGTACACAAACATATAGAAACTTAAGAAATCAGGAACACATATATTAACTAATTTGTCAAAACACCAAATACAAGGAGGAACTGGAAAAGGTCCTGAGATAGGTAGAGAGATAGAGAGAGAAGGGGGTCATGATAAGTAATAAAGAGAGAGGTATGGAGAGAGGGGGAGAGGTAGAGAGATAGAGGGAGAGGGAGAAACAAGGGGTGTGTGTGTGTGTGTGTGAGAGAGAGAGAGAGAGGGAGAGAGAGAGATGTAAGGAGAGAAGAGGGTGAGGGAGAAATAGATATAGAAAAAGGGAGACAATGAAAGAATGGGAGAAGGGTTCTGGATCTGTCAGGTCATCACCGATTGCTTGTGACAATACTTCCAACTGATCTATAACAGGTTCATCTTCATCTATGTCAGCATCAAGTATGAAGTTGCACAAAATATTCTTGACAGTTGTCAGGACCATGTCCTGTTTCCTCTTGGTCAGCTCTTTTAGCTGCCTTGTTGACATTTTGCTGATGTCAACCACTGTCTCGGTGGCCTTGCTCCTTTCGGCTTCTATGTCCTCAGCAAATGATAGCTTTCTTTTAGATGAGGAGGAGCTAGGTATGTCTGCCTATACATTTTGGATTGGTTCCTGTACCGGGTGTTCTACAGCAGGTATCTTATATTCTTCTTCCAGCTGAACTCTTTGTTCTAGTAATGCTATATGTTCCGGTTGAACTTCTTCTTCTGGTAGGTTTTCTTCTGCTGGAACTTCTTCCTCATTCTGTACTTCCACCTCCGGTTGTACTTCAACTTCTGGTTGAGCATCTTCCTCTTGTAGAATTTGCTCTTCCAATGGGGCTTCTTCCTTGTGCTGCTCTTCGGCTGTATGCAAGTCACCCATAGCAATTTCTTCCTCAACACCTGTTGTGTTCGGTGGTCATCTTGATTGATGACCCTCCCAAATTTACCTGTTCACCAGATGTGAACTGTTCTATATGACTCTTCTCCTTACCGGTTAGAGGTTCTTCATGAGGAGTGAATTGAACCGGTGGTGCTTGTACTGTTTGAGTTGGATCTTGTGGACCCATTCCCTCAAGAGCATTGAAGTCATACTGCTGCCAGAAATCTAAAGTATCTTTATAGACTTCGTTTTCATATCCATTGAGAATCTTGGCAACTCTACACTTAGTATCTAAGTTCATTGATGCTTCTTCTAGTAGAAGATTGATTCTCTCTTCACTGAGACCAGGTCTAACCTTAGATAATGTCTCCTTATTGATTCTATTGTTGGTGCCTAGACCGGTTCTCCATTTGGTCTGTAGCCTAGAATTTAATTCTAAGGGAAACTTGGCCCTATAGTCCCTTTAAGTTCTCTTGTAGTCCATAAAAGTTTCCACTATGGCTATTATAACTGACTGTTTATCCTCTTCTCCTAGCACGCTATACCATTTAGCGGCATTATCTATTACTCCAAAATCCATCACCTCATCAACTATTTCATCTACAGTCATAGTTCGAGGCTTACCTTTCTCTGGAGAAGTTAGAACAGTTGAACGAGTTGGATCACTGCCTTTGTCATCAGTGATGTCTACAATTATCGGTTTTGTAGGATTCCTTTCTTTGATCGGTGCATCAGCTCCAAGCACTCCTTTTCCTTTACCGGTGGAACTGTGGACTTTTGACTTGCTTCTTCTGCTTGTCGTTGGTTTTGAGGAAGTTTGGTCCAAGTAGACACACCTTTGTGAACCTTCTTGGTTTCACCAATAAGCATTTGACCGATTCTCCTCTTTATCAGGAAATTTTGCTTGTTCAGTTCGGCTTGCTGAGTGGTCTTGTCCAAAGTGAGATGGTTCTGAACCTCTAGCAGAGCTCGAATCCTCAGCTCTTTTTCCCTGTCTATTGAAGCTTTCCATCTAGCTTCAAGAATCTCATAAAGATCATTAGGAACAGTCTTATGAAGTTCTGTGGGAGAGAGATTGAATTTATGAATACAGTGAACTACTGCTTCTTCTATCTTTCTCCTATCTTCATCGTTTGCTAATTGATATCTTCTGCTAACTGATCCCATTCCACCATTTTCCTTCATTCCTGCCACAAGTTCATCAATTGTGGGCTTGCCTCTTCTCGGTGGATCCTCCTTTACCGGTTTACCTGATTTCCTCTTTCTGATTAGAGGAACTGTGTCTTCAGTCTCTGTTTCCTTTGGATCTTCCTCTTGAGTGCTCGCTACTGGTTGTGCTATTTTCCTTTGAGCCTTGGGTTGATCTGTGACCGGTTTCTTCTTTGGCGTAGGTGTTCTCTTTACATACACGTTCTTCATTGTAGCCCTCTTCTTTAGATTCACCTGGATCTCTTCATGGGTACCGAACCGGTAAGCAAAAAGATCTAGACTCACCTCGGTCAAGGCATCTGCAAATGCCTTAGCAATCTTTGTGGTGATCTCGTAGCCCAATTCAGGAGCGTACATGGTTCTCGGTTCCACGGCTTGAATTATGTAGTTATGAGTGGTGACCAGAAAGCATACGTCGTCTTTGTATTGGTCAACAATGGTTGACAACACCCTCTCCCTTGCATGCATTCTTAGTTGGAATGCTTCAAAGTGCTCAATCATTACTCTACCTAACTGGTTTCCCAGTTAGTTGGCCATCTCACTTATTTGATGCATAACCGGTCTATCAGTTCCCCATGTCACCTTTCTAATTCCCGGGAAGAAATTGTAGTAGAAGTAGAGACATACCAGTAGGGTCCCGTACTTCATTGATTTCTTCTTCACAACTCCAAGCTTCTTCATATTTTCAAATATCTAGCCTCGAAGCATTGAACAGATATCATACTGAGCATTATCGTTCATTATCCGGTGAGCGGTGTGAATGGCTCCTCTCGGTATGCTGTTCAGGTTGTTGGACTAGTAAACCTTGTAGCCAATCACAACAGATGGAAAACAGACTCCATCATCCTCAATGTCCTTCACGGTCATAAGTCGACCATCAGATCTTGATTTTGTCAGTTTAGTGACGACGGCATTGGAGATAGTCCTTAGGGTTAGTGCTTCCCCTCGGTCACTGTATTCGGTCACTCTATGCAGATCTTCCTTGGTGATTGGATTGCATACTCCTTTAGTGAGCCAGAAACCCAGTTCATGAAGATGACTTAGAACCAGTCGAATGCAGTCTTCCTGGAAAACGGTCAGGTAACAAACTCTGTTGATAAGTCCAGATGACACCAGCTTCGCATACTTATCAGGAAGTCTCCCTTCTTCACATAGTGAGAAGTACTCGCTTTGAATATAAGTTTCACCCAATTCTTCTTGTTTAGCGTGAATGAACACCGTGACGTCTTCAATCATAAGGACTCCGTTTGGTACCAAAAAAAGCACCAGCCATGTCAATTTCTTTGTTTTGAACCGCCATAATATCATATGCAGGTCGGTTCGCTTGATTTCCCTTGATCATCTTCATCGTAGAGGATGAAGATGCCATTGCTAACAACCGGTTAATCGAAAGTAGCTTTGATTGGTCTAGCAGTTAATATCTCTTGATGATCAAAGCACGAGAATTTTACTCAAGCATGAAAATCGTTAATCACAAAATCGCAAAGTAAAAATGAATGAGTAATCCTCCTTTCTTTATATAGGGTTAGGGCATAACGGTAATTACCAAACGGTAACTATTGTTAAACGGCTACAACATTAATTGCCTTACCTAACCTTTCTTTCCTTTTCACCAACCGGTATTCCGGCTTTTTTGGTTGTGCGTATCCCAGTTGATCAATGCTTACCTGACCGGTTATCCTTGTAGACTGATTCTCACGAGTCCTACCGGGAACAGTAGACGAGCTATCAGTTCCCCCTAAGCCCTGTAGGCTCAGTTTGTTGAAGAGATATCCCCATTGGCCAATGATGATCTTTCCTTTGTCTTCTCCTCAGTGGAGCTCTTTGATTCCTTTTTGAACCAAATCTGCTTGACTGTTTTCTCAGTCTTCTCTTCCTTATTGATCTTCTCATTTGAGGATGAGGTCTTTTCCACCGGTTTGACCAATTTTCTCCTTGTGTTCATTGACCGGTTCCTACAGTCTTTCGCTAGGTGTCCTACTTTGTTGCAGGAGTAACAGACTATCCCAGTTGCCTTCCATGGATTCACCCTTCTATTGTTGGGTGATTTGCACCAGGAGTCATTGTGACTGTGTGTCCCACAATTTGCACAGTTGGTTGTGCTCTGGTTCTTGTTTCTATTGGGGAATACCGGTCTCGGTGGGGATCTGAATGCCATTGTCTTAGATCTGCATTCGTCAATTTTGTGTCCAAACTTATTGCATGCGTAGCAGTAGCTCTTGAAGCTTCCCCTGCTTCCACTGGACACAGTTGTGGGGGTCGACCAACATTCATTAGTCTTGTGGCCATACTTGCAACAGTTTTTGTAGTAACTATTGTTTGGCTTTACCGGTGCATTCTTGCAGTCATTTGTTCTATGACCTGGTTTCCCACAATGATTGCAAGAGGTGTTAAAAGTCTTCTTAGCTTTTTGTGCCAGTGGCTTCTTCTTATCCTTCTTGCTTGTCTTTGCTTCAGAAGACTCACTAGTCTCTTTGGTGTCTTTACTGGTGAATCCAAGGCCGGTGGGATCTTTGTGCTTTCTTTGAGCTTTGAGTTGCTCATCAAGCTTGACCGAGCTCTCGTTGTATCTTCTTAGGGTTTTGTTTCTTTCTTCAAATTCTTTCAGCTATTCCTTCAGTTAATACAACTCTAATGCTAGCCTTTTGCATGATTCGTCTCTATCATGCCAACCCTTTTGCATGTTGGCGTTTTCTTGAGTGACAATTTGCATGTCTTCTTGAAGTTGCAGAATGACAAGATCATTTGCCCCTACAGCTTCCTCTGCCAGGTTCCTTGCTCTCTCAGAGGTTGTTAATGACTTGACTATTGTGTTTCTTTCATCTTCAGCTTTCCTCTTTTTCTCAATCAGTTCAATCATCCTTAGGGCATTATCTTCTTGCTCCCTCTTAAGGTTGGAGATCTGATCGGTTAGGATCTAGTTCCTCTCCATGAGCTCAGAGACTGCCTCCTCAGCTTCATCAGATCCAATCTGCCCAGAGAGTTCATCAATAGTTTCATTGCTCTCACTCAACTGCAGAGCCAACTCCTTCCTTTTAGCAAGTGATCTTCTCAACCTATTCTCTAGAGAGGCAATGATGTCATTGGCTTCCTCAAGCTGTTTCTGATACCTGTAACCCTCCATGATCTTTTTCTCAAGCGGTTAAGCTTTATATATTAGAGAACTAAGCTTTGATACCAATTGTTGTTCCTAACCGGTTACTGAGAGGGGGGGTTGAATCAGTAAATACTATTTCTATTACAATTCAACACTTGTTTAATTATTCTTCCAAAATAAGCAGAATGTAAACAATCATTCACAAGCATAAATAGAAATACACAGATCAACATATGATGTATACGTGGAAACCCTTGGTTAGAAGGAAAAAACCACAGTGAGACAGAGCTCACAACTTCACTTCTACAGAAATAAAGATGCCCTGTTAGGAGCTTACAAAGCACTTGTGAAGGTGCTACCCGGTTAAGGGATTTGATAGAAGATCGGTTAAGATCTTAACTCTGTTAGGAGTTGCCTAGTTAGAGGACTTTCAACATCAACAAAGATGTTACCCGGTTAAAGGATTTTTACAAACAATCGATTAGGGTTCACGTTGACTGAGGGATTTCAATATGCTTTCACACCTTATAAAAGCAATGATCTCAATTGACACTGATAATCTGATTAGATCATACATGTTGATCTCTTCCCCGGTTTGCCTGGCTGTTGAATCTTTTTTGCCTCTTTGCCTTTCACCTCTGGTGACTGTAATTTCCTTGCCGATATCTCTTCTCTGTGCTCTCTATTCAATTTATGTCAACAACTACCTTTCTTGCGTCCTATGACCTGTATTTATTCAAAAGTTCATCTCAATGAAACCCTTAACTTATAGAACCGCCAAGCTGTAAACTCAACATTAAATCATGCAACTAGCGGTAAAGCTTTGCGTTCTGATCTGGAGTTTACCTTGAAACATCCGCATAGAAATAAAATTAATTCCTGTTAAAAAGCTAACTTCAGTTAAACGGTGGATGCTCCGCATATTCCGGTTTTAACTAAAACTGCTCCGCATAATCCGGTGTGGATCTTTATGTAGTTTGACTGGTATACTCTTATACCCGGTCCATCCCTGTATGTAATACAAGACTGGTACAATGTACTCTGTTTGATCTACCAGTGTATTACCTCTGTTTAATCTACCGGTGCATATACTCTGTTTCTAGTCTACCAGTACATAAACTCTAAGATAAGCAGTAAAACCCGGGGACTCGCACCCCCCCCCCCAAAAAAAAAAACCTCGAAGTACCCGTCCCCTGGATGTCCCCACACCGGGTACTTGGAGTACTCGAGTACCCCCCACCTACGCCATTCCGCAACCACGCCACCGGCGGGACGGATACTTGAATTTCTATTTGAATTTTGATTTTTGAATGTTACTATTGGGTATGTACCATGTTACTATGTTGAATGATCAATGGTTCTAGTTCGTGTTGCAATTTTGCTATGTTCAAGTATTTCAATTTGGTATGTTATACTGAAACATCATTTCATAACTAGCATTTCAAGTTCTATATATGTATAGTATACAACACCCCCCTTGCCCCCTCCCCCCACGCCACCATCCCCCCACCATTCCCCCGTCGTCCCAAAATTGAGGCCCTCTGTCCCCCCGTCCCGGAAACTCGTCCCGACGTACCCAAGCACCAGTGTTACACTGAAGATAAGTGATCTATCGGTGAGCCTCTACAGGTGGGAATGGTGTTTGCAACAATCTTCACTAACGACAACTTATATTGCTAAAACTTACTAAGACATTTTTCCTTTTTGCTTCGTTGAGGCCAACCATGTAGATATTATTCTTTGACATGGCCCTTGCTATGGCAAGATCTCCCTACTGGTATTCTCTCCTCGAACTAAGGATTTTGTGGTGTTTGACCAATAAGCTCTTCAAGTGTTATTTTCGCTAGAACTCCCTAGTTTACCATTTCCTTGCTAGCCAATCCTAGACTGCATTGCCTTCTTTGCTAGGAGGGTGGTATGTGTTGAAGTGGGTAAGTTCTACTCCGCATGTCCCAAATGCCAATTTGCATGGAAATAGACTTATCATTGGGCGTCAATGAAACAATTGACATACAAATTGATGACATGTGCTATATCCCAAAAGTTTTTCATATCAACCTACCAAACCACCTATTTCTAGTGCCGACTCTCTAAACATAAAATCAATGATTGGCCATTAGTCAGCCGTTAGGACAAACCAGTCTCTAAAACTATGAACAAATTACCTCCAGCAAAGAATGAGCAAGGATGGACTGATGTTTGCAAGTGTAAAGGTGGTCACAGAAAATGCAACAAGAGTAGCACACTAGTTCCAACAATGCTAGGAATGTTGAGGCTTTGGTGAATGCAACCTAAACTTGTCCTTTAGCCAATGAAAAGACTAAATAAGTGGCTGCCAAAAATCACGAGTGATTAGTGATCCGTCAGAGGAGGTTGGTAAGCCACATTAGTCTCGGGTACCAATAATCTCTACAAATGGATTGTCCTCTCAAGATTTTGTGATGTCCCTAGCTGGAAAATTATGTAATTTTCTATATTTTCTGATTTTTTTAAGCTGAAATGAAACCAATATCATGTATAGACAACAAACACCACTGCAATAATTGTTGATCAGTGTTAATACATAACAAAAATTAATTATGGAAATCCTTTAATCCTCCCAAATCAAATATCATATGATGTGATGACAGATATATAGCAATAGAGAATGTTGATATGATGTGACAACAGATATACAACTTGAATAACAAATTATGAGATTGAACAATAAAACTAATTTGCTACAGGAAGGTACAACAGAAACCCTCAATTATTGACAATTGATCACAAAGTACAGCATATACAAAATATACAACCAAAAAAATTGATTGATTAGCCAATAACAATGTCCAGGTATTGAAAAAGTTAATAACCAGCAGACTGCCAATACAAAGTGTTGCAATTTCACTTCCAAGTGCAGCAATCCGATCCCTATTGCAAGATATGATTGTACAACTGCAAAAAACAAGGGATATCAATAATTTGCAAGTTGTATGGCACTACTGGTGCAATGACTGACAATTCAAGTGCAGATGATAAAAAGGGCTGCAAAATAGCAAGGGACCCTCCACAATCAGATGAGTTATTAATGATGTTGCTTGCTAAATGGTATCTAGAATATGCCCTCAAACTCTCCCAAATTGCCAACAATGAAAAGTAGCTTGATTTGCTTCCAAATATTGATTGAACTATACCTTCACAAACTCAAATCTTCATATAAATCTCAATTATCAGCATAATCATGATTTCCAAATGGAATCACCTCACATGGACAAGAGGGTTTTTGTTCTCCAATCCAACAATGGAAACCAAGAGGGGTTTCGCTCCCACACCAAAGGATTTTCATCCTCAAATGTTTAATCTAAAAATAGAATTGATTCCAACAAACACAAATGCTCTAAATGACTAATTTGCTCTCATATATTTTGTGATGTCCCCTTTGAGAAAGAAAATTTAACAAATAATAATACCATGTAATTAGTCTTTACTTTGATTATATTTGAAAGATCTATTACAATCATATTCTTACATATATCTTCCATATATAAAACTATAGAACAGCCAGACAATCATCAAGATCTCATAATGGAGGATTAATCCATAATAGAAATATACCAACCATCTTGTATGTCGAAATATATCCTATGGTGTCAAAGATAATATGAAGCAAATAAGATAACAAACAGTAATCACTAGGAGAGACTAAATGGAGTAAGGGAAATGCGTAAATACACAAGACGTGGAGAACAATTTGTCTCCTATATTCCGGAAGGGATAAAATAGCAACCATTTATAAGATGAAATCAACTATAAGAAGGAAGAATAGCATTGCTAACAGTAGCATCCTTTGTCACTAGTATATTCAACGACATCTTAGATTGTATGCGGTAAACTAGGATGACTCTCAAAGGGCTTACATTATCTAGTGAATCTCATTTGAGGGATAGAGAGATGATTTAATCAAGTATAAGTCCAACAACATAAGGCGATCATCCGAAAAGTAGAATTAGTAAAAGACAATCAAAGCATGGAAGCATTTCACAGAATCATTGTAAGGAATATCGTATTCCTTAAGGGGCCTTCTCTTCCGAAAGATTCACGGTGATAGACTCTTGTTAGACTACTGCTTAGCATATGACATTGATAAGATTAGTCAGATATAGAGGTTATCTAAAACGATGAAACAATCATATTAATATTGATGACTCATCAAATAATCGACTATTAAAATGACTAGTCCTACCACTGTGGATTAATGACTAAGGAATGTTTGGTGCAAGCTGGCAATAATAACTAAGTATTACTTAATCATAAGACACATTAACCATGTCATCGATAAATCATAGCGAATATGTGGCAACACTCAGTAATGAAGTTAATTACAAGTAATAGTCACTGTTTGCATATGAATAGTGGTGCAATTAAGGAAGGAAGAAACATGTCTTTTGAATATAACGCATCATCCCACTACAACATATATGACATTCCAAAACCATTTGGGGTGGAGGGCGGGGGGCGGGCATGGGGGAGCATTGAAGGATAGCTTATGGAAGAGGCATTAGTTACGGATGGAAGGAGGATAAGAGAATTAGAGATTATTTTAATAAAAATACATAGTGGATAGTGATCTGATTTGGGGAACTATCACATAGTCCTAACAAAAATTACCATCGCCTTCATGGTGACTAAGTCACAGATTACAGAATCATGGAATACGTACGTCTAAAGATATGAGAGGGGGGAATATATATATTCGAGAGTCTTCATAAGGAAGAGAGGAGGAATAAATCAACTCTATTGCTGGTAAGCATAAATGAGTAATATCTGAATTCTATCAAGGATGGAAGAACTACTACATGGTCTAACATATTTAATATATATTATAGATATATATTGTTAATAATAATGAAATCAGAATCATTTACATATACATATTTATAAACACATAAATGTAAATGTATATATAAAGAATGAAATCAACATATCAGATAAGTTACCATTTATATATAGATATGTATACATAATTGATTATGAAATAAATTTATGTTATATACATATATATGGGTAAATTAATATATATATATATATATATATATATTATCAATTTAATAATAATAATGGAATTAGTAGTGTATTTATGATATATTATATATGTATATATCCTTAATGTATAAGACAATTATATATACTTAGTCAATTCCTTAAACACTCACTTATACCATTAAAACGATAGGTTAGCTTGTTAGGGATAGAGTAATACCATGTTGGAGGAAACTTCCAAGACAGGGATAAGGATGTATATCCCGAATGCTTGAGGATGTCGCCCCAAAATAGGTAATGCATATATGTGCCACAAATTCTTTGAGGGAGCTTACTCACAGATGGTTTCCAAATGCCCACAAACAAGAAATTCCTCACCTTTCTTAAGGTTAGTGATTAAGAGTGAAGTGAGGAATTGGAGGCTTGAGTATGTATTATGAATCAATGATAATCCCTTAATGTAATTCAAATGCATAATGATGAACATTAATCATTAGGAATTGGCATTCTCCTAATAGGGAACGTTATAAGTAGTTTTTCCTAAGTGTATTCAGAAACATTAATTGAGAATTACTGAGCAAATTAAGTAAGCTCATAGATAGGGACATTACAGCGGTATCAAAGCATAATCCTACCATCCTGTGGGATAAACCTACCTCAATAACTATCTAAGTAGGGATAAATATTCAACCCTTTTTGTTACGTCAAAAATCAATCTAGTATGCTAATATTACGTTTCTATGTGAATGTTCCTTGAAACCAGCTTGCTCAAAGTATATTTGATATGCATAATCTTCTTGTGTATTGCTTCACAACTAATAAACTCCATGCACGTTTACTCCACGAGTACTGTCCTTGTGTATAATTTTATGTATTGCGGCATGCTCTTCATGTTTGACGAATATTTATGTACTACTTAATTCATGTCTGGCGTGTATTCAAGTATATTGCATCATGCTTGGTGTATCTAATATATATTTATTGCTTAAATGCTGATATGTATACTTCTTGCCTTATGTGCGTTTTTATAGCTTCATGCCTGATGTGTGATTCATGTTCCATGGGATGCATATATTATGTGTATGAACCATGCTCTACGTGTATTCATGTAAATTTGTTTATTCATAGGTATCCTTCATATGTGGTACATTGTGTGTAATCACATGTTTGCTTCACGACTTAAAAAAAATTCATGTACACTTCATATTATATGTTCCATGACTTTACATGTCTATGTCAAGTTTTATGTGCTATATGTATACTCTTTTATATGTCTACTTCATGCTTATGTGTTACATGTATGTTTTATGCCTTCAGTGTATTCATGTGTATCCTTCATGTGCTATGTGTATGCTTAAGTGAATACTTCCTAACTTCAGTAAATTCATGTGTATGCTCCATTGCTTTATGTGCTTTGTGTATTCACGTTTATGCTTCATGTGCTACGTATATGACTTAAGTGAATGCTCCATGACTTAAGTCAATGCTTAATGTGCTATGTGCTATGTGTATGCTCCGTGATTTAAATGAATTCATATGTATTCACGTGTATGCTTCATGAATTAAGTGAATGCTTAATGCGTATGCTTCATGAATTAAGTGAATGCTTAATGCTTAATGTGCTAAGTGTATGCTCCATGATTTAAAGGAATTCATATGTATTCAAGTGTATGCTTCATGCTTAATGCGCTAAGTGTATGCTCCTTAACTTAAATGAATTCATATGTATGCATTGTGCTTATGTGCTTCATATGCTACATGTATTTATGTGCATGAGGCATGTCTTATGTACGATTCATGCCTTACATGTACTCATGTATCCTTGTGTATAATTCATGCTCTGCATATGTATGATTTATGCCTTACCTATATGACTCATACACTTATTCATGTGTATACTTCATGCTTCCTGTGCTACATATATGATTCATGCTCTATGTGTGACTCATGTCTTATGTATATCATGTGTATGACTCATGCCTTATAAGTATTCACCTCTTCGGTGTATCCCTTCTTTACATATATAAATATGTATACTTTGTAATTTTAAGTTTGATCTAGATTAAGATGAATTTGAGGCACGTTATCGTGCAAATGTGATTTTTGGCGATTCAATTGGCATCATTATAAAATGGTCTAAGATCATTTCTCTAGAAGATAAGAGAAAATTTGTTTTAAGTTATAAAATTATACTATCAAATTATAAGGAAAAAACATATAATTGCTTGAAGACAAGCAATTTTGGGGAAGGGTGGACTATGATGTCCCCTTTGAGAAAGAAAATTTAATAAATAATAATACCATGTAATTAATCTTTAATTATATTAGAAAGATCTATTACAATCATATTCTTACATAGATCTTCCATATAGAAAACTATAGAACAGCCAGAAATATCATCAAGATCTCATAATGGAGGATTAATGCATAATAGAAATATATCAATCGTCTTGTATGTCGACACGGCTGAGCTGCGATAGTTTCGTGATAATAGTTATAGGGTCTAGAGGAATACGTATGGTGTCAAAGATAATATGAAGCAAATAAGATAACAAACAGTAATCACTAGAAGGAGAGACTAAATGGAGTAGGGGAAACATGTAAATACACAAGACATGGAGAACAATTTGTCTCCTATATTCCAAAAGGGATAAAATAGAAACCGTAAATAAGATGAAATCAACTATAAGAAGGAAGAATAGCATTGCTAACGGTAGCATCCTTTGTCACTAGTATATTCAACAACATCTTAGATTGTACACGGTAAACTAGGACGACTCCCAAAGGGCTTACATTATCCAATGAATCTCATTTGAGGGATAGAGAGATGATTTAGATCAAGTATAACTCCAAAAACATAAGGAGATCACCCGAAAGGTAGAATTAGTAAAAGACAATCAAAGCATGGAAGCATTTCACAGGATCATTGTAAGGAATATCGTATTCCTTAAGGAGCCTTCTCTTCTTAAAGATTCACAGTGATAGACTCTTGTTAGACCACCGCTTAACATATGACATCGATAAGATTGGTTAGATATAGAGGTTATCTAGAATGATGAAACAATCATATTAATACTAATGACTCATCAAATAATCGACTATTAAAGTGACTAGTACTGCCACTATGGATTAATGACTAAGGAATGTTTGGTGCAAGCTGGCAATAATAACTAAGTATTACTTAATCATAAGACACATTAACCTTGTGATCGATAAATTGTAGAGAATATGTGGCACCACTCAGTAATGAAGTTAATCACAAGTAATAGTCACCGTTTGCATATGAATAGTGGTGCGATTAAGGAAGGAAGAAAAATGTCTTTTGAATATAACGCATTGTCCCACTACAACATATAAGACATTCCAAAACCATTTGGGGGGGTCATCAAAGGATAGATTATGGAGTAGGCATTACTTACGGATGGAAGGAGGATAAGAGAATTAGACATTATTTTAATAAATATTCATAGTGGATAGTGATCTGATTTTGGTAATTATCACAGTCATCACAAAAATTTACCATCGCCTTCATGGTGACTAAGTCACAGATTATGGAATCATAGAATAACGATACATACGTCAAAAGATATGAGAGGGGGGAATATATATATTTGATACTCTTCATAAGGAAGAATAAATCAACTATATTGCCAGAAAGCATAAATGAGTAATATCTGAATTCTATCAAGGATGGAAGAACTACTACATGGTCTAATATATTATTGATATACATATATTATCAATTTATTAATATATTATATAAATTTAATATATAATATATAGAATTCAATTTAATAATATAAGATACATATATGTATTAATAATATATGTATACATATATGTATTCAATGAAATAATATAAGATATAAGATATATTATGAAATAAATTTATGTTATATATATATATATATGGGTAAATTAATATATAATATACATATGTTATCAATTTAATAATAATAATGGAATTAGGAGTGTATTTACGATATATTATATAGGTATATATCCTTAATGTATAAGACAATTATATATACTTAGTCAATTCCTTAAACACTTGCTAATACTGTTAAGAGGATAGGTTGGCTTCTCATGGATGGAATAATACCATGTTGGAGGAAACTTCCAAGATAGGGATAAGGACGTATATCACGAATCCTTGAGGATGTAGCCCCAAAATAGGTAATGCATATATGTGCCACAAACTCTTTGAGGGAGCTTACTCGCGGATGGTTTCCAAATGCCCACGGACAAGTAATTCCCCATCTTTCTTAAGGTTAGTGATTAATAGTGATATGAGGAATTGGAGGCTTGAGGATGTATTATGAATCAACGATTATCCCTTAATGTAATTCAAATGCATAATGATGAACATTAATCATTAGGAATTGGCATTATCCTAATAGGGAATGTTATAAGTAGCCATTCCTAAGTGCAGTCCCAAACGCTAATTGAGAATTACTGAGCAAATTAAGTAAAGTCATAGATAGGGACATTACATATTTTCCTGTTGAGCCCTGAAAAAGTGTTTAAAATCACCTTTCCCTCCAAAGTGTCAAAAAATACATTTTAAAATTAAATAATAATAATTGAGTTGCCCTTATTAGATAAATTGATTGAGCCAAACTTAAAATATTAATATTTGTTATTTCCTACATTTTATCCATAAGCGTGTGGGGGAAATGAAGAAATAGGTTACAAGTTTTCCCAATTGGATTAATTCTAAAATGTAGACAACAGATTTAAGTGGGGTCAGATTTTCAATAATCTTCTTCACCTCAAGGAAATAGGGTGCTCTGGCACCCCATATGCCAAATGATGAAAAATTCATAGCCAAAAAATGGGATAACTAGTTGGAGAATTTTTACCAAAACAAAAGTAGGTCTTTACATAAACATAATGGTTATTTTGTCTTATGGGTTGGAATCCAAGGAGATGTCCTTAGACCCACATTTTTCATGAATTATTTCTTACGGAAATTTTGAGGTCTATTAGAACCAAATCACAAGTTCTTTATGTGAGAATGACAGGAACATGTTTTAGGATTTTTTTCTTATAATATGTTTTTCTTTTCTTGTTAACATTTTTTTTCTTCTTTCAAAGGGTCAATCCCTTGTGGGTATGCCTAGGTCATGGTGTAGAGGTCCCAAGTAACCTTGTGTATGTCACAGATGTACCCAGGACATACAAAGGCCTTTCAAGCCATGCTGAGGGTGGACACGAGGGGAACATGCACCTGAACCTAGACCTGTTTGGGCTGGGACAAGTGTACCCTAAAACTTTGCTCATCAAATAAAAAGTCAAGTCAAAAAACAGACAAGAAAGTTCAAGTTTCATAGGAAAGAAAAAGAAGAATCTCTCCTTAACACATGAATTCATGCAACCAGATTTAAAAGATCTAAGTGATACACTTCATTGTTTAAGACATTAGAATTACATGCCAGTTATGGAGTTGTGATTCAATCTTGATGCCTACAGGTACAAACATTTGAAAAGGTTGAAAACATCATTGCCTTGATAGTCTCAGCTAGAACTCTGGCATATAGTGTTAAAACTGGAAGTTTTGTGCCAGAAAATTAAGGTTGCCAATTATTTCTGTGGATTTATCAAATTTAACCATTTTTCTGGTGTATATTGGGGATGGTAAGTTTGATGGTTGAAAAATACTTGAGTTGCTCCTCTAGTACCCAATTCTTTTAGCAATATTAATTAGTAAATACTCCTCATGAACAGCTATAATTGAACAATAGCATGTTTGATATAAGGACGTACCAAGAAAATCCTCCAGCAGTTGAAATGATATCAAATAAATTCTGTGTGTTCAAACCCAACCGAGCCCCAAATGCCATGGCTTCAGCAGCAGCAGCAATGTGAACCCCCGCAAGAAGTTGATTTATCATTTTTACAGAACTAGCCAATGAAAAGTAAATTAAGCATTAACAAAACTGAAGTTGCATTGCACTTACATAAGTATTTGTAAATGGTCCAGAAGCTACAGATAATCTATTATATCCTACTTAAGCAGCTTGGTCAGATCCTAATCCAAATATGCAGTTGACCTACATCTCGCAAACAAATTAATAAAAAAAAAGACAATAAAATATAAAATTTGGAACATAAAGATACCTGCCGAGCCCTGCTCCACCTTTAATAATGTATAATTTCTCACTTAAAGCTGATTAGCAGAAAACATCAATATTGGCAATCTTATATTATGCAAAAGTCTAAAAACTTGTAAAATGGGATGTATCTAGGTAGCAATTATAATTCATTGTGCATAATTGTTTCTGGAAGTGATTGTGTGTTCTTTTTTGCATCAATATTTAGTGTGATCCAAAACGTTGATGCAAAAAAGAACACACAATCACTTCCAGAAACAATTATGCACAATACTATGGATAGTGGAAAACTGCTAACTTTAATTATAATGCATACAATTATCCCACTTTTGATATTGCTTCTGAAAATTTTCATTACCTGATAAAATAGCACCAGTGCGCTTCAAGGCATCATAGGTTCCTGCAGCCATTATCTACAGAATGTATCATCAATCAACTGATCTTGGAAAAATAAAGGACAGATTATGACATGAGTCCTATAAGTATCATGGATATCTGCCTGTGTTAAGTCTCAAATGAACCACGAAAAAATATACAGCTGCACAGGAGAATAAAACTACTAGAATATAGCTTTATATACAAAATAATTTCAAATATGAAAACAGTGTATGTACTCACTGTAAGCTTTCCACTAGCAGCCTTAACCACACCGCCAGATACAGGTGCATCTACTAACTGTAAGTCTCTGTTCTCACCTGGAATGAATATATGAAGTAATGGCGAGCTTAAGGATAAATAACAAATGCACGCACCAACTATAAATATAATATGAAATGGAAAGATGAGGAAACATTTTTGGGAAAAGAAGCATACATATTGATATATGGCATCATTGAATAATTTTCATTAGGAATGATTATGTGAGACATTAGACATTTTGTGAAGAACTAGTCCCATTTGTTATGTTTATAATGAATTTGAAGTACACAACTTTGAAATCTGAAGTAAATAGTAAAATAATGCACCATAGTTTGCAAACTCTGCGAGTACTCTCTGAGTTGCTGAGTACTCTCTCTTTTTTTTTGCTCTGCGAGTTTTTTACAAAGTTTAATTCATGAATTTTTATAGATATAGGAAAAACATGGGTAAAAATGACAACACGGGCGAAACACTGGTTAAAACATGTTTTTCGCTTGTTTTTTTTTGCTATAAAACCATATACTTTCTCTTTTGAGATGTAACTTTTTAATTTAATACATTTTGTAATTGAATTTTGCAAAAAAGATATGTTTTTCTAGGAAATTTTAATTTTTAGTACTAAGTTGGCAAGTATTTTCTGAGTTTTCGCCAAGTTGAAAATTTTGGGCTTGGTGAGTACTCTCCAAATCTGAGTCTGTGAACTATGCAATGCAGATATTTCTTCGTCCAATCCTGCATTCATTCATATTAGAGTTTTAGGTTGAGGTGCGATAAGTCATAGTAGCACTTTAGGCAATGGTATATCCTTTAATATCCACACAATCCTATTTCATTAAAGGAGCTACATCTCAAATATTTCTACACTCCTATGTGGCTTGAAGCATCACTAATTGATTTGATAAGACTTCAAGTAAAAATGTGCACGGTCATATATACCTCTTGTTCTCAAAACCAAGATAAGTCCTTCTTATCCATTATCACGCTTCCTATTGTTTCAACTAGGGTTCTTTGTTGCATTCTACACCTAAATTGTGTTGTATCTATGTGAAAGTTGATTCCTAATTCCATAAGTGCTGCAAGACCAATTATATACGTTTTAGTTGAATTTACCATTCTTGTTCTCAACATTTTTAATTGTTTTTCTATTGTACATTTATTACTTGAAACTCATGAAGTTTTAGGAGGCTTTAAACTTCCTTGAGTAATCGACTAAAATTAGTCAATGAATGATAGAAAGTATATAGTGTCCAATGCCACCATGCAGCTGAATTGACACGAGTCGTCAACTCTTCATTGAAAAGTTGTCAATATGCCCCAGGAAGTCTTGCTTAAAGTCTGGGCAAACTTACCGAGTCTTCCAGATGTGGCAAACTCGCAAAGTCTTGAGCCTAAAACTCTGTTGCGACAACAAGCATTATCAAGGCAAAAAAAAAACAATTTTTAATAAATTTTGATGGTCCCAACCGGTGCTGAGAGGGGAGGGGTGAATCAGCACCCACTAAAACTTAAGTAACAAAATCTGATATAATCTAACTAAAACTGTAAGCAGAATAAATTCTATCACATAAATAACTACACACAATCAAGCAGTAAATAACACCAGATTTATCACGTGGAAACCCAAATTGGGAGAAAACCACGCTGTGAGGAAACCTCACAAATTTTGCACTCTTCTGAAGTGTGCCCTGTAAGGAGCCTTCCCTGTTAAAGGATTACAAACACACTGTTAGATGCGACCCGGTTAAGAGATTTAATACAAGGGACATGTTAATGTCCACCCAAATACTGGGATTTAGCTATTGCAATTGTCAAAAAGCAATAGAAGGTTTGATCTTTTAGAAGTGGCTTTGCTGAGCCTGATAAGATCATTGTGCTTCTCACTTGAGAGTCATCACCAGTCACTGTAGGTATGCTCTCCTTTCGGCTGTTGTGCTTCCTTGCACACTGTTCTTTTCTTCTCCTCTTCATCTTTTCGTAGCTTCTTTCAGCTTACAGGTTCACTCTTTTTTTCTTTGGCAGAATGAAGGCAAACAATATTCTTCACAGGCTGAAGAATATATAGTCTTTTTTACCTTTCCGCTTTTTACATGCACAACTTGTTTAAAGATCTCCTTCGGATCCATCACCCAGTGGAGTCTCAATTCACTGAGGAAACATCCGATGCATGCCATGTGCTTTTTCCGCTTTATGAAGGAAATGACAGATGTGTGCCAAAAGCTTTCCTTCACTAGAGATTTCTAAATGTTTTAATGCCACAAACTTTGGCATTAAAACCTTCAATTGCACCTTGCACCGATCTTCCTGATAACACAAAGTCGTCCGGATTTTGTGCAGCAAATCCCGGTCAAAGAGTCACACAACAGTTTGTTGACTGTGACTTTCCCCGGTTCATCAGTCTTCATGAAATCTTCACTGGTCGGTTTATATCCCTAGGTTGTGCACAAGTAAAAACCTTCACCTATCACCATTCCTTCCTCTGTCTGTACCGATTGCATCCTCAGTTCCTATTACTGGTTACCGGTTCCACCTTCCTTGGTTACCAGTTGCTCTGATGATCAATTAGAGCTTTATTAGTAATAGAGTCAATGCCTCCTTTTTCTCACTGTGTCACCGGTCTCCACATCAGTCTCTCCTTGCGCTACCTATCCTTGGTTCACTAATTAAACACTGTTGACCTCGCTAGTCATAACTGACAACACCTCTTTGCCAATCAATGACAACCAGTTTGCCATGTACCGGTTAAATTCTTGCCGGTTAATGCCAACAATCTCCCCCTTTGGCATTGATTGCAAAACATTACCGGTTGGACCACATTCTGGTCCACATCTTCATCGGTCATAATCTCCCCCTTTAACAAAATGCCAAAGGCTAGTCAGATGACTAGCTTTATGAAGCCTGCTCCCCCTTCGAGCAGTCGTCCTTTATCACCAATCCTGTTAAGATGAGGCTGAGTTCTCTGTTGACGCACAATGGATTGATGAACATCTTTGTCTTATTACTGAAGATCAGGAAGGGGCATTACCCCTAATTTACCTCTGAGGTACTCAAAGGTACTCAAAGGTAAAGGCTTTGTGAATATGTCAGCAACATGTTCTTTTGTAGGAACATATTCCAATTTTACTTCTTTATTCTACACTTTCTCTCTTAGATAGTGGTATTTCAGAGCACAATGTGCTTTGTTTTGGAGTGCATGACAGGATTTTTAGATATGTTTATTGCACTTGTACTATCACATTAAATTGCAATTGGTTTAAGTATCTGTTCTTGGATTCCTTCCAATATTTGTTTGATCCAGATCACGTGTGTGCAATTGATTGCAGCAGCAACATACTCAGCTTCTGCTGTGGATTGTGAAATGCAATTATGCTTCTTACTCATCCATGACACAAGCTTTTCTCCAAGAAAGAATGCACCTCCACTTGTGCTCTTTCTGTCATCAATATTACCAACTCAATCTGCATCAGTGAATACCTTTATCTCAAAACCTTCTTTGTGAGGAAACCATAAGCCATACTCCTCAGTGCCCTTTAGGTATCTACAAATTCTCTTCACTGCTATTAAATGTGTCTCTTTTGGATTAGCAGAGAATCGGGCTACAATGCCTACTGCATGTGCAATATCAGGTCTACTATGCACAACATACTGTAACTTGCCAATCATTGACCGATACAATGTCTCATTTACATCTTTTGCATCATCCTCTTTTGATAACTTGAGGTTAGTTATCATTGGTGTGCCAACCACTCTGGATTCTTCTAGCCCAAAGGATTTAAGAATTTCTTTAACATACTTGGACTAAGAAATAAAAATACCTTCTTTTAGCTGATGGACTTGCAATCCAATGAATAATTTTATAGCTCCAACCGTGGACATTTCAAATTCTTTCTTCATCTCCTCAACGAAGTCTTTGCTCATTTTGTCATCTCCAAAGATGATGTCATCCACAAATATTTCAGCAATCAGGTTTCTTTCTTTGCCAGTCTTGAGATACATATTGTTGTTATCTCATGTTCTTGTGAATCCTATGGTTAAGAGGTATGAGTGTAACCTTTCATACCAAGCCCTTGGGGCTTGTTTCAACCCATACAGTGCATTTTTCAGTTTACAGACCATACCACTTTTCTCTGTGGTTGAGAAGCCTTCTGGCTGTTCTATGTAAACTTCCTCCTCCAATATACCATTTAGGAATGCAAACTTTACATCCATCTGGTATACTTTGAACCTTTTATGAGCAGCATAAGCAAGTAGGATTCTCACTCCTAGTCTGGCTACAAGTGCAAAGGTTTCACCATAATCTAGTCCTGCCTCCTGTGCATATCCTTTGCAGACTAATCTTGCTTTGTTCCTTACCACCTTTCCTTCTTTATTTAATTTATTTCTGTAGACCCACTTGGTCCCAATGACATTCTTGTCCTGTGGTCTCGGAACAAGAGTCCATGTTTCATTCTTCTCAATTTGTTCAATCTCTTCCTCCATTGCCTTGACCCAATTCTCATCCTCCAGAGCCTCTCTGGTGGTTTTGGGCTCTATACTTGAAAGTAAGCAGAAATTTCAGAATATTTGCATGTTTGTCACCAATAATATTATCAGTGGAGTGATGTCACATAACTTGGCAGAACCGGTCGATGTTCCTGGTCTAAATCTTTTGGTTGAGCAATATCTCCAACAAGGTTATGAACAATTTCTTGTTCATCATCTTGAGTTGGTCTTATGATCTAATCCCTTCCTTGCTCAGGTACATTACCCTGCTCCAAGGGTCTGTTTACCCGTTCTTCTTCATCAGCAGCAATCATTTCATTAAAGTCCAAATGATTTTCAGCATCATGTTCTTGGTGACTGTCTGATTTATCATTACTAATCTTTTCCTTTGGTTTTGAATATTCATCTATCTTTACATTGATACTTTCCACTATTTTTCCTGTCCTCTTATTCAAACATCGGTAGGCTTTACTTTTTGGGGAATAACCTAGAAATATGCCTTCATCACTTTTTGGCTCAAACTTACTAGAGCAAACATCTCTTTTGATGTAGCAGTTGCTGCCAAATATTCTGAAATAGCCTACACTGGGAGTGTGACCAAACCACAACTCGTAGGGAGTCTTACCGGTTCTTTTCTTAACTTGAACTCGGTTCAGTGTATATACTGCAATGTTCACAACCTCTCTCTAGAAGTGATGGAGAAGATCCTTCAGAATCATTAGAGTTCTAGCACAATCAATCAGAGTCCTATTTCCTCTTTCAGCGACTCCATTTTGTTGCAGGGTTCTCGGTGCAGATAACTGCCTTTTTATCCCTTGTTCCTCACAGTAGTGAGTGAACTCTTGAGAGGTGTACTCACCTCCTCTGTCTGATCTCAGACACTTCAAGCTTTTACCGGTCTCCTTCTCCACTCGAGCCTTATAGAATTTGAACATGCAAAAGGCCTCTGATTTTTCTCTAAGAAAGAGTGTTCACATCATTTTGAAAAATCATCTACAAAGAGCATGAAGTACCTGTCTGCATAGTAGCTCTTCGTCCTTATAGGTCCACACAAGTCTGTGTGTACGAGATCCAACACGTTTTCAGCAAAAAATGATTTACTACTGAAGCTTGTTCCTATCAGTTTTCCTAACTGACACTCTTTACAAATACCTTTGTCAGGCTTTGTAATCTCATGAAGCCCTCCGAATGACTTCTTACTTACTTTGACAATACTATCAAAGTTTATGTGGCAAAGCCTCTTGTGCCACAGCCAACTGTTGTCCCTTCGTTGAATCTAGATAGAACAAGTTCCCTTTACTCTATCTACCGATGGCAACATGAGCTCCTGATTGGTTCCTGACAACACAAGAACCTTGCCCAAACTCCAACAGGTATCCTTTGTTATTTAATTGAGCTACACTCATTAGATTGTACTTGAGTCCTTCCACCCAGTACACATCCTCGCATACAGCTTCATTGCCAAGTGCAATTGAGCCTTTGCCTTTGATAGCACAGGGAGCATTGTTACCAAAGGTCATCGATCCACCATCATTGAGCTTCAAGCTAATGAACTTGTTCTTATCACCAATCATGTGGTGAGTGCATCCACTGTAATGTCCCCCTTCACTAAAGGAATTTAATAATAAATAATAATAATAAAAGTTAATTAATGATTAAAAATAATAATTTATTATTGAAATTAATTATATCATTAATATTATATATTAATTGATATAATACAATATATTTCTAGAAACGAGTATAATAATGTTTTAATTATTTAATATATTAGTAATATAATTATAATAATAAAATTCATAGTAATAAATATATTATATAACATAATATATCATATATATATAATGATATAAAATAAATAAATACGATATTAGAATAATAGAATAATAATTAAATAATAAGTAAACAAATAATAAAATCAATATAATATATTAATGTTAATATATAAAATATTATCATAACATGAATTGGAAATATATATTATATCATTCCTAATGTTGCCATTATTAAACTAAATAACAATAATAGTAATGATAAAATTTAAGTTAATAAATAATAAGTTATAATAAATCATAATTTATTATAATTAGATTTCATTAAAGAATATTACATATTAATTGATATAATCTAATATTATATAATATAATATTATAACCAATCCATGTATATAGTAATAAAATATATATTTAATATTCTAACCCATTGTAAAATAATCATTTCGATAACATTGGATGTTACTAATAAATAATCAAATAATTTTATTAATGAATAATGATATTAAATAAATGAGAATAATAATCATGTCATTATTATAAATAAATAAAAATAACATTAATGAATAAAATAATACAATGGTGCGTACACAGTCAACAATAATCCGCTCAACAATATTTTGGTGCGATCATCAATCAGAGAATTCGCACAAATTGATAATTCAATATCTTATATATTTGGGGAAGCAAGATTAGGAGTTATAGATTAATTAGAAATCTGTTCTGTTATAGGCTGGTGCTGTGATGACCCTCAATTAAGTTTCTTATAATTGTAATTTTATATCAAAGTCAAAATATTAATAAATCATTGTAAATTTTCTTAGAAATTTATATGCGAATAACATATTGTATAAATCACATTTAATAATAGTTGAGATTTTAACCAAGCTACAAATATTATAAAATTATTAATATTTCCTTGTAAACAAACTATACTCAAAATATATTATATTAATTATAAATTTAATATAAATAATATATATTATAAATATTCTAATATTCTAATATTAAAAAAAAACAATGTAATAAATATTATAATATTAAATATTATAATAATATATTATAAATATTAAATATTAATGAAAACATTATAAATATTATTAAATATTATAATAATGTAAATAGCAAATGACATATATGATAATATTTAATATAAAAATCAAAACAGTCCTTCCGCACCACTGAGGAGGTGCGGCTATGTGGGAGGGACGTGACTCCCCTCTCCACACAGGATATATAAGGGCATTTGGCCATTTTAAAATGGGGAACAGAGCAGATACGAAACAAGGATATTGATATTTAATATATTAAAAGGGAAGGAAGATACGTTCTGCAGCAAACAAAGAAGACAGTCGGCAGACTGAAATCTAAGGTATAAATTAAAGTTATTTATTAATTTATATATATATATATATATATATATATATATATATATATATTTATGTTTATTGATGTTCAGAATATATTTGTTTATGTTTATATTTTCAGAATGTTAGTATTCTTGTATGAATTATAAATAATTGTATTATAATGCAAAGGGATTATTTACAATTATATTACTAATGTGGATTTAAATTATCATATATATGTTTATTGATGATGATATGAGCCATAAAAGAATGAATAAAGTATTCATTAAAAGATGGACTTCATATCTGGAGGGGGCTAGAAGAAATTATGATAATTTCCTAGTCTCAAGATTCAATATCTCAACAATGGATGATACGGACGGATCCCCGTATCTGGAGGGGGCTAGAGGAAATTAAAACATTTCCCTAGTCTCGAGATTATTATCTCACGTAGGCAGTATATATACTGAAAACCAATCATATGCATATGCGTAGGCTTGGAATGCAATAAGCTACTTCCAAGAGATTCTTACGGGCAGTGCTCTAGGGATGACGTGTCGATAGCCCGATTGCTTAGAGGGAGCGAATGTCTCTCAAGCCAGGAATTCTGTGAAGCCCGACCTAGAGGCAGCCTTAAGGGTCAAATTCCCCTTTACTAACTTAGAGTAGAGTATGAGTCATATATATTTGTTTGATATCATGTACTGACATCGGTTTTGCAGGCTATTATAAAAGGAGAATAATAAGGGACATTACATCCACTGTCAATGATCCAGTCATCACATTGATGAGATCTTGAGATAAGTGCCATTTCACTTATCACTTTGCTTTCTGTAATGTCCCTTGTTAATCTTCTCTTGACGAGTCCTGCAAAAACAATATTAGTCCCAAAATAACTTTCAATATTTAAATGACTCATACTCTATTCTATGTTAGTAAGGGAATGTTTGACTCTTAAGGCTGCCTCCAGGTAGGGCTTCATAGAATTCCCGGTCCTCGGTTTGAGGGACATTCGCTCCACTCTAAGCAACCAGGCTATCAACACGTCATCCCAAGAGCACTGCCTATAAGAATCTTTTGGAAGCAATCTTAATGCATTCCAAGCCTACGCATATGCATATGACTGGTCTTCAGTATATATACTGCCTACGTGAGATTGTAACAATCTCGAGACTAGGGAACTGTCATAATTTCCTCTAGCCCCCTCCAGATACGGGGATCCATCTGTATCATCCTTTGTTGAGATATTAATCTCGAGACTAGGAAATCATAATAATTTCTTCTAGCCCCCTCCAGATATGGGATCCATCTCTTAATGAATACATTATTCATTCTCTCTATGGTCCCATATCATCACAAATAAATGTATAATAATTTAAGTCAGATTTGTAAATAATCCAAGACATGTGATGTCCATATAATTGATGAATTCTAATTATATATGTCTATATAAACATCAACTATTTTACATTCATTTAAATACGTAAAAGAAATAAATTATTCTGAAAGTATATATATATATATTTAAATAAACAAATTATATTTTTTCATTTTATACTTATAGGTCGGAACCTTCTATTAATATTCCTTGTTGCTTTAATAATTCTTTTTTTCTCCGTTTTATCTCTACTTCTGTATCCTGTTTTGTTTTCTTTTTTTCCTGCCTTCATCGATAACTGTAGGCCCCATATATACATGAGTGTGGAGAGGGGAGTCACGTCCCTCTCACACGTCGCACCACTAAGGGGTGCGACTGGTTGCAGTTTGGCCTGCAATCAGCCGCACCTCTAAGGGTGCAACTGTCCCATTCCACTCAACGATTATAATATATATATTGTAATATATATTATAATATATATCATTTTTATTTTTAAAAGAGTTTTATTATATATTATAATATTTATAATATATTATTTATATTAATATTATAATATTATGATATTTATAATTTGACTATAGTTTAAAATATTATAACACTTATAAATTGGTTTTCAATTATTACTTAATGTTATTAATACAATATAATATATAATATTATAAAGTATAAATAGACATATTTCTAAGAAGAATGACAATAATTGTTAATACTTAGATTTTGATATAAAATTACAATTGAAAAAGACTTAATCGAGGGTCATCACATACAAAGGCAATTTCTTCATCTTCAGAATCTTCAGATTCATTGTCCGTGACTCCTTCAGCAAGGTAGCACTCCTTTCCTTTGTTCTTGAATCGGTTGGTCTTTTCTTTGTTTTCATTATCTGGACACCTTGCAACAACGTGTCCTATCTTATTGCAAGAAAAACACTTTAGTGGAAGTTTCCCTTTGTACTTCCCTTTTCCTCTTGGAAATCTCCTTGCGATGAGTGCTTCAAACTCATCCTGCTCCATCTCTTCAGAAAGTAGATTTTCAACAAAATTTTCAGACTTACCGGTAGAGCAATTACCGGTTTCTCTTCCTTTCTTGGTGGAAGACGTATTAATGGAGGACTTAAAAGTAGCTTCTAGCATGGGTAAGCTGTTATCAAAATTACTCAATTCAAAAGCAATCAACTTACCGATTAGGGAGTCAAGAGTGACTTGAGACGTGCTCACTGATCTGAGCTCCTGTATGGCTGAGATTTTGATAGCATATTGTAGTCTCAGCGTCCTCAGTATTTTTCTTATTACATCTTCCTCACTCAATGTTCCTCCAGCGCTTTTGATGGAGTTCATCACTTCTTTGATTCTATTGCTGTAGTGCTCAATATCCTCTCCTTCATTCATCCTCATATTGTCATATTTGCCTCTGAGGCTCTCTACCTTTGCTCTTTGAACATGTGGGTCACCACCATACACAGTTTGTAGCTTGGCCCACATCTTGCAAGCATTAGTCAGATTTTCAATCTCTGCATGTACATGATCAAGTAGCGTACTTGCTATCATATCCATTGCAGTTGTGCGTTTTGTGTTGATCTTTTGTTGAGCAGGTGTCAAGGTACAGATGGGTTCAGTGTAATCATTGATTACATGAATCCGATATTGATCTTCGGTAGTCTTCATGTACAACTTCATTCTGTTGCACCATAAGATGGAGTTTTCCTTAGAAAACTTTGGTCCTTCCTTCCTCATCATCAGAACTTTTCCTTGCTACGGTTAAGCAACTTAGAAAAGGGACTCGGCTCTGATACTAATTGATGGTCCCAACCGGTGCTGAGAGGGGAGGGGTGAATCAACACCCACTAAAACTTAAGTAACAAAATTTGATATAATCTAACTAAAACTGTAAACAGGATGAATTCTATCACAAAAATAGCTATCACGCAATCAAGCAGTAAATAACACTAGATTTATCACGTGGAAACCCAAATCGGGAGAAAACCACGTTGTAAGGAAACCTCACAAATTTTGCAATCTTCTAAAGTGCGCCATGTAACGAGTCTTCCCTGTTAAAGGATTACAAACGCACTATTAGATGTGACCCAGTTAAGGGATTTAAGAAATAATGCCTGTTAGAACCTGCTTGGTTAGAGGACTTAAAACATCTAAACAGATGTCACCCGGTTAAGGGATTTAATACAAGGGACCTGTTAATATCCACCCAAATACTGAGATTTAGCTATTGCAATTGTCAGAGAGCAATAGAAGATTTGATCTTTTAAAAGTGGCTTTGCTGAGCCTAATAAGATCATTGTGCTTCTCACTTGAGAGTCATCACCAGTCACTGTAGGTATGCTCTCCTTTCGGTTGTTGTGCTTCCTTGTACACTGTTCTTTTCTTCTCCTCTTCACCTTTTCGTAGCTTCTTTCAGCTTACAGGTTTGCTCTTTTTTTCTTTGGCAGAATGAAGGCAAACAATATTCATCACAGACTGAAGAATATATACACTTCTTTACCTTTCTACTTTTTACATGCACGACTTGTTTAAAGATCTTCTTCGGACCTATCACCCAGTGGAGTCTCGGTTCATTGAGGAAACATCCAATGCATGCCATGTGCTTTTTCCTCTTTATGAAGGAAATGACAGATGTGTGCCAAAAGCTTTCCTTCACTAGAGATTTCTACATGTTTTAATACCACAAACTTCGGCATTAAAATGTTCAATTGTGCCTTGCACCAATCTTCTTGATAACACAAAGTCATCCGGATTTTGTGCAACAAATCTTGGTCAAAGAGTCACACAACAGTTTGTTGACTGTGACTTTCTTTGATTCATCAGTCTTGATGAAATCTTCACTGATCAGTTTATATCCCTAGGTTGTGCACAGCTAAAAACCTTCACCTGTCACCATTCCTTCCTCTGTCTATACCGGTTGCATCCTTGGTTCCTGTTACCAATTACCGGTTCCACCTTCCTTGGTTACCGGTTGCTCTGATGATCAGTTAGAGCTTTATTAGTAACAGAGTCAGTGCCTCCTCTTTCTCCACACCAGTCTCTCCTTGCGCTACCTATCCTTGGTTTGCTGATTGAACATTGTTGACCTCCCTAGTCATAACTGACAACACCTCTTTGCTAATCAATGACAAAACCAGTTTGCCATGTACCAGTTACATTCTTACAGGTTAATGCCAACACATTTCACTTGTTCGTTACTTGCCTCTCAACCCTAAAAAGGCATTGTTTTTATTTGCAATGAATAGGAGAGAAAAAGAGACATTTGAGAAAAAATATTGCGACATAGAAGAGAAAACCAGCATATCTATTGAAGAAGTGATAGCAATTGCAGATTATGTGGGCAAGTTAGTTGCTTGCATTCACACATTTAGAGGAGTTTAAGAAGGATTTGGAGGAGGCCTCTACTAATTTGAAGGTGCATTTCTTCATTTTTAGAGAAAATTTGAAGAGGTAAGTTAGATTTTTTTGTTGTTTATTTATTGTTTACTTTCATAATTCCATTTTATTGTACATTTATTTTAATTTTGTTTCATTTTATGTTGATCGAAAAAATAAGAAACCCTAGGGCCTAAACATCCAATAATCAAATCCTATCTATTTTTTTCCTTAATTCTTTAGTTGCAAACCCTAACTATGTAAAGAGCTTGACTAGCTCTTGGCTCCAGGAAATTCAATTCTTTGAAATAGATAACACTTCCACATAATTTTATCAAGGAAATTATATAACTTGGATATTTCTTCACAATTATAATATCATAAATTTCAAATAATCCATTTATAAATTAAACTCACAGGTATGAATATACAAAGAATTTGTAAATTCAAATTCTGAAAATTAATTCCATCAAAAAATGGCACCTGGCAAGCAAAGTATGTGTGCTGAATGATGAATAAACTCCAGGTGTTATCATGCAGCCCTAGGAAAAATTTCACAGCTCAAGGAATCAAAACGTTGCCTCCTAGGAAGAACTCGCAGGCAAGAAAGGACTCCACAGCCGTTTGAAATCAGAACGTGGCTCCCTAAAATTGAAACGCAGCTTCCAAAATAATTAATGCAGCCTGTATTTATTGGTAGGCAGCCGTACAGTCAATGCAGCAATCATAAGGAGATACATCAGCCTCCCTTACTCGGCAATGGCATCCAGATAAGAGAAAATTGAACCCAGTTGTAGAAGTAATGAATTCAATTTATTCTTGAACCAAATTGATATACATCAGCATCAATTTGCAACCATGAATTATCAGAATTTCTTCAGTAGAATCAAATGCACAATGCACCACCATAGGAATGATTCAAAGTGCAGCAGAGAGGAATCAGTCCTCAAACCCTTGTTGAAAGCTCTCAACAAAAGACTTCATAATTTTTATCAATATGAACAATGGATCCTTTTCCTTTCACAAAGCATTGCTTTTATAATTCAAAAGTGTCTTCTCTCACACACTTTTCACTTAAAACACCTTTTATACTTAGACACATATTGAATAATATAATTTATTAATTCATTTGGCTCCAAAAAAAGTCTTTTCACCAATATCATGAAATTATGACACACAAGGTCCCTCTTTCTTGTGCCCAAGATTTAAAACTTTTCATCCTGGTTCCAATGAGCTATAACACTAAGGTATCACATATAATACCAACAAAATGGCAACCTTAGCAAATTTAATTAAATAATAATAAACCACCCATCTTGCGAAAACAACTGAAGAAGTGTCCGAATCGAAATCTGTCTGCACAGGATTGATCCAAATGATGAAAGATGATGAATGAACTTGACGGGGTGACTTACTAAAAATAGACGCTCTCTCCAAGATTCTTGGAGTTCAAACCAGAAGCCAAAAATGAAAACCGAGAGCATCATTCAACTCCTCTAACTCATCTGAGCTCATCAGAACTATCCATTGACTTACTATAAATAGTAAGTTCACACCAATGACCCTCTAAACACCTCGCCAGACCACGAGGATCACAATAATGACCTGACACCATCAGATCAATGACTTGCAAAACATGGGGATATTACAGTCCTCCCTCCCCAAGATTGCTTGTCCCCAAGCAATCACCGAAATAAGAAACATCACAATCCACCTGCATCCCACAGAAAAAAGTATACCGTGCCACTGACATCAACTATAGGCTCCTGTAACATCACCCAAAATACAAATCAGATAACTCTTTAAAGAGACCCAAAACAACCACTCACCCAAACTCCTGTACTGAATCTGTCTCTGCCCGGATCTCAAAAGAAGTGAACTTCAGGATCATCAAAAACCAAGATGTATGGGAGACTCAGATCCCATACACATTGAACTCCCCCTGTGCTCCCAACTGACCTATACTGAGTGTGTAGACCATTTGCACAACAGTGATGAACACCCCAAACAAAGCTGTACCAGGACCTGAATATCCACACACTGCATAATCTTTGCAGTCACCATAACTCTGCAAGTCACCTGCTACAGACTTGCAGCCAAAACTCCCATCAACTACTGATGGCGAGAACTCATCCCATAATGGATGATAAGGACTAGGAGCCAAACTACCCTTGCGAGAGATGAAATCTTCTACCTGTGGGTCAAAAAACAAATGATGAACATGCCCCACCGTATACAACCGGTCGGAAACCCCAATCTCTATCAATAGCTTATCATTGCCAAACTGGGAATCATGGGATGGCTCCAATCTCTGACTCCGCATTACTGCAGGCAGGGTAGGAACCTGAGCAACCCTCTCAACAAACCCAACCTTGAAATCCCTGTGGGGAAGCATAGTAGAAAGAGTCTCCACAATCTTCCCTACCAACCTCCGAATAGCACACGAACCTCGGATGAGAGTACCCTCAGACACTCTATAAGAATCCTGTCGCACATCTGCACTTTCAAGTAAATACTCCATAAATGACTCGGTGCAGTAAAAATTATAAGTGGAAGCATCAACATTCTCCCCCGCAATCCATAGCTGATCCCTCTGAAAATGTGGCACAGCCCACTGTCCCATGCTATCAGCTATGTGAGATGATGAAATAGATTCACTCCCAGCTAAGGGAAGCAAATCAACCTGAGAGCTCGACTCCACTGGTACTCCTACCTCATCCGAACCAAGAGCTCCCATATCCTGAACATGTGTGTCTGTCACATCATCATGTTCCTCATCACCACCCGTAAGAGAAAACTCACCACCAACCACCTCAATGTGCAATCGAACTGGGTCTGGGGCTAGTGTGGACCGCAAATGCTCCAACTCCACGGTCACCTCCTCTAATTGGATCTGAGACTCCTGAAGGGCCCGCTGAGTGTCCTCTAAAACCTCAGTAGTCGCTGTGAGCTCCTGGGTAAGCTCACTCACCTCCTCTCTATCCATCAGTGCCTCATAAGCTGTACTCCCCCACTCCACCAGGTGATCTCGGTCGGCTACCATCTGTAAGTAGTTATGTCTCAAAATCTTGACAGCCTCACGCAAAGTATGCATCTCTGTCAATGAGAGGTAACCACCACTGGCCTCATCTGTCCTAGGAGCACCCCAACCATAAACAACCAACAACTGACGAGCGGCATCAAAATGGTCGAGAGTAGAAGTAATATCTCTCTCATCAACTCGCAACTGGCTAGTCACATGATGACTCTGCACAACAGGCCTCCTACGAACAACCTCAAACGCAATGTCTACACTATGAGAGGAAGCTGTATACAACAAACTCCCCTCAAGATCACCGTCTCTCTGTGTACTTTCATCTGAGTACACATCTAAACACTGAGTACAGGCATCGGACACGTCCTCATCTAAACCCGAGGGAGCTGCTGCTGAATCTAACTCAACACAATCTCCAACTACCTCGTCCTCTACAACCATCTGACAGTCCAGATCCTGAGACACATCCTCATGAGTTACCGAAGAAGTAACCCTATCTCTAAAAGTGGAAGCCCTGGCTGTAACAAACTCTTGCCACTCATAAACTTCCCTGTCCTCATCTGGTAGTCCCTGTAACACAGAATCCTGGAACCCACCACCACCATATGACAACGTTGAATCTACACCCAAAGTCAACTATAGAAAGCCAAAAATACTACAGCACTCATCATCCTCGCTCTCAGCATCGGAGATATCTGCAATGCTAGGTCCACATCATCTATCCGCATCTCCTCTACTAACTCTGGCTGCAAACACGACTCAATGTCGTCATGTGAATCAACTATACAGTGGCATAAAACTACGTCGCCCAAATCAACTGCAACACTCCCATCCTAAGTGTCATCACCAGAAAGCTCCATGCACACATCCTCAACACAAGAAAAAACCGTTGTCTCCTATATTGATCCCACACTGTGACAGCTATCATAAATCTCTAAGCTGTCAGAGGTCATACGCTCCTCGCAGTCATCACCCAACATCTCACAGGGGGTGTCATCTCCAATGCTACTCACAGCATCCTCAAAAGTGTCATCAAATGTGTTTATGCTATCAGCTCCCACATCTCCTGTTGAAATCACAACTGCTGACACGTGACTCTGCACACATGACTCAATGTCAGGCTGTGCACCAATAATGCCGGAGCACGAACTGTCATCAACTGACCCCGCTGTAATGCCCAGATCACCAACCTCACCACTGGGAGACTCCCTACATGCCTCGGTCCCAATTGAGGAAGCAACTGCCTCCTGAACTGGAGCAACACTACTACAATTGACATAAACATCTCCAATAATAACTCCCTCCATGAAAGAGTCTAAACTCTCAGCGATAACTGCAACATCAGCTGCCTCTGTACAATCCGTAGTGACTTCTCAAGGAGCCTCAACCCGATGATGCTCAGCACTGCTGTCATCCAATGGCACTGAAACATCCACTGGTTCCGGTGTAATAAATCCATCATCAGCACTGTGAATGGGAATAGCAGGTGCTGAACTAGATGTAGGAACATCAGCATCACGGATAACTGTCGGAGAAAACTCTAGCCTTCTCCCCTGCAAACTCGATGTCGGCCTTCTAAAGGCAGAGACCATATATCTCGCTGCCCTATCTACTGTAACTAGATCTGACAAACTCTCTGCCAATCTCCGCTGATGCAGTCTAAGTTTCTCCATGCTTTCTACTAAAGCATTTAATTCCGCTCTATTTCCCTTACTGCTATAACGATTTCTAGAACTGGATCTCTTGTATTTATCCATAGCTAGGGAAAATGGAAGTGCTGGTCACTTTTAAAATATGGAAGTGCTGGTCACTTTTAAAATACTTCTGAAAATAAATGATTCTAGACCCCATAGGATGGCAGGAAAAAAGCTCTGATACCACTGTAAATACCCTGACTAGCTCTTGGCTCCAGGAAATTCAATTCTTCGAAATAGATAACACTTCCACATAATTTTATCAAGGAAAATATATAACTTGGATATTTCTTCACAATTATAATATCATAAATTTCAAATAATCCATTTATAAATTAAACTCACAGGTATGAATATACAAAGAATTTGTAAATTCAAATTCTGAAAATTAATTCCATCAAAAAATGGCATCTGGCAAGCAAAGTATGCGTGCTGAATGATGAATAAACTCCAGGTGTTATCACGCAGCCCTAGGAAGAATTTCGCAGCTCAAGGAATCAAAATGCTGCCTCCTAGGAAGAACTCGCAGGCAAGAAAGGACTCCACACAACTGTTTGAAATCAGAACGTGGCTCCTTGAAATTGAAATGTAGCTTCCAAAATAATTAATGCAGCCTGTATTTATTGGTAGGCAGCCGTACAGTCAATGCAGCAATCATAAGGAGATACATCAGCATCCCTTACTTAGCAATGGCATCCAGATAAGAGAAAATTGAACCCAGTTGTAGAAGTAATGAATTCAATTTATTCTTGAACCAAATTGATATACATCAACATCAATTCACAGCCATGAATTATCAGAATTTCTTCAGTAGAATCAAATGCACAATTCACCACTACAGGAATGATTCAAAGTGCAGCAAAGAGGAATCAGTCCTCAAACCCTTGTTGAAAGCTCTCAACAAAAGACTTCATAATTTTTATCAAAATGAACAATGGATCCTTTTCCTTTCACAAAGCATTGTTTTTATAATTCAAAAGTGTCTTCTCTCACACACTTTTCACTTAAAACACTTTTTATACTTAGACACTTATTGAATAATATAATTTATTAATTCATTTGGCTCCAAAAAAGGCCTTTTCACCAATATCATGAAATTATGACAAGCAAGGTCCCTGTTTCTTATGCCCAAGATTTAAAACTTTTCATCTTGGTTCCAACGAGCTATAACATTAAGGTATCCAGCATATAATACCAACAAAAATGGCAACCTTAGCAAATTTAATTAAATAATAATAATAAACCACCTGTCTTGCGAAAACAACTGAAGAAGCGTCCGAATCGAAATCTGTCTGCACAGGATTGATCCAGATGATGAAAGATGATGAATGAACTTGACGGGGTGACTTACTAAAAATAGACGCTCTCTCCAAGATTCTTGGAGCCCAAACCGGAAGCCAGAAATGAAAACCGAGAGCATCAATCAACTCCTCTAACTCATCTGAGCTCATCGGAACTATCCATTGACTTACTATAAATAGTAAGTTCACACCAATGACCCTCTAAACACCTCGCCAGACCACGAGGATCACAATAATGACCTGGCACCATCAGATCAATGACTTGCAAAAAATGGGGACATTAAAAACTATTCTTGGTTTTTTCTTTTTCTTTTTTCTTTTTATTCAATTAGAAAGTGTAAAAGCTGATTTTTTCCATTTACAATATATTGCAGCATAATGTCTCAGTCTATCAGTACCCTAGGCCCAATTAGAAAGGACAAGATCTGCAAACATGCCATCTCCGAATAAAAAAAGTAGTAAGATGTGCTCATTGCAAAACAAAATATAGTGGGGGAGGTTTTCATCAATTGAAGTATCATCTTGCACAAATACCATGCCATGATGCCAAACTATTCAAATTAGCAATCATTGACTTTATACATGAAGTACAATGTCAACTAGAGGAATTTGAAAAGGAAAAAGAATTAAAGAAGCAAATGGCAAATATTGGTGAAGACGGTTCTTGAATTCCTCCATTTCCTACTTTTGCAAGTGGTGGTAGTGCGAGTGCACCTATTGAGCCTCAGATTCACTGAAAACCAAATAATACCTAGAAACCTTTCAATTACAAAAATTATTAAATTCTCCCTCAAATTCTAACCTTCACAGGGTAGTTCACAACTTAAGCTATTCAACTCTTGCCATGAACCTAGTGTTTGTCATTGAGAAACCATAGACTCTTCCTCTGTAACGAACAATTTCCAAACCCCAAGACTTCCTCACAAAAGGAAGAAGCTTTGCTCAACATAAAATGCAGGCACCATGAACCAGTATCACCACACGTTATCCTCCCAATAACGGGACTATGAGAAAAACTCTCTCAAATTCTAAACTTGTAGAATAAACTACCCAGTTCTGTCTCAAGCGATAGGAATATGTGCCTCCAGACTTCCCAGTTTTTAGTGTTGGTTCAACAAGAATATGAATTCAGATCGTGCCTAAAAACACCCACAATGGCTTGCAACTAAAGTTAAGGTCACCTATTCCATATATTTCTTCTCCCCATGATAAGTGAATAATAATAATTGTTGTTCAAAGAAATATAATCGTAACTCCTTCAGGTAGTTCAACATATATCTCTGACTGATGCCAAAGCTTGCCTTCTTTTTCTGCTCACTACGGTTGTGGGTTGGTAATATTCAAACTCGTGACCACCGTTTCCTAAGCTACTTGTACACCAAATATGATTAACGCATTCAAAACAATAGGTAAAAAAATTACATGTGGACTATTGGAGAATCCACAAAGACTGTCTCAACTTGCCATGATAGCCTTAAATTCTTGGGATATGCTTGATATTCTCATTCACTGACATGCTAATAAAACATCTCATTTGCCAACTCTTATTTTCCACGCTTTACCACGATTAGTTCAACTTATAACACATTATATTCTAGCCCATTTGAATAAAGAGTTGAGAGTGGGTTGAGTCTAGTACCATAATTTATCTGTTCAATCAGTTTAAAATCTCTCGGTACCAAGAATACAAGCACACAGCTCCCATGTAGGCTAGATGCGAGTCAACTTCTTTAATTAATTCACCAAACACTCTAGCAGAACAACCGAGGAAGCCACGGTAATTCCATTGCAATATTCTAACTTCATAAATAATGAACATTCCCTGCTTCTTTTCACTAATCTAATTATTATTTTCAATTCAAATGTAACTGATGTTGTAACTAATAGAAACTTCACTCTCTAGAAAAGCAATACAATTTACCTCAAATATGTGTATATACTTCCTCTACAAAATTGTCTTTATAAGTGACTTGAAAATTTTGAAATACTCTGGGAATGCCAAGTGAGATACATGTATGATACGTCCAACCTAAATTGATTTTTTGTCCAATTCACAAATAGTCTCAAGAGTTTCCATCCTCCATAAACTGAAATAAAAACAAGAATTCTCAGGTCTCTACCAAAATAAATTAATAAACCAAGCCCTTGAAGATGAACTCTCCAAACAATTTCATAAATTTTCAATTCTATCAAGCATAACTAGAATGAGCCTCCTTTTAAATCCCATTGCAATGACTCTTCGTTTTCCCTCTGTCTGTCTCTTCATATTCCTTTCATTTGTCTTTTTAATTTCCCCCCCTTCTGGTTTAATTTGAAATGAGGGAATAATAATAAAATGACTTTATTAATTTTTCACTGACCTCATTATAGTCATTTTAATACATTAAATAATCAAATTAAGTTGTCATTAAATTTATTATACTTTGACAACTTAAAATAATTAATTTTTCATGTCCCAAAGAGGGGATATTACAGTCCTCCCTCCTTTAAGATTGCTTGTCCTCAAGCAATCATGAATCTGCATACCAATACCAGGATCCGAAATAAATCTGCTAACAGTTCCATTGCATAGTCATTTTAATACATTAAATAATCAAATCACTGACCTCATTATAGTCATTTTAATACATTAAATAATCAAATTAAGTTGTCATTAAATTTATTATACTTTGACAACTTAAAATAATTAATTTTTCATGTCCCAAAGAGGGGATATTACAGTCCTCCCTCCTTAAAGATTGCTTGTCCTCAAGCAATCATGAATCTGCATACCAATACCAGGATCCGAAATAAATCTGCTAACAGTTCCATTGCATAGTCCCAAACAATTGAACTCAAAATCAAAACCTGCCACAATGAGAAACAATTTGCTCAGATACAACTCATTCATCAATAAGATCCTTGAATCCCAAGCCCAATTTGGAGAACTATCACTCCCATCACCTGAAGACTTCAGCTCATTCTTAGTTTTACATCTTTGTAACATCATAACAATTGTCTGAAAAATGCAAATTGAAAATCTTGCAAGTTGCAAATCCTCTTTCTGAAGGAGAGCACATCTCATACCATGATGAAGTATAGCCCTCTTTATACCAATCATTCAGTCTCTTCTTATTTGTCATCATAAACATATTCAACTTATCAACTTGTGAGCTGAAAGAGAAATCAATGCAATTATTCTGATATGCACTCCTCACAATGCAATCAAGTTGATAAATACCACCTTCTGTTTGCAAAGACTGGTGCTCACATCTATTGGACCCATACCCATCATGTATTTGCTGCTTTGATTTGTCAAAACTATAGTCTGGAAGACTGCTATTACATAAAAACCAATTCGCAAACCTGCTACAACAAATGGTATCAGCGTTGTTAGAACTTAAAATTTGTTTTTTAACATCTTTAGGAATGCATTTCCTATCATCTGCTTGTAACAACTTGTCAACGTTCACTTCCCAAATTTGAAAATTACTATATTTAGCACTCACCATCATGCCATCAGCTCCTAACTTCACTGAAAAAACTATTGAGGGAAACGGATTCATACTCACAGCTTCATATGTAAGTATCCCACACTTAAGATATTGCCTCAATTCTGATTTTGGTTGTCAATTTTGAATGTTTGACATTTTGTCAAACACTTTACATGCATTGTACAAGTTCTGATTTCTTAATGTAAGTATGTTTGCTTTGTTTGTATTTGAATGGTTTTACAATTACAACACATATAACAATGCATGAAATAAACTATTTTTCCCCAAATCCAAACAAAAGTATTCCAATTTATGTAATATGAAATCAGATTGCATACAACAACTATTGGAATTTGAGAAATAAAATTAATCAACAATTATTGAAACTTGGAATGATTGAAATTTATAACTGTTGTAATCCTCTTGTAGATATCGCAGCTTCCTGGAAAATGAAGAATCTTTAACGTTGAAGCTGGTATTGAATCCCTGGCACCCTCAAATGTAAAATGAACCTTTACCAATCATACACGAGTTCTCCCAATGATATTGCAACCCCTGAAAATGACTAAAACTGCCTTGAATGTAGCAATGCGGGCACTTGGAAATGGATCACAGCTAATAAAATATGAAGCCGAGCCTATAATGGTGTTTACGACAGCCAATGGGAGTGAACGTAGCCTCTGATTGTTGCTGCGACATCCTCTATATCCAAGCACAGACCACAATTCAACCACAATTTGAGCACAATGATGCTCTGGAATGAACCACCTTCCAAGCACAATTCATTGGATTGTTTCACCAATTCAAAGTGCACAACAACTGTAGAAATTCGCAATTTCTCAAGCTCTTCCTTCTGAAACCCTTGTCTCAAAACCTTTCACAATTTCATAAAATCAAATGCATAGAATGAATTGCTTTTGCACAAAGCATTTGCTTTTATAATAAAAGATATCTTCTTCAAGACACCAAAGGAAAATAGCTTCTCTCACACACTTTTTACTTAAATGCCCTTTGTTGTATACTTAGGCACATATTTGAATAATATAATTTATTAACTCTCTTTGGCCCCAAAACGACATTTTCATCAATATCATGATATTTTGACACACAAGGTTGTTGTTTCTTGTGCCCAAGATTTAAAACTTTTCAACCCGGTTCCAACGAGTTATGACACTAAGGTGACCAATATACAATACCAGCAAAAATAGCAACCTTAGCATATATAATTAAATAATAATCATAATTCACCCGTCTTGCGGAAATGACTGAAGAAGCATCAGAATCGAAATCTGACAGCGCAAGCGTGATCCTGATGAAGAAAAAAGATGAATCAACTTGACAAGGTGACTTACTAAAAATAGACACTCCCTCCAAGATTCTTGGAGTCCAAACCAAAAGCCAAAAATACAAACTGAGAGCATCATTCAACTCCTCTAACTCATCTGAGCTCATCGGAACCATCCATTGACTTACTATAAATAGTAAGTCCTACCAAATAGAGCCATAACCCTCAACAGGGTCCTCTAATAACTAGTATTAGCCTACAAGGACCCAGTAATAGGCTAAATCCATCCACTATCATGGTCATGCTAAAAAGGGGACATTACATCATACATAGCAATGAATTTTTGAAACAAGTGGTGTTTCCTACCAAAATTACTTGCATAGAGCATATCAATCACCTTATGTTCATCAAAACCAATCAGCATATTGGTTTTTGAACTTACATAGTCCTCCTTATCTTTGTCTTTTTTGAGAATCTCCTCATGCCCAACTTCTTCTAATACTGCAAGATCATTAATCGTTTTTGTCCCATGACAGACTATTCTGAAATCTGCCTCTAGAATCTGTTATAGCAACTATTTCATTGTTGCATATTGAAGCATCATAGAAAAATTGGTCATCACAATTCATGAGTTTGTTTCCTTGCTGGTCCTTTTGATTTTCATTAACATAGTGTACCTCATTTGAATAGAGAATGGTGGAAACATTGTGCTCACTTTCTTTCTCACAAGGGTATTGATTCCTTCAACAATCTGCATGATCTCCCTAATCTTTAGAGTTAATTCCATCTTCCTTGTGAGTGGCTACAATAGAAGTCTGATTTTCAGCCTTGTATAATGAATAATGAGCAAAGTTCCCAAACTTGGACTTGGCTCGAACTTGGCAAGGCTGACTCAACTTGTGACTTGTGACTCAGCAAAAACTTGACAAAGTAAAAAAAAACCCAAAAACTTAGAGATTTTTAAGGATTTAAAACTTGTCCCATGCACCCATTATTGAATAAAGCTTAAAGACACAATAACATCATAAAATAGAAGCTAATTTGATCACATACATAAATATGCATCAATCACATAAGTACAAATGCAAATTGTAGCTAAAGAAAATAGCAAACTTAGATATATAAAATTATAAATATTGTCAAATGTATATAGATCCTATCTGTTGGTTCCAAAGATCTCGATGATGGTGTAGCATGTTGTTATGAGCAAGGTGGTCCACGTTTCATTCCTTACAATCGCAAGAATGCTTCGGTGTGACCTATTTCAAATTGCATCATGCCGACCTAGTTGTTGGCATGGGATGGTATAAGAGAGTGATGATTTTATTTGTTGTGATATGCTTGTATGCGAGTAATATGTGAAGTGATTGTGAATCTGACAAGGGAAGATTTGTGTATTGATGTATATGTGAGTTGGTGCAATCGGTAGCTAACTATTATATCATTTTTGTGTTGCTGATTATTGGTGACAGTGACTCCAGTCGTGAACGCAATTTCCATTTCTTATATTCTAGCAATGAGCCTATTTGTATTGCCAGTGAGCCTTTCTATTTTTTGGTTAGTGAGCCAACTAGCAGTGAACAAACCGACAGTGAGCCCCTTGTAAAAAACACCTTAATCGGTTTAGTTCGGGCCTCAGAATTGAAGTCAAAACCAATGTGGAGCAAACCCATGGCCCAAGCTAACTCTGCTACTCATGCAAGCTTGGCCTATAACTTATTATTAAAGACCTAAAGCATTTTATCATGTCCCCTATAGTAGTCTAAAAAGTACCTGTAGCAAGGTCCATATACCAACATTAGCTTCTCATTTGCCTATAACACACTATTGAATACCTGCAACAACTTACTATACAGCTATAGTACCTTGTAGATGGCTTGTAGCAACCTTATGTATGCCTGTAACAACCTTCTAAGTATGCATGTATAATGAAAACTTTCTAGACAAAACAACCAAAAACAAAGAAAATTGATAATTTATTTGAAACAGGACATAGAATCGCTTATGAACCTAGATGCTCTTGCATCAAAGGGCTTGATGGGCTACCCTTCAGATTTATTTTTTCTAAATTTCATTTGTACGCATTTTTTGGATGGCAACCTCTTGTCCTCAAGATGGTCAAAGGGTGTGTTTGGATGTCTTCTTCAACCAAATCGTGGCTAAGGATGTCCTTACATGTGCATGGTTGTCTTAGGAACATGACCCTATGGGGGCCCAATCTAGCAGAACAATGGTGGGATATTTTCTCCCCATCCTATAGCCCCAAGAACATTCCCTATGCAAAGAATGAGGTACAAAGGAATGCTATTAAAACTGTATAACCTTAGAAATATATATAACCTATCAAGTAGACAAGGCTATCTGAAGAGTGACAACAAGATTAGAGCTATATGAGTTTACATTGAAGAGCAGATAGTTTGCACAGTATATTTTATGCATGTTGCAAGACCAAACCCATCAGAAAGTAGCATTTTAATTGTGAGGATTAATTGCAATGGGTTTGCCTCATTAGAGTAATGGTAAACCATATTTTCACCAACATTTTGTTCATAAGGAGATCAAAATGAGAAAGAATATGAAAGGGACTCATGTTCAAGATAATAGATATTACAAAAAGAAATACTACATGAAACAAAAAATTTCTATAATTCATATTAGTTTTATGTGATTTAAAGTGTTTTATCTTTTTAAAACACATAAAGACACATAAATTTCAGTGAAAGAATTTAAATTCACAAGAAAAGGAGAAAAATACAAAAACCAAAATTCATATGTAAAGAATAGATGTAAAATGCCCTTTTTATCATTTTTCCTTCACTTCTCATTAAATGCCATGGATAAATATATTGAAACATTTTGTACCCAAGAGCCAAGATACATGATTCATCAATTTCAGCAACAACTCATTGAAGATGATATCTTAGAATAAGATTTTACTGCTTTGGAAACTATGATACCCAAATGACAATTCCGAAGATACTTAAGGCTCTTAATATTATTGGGTTAAATAATTTGAATTCTATCTCTAAGGAAGTCTTGGAACAAAGAGAAAACATTGTAAAGTATACCTCTCAATCGTTCCTCTAGCCCTTTTATAAAACTTGACGACACTGTTGAAGATAGTATAATTGATGCCCCATCTGGCAAAGCTGCAGAGAACAAGCAACATATCAATACAGGGGTGAGAAGGTGACAGCCTTCAACACTGTTTTTCATATGTTTGAAAAGTCGGTATCTTGGAAACCCATATACTCTAAAAGAAAACTAATTTGCATGCCTGCAACTGCCCCCCTTTCTCCAAACAATGCATGCTGGGCCTGGTCTTCATTGGTAACCATAATTACAAGGACTTGAGCTCCTGTAAAAAGATATAACAAGGTAGGAAAACTTATTAAACAAAAAATAGTATAAGCATCTAATGGTGCAAAATGTCTTTGAAAACTAAAGAAACAAGGATAACATTTTAACTTCAATAGCATATGCAACAATCTTGTTGAGCTATACTTTGAATGAAATGTTACTTGAGAAGTTGTAACATTTTAGGACAAATACCTTCAAACGAGAATATAGAAATGTGTGAAGATAATAAACGTAAATTGTCTCCTTAAACTGACCATGTTAATCATGCGATTATCATTTCAAGCATTAATTCTAAGGCAGTCTAGACACGGCCCTTTACTTAACAATTCTTTCAAGGATGGCAATGCAAGTTGTGTATATGACACAGAAGACAAAGCATGAAATACTTAGTCCCTTCCCTTTGTTCGTTGCATTCATAGAAAAGTAATTGAGAAATAAAGATAAAGTCAAATTACATAACAGGAAGATGAAAACTTGAGTTCAGCTTAAGTTGTAAATCGTTGGAATTTCATCATTGAGCCCTTAATTCAAATCCTCAAGAAACATAGTACGAGAAAATTATTTCCATCTTTGAGAATAAATATCCATGTATACACTTCTCTTCCTTAATAAAAAAATAGGAATATATAACATATTATCCAACATCCAAATTAGAGATTAGATCACTGATGCAATAGATTGTCACATTGGTGATAAAATCGTGGCAAACAAATGGATCTTAGTGATATCTTCAATAGCAGGTATGCAGGGGTCCTTCTGGGTACGACCCAAGTATGCCCAGAGTATTGCCCAAGCACTCAAGCAGTACCCAAGGATGAGCCTCCACCATACTAGGATCTGTATCAGACCCACACATGCACATGGGTCAAATATGAACGACCCAATAACACAAGTCGATTCCATGTAAATGGAATGTCTCTATGTCTCATATATACCAATTAAAATTTTGTACTTTCTTGAAAATTTGAGGGTTTAGATTCCTAGAACTGAGAGAATTTACAATCTATAATTGGTAACATTGAACAAACTCTAATTTTATGTATTGTTTGTTTCCATTTCTATGCCTATTTGGCATGAAATAACAAAAATAGTTTTCCCCATTTAAATCTGAGAAATCGAGTTCCATTTGAACTATAATTTGTTATGCCGATTTTTTGTGTAAATGGAATGCTACTATGCATTCTGACATTTGATGACTATTTGCATTACACAAACTAAATTAGAGAAAGTTGAGCAATTTAATCAAACTTTTTGCACTTCATGCTCAAATATAAAATAAATGCATCCAAGTACCCTACCAATAGTTCTTTTTGTTTTCAGTTTTCTTCGATGTTGGAACAATTAGTAGCAAGACATCTTGTCTATAGCTTACAACCTTCCTCTATAAACACTTAAGATAATATATATCATATACAGAGTTGGAGCATACTTTTAATAGTACAATGTAACTAATATTAACTCTATTTATAAATATATTTTATCTTTTCTTTTTGTTTCCCTATAATTTAGAGATCCTCCTCATCACGCCTCTTTCCACAACTCTAGCTACTTAGGTTTGAAGTTATTCTTCATCTTGTGTTATTATTATGTTGCTAGTTTAGAGTCATGTGACTCTATATGGTTTCTTACATTCATCTATTATTAATATCTATCATCAGTGTCTATTAACTTTGGATTGCAGGCAAGGGAATCATATGAAACCTATATATTTTTGAAATATTATGTTAAAGTTCAATATATAAACGTAAAAAGTAATTAAGAATTTGAGCAAGGAGCATATTTTGGGTAGATAAGAGACAAGAATAAAACATATTCGTTGTATCCTATTATAATAAATGACAACTTTGAGAAAAAATGAATTTAGCTGGTAGAAGGGAATGACAAATAAACTGAAGGTTTTGACAAATATGATAAATATAGTGTACACAATAAAATTTAATGTCAACAATATAAATAAGTGTTTGCGGCTCTATTTGATAAATTAAATACATTAATTTATAATAGAGATGACGATGCATACCAGATATAGTAGTAAAATATAACTTTATTCGCACATGAAATTATCATAGAAGACTAGAAATGAACTGTCAAAGATCGGAGTTTGATCTAACTAGATTGTACTACTTTCCTTGATAATACAAAATCTATTTAAAATGCTTGACAGTTGTCAAGAGGAGCACAACTGTCAACCAACCAACACTTATAATACCAAAAGCTGACAAACACTTAATACAAAAAATTAATACATACTCGGATAACCAATATCATTGAAACATGATAATTGACTACAAGAAGCAAGTGTGAAAATATTAAACAAAAACTATTCCTAATTTCTACTAGACTCCCAAGATTATTACATTAATAGAGTGCTATTGAGATACAAAACACAACAATTATGCAGCTGAGATCTGTTTCGCGATATGCATTACCCTTTGCAACTTCTTCTGGACTTCTTCCTACAAGGCCACCTGCTTTTAAAAACCGAGTCAAAGTTGGTTCATACACCTGCAGATGAAAGTATATTTACAAGTGTAAACAACTCAAGTAACACTTAGCCAAAAATGAAAATATAAATATTGAGGCTCAAAGAGATTTTCTCAAAGTTCAGGTTTAGTGGCACATTAGGTAATTAAGCACAAAAGAATATGGTAAGCAGTCAAAATGAACAATAAAAAATAAGCAATGCTGATGCACAAAGAGAACTGTCTTTCAAAGTGATGCAGAATGCCCATAATGTAATGATCCTTTTATGATAATTACTGTAGTGACGTTGAGTAAACTTTTGGGTCCAGGGCTTTCATATGGACTTTGGTGGTGCCATAGAACAAAAACAAGAATTTAAAGCAACTACTAGCCAGCCATTTAAATTTTTATGATTATATGTGAGTAATTCACCGCACTGCTCGTGATAAAATAAGACCACCCTTAACTCATGATATTTAAATCAAATTAGAACTAAATTATTATTCATAACTGTAGGTACAAAATTCATACCAAATACAAGCTATGGAGCATCAAAACAAACTAGGGCTGGCAATTGAAAATTTTCTTATTCTAATTTTACAATATGACATTTCCAAAAAAACCCAACTGGAGCAACCCATTGATAGCTTTCACCATTATCAATGCTGAACAGATTTATATTTTATGGCAACCCTGACTATAATTTGAGTTAAAGCCAATGCTGACTTAAAGGTTCCATAAAACAGACAACCATTGACAGCATCTGCTCATCCAGCTTTGTAAAATACATATGCTTAGTTCATTGAGTTTATCAACAAATTAAAACTTTCATTATTCACGGCATTTATATCACATTTGACTTCAATTTGAATACATAAATCCAGGTACAAAATCTATACCAAACACAAACTACTGAATATCATCACAAACTACTGAATGATAGTGACAGATATCTCCCTTTCACTTGATCACTGATCAAAAGATTTACAAGTTACAACTAAGACTTTGAGCAATCAGGAAAAACTCATTACCTTCCAATTACAGAACAATGAAACAATTAGAAATGTACACACCAAGACTATTTTATCCATACAGACTTCTACATTTAGATCATTCTGAAATTTGTAAATGGTCAGATTTACCACAGACATCAATACCCCTATATATATAATTATACTTTCAAAGGTTGTCAAACTAACAAACCAGCATAGTTTGTTGAGTTGACTATAGTCACTATACCATTCAAATTCTCCTAAAGAATATAGCTAAGCTATAGAAAACCATTCTCCAGAAACACCAAAAAGAAAATTCCAAGACAGAAAGACTGTTTACATCAAAACCAGAAACACGATAATTTGCTTTAACAAGATGTGCCGCCATTCCAAATCCCATTGCTCCAAGGCCAATGAAACCAATTTGCTCCACTCTACTTGAAACTGAAACAATCTCTTCAGCTATCTTTTCAGGGGAATAACTTTCATCTTGAGCCACTACACTGATGCCTGTTGTCCTTTCCCAAATCTAGAAAGCAAATAAGAAAAACAATCAATATAAACAGACATACATGATAGGCATATGAAGAATGTTTTGTTCAAAAATTATTAGCCACTCTTCCACAAACAGAATGAGCAAACATAATATAATGCTTTGGAAACACATTTCTTGTGGCTGCACATTCAAATTACAAATGTATTTAACAAAAACTACCTTAACTATAGCAGCATCAGCCTCCTCACCGTATCCACATGCGGAACCTGAAGATATGTCAGAAAATAAAATGGCTACTATCCAAATATTACAAACTTTTAAGATTCATTACAATTTATTGAACGCGTTTTTTTGTAGTGACGGATATACCATGAATAAACTGTTGATGTGCCAAGGAAGTGAGAGGAAGTGGAAAAGGCAGCACCTTTGCCTCATTTAGCACAATTGCCTGGTTTCAGAAAAATGTCTGAGATAAGGCAACACAAACTCTCCACAAAAGTATCTAAATAATGTGTTAAGTGGATTAAAAGCATTCTACCATTGTAAATATCTAATTTGGATTCAATTGTTCAAAACAGTATATGCGAATAAAAATCAGACTTTACTTCTACACATACACATTTTTGAACAACCAAAGAAAACATGGACAGAACATTGTATATGAGAATATGAATATTGCCATTTGATAATAGAAAGGAAAATAACATGCATACAACATAAAGGGCACCACCAAGAGCAGTGTGGCCTCTTGTAGGTGACTCGAAAAGATGACTAACCCCATAATTAATGCATACGGAAGCTCTGTTAATCTTGAACTACATGGTGCTTCAAACTAGTTCAAAGTAAACCCGTCAAGCTCCCAAATAGAAAAATGTCTAAGTTTCCCTTTTACTCTCTCAACTTACACCCTGCATCCCTCTCTGCCCTTATGCCCACCCTCCTTCCCAATCCCCACCATCACCATCCCTACCCACTTACCCATTCCCACCACCATCTACTCCAAGCACTATCCCACTGATCATCTATACAAGAGACCTCCTGAAAGCCACCTGAAAGAAGAGCAATCCAGAGCTGCAAAAAATTGGTCAACTCCTCAGACAATTGCCCTTTGAAGATCCCAATCTGAGGCACTGTAGGAGGAAGTCCAAAAAAGTCATCATCAACTATTTCGTTCCCAACACGCTGCACTCCTCCAAAATCACTGACACTAAAGACTAACATGTTGTTTCAAACATGAGTACAATCTGAATACAAGCAGTAATAATGATTTGGTGCCAAAACATCAAACCAACACTAGAACTGATTAGCCAAATCAGTCATCTTCTTTATCTGAAACTCAAAAATAACTCTTCTATTAAGCTGATTGAACTGAAAGTGCTCAAATCTTCAGCTTCTAATAATACTGAAGTACATAAAGATATGCATAATAGCCTTACACTCCGAGAATACGCAATAAATCTTGACTATTTGCCATTGACTGCATTTGTCATGCAACACCTCGAGCATTTCAAAATACAAAACAAAGGCAAACCAAACATTTTGGTGTCTATTTCTTCAATGATTCTAAAAATTGTCTCTACTTTTATATAGTCTTTGGCTCATGCTGACATTTAGACAGAAAAATATAGAGCAAAATCAGACCAAGCATTTTTGGGTTAGGCTATTTTAAATTTTATTTAGGTTTTAATTTAAATAAATTTATTTTTGAAGTTGAATTTTTAAACAAGACTTACGTTTTTTTTTAATTTATAACATAATGACGAAGTAGGTAAAAATCATAGGCCTGCTCCAAAAAAGTACCCCATAATTCATGACAAAACAACCTACTATTTTAGGGGATGCCACTTGTATTTTCAAATAGATCCTCTCAGCTGAATGTAAATAAGATTTTTTTAGTCATATGCAAATTTTTATAATCAACACTTTTATGATGATAAAGGCTATTTTCATTTATATACACTATGTTTGAGATGAAATAACAAATTGTGCTAATGTCTCCACTTTTAGAAATAGTACATGGTTTTATAGTTCCAGACTTTTAGCTATGTTTTCCAATTTTAACGCTAGTAATTGAACTCTATTTATTCTTTAAAGAGAACTCCATTTATTCTTTAATGACATCCTATCAATGTTGTGCAAAATATATGTAAGATGTTTCAGCACATATGGCAATGTAAAACATTTAATAGACTATACTTATCACCATTCCACATGACTCTGTTCACTTAAAACTACCAGCCTATTGTGTCTATGCCCCATCAACTCCTCTCAGGTGACATTAAAAATCACAATCACCAGAGTTCAACATCAATTTTTTAGTTTTTTTTAAACCATTTTAAAAAATGCAGTCCAAAAATATATGAAATAAAATCAGTGGAATAATTTGTCAAATATATGCTAGGAGATGAGCACTGGAATATCACAACCTATGCAACTGTAATACCTGAAGGGAAAAAATCAGAACCAGAGACAGTCAAGGCAAAATACCAAACAAAGTTCATCAATTTTAACGTGTTCAACAAGAGGTCTTCATTTATATTGACAAGCACCACATATTCAAAATAATATGACTCCAACAGCAAGAATCTTAACAACAACCAACCATATAATAAGAAACCCATTGACATGTTCAGGATTAGAATGTCAATCACCAAAATATGAAGCTATTTTAGCTACCAAGGACATCTATCACTGTAGCTCTTATGAATGAATTTGTATTTTATTTAACATGTGATTTTTAAATATACCGTTCACATAGTTTACTCAAGTTTCTTGGTGCACTTCAGGTTCAACATGCTCCTAAAAGGATAGTGGTTTTAGGATTATGATAATAGTGTTTTTTATTGGTTTATTAGATTTTGTCGTGCAAAATAAAACAGTTTATAACCTTCTACAGCACCAAATTGTTACTTGATTTGTCCTAAGAAACACAATAACATTGGAGTCAAATTATATCTTCATCCCAAGTTGTATGGTCAAGAATTCTGTGCAACAAAAGCTGCAACATCAACAATATGTCCAAGAAATTGATTCACAAAAGCTTTCTTTGTTCATAACTCAGGCATACTTTCAATTTATGTTTTATAGAGTGATAGTGTATGAAAATTGACCGTGGTTCAGAAGTTATGAAACATAAACAGCAATGCCCAACAATAAATTCCCCAAAAAAGATACTCAAAATAGCACAAGCAGGTCATTACCAGATCTTTAACAAAAATATTTAGAGCAGCATGTGGGGTGTAATCACCATTCACCATTTGAGGGACTCTATCCACAAATATCCTGCATAAATGAAAATAGCTGATGCATTTTACAATTGAAAATGAAAGAAAAGTACTTGCAGTAAGAACATATGCTTTCTATAAATGCCATTTTCTCTTCACTTCCAACTTGGCATGAAAATCCTAGGAAAGCGCTGTAGGAAATAATACAGAAGGAAAACCAATAGATGAAGCTTACATGAATCCTCTAATAAAATGCAATAAATACTTAAAAGGCATGCAAGTTCAAGATAACAAAATCATACACAGTGCAAACCAGAAGCTTCTGTAAGTTTAAGATAAGTTAAATTGAGAATTGTCTGCATAAATAACAAATTGCCAAGTTTATTTTGGTCCAGTGAGCATGGCTAAATGGTAAAGAATGAGTGTTACCATGATGATAACCAAAGTGCAAATCTCATCTTAGAAAATACTGAGTGTGCTTCTTGTAAATGAGTCTAAAGTGTATAACAGCAAATGTGATAACATGTCTAGAAAATAGGTCCCCATTGTGTCCCATGCTGAGATGATCCTTTAACTCTCACTGACTAACTAAAAAGAATTCCCCCCAGAAAAACTTGTCCATTGTTGTAGGAGGCAGTGAATGTAGGAGAGAGCGCTCTGAAGCTACAGATTTTGTCTTCAAAATCCACAGTCAAAGAGGGAAGACGAACTGCAAATCTTCTGAAGAAACAAAAACATGCATTGTAAATATTTAACAAGAAAAAAAGAAACTAAATTTATATTGAAAAATGATCTAAGAGAAGTCAATGGACCTCATCAAGTAGATCCAGTTATAATAGTATGGGGGAGCAAAAGTACTAATATATATATATATATATAGGAAAATTTTATATTCCCTAATTTGTAGCAATTGGGAAATGGCTTACTTTCAATGTTCCAAGGGGACGGGGCCTGTAATATCCCCTTTTTGGCTAAGTTAGGAAAGCCGCGAAAATTACTTCAATTTTTCTACAATGTCAATTGAATACAATTTGAGCAAGTAATGGAAGATACACCAAGATCAATTGCAATTTCTGATGTTATCAATATAAATATGTGCAAATGATATAGATATTGATATCAGTAGCAATTTCTGATATGCTGATATGAGATATGCCCTGCAAATGACGTTCTCTATCACTTATAGTGATAGTACAATTATGCTATATCTGATATACAATAAGAATATGCAATCGATAATTATTGCTTTCAGCAATGGCTGCAATATCTCAGAAGACAAATTTTGTATGCAACAATGGATAAGAGGATGTCACCTATGGTGATACAATTACTATGTCTGATCTTATCTTTACAGTATATGCAATGGAGTCTGATATGTTGCTTATGGCAACAATATTGCTGTTTCAGATATGGAGTTAAGCAATTACAATGTCTGATATAGAGATTGCTTTAGCAGCGATAGAGTTGCTGTGTTAAATATGGATATATATTCTTGCAACATCAATCTGATGTTGTTTCTGATCTATGGTCATCGATTGCAATCAATAATGGATGTTGTGTCTGGTATATCTTAGTCTCTGCAATCCTTAGATGCCGTCTCTGATTTGTCAATGTATGCTTGCACCAAAATGCCAATGGCAATTTGCTCTAAACAGAGCAGATCTGTTTTAAGGATTAATAAATAAAAGAGAACTAATCGATAATTCATTGTTTTAGAGATTGTGAAATGCCATTTATATCTTATTTAAAGAATGACAAGACATTTGTGAAAGACACATCCCATGCCCTTTCCCTTCATACTTGCATCATTCAATTATATTTTTAATCGCTGTCTTGATCCCGATTGGGTTTGTACTTGTCTCCATTCATTATTCATAATCATTTGGTAATGAATCATCATTAATGACATTAGCTTATACTTAATGTTAATCACTCTATTGATCAAGGTGCTGGGAGGATTAATATCAAATTAATTATGAAGTAAACTGATGTTGATGTTCTCATAATCTTTCAACAGAAGTCACTATTTGTTATAGATTAACATAATTAATATTTTAGTTGACATCATGCCTTTATCCTTAATCGATATTAGGGTCATCTACTAACTATTTTGTATTGGTTGGAAGTCAATTAGTACACCATTATCACTGTCGATATCAGTGCTGTTACATGATGATCCTTGAATTAAAGATAACAACTTTCCACAATCCATGAAATGTTGCTGAAATGCTTCTGGATATGATTGTGTGCAAGTTTTTAACATCAATGTTTCGGATCATACTCCATGATCCATCATCAAGATGAGAGAGTTCAAGAATTCCAACATCAATAATGACAATGTGGATACTTTCTTTCATAAACCGAGTACCAAGTCAGGGCATACGTGACTTCCATGTTCTGCAAAGGTGTGTTCTTGAGGATCTATGTCCACTACATATGATACATTGGTATCCCCATATTCGAACGATTCTCCTTTTAGTTTTGTGATAGCTAGTGCTATTGATACAACACCTGTCTATTAGTTCACGCCATTCACTGCTTGTAATCTATGTTGGTATCATATGGCCTCCCCATATCTCAATGATGGGTTACCACTCCACGATGCATATTAATCTTGATTGCTATTACCGATGATTGCGTATGGTGTACATATCTAACTTGTTGTCCATCGTCATAACTTCTTGGGGTTGGCTAAAGAACTCCTCCAAGGATGATGCACTTGGTCTATATTTGCCAATTGTAAGCCTTTCATGTTGACATGTCAATTCAATTGCTAATAATTCATGCGATCAATACAATGCTCTCACGATAAGTCGATGATCTTATGACTTGATTGTATTTTTCTTTGACAGTATGTATTGGAATATCTTTCTTAACAATACTTATCATGTGATAAATAAGTTTGATTGTTAACTTATACTTTGTTGAGTCATCGATTCCATTTTTCAGAAAAGAACCACTTGTAATTGATGTAGACTTGGGATAATGATTTATAATCATATCATATCAGTCTTCCTATGATAGGGATATTGATGCAAATGTTTTCATATCCATTATTCATTTTAATGATCTTTTGATTAATTTTGTAATTTTGTCTCTTTTAGAGACTTCACAAAATTGAAGAAGTATTGGTGATGTAAGGTCAAAGTTGGGGACATTATACGACCCCCCCAAAAAACCATGCATCCCCTGTGCAGGTGTAATGTCCCCTTTTTAGCTCACCATGGTTGGTGGTTTGGATTAGCCTATCAATGGCCCTCGTAGGCTAAGTCAGATGTTTAGGGGGTCTCAGTTGGCAGAACCAAAGGCCGATTCCCATTCCAAAGGATAGGAGAGTTCAGGATTGGTCTTCGCTTGGTTCAGTTTGACACACTTACTATTTATAGTGTCTATTCAAGGAAAGTCAACATTTATAGCTTTAGCAAAGCACCTGAAGATGTTGTGTTGTAGTATTGAGATTTGGCATCCTAGGCTAGAGTAGTTATTCAAGGACTTACTATTTATAGTAAGTTAGTTTTGCATACTTTCTATATTTGGCAAGGCACTTGGACCGGCCTCAGTTGTAGTATTGACCCTTGGCATCTTTGTTGATTAGGTATTCAAGGATTTACTAATTATAGTAGGTCAAGGGTTGATAGAGAGGGGCCCGTACTATTTTTACTAAGGCAATTGGGTGCACGGTGGAAATAATGGTTAACTCCCAGGTTCAGACGGAATTGAGAAATAATGATTATTTGTGGAGTTATGTTATTTTAATTATTAAAAAAGTAATTACTTTATTAAAAATTATTTATTAGGTTAAAAAATCACTTTATATTCAATGAGGCCATAACCCTTCATTTAAGTGACTTAAAGTGCAATTAATGGATTATATTTTGGAGGCCAAAGTGTTAAAGTATTTTATGAAGTCAATGTGCACACAAGTTATATTATTTTAAATGATATTAAAGTGCATTTATAATTCATAAATATGAGTACCTAAGTTTGAAGACTTATTATAAAGTCTTATTAAAAACCTAAAAGTGGATTTAAATACTATTAAGGAGATTGGAGTTATAAAAAACAACAAAAAGAAAATCAACCTCATTATGAGATGATTATTTGACTTTGTTTGATTGTTCTTGCTGTTTGTGCAATTGAAACAAGGGTTTCAACTATACCAGGGCATTGGAGATTGTCTAATCTACATTGTTTAGCGGTTTTGAGGTTGTGAGAGATCAACCGAATTATTGCTTATCAATGGGCTTCATTAAGAGGTCTAGATTGGCAAATTGATTGAAGTTTTTGGAGGAGTGATTAATAATTCAAGGGTAAATCTGTAGGCAGTTGTAGCTGCAATTTATTGACTGAAATTTGTTTGAATTTAGAGGCTACAATTGTGCAAGTTGGAGAAGAAATTTAGAGAATACATAAGGGTTTGAAGGCCGAGTTTGAAAGTCAATTCCAAAATTATTGTGGCTACCATTTGTTTACACATAGCTGCATTTGTTTGTTGAAGAATTCTTTTGCTGCTGATATTCATCCTTTCAAAGGGTTTCAAGGCATGTATTACATGTGAGTTCATTAATTGTAACTCCTAGATTTTGTGGATATTGTTGTTTTAGATAATAGAGGTTATTTAATGAACTGAGTTGTCATTATTTTGTGAAAATTCTGAGTATTCAAGCTAGTACAAAAATCTGGAATATTCAGTTGTGTATTTTCAATGCAATTTCAGATTTGAGTTGGAAAATTATTATTGCAATATCTTTTATTTGCTGCATTATATTGTCATATCAAACATTGCATATATATCACATTCATTCGTCAAAATAAACACAAACAAGGCAGAAAATTTGTATTTACAAGTATCAGCTTGGAGAGGGTTCTTACACCAGGGACGTTTATGAGACTTGGGGAATTCGGGAAAACATCCCCCACAGCACTACCACCTCCTCTAGGTCACTTGCTATATGGCACATGTGTTACAAGTGTGGTTGTCATTGCCCCAAAAGATTGACCTATCAATGCCCGATACAACCACTAGACTTATATAATCGACAAGAGACGGTTAGTCCCTTGGCACGAATCCCGAGGGGAGCGCTAACCATTTTGCCAACAATCTCCCCCTCAGTGCTACATGAGGGGATTCGAACCTGTGACCAAGCTTTGATACCACTTGTTACAAGCATGATTGTCGTTGCACCAAAAGATCGACCTGTCAATGCCCGATACAACCACTACACTTATAGAATCCAGAGGAGGCTGTTAGTCCCTTGTCACGAATCCCAAGGGGAGTGCTAAACATTTTGTTAACAACATGGTGTTATATATTGATTACAACCTTTTGTGAAAATTAGTTTGTCTTTCATAGGGCCCTTGTAGAGATGTTATATTATTGATTTTGCCTTGAAGATTTCAATTCACCTCAATTTGTATATCAATTTGTTATACTAAAAATTTTGCCTTAAAAGAAAGAGTTTAAAACTCAAAGAAAGTAAAAAGAAAGCCATCAAACTTAATTGAAAATTTGTCTAAGTTGTGAAAGGGGGAATATGCTTATATGGGTATTCCCACTAAAATGAAGGGAATTTCCTCATTGTCATAAAGGGGAAGGAGAAACACAAGAGCAATTAAGAAGGAAAAACTCAGATGTTTCAAAAATTGAGTTGTGGAAGATTAAGAGATTTATAGATGAAAGACCAAAGTAGTTCAATAATGATTGAAAATACATCTTGTTGTAAAAGAACAAAACTTGGCAAGGCAATAACCTAAAAGTTGATAAATTGACTAAGATTTTAGCTAAACTTTTACTCATGAAAGTGGAATCGGGGTAAAGACAAAATTGATAAAGTCAAGCCTAAAATACAAGTACAAAAATACATAGCCAAGAAGAGGGCAACATAAGAAAAATGAGAGAAAAAGAAACAAGTAGAAATAAAAAATGAAGGCCAAGATATAAAATTGGTGCAATCATATGTATTTATCAAATCTTGAAGAGCAAGAAAGTGAAACAACACACCAATATAACCACGAGGTCAATAAGATTCAATGATAATGAAGGCAAATATTCTAAGTTGTAGGGTTGGATTAGAGAAACCTAGGTACAAGCAAGCCTTTCTCTTGAGACAATTTCTAGTGAGACATACCCATCTTAGCATGTCGAGCTGCAAATGAGAAGTTGAAGGTAATGGCTTCTGTGTAAAATTAGGCCATCCTAGTAGTCATTAATAGGAATACATTGACTAACTGATATGTCAACATATGCTTGTGTACCAGCTAAATAGGAGGGAAGTCTAATAACCCATTGTCCAAGATAGCCTTAAAAAAACATTAATCAATGTGATAACCCTAAAAGTCCTTTGTACTATCCTAACTCTTACAAAAATAGCCTCCCAATGATAAAAGGGACAAACAACACCACTGGATAAGATAATACAAGTGGCTCAAAAGAAAAAACAATAAAGAAATTATTTGGATATCCACAAATGTTAAGGTAGTTAAGGGGACGTGGAAGTATAACCAATTACTAGAGGGAAAAAGAGCCGCAAGGTATAAAGGATCAATATGATATGAACAAATCTAGAGGGGACAATTACAATGCAAGTGACCTTAATTACATTATCAATTGTTGTCAAATCCTTGTAGCAATGCTCAAAGTACAAGCCATCATAATAATCTAGTAATGTCCAAAGCAAAGTTTTTAAAAAGAATAAGTGGCGAATATGAATAATCCTAGAAAGAAGTAGAGTACTCCTATAACAATATAATCTCTCTCCTAATAATCTCTCTCCTAACACCCAAGGCCAATGTAAACCTCCAAAAGCAGAAATAAAAGGGACGTGATCCAAGCATATCTCTTTGGCCTAGATGTGCCAATGGGAAGTAAATTATCCTTGATACTAGGTAAAAGATGATGCCTACACCTAGCCAGAAAGTAAGAGTGATGGAGACAATTTCCATAATCAAACACAAATGTCACCTGACTTTGTCCTCAAGGCAACAAGAGGTTAAATATAATTGCAAAAACGAATTCATTGACAGTAGTATAAGAAATGAGTTGCAAGACTTAAATAAAAAAGATTTGATTGGTCATAGTGCCAAAAGAAAATGAATATTCACAGCAACAATTATGTTATTCATGAGCTATTCTTCCAAGCAATCGACACACAGAACAATGAATTTTATTCTCTGCTACAATGGAAAGAAATTACAAATGAATCCATCTGGTCCATCAATTGCCAGCTATAGTTCATCTGCCTATGCCCATGTTCCTTCCTCACTTGGTCGCTCCAAAGGAACGAGAGAAACTAAGGTCAATGCCTCCTTTGTTCAATTCCACCCGAGCCGTCTTTGTCGTCCCTTCCTTCTCCCACGGAAGCTTTTTTTTTCTTAGCTAATATTCCATTCCCTTCCTTCGATTGCTTGTGGTCTCTGCCTCCGTGCACTGCTCCCTCTTTCTTCATTCCCCGACCTCTCTCCTATTGTCGGGAAATTGGGTAGTTAAACGATTGGTCCATCTGAGGGAGTTACACGGATGCTGGAGAGCTTGGCAATTTGAGTATCAAGAGATATTTCCCCATCACCAAAGAATTGATCAAGTCTACAAGATGAGGATGATGAGGTGGCACCTAATTGTCTTCTACCAATCAAGAGATTCTATTTATAAGCACATTCAATCAAATCATGCTAAGTGTACAATTTTCTGATTGGCTATCAAAGGCATTGTAATTTTCTTATTGGCCCACAGGGTGGTGCCTTCATGTAATTGGTTGACAATGTGGCAACCCTAATTAGGGTTTGTAGGGATTAATCTTGGCCCTTGATCTTGAATCGATATTGGCCCTTCATTGTAATTGAGCAACTATAAAAGGCCAAGGCCTTCTCATTTCTAACAGTTAGTAGAAAAACTTAGTGAAGTTAGAAGCATTAGATTAGAGAGCTAGAAGTAGAGGTAGGCTAGCTAAGGGAGAGACTTGATCAAATTGTTGCTGTAATGCTATTAAAGTGATTGATGATTCATTGTTGGTCTTCATGGTGAATCACTTAATGTTGCTTTGAAGTGTTGCATGGTTTCTTCAATGCTCACTTGCAGTAGATTTCATTTCATGTTGTTTAGAAGTAGCTTAGTTGAATGAAAGAAATTGTGGATGTTTACTTGATTGACTCAACATAAACTAGGCCACTGGCCTCTTGCTAATGGGAGGAGTGCCTTGTGTGGTGAGCTAGTGAAAGTACATAATTTCAATTGATATCTAATCTTTAGTTTGCATCCATTGATGGGACTGAAGAGGAAATATTGATTTAAAAACCATTTGAGTATACCTTAGAAGCTTGCACTAGGTGGGTGTAGTCGCTGACAAGATTGCATCTAGTAGAGTCCAAGTTCATCCATACTTCCTTGCATTCATGGTAGAAGTAGAAGTAGAAGTTAAGTTTAAGTTGAAGAATTCAAGAGTTGAAAATCAAAAAACTATATTTTCGTTGCACATTGTGAAGCCAAACCTTTAGAAATGCAAGTAGATGATATTCATTGAATGAACAACGTAAATCCCCTAAGTGATTACCAACAAATCACATTATTTCACTGAGCAAGTATCCACAATTAAAGGGAACCTTGAAGTCATTTCATGATCTTACTTTGCAAGCTTAGCATGAGAAGTGACATTATTCAAGAAAGAGTTGGAAATTTGACATTTCATCTTGGAATGTTAAGTCTTCAATTTTGTATGTTGTAGTAGAACAAAACTCACATCAATGGGACCCATAGTGGCTATATCTTTCACCATTTGTTTGAAATAAGAGGAACAGGCCACATGAAATGGGATAGCATTAGCAAAAAAAATTTTAGCAATGGATGACTCTGTAACTTCTCATGCTTGTGTATTAAACATGTTGGCTAAAAATTTTGTCACCTTGACAACTTACAAAATTGTAACTTTAGACAACGTCGAATGAGATTTCTCTCTCCTCTCAACAATAGGGGAGGCTCCCTTCTTATCGTAGGAGGCTTCAACAAGAACTTAATTGATACTCACAAGAAAAGGGTGGTTCTTACAATCGATTCCTCTTTTTACAAGAACGATCCACAAATATCTTTTAAAGCACTAAAAATTATATCAAAAAGGACTTGTTGCTACAATAATATCAATAGCCTTTTGGTTGACGTAAGAGCAACCAAGAGGATAGCAATTTTTTTCCTAATGAAATAGTTATAGAAACCCAAAGTCTTCTACACTTGTTTCCAAGAGATAAACATCAATTTTGGTGTACAATAAAACTCAAAGTCTTTAATCATATACCTTCTAAATTCTATAAAGCTACTAAAAACTGAGGCACAAAGCCACTCAACTTCTTGTATCTGAAAGCCACTCTAAACTATCTTAAGTCGCTGCTGTTGTAACACAAAGTTTACAAAAGATGCAAATCAAGTACTCAATAATTTATGATAGTAGAAATAACACTACACAATGAATTCAAGATTGAATCACCTATGCAACATAAGAATACATAAGCAATCCACAAGCTTTCCAACACAAAGTTTGAACAAACTTGCTCCTTTTATTCACTTGGAAATTTTTTGCACAATGAAACTCAAAGTTTTCAATTCACAAGAATTTCACCATAATCTACTTGCATAAAACAAAACATGATTTTTACAATGAAGCTCATTGCTATATATAGGTGAGGAGCTGGGACAAAAAGTTGAGAGAAACCCAACAAACTTTGACCTATTCTATAACTAACTTTGACTTATTCAAACTGCAAATCCTAATGTACCTGACCTACAATTTGATTACATGTAATTACTTTACAGGTGAAAAGGTCGCTTGCAATTACAACTTGTTTTTTAATTACATATAATTTGTCGAAAAGAAATTTCAAGTACATAATTGAAAACTATTCTAAGTGCCTAACAAGACACGATCCTATTTACATCATCCTTTGTCACATTCCTTATGCTCTTACAGGATGCTCCATGATTAAGTACTCAAATTTGGTGGAAGCATCTTGAACTGGAATAGGAATCTACATCCTTGATTGTTCTACACCATAATGGCCTTTATAGAGAAAGCATTTTTTCACAACCATTTCAGTCTTGAAAGCATTCTATGCTCTCAATCATTCCATCACTTATCCTTCTCTTTGTTGGCTTTATCATGTTGTCATTCTTAAGTCACTGGAGAAGCCATAACACAATCTTTCAAGCTAGAACTTTGCTGATTTGGAGCTATGCATGTGAAGAACAAGAACATAAGGGTTTTGGACAAGCAAATTTGAACGAAAAAGGACAGGATCAACAATCGAAACGAGGCCAATGAGAAATTTCGGGGATGGGCATTGCAAGTAGATAAACCATATGCATTTGGACTCGGAAATAGGAAGTTCAAATTGCAAATGCATATAAATATTGTGGAAGATAACTCACTTGTAATTGGGATTTAGAAACCCGATTACATGTATATCATGGAAGCGCTTTCATCCGCATTCGGGTTTTAAAATCCTAACTGCAAGTAGGGGAAAAACCTTAATTCTTTTATTTTGAAAATGTTTTCAAAGCCAAATTCAGATTTTGGGAATTAAATTGCAAATGGGAACATCATTTGGGAATTTCATACTTGCAGCAGCATTTGGAAGTACCTATTTCTTTGAAAAATTAATTTGTAACCGGGATTCAGTACCTATTTCTAGGGTTGCAAGCAGAGTGGGCTTAGTCATGGAGGAAACTCCGTAGCTAAGCGCACTCGAGCTGGAGTAGTACTGGGATGGGTGACCTCCCAGGAAGTCCTAGCGCTTCACCTCTGTGAGCATCACCTAGATGCAATGAGTGCTAAGTGTTCCATTCATTCTCATGAGAGATGGGTTCTTGTGAGCCACTACTCATGAAACATGGGTCAATGTGTTTGACTCAAAAAAACTACACAATGGAGACAAAATACGAGGAAGAAAGAAGAGGAAAAAGTGGGCTATGGCGTCCCCGGCCGTCCCTAGGATGTACGGTAGTCCCCGACATTTTTTCATGCCATACCCGGGTTTCCGAGGTGTTCCTCACTGATTTTCAAAAATTGGGGATAGCACGGGGATGTCCCCTGGCCCTCCCCCTGTCCCAGAAATGTCCCCAGTACGAGGACAGGGGTTTTCAATCCGAGGACACATCCCCGAGTAACACTAGTAATGGATGCACAATTCAAGTTATGGATCACATAATTAAAGAAACCATTTATTTGGGTAACCCTAATCTTTTGCAATTGTGATTAGGCAACTTCTTGGGCAAATTAGGAATGTGACATTAAAATGTCCAAGTTCTATGGTTGACAAGCCTACAAGACAAGACCCTAGACTGGCCAAGATCACCTCAAAATCAGACTTGTAAGTCAAAGTGAGGAGTCAACAAGTCCTAACACTATGAGCCACTTTCTATGAAGAATTGTTGTCTCTTATTTCCTCTGATCAAAAAATGTTATTATTACAATCAAGCAAAAACATTTTTCTTCCTTTATATTTCTACCTTTAATTTTGAACTACGAACAAAGCTACAATTATGACTTAACTATGAATCATATAATATTTATGACCAAATGAACTCAAGTTGATGATTGAAGTTGTCCACTGTGGTGTGGAAAATATATTATAAAGGAGTTCATACTAGCCACATAATCCAATAATTTTGACACATAGATGATATCAAAAGACCAAGTGCCTACAACTTACTATGAAATCTAACAACTACCCATGGCTAATGATTAAAGCTGGGCAATAAGATGGATATGTCTATACATATCAAGAACAAATATGATATGACCTGTATGGTTAGAGCTTGAATTTTTTGTCAAAAATCTAATGAATGATTTCTATGCACGGATAATGAAAATTTCACAATTCGGCTACAAAATAAGGGTCCACCCATCAACACTTTGAACTCAATTAAACTCGTGCTTTATGCATGAACCCTCTATCTTTACCATTTAAGGCAAGAAGCTCTAAGGCACTAAAATTAGATACCTTCTGCCCATAGTTACATGACAAGTGATTTGAATCAGATAACAATCTACTGCCAATTGAAAGGGGCTTGTGCAACCATGGGGTTCTAACCATTGATAGAGGTCCCCATGGAGAATTGGCCGGCTAAACACTTCTCTAAAAGCCTGAATTATACCAAAGGGAAGTATGATGCTTAATTTCCTCATCCAGTAAGTTGATTGAATAGATGTTAATTAATTATAATGTGTTGTCTCTTTCTTGTCAGAGGAGGAAAGAAATTCTGTAACCTCTTTTGTTAATATATTCATCTAGCGTCCGCTTAGATTTCGTTTTGTGACATTGACTCTATTGCTTTTCTTTGTTACTCAAAACTATAATAAAAATTGTTTCTGCTCCCTAGAAGTTGGAATCTTGAACATTTAGCACCTTGTATACTCGTATTAAAAGCAACCAAAATACCATAATGTTTTCCTTTATAGATAACCATTCCTCTTATATAACCATTACTAATAATATATCTGCAAGAATCTCTGTCGAAAAATACCAAGAGCTTCCTGCAGCATTGGATATTATATTGTAAAGAATGCGAGTGTCAATTCCAGCCTTTGCTCCAAGTACCATTGCTTCCGCTGCTGCAGCTAAATGCACACCAGCAAGTAATTGATTGACCATCTTTACCTTACTGCAGCACAAAGACAACAATTCAACATCTTAAAATGGAAAGAATAGTGAAAAAATAAGAAAACTCCACTATCACTTTACACAGCTCTTATTATAAATAATAAATATTCATATTTACTGATTTCAGTATTTACACTATAAAAGCTGGGTTGCATCTTAACAGTACTATAGGTTAGATATGAATGATAAACCAAAGCTGAATTTACCAAATTGCTTGAAAAAGTATGCCCATGATAGAAGATATCAAATTCAGAAACAAGAATACCAAAAGTACAAACCAGTGAACAATAAAGTTTTAAATGCTTGAAATTAACCAAATGCCAAGATGTAAACTGGCTAAGGGCATATAAGTCAGCAAAATAGGAGACTTGAATTGTGTTCCTTACAGCATTGTAGATGATGCAAGTTCTGAACTATTATGGAGCAACGAAACATAGTGAAATTAGCAAGAATTCTGATAGCATGTAATATTTATCTTATAACTGCTTCCGACACCCTTAGTAGGCATTTTTGGAAGCAAAATAGGAAACAACCAATTTGAAGGCTAATAGCCAGAGTGAGGCCCATAAACCAGGCATCAAATGCAAATCGCGAGGATATATCAATTGGCTGTGCAGATGAATACTCAGCAGCTGTAGAAAGCCAACTGATGAGGATTTTTTAGCACCCAATTTGGTGTATATAATTCACCCAATTTGTAAATTTTCATTGAAATTGCTAAAAATCACAACTTAATTCACATATTGAAAAAGAAAACTAATTGTGTCTATCAAAGAGAAAGGAATTGGCCTTTAGATTTACACAAGGCAATGTTAGCAGAAGACCCTATGACAGTTCAAAGTTTGTTAGATGCAAGACATTTAAAACCTAATTCTAGGTAACTCAACTACCTATTGATATAGTCCTAATGGATTAAGGGGCATATTATATACAAGAGCCACAGAATAGACACCTCCAACAAGAATACTAACATAAGGTTGCTCACAAATTGCAGCCAGAAACTAACGTAAAAATTTAAAGGACTAACTCATGAATAGAAAGCTTGGGGTGGCTGTAACCCAAATGTCCTAACTTATTTTTGCACCATAAGAGAAAAATAAAATATTCAACACAATAACGGTGAACCTTTTTTTTTTTAAACCTCGATAATATGCAGAAATGCACACACATACACAAACAAGTACCATGTTATTCTATCAAGGAGAGTCTAATTAAATGGGTGGCTACCAAATGAGTAAAGGATTGTAGCTACTAATTCACATAACTAATTTAGTAACTAATTAGTCCTTTTCTGCAATATGCACGACTACCAGTATCAACTTTCCCACTCCTAAAGCATGTCGAAATCTAAAATATATAATCAAAATCAGTAGATCCTAAACCCCCCAATTTCTTGAGACAAAAGTCTGAAAATATATGGCATGGACATTATTCTAATAAAGATCAAATTTTAAATTTTTTAATTCTATAAAAGCAATATTTTATTATTTAGGTATTTGTCGAATTAGGACTTTAACTTTTGTGGGTTCCCTGCTTGTCCACTTTGTGCAACCTAAAGTAAGAAAAACAAAAGTGAAAATCTTGTTTAATAAAGAGAAAGAATAAAGGTTCCTATTTTTGTATCCTTTACTTTTGCGCTAATGCACCCTTAAAAAAATTTAAAAAATCTTATGTCGTGATCCCTTGCATTATGGATGGTTTTAAATTTTGATTTTTAGATTATAAATTATATCATTTCTAGTAGTGTCACTATGCCCATGAGTTCTCACACCATTGGTGAGCATGATGTTGAGCCTCAAGACGTTGAAGTACATGTTTTATCTAAATCCAATTATGCACATGACTGAAGTATAAAAGCGGAGAGCGGTAAAGCCACTAGTTCCATTGCAAGTGCAAATGTTAGTTGCCCTTCCAAAATTATCCAAACATATGCTAAGGGTCCCTTTGATCCTAAGTCCCCTTTAAAACAATTTCCAACTAAGTTAGACACAAGCTTGAAACATCTAAGAGTACTAGGTTGGAAGTGCCACATAACTAAACTTAAGTTTCAAGGCAACATTACCAAAGTTAATGCCCACCTTCATATCCGACTCAAAGGGCAAAGGTGAAAAAGTATGTGTCATGTTGGCACAAAATCTCAAATATAAGGCTGAGTTAAGTAAATAATGGGGTGGTCGTGAAGAAAATGCACCTACATCTACTTCTTTGCCATCAAGGCTAAGGGATCATCACATTTCTACTTCTACTAATTTGCAAAGGCCATAGGCACATATTCAAATTTCTTCTTGTTCAAGGGCAGCTAAGGCATAGATAAAATGTAGGGTGACTAGTGATGCTCCAAAACCCATAGACAAAGTTATTCAATGTGCAATTGAAGGATGAGCTAGATGTTGCCATTAGCACAAAGAATGAGATTGCATCCAATGTGATGCAGGGGCAATCTAGGGTACTTGGTGAATCTGCATGGAGGTGTATTGTTTTGGTTCTGTGTTACTCGGTTGCAGCTTTAACCGACGGTCTCGGTTATTGAAGGAAGCTCGGTCGCTGAAGGAACTCGGTGAAACCTCTTGTGCTCGGTGGAACTTGTACTCGGCGATGTCTGTGGTGCTCGATCGATGTGCTTGCTCGGTGATGCTTGTGTTGCTCGGTGTTGCTTGGCGTGGTCGGTTGTTTCACTAATGCTCAGTTGTTTCTCTGGCGCTTGGTAGTTCTGGTTTACCAACTGGTGTTCTTGGAGATTTGGTTGGCCAACTTGGTGCATTTATTGTTGGTAGCTTTTTTTGTATTCTCCTATGTAGATCTTGAGGCCGACATGGAGAATTAAATGTTTGTAAGGCTATTTATGAGCCGACTGTTGTTGCATTTAATATTTGTTTGTAATAGAAGCCGACTTGGCTTAGGAATTAATTGTTTCTTCCAGCCGACTTGTGGCTGAAGATTAGTATTTAAGGAGTGTTTAGGTAGTTGTTTAGAGGCAGATTTAGAGGGAAGTCAATGATTAGATTTGGATCCTACGAGATCTTGAAGATCAAATTGTTATCTGATAGTTTGTAATAGCAGAGCTAGTGGTTTGCAGCTTGGAGACAAGGAGATTGCTTGGAGGCTTGCGAGCTCAAGTTCAGATCAGCCTTAGGGTTTCCATCAGTTGCTGATTTGTTTCAAAGCTGGACTAGCTGAGAGATTGCAGAAATACTTTTGATTGTATTTGGCCCTAACTCGGAAGGCCTTACAGCCAAGCATGTTAATGAAAATTCAGTTGAAAACATTGTCTTGTGTTATTCCATATTGTGGTGTTTGGCTGCTTGTTTGGACTGTCCTTAATTGGATCCTCCTTACTTGTTCTGCATCAGGTGGTATCAAAGCTTGAAGATCTTGAGTGTGTAAACCAATCTCCAGTTGAGGTTGTTCGCACCAGGACCTTGTTGGTGACTTATTGCTTTGGGTTTTCGAAAATCTTGAAGGATGCCTCTGAGAAGATTGGACCCTAGAGCGATTGCAGATCTCTGTGATGCTGTGGAATCGAAGATTACAAAGAAGGTTAAAGTTGATTTTAGATCTGAGATGGAATTGATGAAGAATGATATGATCATTGAGGTCATGAGAGCTATTACTGGTATGCCGAGGAATCTTGGTACTGATGATGGTTATGAGGAGTTGCTGAAGACTTTGAAGCTGCTGGATCTAGTGGAGATGATCGGAGAGACAAATCTTGTGAAGATAGAACTGGTCGATTACATACATCTGGAGCTCGGTTAAGTACTAATTACCGAATGGAAGTTTCTACTTTCTCTGGTACTTTGAGACCCGAGGACTTGATTGATTGGATTGGTGAATTAGAAGACCTCTTTGAGCTTGAAGAAATTGAAGATCCTCTTCGAGTAAGATCGGCACAGACTAAGTTGAAAGGACATGCTGCTCTTTGGTGGAAGGAATTACAAAGAGAGAGAAGATGAAGGTGAAATGAAGATCAATCGGTGGAGGTTGATGGTGACTAAATTGAAAGCCAAGTTCATACCTGCCGACTATGAGCTTGACTTGTTTAAGAAGTTGCAGAATCTGAAGCAAAAAGATTTGATTGTGGAGGACTATATCGAGGAGTTCTATAAGTTGACTATTCAGTCTGGACACAGAGAACTTGGTAAAGAAAAAGTAGCTCGATATGTGAATGGTTTGAGATTTAATATCCAGGATGAGCGTGGTATGCTGAAGATTGACTTGGTTGAAGATGCTTATCAGTATGCTCTGAAGGCAGAAGATAAGTTGAAAAGGAGACAACATAGTAATCCCTGAGGGAAGGAAAAGATTAATCACTCGGCAAAAGATAAACCGACTGTTGAAGATGAACTGAAACCTGTGGAATTGAAAAAAGAAGACAGGTAATGTTATTTTTAAGGGTACTTGTTATAATTGTGGTGAAGGACATCGTTCTTTTGAGTGTACACAGAAGAAGTTTGGTGACTGAAGGATTGCTGTGGTAAATGAGAACATTCAGAATGAACCTGAATCTGAGAACTTGCTGGTTCGGAGAACATTGCTCAGTGCAAAGGAGGAACCTTGTCAGAGGAGTAATTTGTTCAGAACTCGGTGCAAGTCTAGAGGTAAACTTTGTGATGTAATTGTTGATAGTGGTAGTACTGATAACCTTGTTGCTGAGGACATGGTTCAGAAACTTGGTTTGAAGAGAATGAAACATCCTCATCCTTATAGGATTGGCTGGTTACAAGATGTTCATGCTCTAGAAGTGAGGGAGCAGTGCTTTGTTGATTTTCAGATTGGCCAGTATAAGGATCTAGTATTGTGTGATATTGTGGAGATGAATAGTTGTCATATATTGCTCGGTAGACCTTGGCAATATGATTGCAGAGCTATGTATGATTGTGTCAAGAATGTGTTTACTATTGAGAAGAATAACAGGAAGCTTTCCCCGATGCCTTTGTGGGATACAACACTCGGTAGGAGGAGCCTGAGTATTGGTAGCCGAGTTGAGTTGTCGGATCAAGAGAGGAATGATGATCAGTATGGAGAACAAGCCTGTGTGTTATCCAAGAAAGATTTGAAAAGACAGAGGAAACTGAAGTGGAAGAGTATGCAAGGTGAAAAGTTAGAGGACTTGTATGTGAAGAACCAGTTCGGGGTTTATGTGCTGAATCCCGGAAGATGTTCTTCCAGCTTATGAGAACATCTTTTCGAACCCGGGGTGTCTGATACAGGGGCATTCTAGGGTACTTCGTGAATCTACATGGAGGTGTATTGTTTTGGTTCTGTGTTACTCAGTTACAGCTTTAACCGACGGTCTCGGTTATTGAAGGAAGCTCAGTCGCTGAAGGAACTCGATGAAACCTCTTGCGCTCGGTGGAACTTGTACTCGGCGATGTCTGTGGTGCTCAGTCGATGTGCTTGCTCGGCGATGCTTGTGTTGCTCGGTGTTGCTTGGCGCGGTTGGTTGTTTCACTGATGCTCAATTGTTTCTCTAGCGGTCGGTAGTTCTGGTTTACTGACTGGTGTTCTTGGAGATTTGGTTGGCCGACTTGGTGCATTTATTGTTGGTAGCTTTTGTTGTATTCTCCTATGTAGATCTTGAGGCCGACATGGAGAATTAAATGTTTGTAAGGCTATTTATGAGCCGACTGTTGTTGCATTTAATATTTGTTTGTAATAGAAGCCGACTTGGCTTAGGAGTTAATTGTTTCTTCCAGCCGACTTGTGGCTGAAGATTAGTATTTAAGGAATGTTTGGGTAGTTGTTTAGAGGCAGATTTAGAGGGAAGTCAGTGATTAGATCTGGATCTTGCGAGATCTTGAAGATCAGATTGTTATCTGATAGTTTGTAATAGCAGAGCTAGTGGTTTGCATGCTTGGAGACAAGGAGATTGCTTGGAGGCTTGCGAGCTCTAGTTCAGATCTGCCTTAGGGTTTCCATCAGTTGCTGATTTGTTTCAAAGCTGGACTAGCTGAGAGATTGCAGAAATACTTTTGATTGTATTTGGCCCTAACCCGGAAGGCCTTACAGCTGAGCATGTTAATGAAAATTCAGTTGAAAACATTGTCTTGTGTTATTACACATTGTGGTGTTTGGCTGCTTGTTTGGACTGTCCTTAATTGGATCCTCCTTACCTGTCCTGCGTCACAATGGGATCACTCTCCTTATTATAAAAAGGCTATGGCAAACATGTAAGGAAATTATGGTAGCGGAACAACTTCCTACACTAATATTAAGAGGAAGGGTCATGTAAAACTTTTTCAAATCTTTACAACAATTACAAAAAACATAACAGAAATAACATATGTAACATACATTCCACAACAATAATTTACATGGGGAAAACCCTTTCGGGAGAAAAACCCCACACTCCAAAAGCCGCCCAATATATTATTCAAAAATCAATAACAAATTACAATATACTTGCAGAGAAAGCTTCTCACATGAGTGTCACGAACAGAGATCCAAAGGCAACTCAACAACTATCAAATTCTTAGAATACATCACAATGCCTCTCGCGCGCCTAATATATAGGAGATACAAAACATTAAACCATCAAACAATATTACAAAACCATGGGCTAAAACCACCCAAAAATGGCACACAAAATATCCATTGTTGGACCTATAACCTAATGATAAATGGTTAGGATTCACAACAACAAGGGGGCAACCCGTCAAGGGGGGAACCCCTTGCAACCCACAAGTCAAGGGCAACACCCCCGAACCCCTATGGTCAGGACATTGCCCAGCAAACCCCCGATAGTCGGTGGCAAGCCCCCGAACCCCTATAGCTCACATATCAATAGTACCCTTTTTAATTATTGCAAGGTTGAGACACCATTTTCCCAACGAAACATAACAAGGTAGGATCATTAGATTTATCAGATTTGCAACCAAGGGATATTAAATTGAAGGCAACAGTCTTGGATGAAAACTATTCCACAATTAATATTTTAGCAAAGAAAGTGAAGGAATCTTGGGTCACAAATCGATGCAACATGGTCATCAATGGGTGGATAGATATTAGAGATTGTCCACATATCAATATCATGGTTACATTTACAAAGGGCCCTTGTTTCCTTAAGACGATTGTCTAGAGTGTCAAAAGGACCCTCCTTTTTAGTTTCAAATCCTCAAAATGCTATAGAGGAGTTTAGTCCACAAAAAGGTGTAAGTAGTGACAAATGTGACCCATGTGTGCAAAGCTACAAGGAATTTAATTGAGGCATCCTATAGACATATTTGGTGGACTCCTTTTATATGCATGTCATGAATAATGTACTCAAGGACAAGGGAAAACTCTATTGGATCAAAACAGTTATAAGTAATGCTAGAGATATGCAAATGTTTATCTACAACCACCAAAATTCACGTGCTCTCTTTAAGACCTCCTCCAAGAAGGAATTCTTGAAACCTATAGAGTCTAGATACACATCATATTTCATTCATGGAGAGGGTGCTTGAGTTGCAAGAGGCATTACAACTTATGGTGATGATAATTGACTGGAATTGATGGCTTGAGTCCAAGATAAGACAAGGGTATAGAGTTAAAGATGTGATGAAGAGTGATATTTTTTAGGATGATGCAATATATATTATCTCCATCATTACTTTAGTCTTCGAAGTGATTAGATATTAGGATACCAATGCACCTAGCCTTGGAGAGGTGTATCAATGCATTGATACTATGCTTGACCAAATGAAGGTAGTTGTGCAATAGAAAGACCCTACATTGCAATCCTCCAATTAACATATTCAGCCAATCATTATCATAAATGAGAGAAGCTCCACACTTCTTTGCACATTGTTGTTTGTGCATTGATCCCAAAGAAGTACATGTAAAGGCCTTGTAGAATTATACCCAAACAAGATACAGAGGAGATGACAAAGTTCATGAAAGCTATTCAAAAGATGTATAATTGTACATATGTCATTATCATTCATACTGAGTGGACAAAATTAGTCATTGTTAGCAGATATTGTGAGTAGGCAAAGATAGATAAGGTAACCATGGAGCAAGAGGACCCAATTTTGTGGTGGACTATGCGTGATCCTACTTCTTTGACTACCTATCTAGCCTTTCATTTGCTCTCCTAAGTTTCTAGTTATATTGTTGCTAAGAGGAATTGTTTTACTTATAGCTTCATCTGATGCATTAAGAGGAACAAGATTACCTCTAGGAAGGCAAAGAAGCTTGTGGTTGAGCATAGTGCCTTGCATCTCATTGACCACAAGACACTTACGTACAAGGAGTCCAACATTTTGATGGGATCTAGAACAAAAGGAGCTAGCACAAATTGATAATGATGCTACATAGGCAATGCTGATTGGCATTAGTTTGGAGGATCTTGAGCATGTGGTCTAGCAATTCTTGTGATGAAAAGTTTGGGGATGATTAGAACCATCACTTCAAGACATTTTATCATTTTGAACATTATAATCATCATTATGAGATTTTGAAAATAATATAGATTTTGAATTCAACATTTTCATTGTTAATGTTTACTACAAATTTTCAATACAACCATTGCAATGTATTTACTATTTAGTAGTTTACATAGTATGCCAAAATTTCATTTGTAATTCTTAATACCTGAATTATTCCTTATACATATTTTTATAACAAATTTTTCAAGTACGATAGGACCTACCATCTTGAAACTTAGGCCCTTCGTCCCCATCCCTAAGACCCATCCCACTATTCCCCAATCAAAAAACTCTATGGAACTAACCATAAAATTTTCTTCATCATTATCATAAGAGCAACCCTAGTCAATTCATTCAACAACGAAATGCTCTGAGCTGCTCCAACTAAATCCCTCCTATTTACAACAAAATCCTATCTAGCAATGGATTTTTAGATCTATACTAACGCTAATCTAATCATAGCTCAAGACCTCTAGGAATTCAACTAACTCTAAAGTTGTAAATAGCCTACAATATTTTCGCTTAAACGGAGCGAAAACATATTCCACAAAAGATGGTCCTTAGTATATCTTCAATTGATTTGAATGAAGTGTCCTTGGTTTCATGAAAAGACCACACCTTTTCATGAACTAAGGGCCACCCTCAATAACTTGATTTTCTTCCTATTTTGAGGTGAAGATGACATGTAATAGTTCATTGGCATCACCAAAATATTGACTTATCCAACAAGAAGCCAATTCTCTTGAACCCAATATTTGAGAGCAAGGGAAAGCATTTAAGAACCTACAAATAAGGATTTTCCCTTGTGAGCAATTAGCCTATGTTCCAATTCGTGTTAGGTGAATTTTACCTTGCGAGGATTTTCCATTGTTTAGTAGAAATCATCTTCTACTCTGGAAGGGAATGAGGGTCTTCTTATTGTTGTTTGGGCATGGTGCTAGACAAATTTGAGTAGGTCATCCTTAAAATTTGGCTCCTCTTATTTGAGATAGTGATCCTAAAGGTTGTGAGACCACTGATGGATGTGTGAGAAGATAATGACAACTTCAAAGGGGACGAATAAGTGCTTTCACCCATTTCGAAGGGCTCGCTTAAGAGACTCAGTTTGGGTGGGTGTGTGATGCAAGAGCGTCGAGGGCCTAAGGGCAATCTTGCATCACCAAAAACATGTTTTATTTTGATTTATGTTTCGTTTGTGTTGATGTTTTGTAGCTTCAGTCGGATAAACACTGAGTCAATACTAGTGATGATATGTATATATATATATTTAGATGTATATGTTAAGGAATTATGAATCAGGAGATAAGATATATAAACTGAATGTATGCAGTAGAATACAATTGCCTTGGTTATTGATTGATTCTACAAAGTACAATAACTATATATATTGAATCAAGAGGATATCAATATGAACAGTCATGACTTATCATATACGATAAGCCATGACTGTTCGTATATAACAAATCAAATTAACATATGATTATCGCTTTGATCCCAACGCAATTACGAAACATATCAAACGGTGGCATTAGCGTTTTAGATATGGCAGTCACGATACTACCGTGACTGTCATATACGAACAGTCGTGACTGCTCGTATATGGCAATCACAATACGTATGCGTGACTCTTTGTCATATGCCCAGTCACGATTCATTCACAACTTAGCAACCGTTAATAATGTTCGACTTAAACAGTCGATTCAATAGCATCGTTACATATTAGTTTATTTAATGTTCGACTTAAACTCGAACACACAATACTTTAACACTCCCTCTTGAGAGAGAGTTTAATAGAATTAGTAGAACATTTCATATCATGATATTTGGCCCAATCCAAGACACTTACAGAGTGTCGATCATGATGAGTTATTACATAGCAATAATGTAAATGTTAAGATGTCCGGTCCTATCCGGGACAAACCCTTTTCGGGAGTCGATCCTAACAACTTTATTACCCAACAAGTAATAACATAAGCAACAAGATGTCCGGTCTTATCTGGGACAAACCCTTACAGGAGTCGACCTTGAAGCCTAGTTACTATAGTCAAGATCATCACCTTGACATAGTAACCTATATACACAAAAGATCGTCATCTTCACAATTTTGAAATATTTCAATATTTTATTCATGAATAAACAATGTACATTAATAATTACATTCAGATTTTGATCAAACCAATTTTCCTTCTGAAGAAGTTTATCTTTACTTTTGCAAGAGGTTTAGTAAAGATATCTGCATTTTGTTCTTCAGTACCAATATATACCAGTTTAATGATCTTCCTGTCTACCATATCTCTCACATAGTGATATGGGATCTCTATGTGTTTTGACCGATTGTGAAAAACAGGATTTACGGAGAGCTTGATACAACTCTAATTATCACAATGAATAATAGTGGATACTAAAGATTTACCAAATAGGTCAAAAAGTAATTTTCTTAAGCATACTGCTTCTCGAGCTCCCATGGATGCAGCCATGTATTCAGCCTTTGTTGAACTCAGAGCAACTGCAGATTGTTTCCGACTAAACCATGAAATTACTGAAGAACCCAAACTGAAGCAAACTCCTGTGGTACTCTTACGATCTGAAGAACTTCCTGCCCAATCTGAATCTGAATAACCTTGAAGTTGGATTTTAGTCTTGTCACATTTTAGCCCAAGTTCACTTGTTCCTTTTAGATATCTCAAAATGTGTTTTGCAGCCATTAGGTGTATCTACTTAGGTTCAAACATGAAGTGGCTTAGTACATTGGTGGCATAGCAAATGTCAGGACGTGTGTTTACCAGAAACATGAGAGAACCAACTATTTGTCTGTAAGGTTCTGAATTTTCTACAAGTTCTGAATTTTCTGCTTCATCTTTTAACTTGTGAAGGTTTGTCTCCATGGGTGTAGCTAAAGGTTTACAATCTGTCATACCAAATCTGTTCAGAATATCAGAGATGTACTTCTTTTGACTTAAAAGAATGTGATCTTTCTTTTGAATAACTTCAAGACCTAAGAAGTAGTGAAGTAGGCCTATATCCTTCATGTCAAATTCAGCTACTACATCCTTTTTACATTTATCAATAAGATAGTCTTCTCCTGTAATGAGTAAGTCATCGACATAGAGAACTAGAATTATCATGTCACCTTTTTCATTTTTGAAGTATATATTAGGGTCTGCAATATTCTTAGAGTATCCTAATTTGCTCAAATAATGATCGATTCTTTCGTACCATGCTCTGGGAGCCTACTTAAGTCCATAGAGTGCTTTCTTTAACTTCCATACCTATTTATCTTTGTCATGTGTGAAGAATCCTTCCAGTTGTTCAATGTAAACTTCTTCCTCAATTTTACCATTTAGAAATGCTGTCTTAACATCCATCTGATGTACTTTCCATCCTTTAGAGGCTGCAATGGCAAGTATGGTTCTGATAGATGTGTATCGTGCTACTGGAGCAAAAGTTTCTTCATAGTCAATGCCTACCTTCTGTGAGAAACCTCTTGCAACAAACCGAGATTTGTGTTTATCAATACTCCCATTTGGTGCATATTTGATTTTGAATAGCCATTTTGATGATACAACTGACTTATGTTTAGGTCTGGGAACAATATCCCATACATCATTTTTTAGAATGGACTGATATTCTCCAATCATTGCTTCCCTCCAAGCTTGATCTGATAAAGCTTTCTCAACACTAACAGGTTCAGATTCTGAGAGTTCAGTTAGAAGAGCAGTGTAACATTTTTGAGTTCTAGTTCTTTTGTTTTCTCTGAAAATTTGCGCTGGTTCCACATTGTTCTCCTCAAGCATTTTTCTAGCCCATAATAGTCTCTTTTTACTATTTTCATTATTAGAGCAGGAAGGTTCAAAGTCAGGGATTGTTTCTTCATTATTTATAGGTGCTGAATCCATGTTTGAATTGTTATCCTCCCTCTCATTCTCAGTTGAGGACTCTCTATCAAAATCTATAGAAATATTATCTTCATTTTCTGTAGATAAGAAGTTTTCTTCAAATTTAACATCTCTGCTTATTTCTACTGATTTCTGACCCGGTATATGTATACGGTATCCTTTAGAGTCCTCATTGTAGCCTAGAAAAATACCTTTCTTGCCAGAAGGTTCTAACTTCGTCCTTTTCTCTTTTGGTACATGTATATATACAGGACAGCCAAACACCCTTAAGTGACTTAAGTCAGGTTTGACTCCTATGAATACTTCTTGTGGTGTGGTGTTTTCTAGTATAGCACGAGGACATCTGTTTTGAATATAAACCGCAGTGTTAGCGGCTTCTACCCAATACAATATGTGAATATTTTGATCATGCATCATGGCCTTTGTTGCTTCAATGATGGTCCTATTTTTCCTTTCTGCTACTCCATTCTGTTGAGGATTATAAGCTACAGTATACTCCCTCTTAATCCCAACAGATTTACAATAGTTTTTGAAATTTTCAGAGGTGAATTCCCCACCATTGTCTGATCTAAGAATTTTGATTTTCTTACTGATTTGGTTTTCTACTAGTGCTTGAGTTCTTGAAATTTGGCTAGAACCTCACTTGACTCTTTAAGTTTTAAAAAATATATCCATGTTTTCCTTGAATAGTCATCCACAAAGATTAAGTAATATAGGGCACTAGAGAAGGAAGGGGTAGACATAGGACCACACACATCAGTATGGATGAGTTCTAGAATGTTATTTGACTTATGTTCACTTGGGGAAAAAGATCCTTTAATGTTCTTCCCTAATGCACATCCCTTACAAATGCTAGAGTGTTCAGATTTCAAGGGAGGTATGCCAGAGGTGATCTTAGACAATGTTGGAAGGGCACTATATCTAATATGACCTAGTCTTTGTGCCAAATCTCATTATTCTGATGAACATTGTGATTTAGGGCTACCTTTTGTTCATTACATAGCTTGCACAAACTACCATCTCTGTACCCTATATGAATGGCATTTTTTATATTAGAATTTTTAGTCCAAAGAAAGACTTTGTCTTCGTTGAAAGTTACCCTGTATCTTTGATCAGCTAGTCCAGAAATAGAGATTAAATTTCTCTTTATTCCTGGTACATACAAAACTTCTTTCAACTGTAGGGTTACTCCATCTCTTATCTTTATCAAACAGGTCCCAATTCCTTTTATCGGATAAGAGGAGTTGTCACCAATAGTTACCTCTTCTGAAGAGTTCTCTGAGAAGGTTTCGAATTGATCTCAGAATCCAGTGATGTGTCTGGATGTACCACTATCTATTATCCACGTACTTTTGTTAGAATTTAATTTACTTGCTAAGGCCAAGAAAAGGAGAGAAATTTCTGTTTTTTTCACTTTCGCTAGGGCTGCTTGTATTTTTTGTTTTTTAGGGCAATATTTGTGAAAATGTCCGTATTTGTCACATTTGTAACATTTTACCGTGGAAAGATCCCTTTTATTGAATTGTTTCCCATTGTTTGATTTTCTCTTCCTTTTCTAAGATGTTTTCTTGTTGCTTTTAATGTGGAGAGCTTGTAATTCATTTCCATTACTAGACCCCATTCCTTTGGAAGCTAGCCTGGATTCCTCTTGGGTACAATCGTTCTTTAGTTGCTCGAATTTAGGTAAAGGTGGTCTGGTGCTTATACATTGAATGAAGGTTTCCCATGAGGTGGGTAAACCTTTGAGAGCAATTAGAGTGAGTTCAGAGTCTTCTACTGTATTTCCAATGCAAAGAAGTTGGTCTCTTATTTCAGAGATTCTCAAGAAGTAAGAAGTGATTGTTTCTTCTTTGTTCATTTTCATATTTAGAAGTTGATTTTTCAAAGTTAACATTCTACTGGCATTGTTGATCTCAAATGTGTCTTGAATTATTTTAAACATTTCAAAAGCACTGGTAATTCTAGATATGCTAGGAAGAATTGAGTCTTTTACAGAGTCAATTATTAGTTTTTTGGCTTTATTGTTTCTCCTTTTCCATGTTGTCTTCTCTGTCTCATCTTCGGGTATTTTAATATCTTTCTCTATATACTCCTCTAACTCAAGTTCCATAAGAAGAGAGGTAAGCCGAGTTCTCCAAGATATAAAATTTGAAGGTCCTTCTAACCTATCTTCCATTCTCATGCAATGGGCCATTTTTGAAAATTGTATTCAACAATTTCGAAGGTTTAAGAATATGCTTGACTATAGATTATATAGGTTATGAATTTTATCTCCTTTTAATAACTTGGCTCTGATACCATGTTAAGGAATTATGAATCAGGAGATAAGATATATAAACTGAATGTATGCAGTAGAATACAATTGCCTTGGTTATTGATTGATTCTACAAAGTACAATAACTATATATATATTGAATCAAGAGGATATCAATATGAACAGTCATGACTTATCATATACGATAAGCCATGACTGTTCGTATATAACAAATCAAATTAACATATGATTATCGCTTTGATCCCAGCGCAATTACGAAACATATCAAACGGTGGCATTAGCGTTTTAGATATGGCAGTCACAATACTACCGTGACTGTCATATACGAACAGTCGTGACTGCTCGTATATGGCAGTCACGATACGTATGCATGACTCTTTGTCATATGCCCAGTCACAATTCATTCACGACTTAGCAACCGTTAATAATGTTCGACTTAAACAGTCAATTCAATAGCATCGTTACATATTAGTATATATATATATATATATATATATATATCATGACTGTTTCATTGATTATTAAACTCGAACACACAATACTTTAACAGTATATATATACTTAAATATAAATATATATATAAATATTATTAATATGTAAATATTAGAGAAATTAATATAATAATGACTCAAGAGATATATATATAATCATAATTGTCATTATATGAATTACATAATAATGAATAGACACGTCCCATTCCTGGCTCATTCTCAATATAAATGCAAGAGATTGCTGCATTTGGAAAACACATACATCATAGGCAATGCTATTACATTTGCAGTGATCCTAAAACTTAACATGGTATCAAAGCCAAGCTGCAAATGATAAGAAAAAGACATCATTGGCTAAAGGCTACCGTCCAAGAATGATATAAGCCACCGTGTATATAGCGTACATAGTACCATTCACTTGTAGCAAATCTGTGGATACAATTGTCACAATCAGGGAGTCATTGCCTCGGTTCCTTATATCATAGCTGTGCTTACGGATAGAGTCGATATATATCACTTCTATCGTGGTCTTGAGTTTAATGACGGGAATATATTGAAATATTCAAAGAGAACATTGCCTATTAAGTTGAGATATAATAAGCATCGGATTTGGCATTGAAATCAATTTATCAGTTCTAGCAATTCAAGTGGATAGAAGATTAGATTGTATACTCATAGAAAAGTAATAAGCCTAAATAAAAATTGGCGATAAATGCAGAGCAGCCAATATTGAGAGACGTCACCATTTAAGAATATAGACATGGTTGGCATGTCAGTAACATTCAAATAGAGATCAAATTAGCTAAGACAATTATGAAGCAATAATTGAGTTTATGGAAACAACAATTGAATAGAATACATAGTGATGAAAAAGAATAAGCAATCAATGATCTTGCAGCAATAGCTAATGACGTTATTAGCAGTGGTAAGGATTGAGATCATAAGTGTGACTTAATAGTCAACTTCATGAAAGTACAACTTCATCATTATAAGTGTATGGTGTGATTACCATGCTCCTAAAACATATATGATAACACGTAACGGATTCGTATACATATGATAATGAATAACGATTAAAAAGGGGCAGCAAGGGATGTAAGTATGTGCAGCAATTTTGATTGAAGACTAATAATAATAAGTTGGTCAACTTTGAGGAAGTGTAATTATGAACAGTTGTGTTTATTGAAGAGGTATTTCTAAGTAAATAAAGATATAAGAGGTAGACCAAGCACCCTCAATCAGGCATCGAGGAATTATGTTCAAAGAGAATGGAAATCAATAAGAAGGAACTGGCAGAGTTCACTATAAGATACAAAGTCATCGTGGAATACAGAGGTTGTTGTATTATAGTTACCAAATAAGTTTGATTGGAGTAATAATGCTAACAAATGCTTATATGTAGACGTTTTTTTATTTGTTACATATGGACCCTCATTGGAGCAACTTGTATCAAGGATGTTGATGCGCAAATAAGTATTTATTATCCTTGAATATTACTTTATCTACTCATTGTAATCTCTCTCTTATTTGTATTTCTATACGTACTATAAGAGCTATTTGCCTTGATCTTTTCTGGGGATGCTCTTGCAAGAAAAAGAAGATTGATATCAAATTCAGAGGGAGTCTGACTCTTCAGAGGTAACTTTGGACAAAGAGCTCAAAAGATTGATATCAGACTCAGAGGGAGTCTGATAGTTCATCTTAAGCAATCTTGGATGAAAAGATCAACAGATTGATATCTGCTCAATGAGTTCTTCTCTATGAGAGAAGTTCGAGGTGAAATCCCTTGCTTTCGCCCTCTGCGCTGAGGCATGATGGATGTCATGTGTGTGACTCCATGTTTTTAATGGGCCTACCCCTTGTGTACATCGTGAGGAAGTGACAACTTCCAAATGATTATCACTTGTATTTGCACAAGTTATTGAAAGGTGACGATCTTACAATAACTTAATCTTCTATTATGGACATCCTATGATGTCCATAATAACAGACCATAATTTGCATGGTGGATTAAGTTCCTTAAACAGACCATGGCCATCTATTGTGATGGACATCTTATGATGTCTAAGCAGATCATGATAGATGATAACTTGCATGGTGGATTAAGTTCCTTAAACAGACCATGAATGTTCCTATTGTAAGTATCATTGAGGATACGTGTGCATATTGTAATGTCCCCATTTTTAGGCCCTTGAGATTAGCTTATTTCAATGACCCTCGTAAGCTAATCAGGTTGTCGGAGGAGGTCGTTTGGCAAAGCCAATGGTCAATTACCACTCTGGAGGTCTGAGATGTCAGGATCGCTCTTCGTTGGAATCAGTTTGGCAAACTTACTATTTATAGTAAGTGTTTATTATTGGTGATCGTCTTGATTGCTATGTTTAGCAGGGCGCTGGTGCGTTGGTTTCAGTTGAGTTGGGATTGCTTTTGCGGAATCTCCAGTTTGAGGGATTTACTATTTTTAGCAAGTTTATTTTTGTATGGTTACTATTCCTAGGGCAGTGTGGGTTTGGGATGTTGTTGTCGGAGAATTCAATTACATCACATTATATTTCGGGTTATTAAATTAAGCTTGCTTTAATTTAATAACTTATGTTATTTCATGTTATATGTTGTTGGTGTGTGGATGAAGCTTCTTTAATGAAAAGTGTAAAGAAGAAGACTTCTTTTAATGTTGCATTATATAACCTTGGGAGAATATGAAATTCTCTACCAATGATTATTATTCATGCTTTTGAAGACTTGTGATGAAAAATCGAATTTGTGTGGAGAGTTGTAAGGGTTTTGCATACCTTTGAAGAATTTCAGAATTTTATTTGAGCCTTAACACTTTGAATTGATTGGAGATCACCAATGAATTGTGTTAGCTTCTTGGAGATTGAAATTGGTACAGGTTATAGAGAGCTGCATTCAAAATTAGGGAGTTGCGTTTCAAATCAATAGAGCTGCGTTTCAAATTCTGGGAAGGGTTTCAGAATTTTTTAAGAGCTGTGATTTGTAGTGAAGAGTCTTAGATTGCCATTCGGGTTTGAAGAAGCTAGCATATGTTTGAAGGGACTGCACTGTTATTTCTCAAGCTGCGTAAGGGATTAAGGAAGGCTGTCACACATACCAAGGAGACATATTGCATATCATGAAGGCTGCGATTTGGGCTAGAGATTGATGTATCCAGCCAAGCCTTGTTTAATGTAAACAAGCAGCTGTATTAAATGAAGGTGCCTTTATATTGATTACTTTGCTAATGAATTCTGCAAATATTGAATTAAATCTTGTAAGCTTTGGAAATAAAATTGTTGTTGTTATTATTTCTTATGTTGAGGAAAAAATAAAAATTTTATATGATTGAAAATACAAAAAATTGAAAATAAAATCTCAGTTACCGATTCGCAACATCCTAGCTTAGATTCGAAAGCGGATGCGTTCTGATGCGGATGCGGATTCTGGTGCCCTGTGGATGCGCGCAGGAAGGGCATCCTGGGCACCCGGATGCTCTGTGAATGCTCACAAAGCATCCGGGTGCCCAGGATGCCCTTCCTGCGCCCATCCATAGGGCACTCATGAACTTCCACAAGCATCTGCGGGCCCAACATCAAAACTGATACTTTTTTTTGATAAAAAAACAATTAAAGCACATTAAAACATGTGCTTAATAACATTTTTTATCTGTTTTTTTGCTCCTAAACAAAAAAACATGTGCTTAATAACCATTAATCTTTTTTTTAATATTCTGATCCGGATTCCAGTGAGCTATCACATGGAGCTTGTTTCCTTTATACTTAGCTGTCAAGTGAACTTATCAGTGTAATATATTTTTGTTTTTGTATCACAATGTAAATATGGAATTGTCTAATGGTAGTAGTATCTCTGTGATAATAGTAACTTTGTGATCGTTCAGATACAGCATTCTCAGATTTTGATGTACTCAGCTTTTATGTACTATCCTTAATAATATTATATATAAATATATATATATTTAAAATATATATATATATATATACACGCATCCAAATGCATCCGCATCCCCTACAAAAAAATTTCACGCATCCATGCATCCACATCCGAATCCGCACCCGAATCGTTAACTTAGAATAAAATAGAAAAAGAAGTTAATTTGCAGTTGAGAGCCAGTCAAGCTCATCACACACATACCTTATGAACATTTTGAGTATTTGGTGAATATCATGAGACTTGATATTTTGAGGCCAAATTACTCGGAGAACTTGGTGAGTATCATGCAACTTGATATTCTGAGGCCATTACTCATGATATCATGAGATGATATCTAATTGGTGGGTATCTTTTGATCAAAGATATCCTTAATCATGCCAACTTGATATTACATTGAGGTAATATCTAACCATGTGTTTATCCTCCCTAGATAAGAGGGAGTGTTGATGTTTTGTAGCTTCAGTCGGATAAACACTATGAGTCAATACTAGTGAAGATATGTATAGATATATTTAGATGTATATATATACTTAAATATATATATATATATATATATATATATATATTATTATTATTATTATTATTATTATTATTATGTAAATATTAGAGAAATTACTATAATAATGAATCAAGATATATTATGTACATATATATAATCATAATTGTCATTATATTAATTACATAATAATGAATAGACATGTCCCATGAAGGGACGTGTCTCTTCTTGGCTCATTCTCAATATAAATGCAAGAGGGACATGTCTCTTCTTGGCTCATTCTCAATATAAATGCAAGAGATCGCTGCATTCGGAAAACACATACATCACAGGCAGTGCTATTACATTTGCAGCGATCCTAAAACTTAACAGTTTGAAGAATATTCATGAAGCTTATTTCCTTAAGTCTTTGAGAACAATTTAGAACTTCAAATTTTCAGAAAGGGCTAAGAAATAGTTGGTTTCCATTTTTTTTAACATTGCACATAAGCACGTAGGAATTTAAAATTTTCCCCAAAGCTATAGAATGGTAAATTTCACATTGTGGGTGAGTACTGAACCAAGATCAAGTTTAAAATTGAGATACTAATTATTTAAGTTTCTGAAAATCCTGGAAAATTCTTTAAAATTGAGTTTTGCAGCACTATTAAGAACTTCAATTTAAAAAGGAATGGACTCAATTGAGTGCCCTGATCAAAAGTTATGGATCTCGGAAGTTAAGCTATTTTTGGAGGGAGTTATGAATTTCAAAATTTTGCTTGAAGACCCCTATGGGCTATTTATGACCATCTTTTTGAGTATTTTTCCAGTAGTGGAGTGATGATGGGAAGGTGGTAAGCCATGAGAAAAGAGGGAAAGTAGGATTGAAAGAAAATTGGAAGATATAGAGTAGCATAAGGCTCCAAAAATCAAATAAAATAAGCTATAATGTGTTGCAACCTATTAAGGATTTCATCCTCGATTTTGTTTCCTAGTTTTGTAATATAATTTGTTTGTAGTTCAATAGAAAATTGTCCATATTTTCCTATCAGAAATCTATGCTGTTGTGTGTTGTGGGATTTACCCCCTTCATTAGTGTGGACACAATAAATAAGCAAAGGGTTCAAGTATGAGGGAATGAAAGTCCATGAATATACTATTTTTAGGCATATCTATTTTGCTAAAGCCATTGTCTAGGTTTCATTATGTCATACAAAATTTATGATGATAGCATCAATAGATATGGAAAAGGGACCTAATCTTAAATATAAAATTAAAACGTCTATGAGATCTTCATGGTGACATCACCAACACATATTCATAGACAAATTACAAGGACAGACACTAGAAAATCCAGTTATTTTTCCTGTGGGACATCTTCATGTTACATATTTTTGTCTATAGTGTTCTTAATGACAAGATGTGACTCACCCTGAAAGGCCTCTTATCAAAGAAATATATGAGAGAAAATCCACTAATGGATCACACACATATCTAGAAACAGGTCAACATTATTTTTCATAATATCTTATCAGACACATACAAACACAGCCCATCCTGTCGATATCCACAGTAACTTACAGATTTGATCAAGAATAAAAATATAGTCTTAATAATTGAACTACACATTTGTGTGATTGTTAATACCTTGTATACCCTGATTTAATCCTCTTGAAAATTTGAGCCTGCAAACACAGTCACCAATATGTATATTTGTCTGTATTCCATAGTGATCTAAGAGGCCATCATTTATTTTGATATTCAATATCAAGATCAGTTTGAAAGTCAATGTTGTGCAAAAAAGTTGCCCAAATATCATTTCATTTATCATACTAGTGACTTTACTTTTGCTACTATTAAGATATTGGAAGCATTATCCATTGTAGTGCATATATCTAAGTTTAGCATGCTTGTTTAATGTATATATCTAAGTTGCCATTCGGGTACATGTGCAAGTACGGGAATCTGAACCCAGTACAAAACAACGGAAAATTTTATACACACACCACAGAATGAAGTTCCTGATACCTACATATTGTAGGGATCGGTTGAATCAATGATAATCAAAAAATATTAATGGTCGAGGTTTTATTAATATGTTTCATAAAGCTGAATCTGTCTTGGTCTCCTTGTTTATATCCTTCGAAGATATCACTCTTACTATGTTCTCAGAAGTAGAAGAAAGAGAAACAGCTTTATTAAGAGAAGTTTTCATATTAGTTTTCTTTATATTATAAGTTTTACTCATATATATGTGTATGTCTGTGTGAAAGTATATATAAATATATGTATTAAAGAATTTTAAATTATATAATATAAAAAAATGATACTCATAACTCATAATTTACAAAAATAAAAATAGTCATAAATTCATAATTCAATGATTTTTACTTGCTTTTTTTTATTATACATAGCAAAAAAAAATTCTACTTAACTATAATGTCCCCATTTTGAGCTAGCATTGGAGTTAGTGGATTTAGCCTATCATTGGATCCTTGTAGGCTAATACTGGTGATTAGAGGACCCCTTTGTGAGTTTTGGCCCCTTTTTTTAGGGACTTACTATTATAGTAAGTCAACTTATGGTTCTACCGAGCTCAGAGAGTTTAGAGGAGTTATATGATGCTTTCAGATTTTATTTCCAACTTCCGGTTTGGACTCCAAGATTCTTGGAGGGAGCGTCTATTTTTAGTAAGTTGGGGTTCATTCATCATCTTTCATCGTCAGGAGCACTCTTGTGCTATCAGATTTTGATTCTGATGCTTCTTCAGTTGTTTTCGCAAGATGGGTGAATTATGATTATTATTTAATTAAATCAGATAAGGTTGCCATTTTTATTGGGAATGTATTTTGGGCATCTTAGTGTTATAGCTCGTTGGAACTAGGTTGAGAAGTTTTAAATCCTGAGCTCATAAAACAGGGACCTTATGTGTCAGAATAGCATTATTTTAATAAAAGGGTCATTTTCAGCATTAAAGTGAAGAGAAATATAATAGTTTATTATATTTCAAATGTGCACATAAAGCAAAGTTTTTTGTAAGTGAAAAGTGTGTGAGAGAAGATATCTTTTATTATAAAAGCAATGCTTTGGGCAAAAAGGAATTCATTCATGGACTTGTTTTTTTTTTGTGAAAATTGGAAGTGGAGAAATATGGCTAGGGTTTGAGGACTGATTCCTCATTTTTGCAATTTGAATCATCACTGATTGATGATGAATTTTGCTTCTGAATTTTGGAAATTTCATTGCTGGCTCTATGAATTCAAATTTGATGTTGAAGTATATCAAATTTGAGGAGATTTGAACAATTACTGATTTAAAGAGAAGGCAGCGCAAGGTATTAAAGTTGCAAATTTTAATTCAAAGGAAGTTGCGTTTGTATTTGGAGGTTGGCGTAATTCTTTTCAGCCAGCTTGTGCTTCATCAAGTGGTTGTGTGTCTTCCTTAGCAGCCTACACATCATCTTTAAGTGGTTGTGTTTCTTCCTGGCAGCCCACGCACATGTTTAGAGGGTTGTGTTTACTCCTTGACAGCCAAGGTGCATTCTTAGGAGGCGGCATTTCAACTCCGCTGATTATTTTGTCACAAAAAGGTGTCCATTCATTTTGGTTAATTGTTATGATGTATGACAATTGAATTAAAATAAATTTGATGAATGTTATCATTACAGTGAAGTGTTGAAATTTGAAATTAATTATTTTCTATATTACTCAATTTTGGAAAATTTCAATAAGTTAATTGTTGTTAAGAGAAAAAACACAAATTTGGCAAGCAAATTCAAAAAAAAAATAATATCTTCAACTAAGAGCCAGGCAGGCTCTTTACAGTGGTATCAGAGCAGTTTCCTGCCATCCTGTTGGGTTGAAAATTATTGAGCTCACACATTTGTTTAGAGTGACCAGTACTCAAGATTTTTTTTTTCAACCCTGGATAAATATAGAAAATCAAGTAAATATGGAAACCAGTTGAACAATGTGTCACGGTTCAAGAAACAAACAAGTGCCTTGGAAAATGAAATGGAGAAATTGAGGCAAACACAAGCAAGGCTAAAAGCCCAACTTGCAGATCCGGCCACTATTGATAGGGCAGCTAGTTTCATGGTTTCCTTCTTCAGGAAGTCTTCCCCACGAAGACTGCAGGAAGAGAAATGGAATGTTCTTGCAGGTGAGACATCTAGAGATCTACATGATGAGTTTTCAGCAGCTACTCATCATTGTGGAGATGATCATGTTCTTAGTAGGACGGCCACTAGTCCCGTTTGCACACATGATGTTGGAGACTCTTTACAGGGACATGTGGATGTGCCTGTCTTCTTGGCAGATAGTGGTACTGAGTTACAACATCCCGAGCCTATCAGAGTTAATGACACAGGGTTTGATTTGCAGGACAACAATCCTTTATGTGAGCCTGTTGTTGATGCCATGGATAGTGTGAGAGTGGAGGATGTTGTAGATACTACTATGGATTCTGACACCATAGATAATGGTATTATCTTTGAGGACTGCGAGGAGCATATGAGCTCTGACAGCTCTAATGTTTACGACAGCGCTGTCGCAGTGTGGAGTCAGTGCAAGAGATAGTAGTCTTTTCCTGTATTGAGGATGTGTGCATGGAGCTATCCAGTGATGACACTCGTGATGGGAGTGTTATAGATGAGTCAGGTGACATAGATTCATGCCACAATGTAGGTGATTTGCGCGATGACATTGAGTCATGTATGCAGCCGGAGATAGCAGAGGGGTTTCAGATAGATGATGTTGATACTAGCATCGCGGATACCTCTGATGTTGAGAGTGAGGATGATGGTTGTTGCAGTGTTTCTGGTTTTTTATATCAGACTTTGGGTGTGGACTCAGCATTGTCATCTGGTGGTGGTGGGTTTCAGGATTCTTGTTTACACGGACTCACAGATGAGGATGGGGAAGCATATGATTGGCATGAGTTTGTTACAGCCAGGGCTTCCACTTCTAGAGATGTGGTTACTTCTTCGATGACTCATGAGGATGATTCTTCCTACAGCGAGTCATGCTTGATTTATCAGACCCCGAGGGAGGACTCTGAGTTGTTAATGAGTGAGGATGGGTCCTAGGATTTGGTTTGTCAGGTGGTTGCAGAAGACGAGGTAGCTGAGGATTGTGTTGAGTCGGATTCAGCAACAGCTTCCTCAGGGGTAGATGAGAATGAGTCTAATGTCAGTACTCAATTTGTAGATGTGTGCTCGGATGAAAGTACACAAAGATACGGTGATCTTAAGGGGAGTTTGTTGGATGCAGCTTCCTTCCCTAGTGTGGACAGTGCAGTTGAGATTGTACATAGGAGGCCCGTTGTGCAAAGTCACCGTGTGACTAGCCAGTTGAGAGTTGGTGAGAGAGATATTACTTCTACTCAAGCATTTTGATGCCACTCGTCAGTTGTTGGATGTTTATGGTTGGGGTGCTCCTATGACGGATGAGTACAGTGGTGGTTACCTTTCCTTGACAGAGATTCATTCTTTGCGTGAGGCTGTCAGGATTTTGAGACAAGATTATTTACAGTTGGTTGCCGATTGAGATCACCTAGTTGAGTGGGGGAGTACGGCATATGAGGCACTGATGGACAAAGAGGAGGTGAGTGAGCTTACTCAAGAGCTCACAGCGACTTCTGAGGCTTTAGAGGGCACTCAGTGGGCTCTTCAAGAGTCGCAGTTGCAGTTGGGAGAGGTGACTGTGGAGTTGGAGCGGATACAGTCTTTACCATCCATAGATCCAGTTTAGTTGCATATAGTAGTAGTTGGTGGTGAGTCGGCTTCCACAGTTAGCAGTGATGGATGTGTTGGGGACACAGTTACATCCATCCTTGACACAGTTGCAATAGTTACAGATGAGATGAGTACATCAGTGGAGGACAGTAGAGAGCTTCTTGTTGTATCAAGTCCTCTAGTAGTTAGCACATTGACAGATGATGCAGAACAGGTTATTGAGAGTATTGATGTGATAGTAGTGGATTCTTCATAGAATGGTGTGTCAGTTTCTGACACTACTCCCTCTTCTTCACAAGAATTGGGCAGGGTATCATTTGATTTGGAGACGAGCTTTCGTGGGGATTTGTTTCCTTCTGCTAGAAGCAAATCTATTACTTCATCTCATACAACTAATAGCGATAGGCAGTTCGTAGTGCCACAATTTCGGAAGGATCAGCTGTGGGTTGCAGGGGAGCAGGTTGATGCTTCTTCATATAATTTCTATTGCACAGAGTCATTTATAGAGTATCTACTTGAGAGTATGGAATTGCAAGAAGGACCATCTGGAGCTTCTGAGGGTACTCTCATCCGTGGTTCTCCCAGTAATCAGCTATTAGTGGGAAAGATTGTAGATACCTTGACTACAAGGCTTCCCCACAAGGATTTTGTGGTTGGGTTTTCTGAGAGGGTTTCCCAAGATCCTACCCAATCAGTTGTTCACAGTCAGAGATTGGAGTCATCTCGTGATTCTCAAATTGTTGCTGATGAGCCTCTATCAGAGATTGGAAAATTTCACCGTGATTACATAGTGAGGAGCATTCATCATTTTTATTTTGACCCATCGGTTGAGGATTTGGTTGCACATCGGTGTGGCTTGGCTCCTAGGTTGTATCATCCTTTATGGGATGGGTTTACTCCATTTGCAATTGATGGGGTTAGTTACTGCAAGTTTGTAGGGGGCCACTCACAGGATCAACATATCCATGACGGTTTTGCAGAGGATGGATATCTGAGTTCAGGTACAATTGTTTTTGGGAGTTCTTGTCCCTATTGCACAAATGGGCTTCATCTTCAAAGCAGATTGGCAGGCTGTGCAGGTAGTGACAGGTTCGGCACTACAGGATGTGTGGGTCACTATGGTTGGTATGGTGACAGTGTGTTTGGGTTCGCTCAGTGGGTGATGATTTCTCCACAAGAGTTTGCAGGTGATTACAAGGACATTACTCCATTCTATCTGTGAAGAGCCTAAGTTGGCTCTCTCTGAATATTCAATATTAACTTGAACTTCTTTCTTGCAGTTGTATCATTATATTGCTCCAAACAAATTATAATAAATATTTATGCTAAAATTTGAGTATCAAATTTTCAACATCAATTATGTCCTCTAAAAAACTCATAAATTATTCAATGTTTGTCAAAGAAACCAACACATATTAATTTATTATCTGAAAACAACTAAATATGAGCACCAATGAATTAAAATTGTGTTCCAGTTGTCACGCCAATTAGATAGAAAAGTCCACCGTATCACCCAGCTCACGTGCCTGCAGGAAGGTGGCGTGTAAGAGCCTCAGCTTGGATGCCGCGCCAGGAAAGGGATTAGTGGCCAGTATAAGAGTCAAACGTAGACTCCAAACTCCACGTGGATCTCAGCTAAGTATGAACGGTTCAGTCTGGGAATCGCGTGGGCTGGGAATTCAACTTTCAATGGTAGCCAGACTTGTACACAGGACCCAATCAATGCTAAAAAAACCCCACACCAAACACGTGACCAGTATAGGAGGTAACGCCAGCAGTTATCAACTCCAAAGCAGATATTATCCCTTTCGATTTTGACAGAAATCGCAGCACATGTCAATTAATTTCTGAATACTAACAGGTTGAATTCAATTGTATCAAATTTTTCAAACTCAGAATATAATATCCAGCCGCCAAGAATAAATATAACAGGACTTATATTTATTGAATCTCTTCACCAAACTATCAATAACTCAAATTTCAGAATTGAACCCTTCACCAATTTTCGATATACAACAGCATCTAACTGAGAAATTGCAGATAATCAGATGTAAAATTCACCACCGACAAAAGATGGCTCAAATTACGAGATGAGGAATCCATCCTTGAAATCCTAGCCAGAGCTATTCTTCACAAACTTCAAAATATAATGATTGCATAAAAGATACCTCAAGTGCTTTTTCGAGTAGAATATATATAGCTTTTTCGAAAAAACACTTTTTAAATATTTCACTTAATTGGCTTTATAGAATACTTCCACTTTATAATATAATATTATAAAGTCAAGTTATTAAATTAAACCAAGATAATTTAATTTAATAACGTCATTTAAACTCCAAAGCCACTGCACTGACAGACTGCAATCAAAATAATTCTGGCAAAGCCCAAATCCAACTGCCCAACCAGGAATAGGCACTGCCCTGCCAGAAATAGCTACGGCTAAAAATAGACTTACCAAAAATAGTAAGTCCGTTCCAGAAACTCCCAGAGACCCTCAAATCATACTGTCAGCTCACGAGGGTCGCATTGATGAACTGACTATGCTCACTGCAAAGACCTGCTAAATCGGGGACATTACACTATCCTTGGGATCCAGGTGGACTTTTGGGTTTTGTTTTCTGAGATTGCTTCGGAACAAGCAATTTCAAGGAGGGAGGACTGTAATGTCCCCATTTTGAGCTAGCATTGGAGTTAGTGGATTTAGCCTATCATTGGGTCCTTGTAGGCTAATACTGGTGATTAAAGGACCATGTTGTGGGCTTTGGCCCCTTTTTGAGGGACTTACTATTTATAGTAAGTCATCTTATGGTTCTACTGAACTCAGAGGATTTAGAGGAGTTATATGATGCTTTCAGATTTTATTTCCGACTTCCGGTTTGGACTCCAAGATTCTTGGAGGGAGCGTCTATTTTTAGTAAGTCACCCCGTCAAGTTCATTCATCATCTTTCATCATCAAGATCACTCGTGTTGTCAGATTTTGATTATGATATTTCCTCAGTTGTTTTCGCAAGATGGGTGAATTATGATTATTATTTAATTAAATCAAATAAGGTTGTCATTTTTATTGGGAATATATTCTGGGCATCTTAGTGTTATAGCTCGTTAGAACCGGGTTGAGAAGTTTTAAATCCTGAGCTCATAAAACAGGGACCCTATGTGTCAGAATAGCTTTATTTTAATAAAAGGGTCATTTTCAACATTAAAGAAAAGAGAAATATAATAGTTTATTATATTTCAAATGTGCACATAAAGCAAAGTCTTTTGTAAGTGAAAAGTGTGTGAGAGAAAATATCTTTTATTATAAAAGCAATGCTTTAGGCAAAAAAGAATTCATTCATGGACTTGTTTTTTTTTGTGAAAATTAAATGTGGAGAAATATGGCTAGGGTTTGAGGACTGATTCCTCATTTTTGCAATTTGAATCATCATTGATTGATGATGAATTTTGCTTCTGAATTCTGGAAATTTCATTATTGGCTCTGTGAATTCAAATTTGATGCTGAAGTATATCAAATTTGAGGAGATTTGAACAATTACTGATTTAAAGAGAAGGCAGCGCAAGGTATTAAAATTGCAGATTTTAATTCAAAGGAAGTTGCATTTGTATTTGGAGGTTGGCATAATTATATTCAGCCAGCTTGTGCTTCATCAAGTGGTTGCGTGTCTTCCTTAGCTACCCATGCATCATCTTCAAGTGGTTGTTTTTCTTCCTGGCAGCCCACGCAGATGTTTAGAGGGTTGTGTTTACTCCTTGGCAGCCAACGTGCATTCTTAGGAGGCTGTGTTTCAACTCCAGCTGATTATTTTGTCACAAAAAGGTGCTCATTCATTCTAGTTAATTGTTATGATGTATGACAATTGAATTAAAATAAATTTGATCAATGTGATCATTACAGTGAAGTGTTGAAATTTGAAATTAATTAGTTTCTATATTACTCAATTTTGGAAAATTTCAATAAGTTAATTATTGTTAAGAGAAAAAACACAAATTTGGCAAGCAAATTCAGAAAAAAATAATATCTTCAGCTAAGAGCCAGGCAGGCTCTTTACATTAACCTCATCTTTTTTCGTTGTCTTTTTTGTTTATAACGTTTTTACTTGCTTTTTTTTTTTTGGGGGGGGGGGGTGCAGCCCTTGGGTGTTGATGTTTTTAGCTTCAGTCGGATAAACACTATGAGTCAATACTAGTGAAGATATGTATATATATATATATTTAGTATATATGAGATGTATATATATACTTATATATATATATATATAAATATTATTATTATTATATATATAATTGTCATTACATTAATTACATGATAATGAATAGACATGTCCCATGAAGGGACATGTCTCTTCTTGGCTCATTCTCAATATAAATGCAAGAGATTGTTGCATTTGGAAAACACATACAATCAGATAGTGCTATTACATTTGCAACGGTCCTTAAAAAACCTTAACATGGTATCAGAGCCAAATTGCAAATGTAAGAGAGTAGTTTGTTGATGGTGAATGTGTGACTGTCTCAGAAGATAGAGTCTCAGTACGAGGACCATATCTCACAAATACACTGTTGGATTTTGCTAAATTTAGGATATGTTGGTGAAAAACAAATTTAGAAGAATCTCACCGGAGCGATTGGAGAGAAAATGTCGGGTTCAAAGGTTATGACCGACTGTGTACGGGTCTATGCGAAATCTGTAAAAGAGAGGTTCCTTCTTTAAAAGCCTAACCGCTTGAAGGGAGATCTGATAAGATTGAAAGTTGTCATAGTGATTGAACCTTTGGATATTCAAAACAGGTCATGTGAAGAATTTTAGTAATGTTCGAGAATGGCGACATCATTATGTGAATTTGCATGATTTTTCTATATGGGCTCACCTTACAGAATGAAATACTTGAAATTTATAAAAGATAAGTGTTCCATGTTTTATTAATGCACATAATTTTTTTAAGTTTGTAATTTATGTTATACTATTGGTTAGTAAAATCTTGTATGCTTCTATCATTGGTATTTTCGGTTGAGATAGTTTAGTGAACTATCTGTAATCTCTCTCTGACATACCTTGAGGATGGAAGCACAAGAAAATTGCATTCAAGGGAGAAAGAACTTAATGATTGCAAATGAATTGATGATTGAGACCAGATGCAGAGGGAGTCTGACATTTCAAAAGAAGACAAGATGTTGATACAAGAACTTGATCTTCAGAGGGAGTAGATAGAGGATATGGTTAAATCAACTTTTGATAATCTTGGTCGTATTGATTCAGAAGTAGTCCATACTGAGATGGATTCTCTAGTGATCAAAAATCTATAATAGTCAGAGGACTAGGAATCATGAATGTCTTTTGAGCCCTGTGTAAATCATGAGGAAGTGACGACTTCCAAATGATTATCATTTGTACTTGCAAAATTTATTGGAAGGTGACGATCTTACAATAAATTAAATCATGATTTACATTATTTATAATGTTGAAACAAATCATGATGGATTAAATCAACAACTAAGTGTTAGATGTCATTAAATTGACGGTCTATGAGTTGTTTGTATAGATATATCTTATAAATCAACAACTAAGTGTTAGATGTCATTAAATTGACAGTCTATGAGTTGTTTGTATAGATATATGATAGGTATTTGGTGAATATCATATGTTGATATTCTGCAAGCCAGTACCTTATTGAGTACTTGGTGAATATCATATGTTGATGTTCTGATAGGCCAATACTCAAAGTATTTGGTGAATGTCATGTGTTGACATTCTGATAGGCCAATACTCAAGATATCAAATGTGATATCAAATGATGGAAATCTTCTGATCTATTGCTATATTACATTGAGGTAATATTTATTCTTGTGTTTATCTTCCCTGGCTAAGAGGGAGTGTTGATGTTTTGTAGCTTCAGTCGGATAAACACTATGAGTCAATACTAGTGAAGATATGTATATATATATATATATATATATATAGTATATATGAGATGTATATATATACTTATATATATATAAATATTATTATTATGTAAATATTAGAGAAATTAATATAATACTCAAGAGATATTATATATATATATGTATGTATATATATAATCACAATTGTCATTATATTAATTACATAATAATGAATAGACATGTCCCATGAAGGGACATGTCTCTTCTTGGCTCATTCTCAATATAAATGCAAGAGATTGTTGCATTTGGAAAACACATACAATCAAATAGTGCTATTACATTTGCAACGATCCTAAAAAAACCTTAACATTGGGTACTCCTACGTTCGGTTGGGTTCGCCCCAAGTTCGCCCTAAGTCCCTCCCAAGCACCCCCAATAGGACGTTAGGAGAACCCAATGAGGAACTAGTGAAGGACCAAAACCAGAACCGTATCCACACAAACATGGAAGTGGGGGGGTGAGGATTAGATGAGCCCAGTAACATAGGTATATATATAAGCCATATAATTATTGACTAATTATTTATTTCTATATCTTTAAGGGGAAACCTCTACTTAAAGAAAAGTCCTCTAGCTGTTCTCTTATCCACCTGACATGGGTGTTAGATCCTTTGGCTAAAGTGGTAAATGACCCAATCTGAACCATCCAACAAATATTTGCCATGGTATCGTATAACTGCACAATCACCATAACCCAATCTGAAACCTCATACTCAGTTGATAATCTCATCTGAATTGCATTTACAGCCAGTGGCTAGAAAGCAAGTTATCAAAACACAAACCCTCTAATTGTTACATTGCAGGATATATTGACAAATTTAAATTGTATATAAATACTTTCAATATGCTTTCAATCAATCAAGCATGACATGCACCTGCAAGCAAAAGAGAGGCAACAAATAAGAACGTAAAAACAATAAATCCAATGTACTGTTCTGGTCAGAAAATAATCAGTACATAATTATTCAGATTTCAGTAAGGTTAAAATTATCAGTTTTCTTGGGATAAACAAGTTTTTGTTTAACAATTTCCCGAGTTTATTTTAACCATCAAAACTTTGGTACACATGGGATCTGCAGTAAAGTCAGATTTGACTCAATATTAACTTAAAGGCCATAAATAGAATAAGAAATTTTTCACACCTGCCAGCACCTATCCCACCATTAACAATGAAAAGTTTCTCACTCATTGCTGTTTCAAAAACAAGTTTAAAAAGGGAGTTAGAAAACAATGGAAAAGAAAAAATAAATTTGATTTCAAGAGACTTGCAAGACTATCACCAGAGAGCACAGGCCTTGCCTTCTCCAAAGCTTCAGTTGTTCCAGATGCCATAATCTGAATTATTTCCAACAAATGTAATAAAATAATGAAAACTCTAACCATAAATTCATACTAGATGGTAGTCACTTCCATCCCACAGTAACATAAGATGTTAAAAGAAGCTTCTCAATTTCATTTCCACTCTGAAGATATAGCTCATTATTATATATTTAGGTTCAAAAGGAAATAAATAAAAGCCACAAAAATATCTTACTGTCAATGTTCCGCTTGCAGCCCGAGTACAACCTCCAGATACTGGTGCGTCAACGAGGAAAAGGTTCCTCTCAGCTGTAAGTGGCAAAATGGACACAAATGAGCCCAGAGGAAAATATGTTCTTATCATTCCAAGAGCTAGCATGATTTTGATAACCAAGTCCCCTAATTTCAATCATTTCAAATAAGAAAACAGAATAGTAAACAGCATTTTTCCTGATAAAATGATAGTTTTAACTTCTTATTTTCTGAAGAAATTTTATTTCTCACTTTGGTAATAGTATAAATCAGAGAAAAAAAAAATCAAGCTACCCATCAATGTTTCAGAATGGTCTTCTGGAGGACATTTTCACCCCATCGCTGACTCTGGAAGGCAATAACTTGCTCCAAGTTGACAATTTGACACATGGTATGCCCTGAATTTTCTTAACGGCATTATGAATAATAATTACTCTACAATGGAGTTGCATAACTGATAAAAAAAAGTTGTGGTTTGGTCAGGGCCGAAAATGAGATTTAGAAATTTGAAGTGCTCAAAATTAGAATTTTTCTATGTTGCCAGTTTGCAGGTATTTACCCCAGAACTGGATCTGGTTCGAACCGGATGTGTGATCTAGATTAATACACCTGCAAATTTGCATAGGGGATGGTGGCTTAAGGAGTCTAAGAGGAACCAAAACAAACCCATTGTTTACTGCTATACCTAATAAATTACATGCATGAAATAATAATAAAGACGAAAATGCGTACCAGATACAAAAGTAAAATATATCTTTATTCACTCATGAATTCATTATAAAGAAGAAGACCAGAGATGGTTGGCTAGGTATTACAATTCATCCAACTACACCATCTTACCTTGCTTGGCAATACACAACATATTTAAAGGATTACAATTCATCCAATGGTTGCCAAGAGGAACACAACCATCAACCAACCTTACAACTACCCAAGAGTGACAACCAACTTAATATTGACAATTAATACATTAACAGACAACCAATATTATCAAACATAACAACAGGCATTGTATGTCGACTACATCATCCCCCTTAGAAGAAAGAAGTGTCTTCCAAACGACAAGTATACACAAGTAATATTTGGGAAGACTAATGGCAAGAGTGTAGACAATGACTTGTAATCTGCAAACTCAAGGTTGTAGTGTACTTCAAAAATCTTGTGAGGGTCTGGGGGCAATGCCCCCAATGGGGTCAAGGGGCAATGCCCCTTGTACGAGTTTGGGGGCAGCGCCCCTCACGGAGATCATTTTCATGATTTCTTAAGATGCCAAGAATAAGGTTGAAGAAGCCAAAAAATACATATTTCATGTCAGATTTATGATCAAATCGTACTCTCGAGTGAGATTTCAAGACATGTCTTTCCACTATATGCTTAAGTTGTTTGGAAGGATGGCACTGAGATGACCATACAGTGTACAGCCCAGAAGTTGTTATCACGTGTTGTTTGGTAGGGTCTATCCCATATGGCCTAGGTGGCACCTCCACATATGCTTTGCAACTTTTCCTCACATGTTACCTGGAATTCACACACGACTGAATTATTACCTCTACATACAGCCCCCTCTGTAATTGTCTATATGGTGTACTCCCCACTTACAACCTTGAGACTTCTTTCTTGTAGTACAGTCTTGACATTTCTTTGTATGCCTTCATTTTGCATGGCATTGGACTCCACCATGACTATTGCATTATATTTTCTCTGTATGGTGCCTTGACTCCCTCTTCTATGTACAGATTGCTTCAATATATGACTTTGTCCAGGTTTCATGTGGTTACTCCTGTGCATGGCTTGCTCTTACCCCCATACGACTAACTACTCCCTTCGTACGGCCCCAGATGTGTGTTTTTCCTTTTGTACATTGCAACGATTATTGGCTTGATCCATATGGCCTCACATTTTCTTCTATGTGCGAATGCAATGTCACCACGAACAAACTACTTTTCGTATGGCCTACGTCCAGGCCACATGTTTCCAACTTTTTCCCCTCCATACGGATGTTCTTCCACATATGACGTTCTTTCCTCCTTTGTACAACACTTTTCATGACCTCACATAGTATCAGGCCCATACACCAAGTGCTTTTGCAAATCCCATTCATATGCATACAACAACTTTTGTGATTCACACTCGTACAACTTAGGATCAAACATGTACAACTCCTTACCTCTTGTTCTCCCGTACGAATAGCAATATTCCTTGGCGCACAAGCTCGAGCAACCATATGGGTACAGTTTGCCACTTCTCTCCCTTCTGTCTTGTGTATGGATGTGATTCTTTCCTCCCATTAGCTCGTCTTTCCACCTTCGCTCCTTTTTCCTTTCATTTGCTATCTCGATTATCCCCATACTATCAAATATACCATCCATAACTTTACACATTTCCATCAAATGCTCTTCACAAAGAGTTGTGGCTTCAAGGAAATTACACATTGACGGGAATACCTCATAGTTCTTCATTTTCCAGTGAAATAGTCCATTCATGGAACTTATTTTGACTTCAAAAAAATCTTCTAGTTTGAGCACCCCTTCATCGTTTGATTTCATGCCTTTCCTTATACCCCATTCTCCATCTTCAAACTCAATCTCAAAGGATGCCAACTCCTTACTCATCATTTGATTACTCATATCAATGATGTACTTCCTCCCTTCACTCTCAATCGAGAGTGTATTCCACTTCCAACTGTGGGTTACCTTGGCAATGACCAACCAACCCCTCCCAAGAAGTGTGTAATATGCCTTCTTTTCCAACTAGATAACTACAAAATCCAAGAAAAAGCATTGTGTGCCAATTGTTACCTTTTGTGCCATCAATGTCCCCTATGGCTTAATGTCATGTTCGTCAGCACCTACTAAGTGGAAGGTTAGTGGCTAGAGTGTTAGCTTCCCTAGGCACTTCTAGGTTTCCTCCAGCAACACATTGACTCACAAGCCTCTGGTGACAGAGGTGTTTGTCAGCTTTCTCCCCATTGTTTCCATCTCGATGACGGTCAGCTTCCTTCTGATGCTTACCATCAGCAACATAGGGTAAGTGGCCTGGTTGTCTTCAGGTGGTGAGCTCACTGTTGATTCCCTTTGTGGCTTACATTGGTTTTGGCCAAGTGTTTTTTCACAGACCGTGTTAGTAATTGCCACTCTCAGTTGCGGCATATGTAAAAACCCTTGCAGGTTATCCAACCTCCAACTTGCAAATGTTTTTGTTTTTGAATGTTTGATTTTGACTTACAATTTTAAAATAAAAAATAAACCTTTTGCTAGGCAAAATATAATAACATCAAATACAAAATATTCTAGAAATGAAATAGAGCTGCAATGATTCTTATTGAGCATAATATATAAATATTTACAATGCTTTTCATTAACCATTCATACCCGGAGGTCCTCAAGCTTTAATTATAAAAATAAAGAGTCCCCAAATAATTTAACATTAATATTTGGAGTAAAAATAAAGAATAAATAATGAATTAAGAGTTTTGGCTATTTCCAATCCCTATTACAAATCTGATCATATTATTACTTCAATCCTTGAGAAGGGAGAAGACATTGAAGGCAGACCAAAGTGCTTAGAGACCATTAACAGACTCCCTCAAAGTTTACAAACTCAGCCTTTAACCTGTCTTGAGCTCAAGCTCTCAAGGTTAAAGATGGGCTGGTCCCCACCCTATCTTGGGAGCTATCCTATTGGATTTAGACTGCCCCTCTTTGGTGGCCTCTGCCTTCCATTCTCGTGTCTGGAGTAATAAAAGAGATCAATTTTATATTATGTTTGGGATCTTTAATTTCTTACGAACATAGAGAAATTGCTATTAACTAATTAACACAACAGAACATTATACGTTGGAGTAGCCACTGTTCCAATAACAGAACTATTAATAGTTGCTGAGGATATCGATTATGACCCTACGTCTTCAGCGATACATATTCATTCAAGATATATAATAGAATATTCAAATATATACTTTATATAGATATATATATATATATATATATATATACTTTATACATAACTTATCTATATGGATCTTCTATCTGATTGCACTGTTATATATATATATATATATATATATATATATTGTTGATTTCACTGTTATGTGTATATATATATATATATATATATATATATATATATATATATATATATATATCTGATTACAATGCTATTAATATGTATGAATCTATATATATATATATATATATATATATATATATATATTAGATCATAAAAACATTCCTTATTCATAATATATTCACTATAATAATAATATATGTAATTCAGAATTGATTCTTAATATGTATCATATGATAGAGTATATATAGATTCATATAGATTCCTTATTCCTTGTAGAATATGTATATACAAATATTCTATGTATTATGTATATGTAAAATATATATTTCTAATGTCATTATTATTATCATATATGAATAATATACATATGATAATTCTTATATTCCAAATATATTGAACCAGTCAGTCATATATATAATTTCAATATTATTAATATATAAGTATTGTATAATTATATATCAGTCTATATATATTTTGAAATTAATACCACGTTTATATATAAACTAGATTTATATATTGGTCCCTTGATTGCTAATAATATTCTGATACAATAATCTGTAGACCAATATTGATTTATAGCTATTTATATCATACCAATGTGCTGTCAGACAATACCTTATATATTTCCAAATCTGTTTATCCCATCTATATTCAAACTGCATATTTTATTTATTTTTCCATTATTCATTTACTTCCTACACTGGATTTGATCTGGACCTGCAGCGATCATTAATTCACTTTTTTTACTGTTTATTCCTTCCACGTAGACATCTTATTCCCTTGTGTCTTCCCGTTGTAATACTTACTCATGCTCGCTGTTCATCCTTTATGAATCGCAAACTAATTCTCTCTGTACTGTGCCATCTCATTTCCTTAATTTCCATGTTTTGTATGTCTCATGTGTAAGGAGACCGACTGTTCATATTATGGGTCGCGACTATACTCACAGCCTTCCAATTACCGTTGTTTCCATTTGTTAATCTTTATTAACATTATATAAACTAGTAATGGTTGACGATATTTATCGACTGGTAATATCACTGTACGGTGTATTCTCTTGACCATAAAATGTCGACAGTTCATTATTCCTTATTAATATTATCCATAGATATTAACATTAACTATAGATTAATATAATGTTATAGATTATATTTATTAATATAAAAATATTAATAATATTACTTTAATTAATATAGTATCTCTATTCTTTAATTTGATTAATAATATCCATTAATTATATTATTTATTAATACATTTTTAATATCTTAATTATTTGTATTTAATATTATTATTTATTTGTTAAATTTGTCTTTCAATAAGAGGACATCACATCTGGAAATGTACGGCAGCAATGTATGAACCTATAGATAATAGTTGGTAATGAATATTTACTGTTGGTAATAATTGCAATGGCTGCCACAATCGATTCTAGGAATACTCTTTAAAAATCTGCACTTAAACCCTTGCACCTTTCAATTAAAATGCAAAAATACTGTAGCAATTTACTGTTCACAGGTTACTGTGGCGCGGTGTAATATCCCTGTCATAAAATAAATATAAATTATAAATTTCTATGTAAGGGACCCGATCAATTTAGTTTATCTCGGGGCCCATTTTATTTTCGTAGGTGTTTGTCGTGTCATGTGTCGGCACGTTGTTTCTCTCTCGGGAGTTTTTCGTTCGACGGGGTATATATGTTTGTCCAGTTGGATGTCTTAGGGTATGCGACTTATTATTTTACTGTATTGTGAATTCCTGTTGGAGTTTTGTTTTCGCCATTTCGAAGGTGGAAGACCTCCCTATTTGGTATGTTGTAGTTTCGGTGGGAGTAACTCCTCACCCTATTCTGCTCAATTCATTTGGTTCCAGATCTGGCAAATCTGTGGCACTATTATTGTTTGAATCAATAACTACTCTTAGTATCACTGATCTTTGGCATTCAACTTTGGTGATTGTTTATTTACTCGGTGCATGTGAAATCATTTATCTTGCTATCAGGAGAATACTATTATAACCAGGTAACAAGGGCCCAAAACCATTTGAGGACTTCTCTTTCCCCACCATACGGCTACCACTTCCACCATACAACCTCCATCAATCTGCCGCACGGCCCAACTCATCCCCACTATACGGTCAAGATCATTCCACCATACAGACTGCCATTACATTGTACGTTCATGGTCATTGTATGACTCTTTCTCTACTGTACGGCCAGTGACAGCACTACGGTGCAAATTGCAAATTTGGTTGTGCGGACTGCAAATTTTCGGAACAGTCGAGATCTTCGGTAAAGGGACATTACAGTGGTATCAGAGCTGGTGATTCTGCCAGCCTGTTCGTGAATGCGGAAGGAACTAATAGTTTACACTAGGAGAGACCATTCTACCAACAAATTGGGAGACCCATAGGATCCTGTCGCTGCCGTCATGGCACTATTGATGGAGCTAACCAGAAGTCGAGCACAGCTCAACAACACCATGGCAAGAGGAGAAGAACGTCAACGGCTTACGGAGGAGATGTTACGAAGATTGGCAGAAGGGAAGACCAACAGAGATCAAAATGGTAACAACGACGATTCGGTTACAGGGAGGGCAAACCCTCATCCCTTACACTCTCGCCCCTCGATGCCAACTTTCCCTCCAAGGATTGAGACACCGCACAGGGGACAGGATTTACTTGGTGCCCGAATCCACAATGAAGCAAAAAATTTTGAAGGAAATTCACAACTCGTCGTTGGCCGGACACCCGAGCTTCCTCAAGACCTACAGGCAAATCAAGGAAAGATTTTCATGGAAGGGACTTAAGAATGATGTTTTGCAGTACATTCGGGAATGTGATATGTGTCATCTCACTAAAGGAGGCAAACCAAATCCATATCTATGTGGACTTCCAATGCCTAAACGTCGTCACCATCAAACACCCCTTTCCCATACCATTTACAAATAGCATTCTTGAGGAAGTAGTGGGACATGAAATGTATTCCTTCATGGATGGATTTTCGGGGTATAACCAAATCTCCATCGCCGAGAGGGATAAATTGAAGACCACATTTGTGGTGGAGGACTGTGTTTACACGTACAACTGGATGCCCTTTGGACTCTGTAACGCGCCAACGACCTTCCAGAGGATAATTCTACACATCTTTGATAAGATGTCGGTAGGAAACTTCAAGGCATTCCTCGACGACTGGTCCATTTACAGTGGACAAGACACACACCTAGTAGCCCTACAGGAGTGCATGGAAAGGTGTTGGAGGGAAAGATTGGCGCTGAATCTAAAGAAGTGTAGATTCATGGTGCCTCGGGGGAAGTTGTTGGGCCACATTGTCTGCAAGGCTGGATTGAAGACAAACCTAGATAAGGTGAGGATGATTGTGGAGATGGAGCCCCCCATAGACATCATTGGAGTAAAGTATTTCCTTTGCCACATCGGGTACTATAGAAGGTTCATCAAGAACTTCGCGCAAGTCTCATACCCCTTGGACAAACTGGCGTGGAAGGGAGAGCCGTACACTTGGGGGACGACACAAGGTGAAGCCTTCGAGGAGTTGAAGACAAGGCTAATGGGTGCGTTGATCTTGGCATTCCCAAATTGGGACAAGGAGTTCCACATCCATGTGGACGCTTCAAACTATGCAATTGGTGCTACACTAGCTCAGGTGGGCAACCATAGGCTAGACCATCCAATCTACTTTGCTAGTAGAATGTTGTCCAAGGCAGAAAAGAATTACAGTACGGTCGAGAGGGAAGCTCTGGAAATAGTCTATGTCGTACAAAAATTCAAACATTACCTATTGGCGACTTCGTTCACATTCTATGTGGACCACCAAGCGCTAATGTACCTCGTCAACAAACCCATCATTCAAGGAAGGGTCAACAAGTTGTTACTTCTATTGCAAGAGTTCACCTTCACTATCATTGTGCGGCCGGGGAAAAGCCACATGATTGTTGACTAGCTATCAAGGATAAAATCGAGAGAGCCGCCAGAAGGAATAAATGATGATTTTTTGAACGCTCACTTGTTCCATATTGTGGTACTGCCTGCGTGGTACACCAGCATTGGAGAATATCTCTCCACATCGCAGTTCCGAAGAGACGTGCTGCCACGAGAAACAAGAAAGCTTGTCCTAAAGAGCGGGACATTCCAGTTGATAAACAAATTATTGAATAAAATGGGATCTGATCAGGTGCTAAGGAGATGCATCATGGAGGAAGAGGTTCCCAATGTGCTGAGAGAAGCACATGAAGGTACAGCAAGAGGACATATGGGACTAGACACAACAGCACGAAAGGTGTTGCTTGCAGGCTTATGGTGGCCTACGTTGTACAACAACGCACGAGAGTGGGTCATAGGGTGTGATACGTGTCAGAGAGCTAGAAAGCTATTGAAGATGGATTTCATGCCCTTAAACCCCTCGCACGCCTAAGAATTGTTCGAACAGTGGGGGTTGGATTTTGTTGGACCGCTAAAGACTAGTTGTGCACGAAGATGCCGCTGCATTGTCGTGGCCATAGAGTACTTAACTAAGTGGGTAGAAGCACGGGCTTTGCCTAATAACTCGGCCTCAAGAACGGCAAAGTTTATCTATGAGTAGATCATTACACAGTATGGCATTCTGATTCAGCTCACAAGTGACAGAGAGGGCACTTTGTGAACCATCAAAGTTCAAAATATTTTACTCCCTGTCCAGCCCCTACTATTCGAGTGCCAACAGGCAGGCCGAAGCTACCAACAAGATTTTGGTGTCTATGATTTATAAATCGTGCGGAGTTGAAGAAGAAGATTTGGAGAAGTTGTCGTTGGTGTTAAGGGCCTACCATACGACATACAAGGTGACGACAGGCCAAACACCGTTTCAATTGATGTATAGCTAGGAAGCTATTGTCCTAGCAGAGTTCATGGAGCCAAGACTTCGGATAGCCATTGATAATAGATTGGGCGATATGGAGAGCCTGAGGGAGCGGCTATATGCCTTGAACAAACTTGATGAACACCGGATGATGGCGCAATGGGCGATGGAGGCAGCCCAGCAGCGCCTGAAGTTGTGGCATGATAAGCACCTAAGGCGGATGAGATTTACCCCAGGACAACTGGTTTTGAAGTATAACGGGCAGAATGAGATAAAGCCAAGAAAATTTGAGGTGAGATGGTTGGGTCCCTATAAAGTTCGAGAAGTGGCGGAGAACGAAACAATCAAATTATGGACACTAGATGGTCGTGAGGTTCCAGATGCGATGAATGGTTCGTGACAGTCCCAACCGGTGCTGAGAGGGGAGGGGTGAATTAGCACCTATAAAACTTTAAAACAAATCTGATGTAATACTCTACAACTGTAAGAAAAACAGATTCTAGCATAAGAATAGCATCAAGCAATCAACCAAAAGGCAACACCAGATTTATCATGTGGAAACCCAAATCGGGTGAAAACCACAGTGTGAGGAAACCTCACAAATTCTGCACTTTTCTGAAGTGCACCATGTTAGAAGCCTTCCTTGTTAAAGGATTACAACACACTATTAGATGCGACCCGATTAAGGGATTCGATACAATAAGGCCTGTTAGTGCCTGCTTGGTTAGAGGAATTAGAACACCTGAATAGATGTTACCCGATTAAGGGATTTAGTACAAGGGACCTGTTAATATCCACCCAAAATACTGGGATTTAGCTATTGTAATTGTTAGAGAACAATAGAAGGATTGACCTTTTAGAAATGGCTTTGCATAGCCTGATAAGATCTCTATTATACTCAACTGAGAAACATCACTGGTCGTTGTTGGTATGTTCTTCTTTCCTGTTGTGCTTCTCTGCACACTCTTCTCTCTTCACCTTAGCTTCTTCAGCATACAGGTTCACTCTTTACTTTGGCAGAATGAGGGAAAACTATATTCTCATCAAACAGCAAAATATATAGACTTCTTGCCCTAATTGCTTTTCTCATGCACGACCTATTTAAAGATCACTTTCAAATCCATCACCCAGTGGAGTATTAGTTCACTGAGGAAACATCCGATGCATGCTTTGCTTTATGAAAGAAAGTGACAAGTGCATGTCAAAAGCTTTCCTTCACAAGAGATATCTTCATGATTTAATGCCACAAACTTTGGCATTAAATCCTTCAATCGCACCTTGAACCAATCGTCTTGATAACTCAAAGTCTACCGGATTTAGTGCAGTAAATCTTGGTCAAAGAGTTAGATAATAGATAGTTAACTACAACTTCCCCGATTCATCTTATCATGACGAAATCTTTACTTGATCGGTAAAGATCCTTAAGTTGTGCACAGGTAAGAGCCTTGACCTGTCACCTTTCCTTCCTTTGTCTATACCGGTTGCATCCTTTCCTCGGTCTCTATTGTCGATTACCGATTGCTTCTGGTGAACAAAAATAGTCTCTTGTTCTTTGCACAGTGTCACCGGTTGCCAAACCAATCTCTCTACACACAGATTGTTGTCAGCTAACTGATAACGGTTTTGCTTCACAAATCCAACACTAGTGTCCTTAGATTGAGATGTCAGCACCTCTATTCTCAGCACCTCTTTCCTCTTTTGCCAATCAATGACAATACCTAATTGCCATGTACCGGTAGCAAGCTTACCGGTTACCATCCCTTAATGCCAACAATCTCCCCTTTTGGCATTGATGGCAAAACCTTAATAGGCAATCATGTCACCTTCCCTATTTACCAGTCATCTACTTGGCATACTATGTCATATTCTCCCCCTTTTGACAATAATGCCAAAGGCTAGTCAAAAGACTACCTTAAAGAAATCTGCTCCCCCTTCGAGTAGTAGTCCTATTCATCAATCCAGGTAAGATGAGGTGAAGTTCTCCATTGAAGCATAGTGAATTGATGAACACCTTTGCAAGTTTACTGAGGATCAGGAAGGGGTATCACCCCTAATTTACCTCTAAGATACTCAAAAGTACTCTTCGGTAATGGCTTTGTGAAGATGTCAGCAATCTGTTCTTTTGTGGGAACATACTCCAATCTCATTTCTTTATTTTGTACCAGCTCTCTCAAGTAGTGATACTTGATGGCAATATGTTTTGTTTTGGAGTGCATGACAGGATTCTTGGATATGTTTATTACACTTGTACTGTCACAATAAATTGCAATCGGTTCAGGTATCAGTTCTTGAATTCCTTCAAGTAATTGTTTGATCCAGATTACTTATGAGCAATTGATTGCTGCAACAACATATTCAGCTTCCATTGTAGACTATGAGATGCAGTTTTGTTTCTTGCTTGTCCAAGACACAATCCTTTCACTAAGAAAGAATGCACCACCACTTGTGCTCTTTCTGTCATCAATATTACCAGCCCAATCTACATCAGTGTAAACCTTTCCTTGGAAGCCTCCCTTGTGAGGAAACCATAAGCCATACTCCTCAGTCCCCTTTAGGTATCTGAAAATTCTCTTCACTGCTATTAGATGTGTCTCTTTGGGATTTGCAAAGAATCTTGCTACGATGCCTACTGCATGTGCAATGTCCGGTCTACTATGTATTGCATACTGTAATTTGCCTATCATAGACCAATACAGTGTCTCATTTACTTCTTTTGCATCATCTTTCTTAGATAACTTATGGTTAATTATCATAGGTGTACCAACCGTTTTGGATTCTTCAAGCCCAAAAGTTTTAAGAATTTCTTTTACATACTTGGACTGAGAAATAAAGATACTTTTAGCTGATGGACCTGTAGTCCAATGAAAAATTTTATGGCTCCTATCATAGACATTTCAAATTCTTTCTTCATCGCAAAGGCTTTGCTCATCCTGTCATCTCCTCCAAAGATGATGTCATCCACAAATATTTCAACAATCAGGTTCCCTTCTTTTCCAATTTTAAGATACATGTTGTTGTCTCCGGTTCTTGTGAATCCTATTGTCAGGAGGTATGAGTGCAATCTCTCATACCATGCCCTTAGGGCTTGCTTTAGCCCATAAAGAGCCTTCTTGAGTTTACAAACCATATCACCCTTTTGTGTGGATGTGAAGCCTTCTGGTTGTTCAATGTAAACTTCCTCTTCCAATATTTCATTCAAGAATGCAGACTTTACATCCATGTGGTATACTTTGAACTTCTTGTGAGCAACATAAGCAAGAAGAATTCTTACTCCTTCCAATCTGGCTACAGGTGCAAAGGTTTCCCCATAGTCCAGTCCAGCCTCTTGAGCATATCCTTTGCAGACCAGTCTTGCTTTGTTCCTTATTACTTTTCCTTCTTTATTTAGCTTGTTTCTATAGACCCACTTTGTCCCAATAACATTCTTGTCTTGTGGTATTGGTCCAAGCATCCATGTGTCATTCTTTTCTATTTGCTCAATCTCTTCCTCCATGGCCTTGACCCAATTTTCATCTTCCAGAGCCTCCCTAGTGGTTTTGGGCTCTACACAGGAAAGTAAACAGATATTTTCTCTAGCTTTTTTCTTGGTCAAGACATTTGCATGTTTGTCACCAATTATATTATCAATTGAGTGATATGTGACATACCTTGGGAGAACCGGTCTCTGTTCCCAGTCGAGTTCTTCCAGTTGAGCAATTTCTTCAGCATGGTCATGAACAACTTCTTGTTCATCATCTTGAGTTGGTCTGTCGGTTTCAGGTATAGCATCCTGCTCTAGAGGTCTGTTCTCATGTACTTCTCTTTCATCTTCAATTGTCATTTCATTGAACTCAAAGAGATTTCCATCATTGTGACCCTGCAGACCATCATGTTCATTATGACCGATCTTCTTTCTTGGTTCTGAATATTCATCAACCTTTACAATGATGCTTTCAATTATTTTTCATGTCCTCTTATTCAGATGTCGGTAGGCTTTACTCTTGGTAGAATAACCCAGAAATATGCCTTCATCACTTTTGGGCTCAATCTTGCCAGAGTACATATCTCTTTTAATGTAACAATTGCTACCAAAGATTCTGAAATAGCCTACACTAGGAGTGTAACCGAACCATAGTTCATAGGGAGTCTTACCAGTTCCTTTCTTGACTTGAACTCGGTTCAGTGTGTAAACAGCAGTGTTGATAGCTTCTCTCCAGAAGTGATGAGGGAGATCCTTCTGAATCATTAGGGTTCTTGCACAGTCAATCAGCATCATGTTTCTTCTTTCTACTACTCCATTTTGCTAAGGAGTCCTTGGTGCAGATAACTGCCCTTTTATTCCCTGTTCCTCACAGTAGTGAGTGAACTCGTGAGAAGTGTATTCCCCTCCTCTGTCTGATCTTAGACATCTTAGGCTTTTACCGGTCTCCTTCTCAACTTGAGCCTTGTAGATTTTAAACATGTGAAACGCCTCTGATTTTCCTCTAAGAAAGAGTATCCACATCATTCTTGAGAAATCATCTACAAAAAGCATGAAATACCTGTCTCCGTAGTAGCTCTTTGTTCTCATAGGTCCACACAAATCTGTGTGCACAAAATCCAGAACATTTTCAGCAGAAAAGGATTTACTTCTGAAACTTGTTCCCGTCAGCTTCCCAACTGACAGTCCTTGCAAATACCTTTGTCAGGTTTTGCAATCTCAGGAAGTCTTCTCACTGATTTCTTCTTGCTCACCTTGACAATACTGTCAAAGTTTATGTGGCAGAGCCTCTTATGCCACAACCAGCTATTGTCCTCTTTGGTTACAAGACAGATCTTGTTTGTTTCTCCTTTGACTGGTGCTATGAGGCAGTCTCCTTCTATTGAGTCCAAGTAGAACAGGTTCCCTTTACTCTGTCTACCGGTAGCAACATGAGCTCCTGATTGGTTCTCGACAACACAAGAACTTTGCCCGAATTCCAACAGGAATCCCTTGTTGTTTAGTTGAGCAACACTCGTTAAGTTGTACTTGAGTCCTTCTACCCAGTACACATCTTCACATACAACATCATTGCTGAGTGCAATAGAACCTTTTCCTTTGATAGCACAGGGGGCATTGTTACCAAAGGTTACCGATCCACATTATTGAGCTTTAAGCTGATGAACTTGTTCTTATCACCAGTCATGTGGTGAGTGCATCCGCTGTCAATGATTCAATCATCATGCTAATGAGATCTTGATATAAGTGCCATTTCACTTATCACCGGGCTTTCTTCTGTTATTGCAACAAATGCAATTTTTTGATCTTCAGAGTCTTCAAATTCATTATCTGTGACTCCTTTTGCAAGGTAGCACTCCTTTGCTTTATTCTTGAATCGGTTGCTCTTGTCTTTGTTATCATTGTCTGGACATCTTGCAGCAATATGTCCTATCTTATTACAAGAAAAACATTTCGATGGAAGCTTTCCTTTGTATTTCCCTTTTCCTCTGGGAAATCTCCTAGCAATGAGTGTTTCAAACTCATCTTGCTCCATCTCTTCTGAGAGTAGATTCTCAACAAGACTTCCAATCTTACCGGTAGAGCTATTACCAGTTTTTCTTCCTTTCTTGGTGGAAGAGGTATTTATAGAAGACTTAAAAGCAGCTTCCTACATGGGTAAGCTATTATCAAAATTGCTCAATTCAAATGCAGTCAACTTACCGATTAGGGAGTCTAGAGTGACTTGATCCGTGGTCACTAATCTGAGTTCCTGAATGGCTGAGATCTTGATGGCATACTGAGGCCTGAGCGTTCTCAGTATTTTGCTTACCACCTCCTCTTCACTGAGTTTTCCTCCAGCACTTTTGATGGAGTTAATCACTTATTTGATTATGTTGTTGTATTGCTCGATGTCTTCTCCTTCATTCATCCTCATGTCATCATACTTTCCTTTGAGGCTTTCAACCTTTGCTCTTTGTACATGCGGGTCACCACCATATACTAATTGCAGCTTGGTCCACATCTTGTGAGCGTGTCTAGATTTTCAATCTCTGCATAGACGTAGTCGGGTAGCATGCTAGCTATCATATCCATGGCAATTGTATGTTCTATCTTGATCTTCAATTCATCAGGAGTTAGGGTACCATTGGGTTCAGTGTAATCAGTGGTTACATGAGTCCAATATTGATATCTGGTGGTCTTCATGTACAGCTTCATTCTGCTGCAACACAGAGTAAAGTTTTCCTTGGAAAACTTTGGTCCTTCCTTTTTCATAATCTTGACTTTTTCTTTTTACGGTTAAGCAGAAAAGAAAAGGAATGTGGCTTTGATACCAATTGACAGTCCCAACCGGTGCTGAGAGGGGAAGGGTGAATCAGCACCTATAAAACTTTAAAACAAATCTGATGTAGTATACTACAACTGTAAGCAAAACAGATTCTAGCATAAGAATAGCATCAAGCAACCAACCAAAAGGCAACACCAAATTTATCACGTAGAAACCCAAATCATGTGAAAACCATGGTGTGAGGAAACCTCACAAATTCTGCACTCTTCTGAAGTGCGCCCTTTTAGGAGCCTTCCTTGTTAAAGGATTACAACGCACTATTAGATGCGACCCGATTAAGGAATTTGATACAATAAGGCTTGTTAGTGCCTGTCTGGTTAGAGGACTTAGAACACCTGAATAGATGTCACCCGGTTAAGGGATTTAGTACAAGGGACCTGTTAATGTCCACCCAAAATACTGGGATTTAGCTATTGTAATTGTTAGAGAACAATAGAAGGATTGACCTTTTAGAAATGGCTTTGCATAGCCTGATAAGATCTCTGTTATACTCAACTGAGAAACATCACCGGTCGCTGCTAGTATGTTCTTTCCTGTTGTGCTTCTCTACACACTCTTCTCTCTTCACCTTAGCTTCTTCAGCGTACAGGTTCACTCTTTACTTTGACAAAATGAGGGCAAACTATATTCTCATCAGACAGCAGAATATATAGACTTCTTGCCCTAATTGTTTTTCTAATGCACGACCTGTTTAAAGATCACCTTCGAATCCATCACCTAGTGGAGTATTAGTTCACTGAGGAAACATCTGATGCATGCTTTGCTTTATCTGCTTTATGAAAGAAAGCGACAAATGCGTGTCAAAAGCTTTCCTTCACAAGAGATATCTCCATGATTTAATGCCACAAACTTTGGCATTAAATCCTTCAATCGCGCCTTGAACCGATCATCTTGATAACTCAAAGTCTACCGAATTTAGTGCAGTAAATCCCGGTCAAAGAGTTAGATAACAGATAGTTGACTATGACTTCCCCGGTTCATCTTATCATGACGAAGTCTTTACTTGATCGGTAAAGATCCTTAAGTTGTGCGCAGGTAAGAGCCTTGACCCATCACCTTTCCTTCCTCTGTCTATACCGATTGCATCCTTTCCTCGGTCTCTGTTGCCGATTACCGGTTGCTTCCGGTGAACAAAAATAGTCTATTGTTCTTTGCACAGTGTCACTGGTTGCCAAACCAGTCTCTCTACACACCAATTGTTGTCAGCTAACTGATAACGGTTTTGCTTCACAGATCCAACACTGGTGTCCTTAGATTGAGATGTCAGCACCTCTATTCTCAGCAGCTCTTTCCTCTTTTGCCAATCAATGACAATACCTAATTGCCATGTACCGGTAGCAAGCTTACCGGTTACCATCCCTTAATGCCAACAATCAAAGTTGAAGTTGTACCACGAATGGAGACAGAGGAACGACCCAATTCAACCTAACAGGCCCAGCTAGAGGTGCTTATCTTTAAAAAAATGAAAAATTAAATAAATAAATAAATAAAAGTGAAGAACTCATCGTACGATGAGAACCGTATTGAAGCAAAAGTTTTGTACGATTATCACCGTACAGCAGAAAAGGTCACATGGTAAAAGACTACACGATATACATCCACGTACGGTGGAAAAAGAAGTGGAAGGTGTCGGAAGGAACACAAAAAGGCCGTACGGCATACCAAAAAAACCACCACACAAAGAAAGGGAAAAGACCATATGTCGTATGACATGGCATTAAGCAGGAAAAAATAGGAGAGAGAAAACAAAAATGTACGGCATTTAGGTGAATCTAGCAGCTTGGAGAAACAAGATAAAAGACTGTGTCGATGTTGAGTGTGTACATTTTTTTTCGATGATGCAATTTTAAGTGAAGAACCCTATCTCCCTCATCCGGCAAGGAGAGCAAAGGCAAGAATGCATTGAAGGTAAGAGGAGAACTTGTATGGAATAGGTGAAGAAGAAAACACGGCACAAAAAGATCATAACTTTCAAAGAGGAGTGGAGACATCATATGGTAGCATAGGGGAAGGAAACAAAGTTAGAAGCCGCACACACCGAGACAAGTTCACAAGGAGAACAGGAGAATTAAACACTGCCGACAGAGGAAGGAGTCACACAGGTAAGACAGGGCCGGTAAAAATACTCTTGATGAGGCCAACGTTTAATTGATAAAGATTGATACAAAGTCTTTGATGGCAATGGGTGAAGGGGAAGCCTTCAAATGTATACTTGGCACGCATGCAAATAGGGGAAGGAGAGTCCTACGGCAAAACACACCCTACGGCAATTAGGGATTTGAAACAGTGGCATTGCAATTGAGAACATATTTAATTATTCAAAAAATGACAAAGAAGAGACAATTGATGGACCCAAGAACAAGGAAAGCAAATTGGAGGAATCGGTTAAAGCAGTTACCTGCAACACTGGCGTCACCTTCTTCCATGAATAAAGAAACCACGACATTACCCTCCGGAGTGCGAGTTGCATGAAGAATGGACAGCAGAAAGAACAAAGGAAAAAAGATAAGGCCAAAGGTACAGAGTCAGATGGCAAAGGACGATGTGATGTTAGCTACCATCACTTTTGAGGGTTTGAATGGGGTAGATTGCAGGAAATGGTGGTTGGAGAACCCGCACGACCATCCCATAAAATAACAATTGAGGCATGTGCAGGTTCAGTGACTATTCAGATGCCCATATTTTGTATCACAGACTTCGAGGTGGTCTTGCAAGCTATGATTGGTACGTATGACAGGCATTAGCGGCAATCTGTATTTGATTACCAGCACTACCAGATTATAGTCTCTTTTGCCGCCCCTGAGTTTACCAAAGTCTTTGGAATCCCAAGAACACATGGGAAGAAGATTGAGAAAGTGCAGAAGATAACACCAAAGCTCAAGGATACTCCCTTACAAATGATGTGCCACGATGACTCAAAGCATCCAGCGAACTCCTGATACCAGAGTTATCAGCTCAAGGATACTATAAACTCTCGAGTGTATTCCTTTTTGGTTACTTTATATCTAATACAAAAAAAAATTAATTATCATTATGATTTATTATTTAACCCTATTTCAAGAAGGGGACATGACAAAATCTATGCCCAAAAAGGGGCTCTGGCTGGGCTCTGGCTGTAATTCTCTTTTTTGATATATAATATATGTGTATGGTCCCAAAAGCACCACATATATCAATTAAAAAAGAGTAATTATTACAGATTTGGAGCAGATACCTTAAGGTGATAATAGCAGATCTAAAGAGGAAAACTATTGCAGATTTGAAGCAGAAGCTGTAGCCAATTTGTGAAGAAAAATATAATTGTTGAAAAGCTGGAATTGTCCATCATCCATTGTTGAAACAACACTCATAAGAAGGAATTTTGTTTGGAAGTTGGTGCTTTCTAAAGGAGAGATTGGTGTCTCTCACTAAGTTGGTGCTTAGCAGTGGGTGTTGGTGCCTACGAATTAAGGAGATTGGTGTCTCCTGTGGGTTGATGTTATTGTGATTGTTAAGTTGAAAAAGTAAAAGATCGTATTATGCTGTTTCACACATCCCCCTCTCAATTTAATCATGTGCTCATCAAAACCTATGTGAAAATCATGAAAAGTTGATGAGAAGTGTCTTTCATTTGAATCAAGATAATGAGCCGCAAGAGTTGGGCTTACTACAGTTGAAAGAATGAAAAAATTTATGACATTCACAATAAGGGGGGAATCTTAGGAAATCTGTTGTTAGTGCTCATACTGTTATGTGTTGGTTATAAGTTGTTTTAACAACTCGTTAATTTTTAAATTCGGTAGAAGCTGGACAAAATGTGAGGGATTTAAGGAAGACTCCTAGTGTAGAGGAGATGCTTTCACTTATATATGTATTGTTTCAAATGATAAGACATTAAAAATTGCAGTTTATTTGTTCAATACAGAGGAAGAATTCCTCTCGTCTCAGCATTCATAGGCACACACTATCTTTGAATGCACACCCACATGAGGTTTTCCTGTGGGAAGCTTGGTCTCAAGGCCTGTGACACTTCGTCTTACCTTTGCATTCCCACAACCCATAAATACCCATGTTTCATATTGATGCAATGCATGTTGAATATTGCAATAAGATATTTTAATTTTATTGTATGTTATAATGCTTAGTTACATTAGGAGAGTCCTAAATACTAAAAGCCTGTAATATTGAAAATTTGAATGTACCTCTTAATGATTTTAGAGAACTCCTTAAGAAACAGGAACAAAAATATTTAATTGACACAATATCTACACAAATCCTGAGAAAATTTTATGTTTTCTATGACCAAATAAAAAACTTGATAAAAGCATATTTACTCTCTTTATTTTCTGTTTATACTTTATAGAATAGTAAGAAACCAAATCTTAATGTAGAATATGCATGCATTCTGACTTCATCACTTTCTAAACAAATTTAAAACTAAGCAGCATAAATTCCCCATTTCAGAAAGCCCTTGTGCTTACTTCTGTTATATCGTACCTTTTTCTGGAAAAGTTATGCTCAGAAATTAAATAATCAAATTTGCAGAATACTTATGTAATTCTCAAAATGCAGAAAGGGTATAAAACAGAAATAAGTGCAGACCTTAGGCAATCTTGTGATTGCTATGCAAATAAAAAGGATCAATTCATTTCTACTTTACCTGGAAGAGATTTGCCTAGCTTTTGAACATAGCCAGGTGATAAAGTTGAACAAAGCACAATTACTGAACCATTCGGCATGCCTGCAAAAAACATTTCATAAATTTCACATCTAAATGAAATAATATGGCAAAGATGTAATAAGTTACTGCAGTATCATTCATAGAATAGCTCTTGTAAAACAAGTACTAGGGAAATTTATGCAGTATGTCGAATTGCTTAAGACAATATATTTGTTTCTGACTTCATCAAATAAGCTGTTCCAAACCTGAAATAGCTCCATTTGTACCAAAGAGAACTTCATCTATTTGACTGGAATTTATAACCATGATGACAACCACTGGAGCACCTGTTTGCATCATAAATTAAATATGAATACAAACTGTGATGCCACAAACTTGCAAGGACAATAAAGAAAATTCTACTTCTTTCTTAATAAAATACGCATTCGGAGTAATAAACATTATTTCTGAAAACCAAACTGTCACATCTAGTGATAAAAGTTTTTCTTCTAATTCATTGAGTGTATTCAGCAAAGCATACACACACATTCTTCAATTTCTGAAACATACTAGAAAAGCTTCAATAATCCAACCTTTGCTTGCCTCTGCAGCACTGGAACTGATTATTCCACCACTCTGGGAAAAACGATCTATTGCCAACTTAGATACCTGCAGACATAATGCCAATAGCTTCATTGATTAATTTTATCCCTGCCTGTATTGGTTCATGTGATGATTTGATCTCCCTAGATAGACCTAATGATAAAGCTTCACAATTGAAACTTGTCATCAAACTGCATAAAATTTAACTAAAAGATATACATAGAAACAAGTTACTAAGGTACCATCTCTATGTAACAATACACCTTTAATGTCCAAACTGAAAAATAACTTATAAGTAATATGTAAGTCATTTGAGGGAGTCTGTGTCCTCTGTGCATCTGAGCCAACATATCTCATACTTCCTTGAGCCATGCTCCTAGTGAACACAATCCATTTGTGGTTTTGACCAAATTTCTAAATCAGTGAAATTCTAGGAGTTGCAATGAGCAAATATATTATAATATTTAACTTTGTGCATTTATCACATGCCCAACTGTGTATCATCTAACTTGAAGGTGTCACCTCTGTGAGTCCCAGCCAAAGCGTATCCTACTGACTTGGGCCACATTCGTTGTGGACACAACTAATATTAGTTTCACTTTGCATTTTTTTGCCTTTCACAAAGTTGCTTGACCAGTGTAGTCAAGATGGCACACTAAGGAAATTCACTATGATATTTTTAGTGTTTGTGGCATGTCCCCTTCTTTATGATATCATTTCAGGTTATCAGTATGCATGTCAGTAACCTCTGATAGTCTGAGGCAAAGCATTACATACTACCGTGAGCAATGCTCCTTGTGAGCACTGCTGATATTATTTTCACTTCACATTTTTGGTGCAGGTGCCAACCACCTTCCCAAAGAAACATCGGTCTCTCCGGCGCAGTCGCGAGGCTGGAAGTGGTAATGCATTTTAAGGTGGTGCCTTTGTTTTGAATTTTGTTGCCCGTTCTGGTGGTCTGAGGTTTTTTGGTCTTCCTCCTGCTATGTTGTGGCTGTCATGGTGCTGCGGATATTTTTCAGAGGGTTCTCTTTTTTGGCTGTTTGAAGGTTTCGTTCCTGCGAATGGGGTGCTAAGGGTGGTGCTGCTGTAGCAGTTGTTTTGGGGTCACGTAACAAAGCCCGTTTTGTTTTCTGAATAGCCTTCTCTTTTGTATGTAATGGCATGGGTGGGGTCTATTTACCATGCTTCTGGATTGTATGGGTTGTGTAGAAGCAATTTTGTAAGCTTATCTGATCATGTAAATCTGTTTATATCAATAAAACACTTCTTATTATCGACCAAAAAAAAAAATTATCAATATATTTTGTACATCTGCTGCTTATCCCCTTGTTTGTGGCCATATTATTTTAATAGATAGTTTGTAAAGCATAAGGTCAAAGATGCAGATTTAAACAAATGTTCAAACAGTAGGAGTTACAGACCAGACAAAGTTGGTTACAAGGAGGTAAGCTTGAGATAGGCAACAACAAATGCTTTCCAGCAAACTGTGGACCCAATTTAAAGAAGTGTGCATGTCAGTAACTTTTGAGTGTCCAAGCCAGAGTATCTCGTAGTACCTTGGGCAATGTTCCTTGTGACTAGAATTGATATGATTTTCACAATGTATTTTTTGTGGCTTTCACCCAGTGTAATCCCAGAAGTCACCATAAGCAAAATTACCATTATATTTATCATCTTATGCTTAACTCCTCCTTTAAGTCTCAGTTATTTTGATAGACAGTTTGTTAAGCATATGGTCAAAGGTGCAAATTTAAACAAATATCCAAATATTAGAAGGTACAGACCAGTCAAAGTTGGTAACAAGATGTGAGATTGAAATAAGTAACAACAAAGGAAAAGTAGTTGTTTGAATTTCCAGAGAGCCCCAGATCCAATTTAGAGTAATAACATATCACCGAAATTGAAGGTTTAGACAAATGAATTACTGAAATATCCAAATCAGTTAGTTTAAGTTTAATACAATTCAGTTCATTAAGACAAAGTCACTCAATTCATACCCAAGTAGGAATGAAGCACCGCACCCACAGAAGTCCATGTGTAACATATGTGCAAATATTTATGACATACATGAATGATTACTTCCAAACATCCTAACCATTGACACTAAGTCACTCAATGCATGCCAAATTAATATTTTAAAAATATTGAATTAAAAGATATCAATCTCGAGACATCTAGCTGTCCTATGTAATGAATCCAAAATAGATACCTCAATCATAATATATATCGGTATCTTTTAGATAGATCTGTTTAAGATATCTATGCTAGTGTTACTTCATTCCGTAATATAATTATACTAATATATGACTTTATATTCCAAGCTTAATGGCAATTTTTATCACACTCTTCTGCACTGGACCCAGGATTCTTAGATAAGGATTAGTACTATTTAGAGAATGAATATATACTATATTCACTTGAATTGAATAGGATAGCAATAAGTATGGGGTGGATCCACCGTTATTCACTTTTTTCTTGTAGAAATACTAAGTTTTGCAGAGCAGCTCTCTGTATTCCTTACTGAAAGAATGCGTGCACGCTCAGATATCTAAAGAGCAGCTGATAACATCCACGAAAAGCACATGAAAATACATTTAAACTAAGTTATTTTATAAATGTCAATGCAAGGATAATAATAGCTCAGATTTGGAAAAGAAGGATAAAAACAGCTCACCACACACCCCAAAACAGGCTAGATAACTAATGTCAGCTTTCATGGCTTATTTTAGAAATCTTGATTAGTGGTTGTCAGTACCGACACAGAAGTAAATTTCGTGCGCGCAAGAAGGATATAATCTGTACTAAACATACATATCTCATGCCCAAAACGGAATCTGCTTGTATACATCTACTAAGAATTAGATCCAAAGCCAAATTATTACATGATCGAAGATATCCAAATAAAATATGCATTCTTTAATGCAACAAGTAGTTTAGTACCAACTAAAAGAAATGATAAAACAGAAACCATTTCCAATTGGGTTTCTTGGCCGGCTCAAACAGAAACAATGCAGCCAGCCTACAGAAACCCTTCGCCATTTAAAACTGAATGAAGAAGAAGCAATAACATATGTATCAGGCAGAAGTAACTTACATCAAACCCCTGAACATGAAATCCTGCTCGGACAAGTGAGGAGGCCATGCCCAACCCCATTGATCCCAATCCAATAAACCCCACTTTAGTGGATGCCATTTGTACTCAAATCTCTACTCTGCACAGCAAATTGACAAGTAAAAAGGAATTGAGTGCTTACTGAATGAGACCAACAAATCAACCATAAGACATATCGCATAATAAAAGCTACTGAATAACGAATTGCGTGCCTAAAAAGTGTGACCAAAAAAACAGCCAGAAAACTAGTCGTACCTACGAAATATGAAATGGAAATACGCTCAATATAAGCAGATGCATTCAAAGTTTATAAGTAAATTTCTAGCCGCCTCATGAAAGGCAACAGCAGAAATCATGAAAGCCAAAAGCAGAGATGAGTACGGAGAATGCACGAATTAAAAGAATCCGGTAATGTCTATCAGAATAAAGGACCTTACTGGGCCAAGAACAGCACGCAAGCCTTGCTCCACCAAAAAAATTTCTTGAATTACGCGTCCGACAAACATTAGTTTTCTGTGTCGAGTGGGAACTTACGTGGATGCGGATTTTTGGGAAAAAATAATGTTTAAGCCAGATTGGAGATAATTGACAGTGAGACCCATTAAAAAAATGCACGAAGGTTTCTACATCCAATCTCGTGTAGGCTAGCATTGTGATGTGGCAGGAACAAGTCTTTGAATTTCAATTTCAGGTTCTCCTTTTTTTTCAGAATAAGTAGCATCATATCCTGTTATAATTTGTTTTATTTTTTTTATTGCAATTTTTTCCAAGTTAAGAAGTCTAGATATCAATTTTGTAAGGAATCTATTCTATTATCTTATGTTTTCATATGACTATTTATATCTAAATAATTGGTGAGTAATTGGTGTGTATTTTTTTATATTTTTATCTTAAAAAAAGAATAAATTGAAATCTTTTTTTTATTTTAGACGAGTGGCAATTATTTACGTGTTTCTCTCTTTTTTTAACAAAAAGATAAATTAGAATCTTTTTCTATTAAAAAATAGTTACAATTTACGTCAACAATTATCCTTCATACTTGTCCTTAATTGATAATACATGAATCCAAAAGATGCAAGAATTAAAATAATTTGATCAAATTTATAGATACATATTTTTAAATATCAGAATTAATTTCTTTATCATTTTATTCTATATGTGAATTCATATGAAAGTTATGGAATCTTTTTTGTTCATTTGGATTATAAAAATAGTTAATAGTACAAATTTATTTTCATTTTATTTATTGTCTTATTTGATAAATGATATTATTTATATTCAAAAAGATTGTGTGCCTATGAATACAATTGATTTATTTTATCATTTTTTAAATAAAAATAGTTTTAGTTGATGCATAGAGAGGTAAATAATTTATTGTGTGGTAAGTATGTGTCTTTAAGCTTGAAATAAAAATAATTGTAGTTGATATAAAGATGGTAAATAATTTATTTTGTAGTTAATAGATGAGTTGGCATGACATAGTTATTTTAAATTTTATTGTGAAAGTTGTACAAATGCAATGGAATTTTAGAAGTATTCTAGAAGAAATATAGTAAATAATTTGATTTCATAATAATTTAAAATAACTTATTTGAATAAAAACTAATAATAGTTGGTAAATGAGTCCAAAAATTCGAAATATGCTAGGCTAGATAATAGTTGAATGGATCACAACAAAGTTTAAAGAAAATATAAGATCAATATCAAATTATTTATAATAAGAAATTGGAATATTACAAAGGTTTTACTAAACGTAATTTGATTGATTTGATTGATTAGAATCGTGCTTTTAACACTATAAGATTGGAAAAAAATAAAGGTCAAATATTTGTGACCCACGTGAAAAAAACTCAATATACTAACCCAAAACTTCTCATTATTAACAAAGATTGTAAAGTAAATATTCAAATATCAAAGGACATAAAAGGGGGTCTATTTAGTAAAATGAACCCTACAAGGACATGATCATGTAAATTTACCTTTTGTGTATTTACCCTTTATAAGAATTAAGGGTGAGCCTTTATTAGCACCTGTAACTATCTATTAAGCTAAACGTGAAATGTTAGTGACATGATATGTCTTATCTAATAATTGGTGTATTTGTAGGATATACAGAATTGTAGGAAGAGGGAAAATAGAGACAAAAATTAAATGTGTTAATAAACACACAAGCATTTATAGAAACTATTGCAAGAAGATGTGTCATGTAACAATCACGCAAATCTTTCTAAATATAAGAATAGTAAGAAAATGGGTTATAGATTATACCAATGAATAAAATAATTGCCCTAACATAGTCAAACGATGGTGATGTGAGCCTTAGTGGATATGAACACCTATGTGAATGCATAAGGAACTATGACATGGAACCAAAATAAGAGCGTGAAATTAGAACAATAGCTTGAAGTCATACCAGAGGTATGAAGGCACGACAAAGGTGTGAAGCGATAAAAAATGCATGAAACTCTACAAAAGGCATAAAGTTGTAACAAAGACACTAACTTGTGAATAATATTGAAGCTAAAACAATGGTGCAAGGCTCCAAGTTTTAACAATAGTATACACAATGTGCAAATAGAAATCATGATGACCTAAACTATAAACATATGTGTATGAATGCGTTATATATAAGGGGAGGGTATGACACCTCATCTAATGTGATGTTCACTTGGGATGTGACTGAATCACTTGAGCACAACAATGTAAGATGTAGGCATGAAATATTGTATCAAGGAATAGGACATGTATAGGAAAAATAATAGAATAAAACATAAAGGTGTGTATGGGTAAGGTGTGATGTCTCATAAGTGTTAAGAGATGACAATGATGGCTCAAATCTAAAGGAGAGTGCATGATCTCTCCAAATTAAATTCAAAGACATGTATCTATATAAACTCATTCAAAATATAATAAAGGAACACCCGATAATCATCACATGACAATCAAAAATGTGAAACATGAAAGCATGTGTGAAATCATATCTTTGTGTATCAAAAATTTATCTCCAAGATCAAAGAAGTATAATCCAATAAATATGTATGACACATGGTATTGAGTATAAAATTAGTGATGGATTGACATACATGTAGTCCCAAGTTATATTAATGTGTGCAAATAAGCTACATATCAATGTGATCCTTTAAATATATCATAGGTAAAAAAATCATTTATAAAAAAAAGGATTATGACAAATACACTAGGCATAATAAATGACACCAATCCACCCAAGTAAAACCTTGATTCCATAATGTAGAAATGGACATCAAAAGAAAAATAAGTTGGAATTTTTTTTACAAGTTTTCACTTAGCCATAAAAGAAAGGGAGAGCAATAAAATAACACATTCATTTGCATATTCACTCTTGTGAAAGTACTATATTCATAGCATAAAGTAATATTACATTATATGATGATTGTGATCTAATTCTCCTCATATATCACCAAAGTGTGGAGGAAAATTAAATTGTCTTAAGTTCAATCTATGCTAATATAATATAATCATATAAATAAGCAAATTAAACTAGATCTATCAAAAAATAGTTGGGTCTTGTAATCAAATAGTTTATAATAATCAAATGAGAGAATATAACTAGAAATAACGATACTTAGCTTTGTAACTAAATAATGCAATGAATTTGAAGTAGATTTGAGTTCAATATGTCTCATAATCCAAACTAATAAATCTCAAATTAGTATCTACCTTGTAATTAAATATAAAATATAAAATAAATTATCTATGTAGGGATGAATCTAGGGATTAGAGATAAGTCTACAATCACGGATTTATCTTACACCTACAAAATTGCCCTTAGTTCCTATATAGGGTACATGTAAAAAGGGTGAACCTACATGATCCCAATGATAGCCTTTGAAGTCTAAATATGTAATTTATATGCACATATGTGGCTGATATAAAATTTTAGATGCATGATCATATAGGATTTACGTGAGCCTCAAAGCAGGAATAAATGTAATAGAGAATTTTGTAAGTCATGCTATTTTTATTTATTTTTGTGCATATTTTGAGAAGAATACCTCGATACATAGAAAAGGTTTGATCCCTTGTCTTCTACCACTTGCCTATCCATTGCACATATTCCTATAGATTACCATTCATCTAATCCATGTGTTTACATATCCATATACATTCACATTATTTACATATTTATTACAAATATGCATCCACACATTTCAATACACATGTTACCATCTTTGATTTGGTCCCTCTCTTATTTTAGGGAGTTCTTTTTTACTGACTCTTCCTTTCTAAAATAAAATTTCAAATTAAAATTTGGTCAACTGTTGCCTATACCCTTCTCATCTAGATATGACTAAAAATTTGTGTCATAGGTTGTCATTTCCCTATATTTAAAGGCATTTAATCAATATTTATGATCATCTCAATATTTGAAAGTTAATTACAGGGATTTTACACTTCGATATAGTGTAATACAACAAAATTAGATTTGAGCAATCACCCCAATAGCATATGCATGATTGAAGAATTTTTTTAATATCATTTCTACACATTTTAACGGTTTGACCTATGAGAACATGTCCTCACATGACATATATGTCACCCTACCAAGTTATTTATAAATATTGATAGCCCTCAAGGATCATGAAGACATTAAAGAAGATAAGACAAATCAAGCAAATTTAAGAACATAAGTTTGTAGATTTCATAGTATAATTTTGTAGGTGTAAGATAAATCCATGATTGTAGACTTATCTCTAATCCCTAGATTCATCTCTACATAGAGAAGTTTTTTTTCTATAATTACAAGGTAGATACTAATTTGAGATTTATTAGTTTGGATTATGAGACATATCAAATTCAAATCTACATCAAATTCATTGCATTATTTAGTTAAAGCTAAGTATCATTATTTCTACTTACATTCACTCATTTGATTATTATAAATTATTTGATTATGAGATCCAACTATTTTTTTATAGATCTAGTTTAATTATGCTTATTTATATGATTATATTATATTAGCATAGATTAAGCTTAAGACAAGTTAATTTTCCTCTACACTCTGGTGAATATGAGAAGAATCTATAAGGAATTGTAGGAAAAGGGTAAAGTAGTTTATGTAAAATTTAATTCAAGGATGTAAGCATATATAAAAATAATTGTGTCGGTGGGCTCATGGCGTGATGGTGAAGTTCAATGGCTCCAAATGAGCGCACCGAGTATCAAGTCTTGTTGATTGCATGACTCACATCATAAGGGACAAGTCTGATATCGTACAATAAGAGAATTTGGCAATTGAATACCCCTCGGTCCCTAATTCTTAGACAAAGAGGTTTCATCCTATTGGCTCATGCTCCCATATCAGGTACACTTAAAATACTTTGTGAAGACCCCTGCTAGGCTGGTGTTCTTGTCAACTTTGTGTCTCTGTTGGGTTTCCACACTCACAATCTGAACCTTGATACAAAAAATGATTGTAGAGAAAGCAACATGTAAAAATCATGAAAATATCTGAATATAAGTATGGTAAGTACATGAGCTAGAGACGGTATAAATGAATAATGGTGTTGCCCCAACATGGACAAAGGATAATGATGTGGGGCTTAGTATCCAACAATAATTATGTAAGTGCAAAAGGAACAATGGCACGAAGTTGAAACATAGACATGAAATTGTAACAAATGTATAAAGTCACAAAAAAGATAAGGAATTATAACAAAGGCGTGAACTATCCTAGACTTGTTAATATACAAGGGTTTTCAATAACTATTAAATATCAAAATGTGAACAAGAACAATTATACTTAGCTCAATGACTTGTAAGTGTGTTAAGACTTGTATAGATCAAAATTTGATATCTATTGGATCAAGAATAATAAGTAACAATCTAGTATTCATTTTGGAATTACAATATTATGTTAACTTTATGAAAGGACAAGTCTATGAATGTGGATCCATCCTATACATACAAACTTCTTGTATAAAATTTGCAACCTATGTTCTTCACTTTGTCTAATGTGTCTCAACTTATTCAATGATTTTTTATGTCTATGGACTATTAGTATTTAAGAATACCTTGGTACAATTATTATATCACGAGAGGACATGCTCTCTTAGGTCAACCCAAAAATGGATAATAATGATAAGGAAAACATTCTTCAATAATATATACACTTTTATGAATGCTCCTAAAAAACTAGATTCATTTTAGCATACTAATTGAAGTTTGTTAAGTGCATGAAAATCAAATATAACGCTCTTAACTCATCAATGTTTAGAATGAGTACATTGATTATCTTTAAATACAAGGACATCACACATTGCATAATTTTTTGTTTAGTTGAACCTAGGTGGAAGAGTAAAGATAGGACTTGGCTAAATTTAAATTTAAAACGTTGAATTTATGCAAGATGCATTTATGATTATAAAGATGCCCCTATGATCACTATCTTGTGTTTGGGCATGAAAGGGGTTGAATTAGAATGGATAATATGTGTGTGTGTGTGTGTGTGTGTGTGTGTGTGTGTGTGTGTGTGTGACTGATAAATTGGCACATAAACATAAATGTGTAAGGATGTGTAATTATATAGATGAGAGTCAGGATTAAGTATATTGCAACATGTAACAACTAGAAGAGTAGCATAGAGCAATAGCTCTCCCTTAACAAAAAATTAAGCCATTTTTAAAAAAAATATGTCTATAGGGGAAGCATACCATTAGTTGTTATAGCTAACTTTACACACCCACAAATCCTAAACAACAAATCAATTTTCAACGATTTTTTTGTTGTTGTCTTTGTATGTGACTTAACTGTTTATAGTTATTGTTCTAGTTTCTAAGTAGTAACGACACACATTGCGGGATATGTTATGTGCACAAGAGTCAAAAGGTGGTAATTTCAAAATGTCGCCCAATACCTACTTAAAGATGCCCTAATAACTATGCACTACAACCACCTCAAAACTTGCCTATTCTTATGCACAAATCCTAGTGGTCGTTCAAATTGTCAGTGCTTATGCATGAATGTCCCAGTAGTCATTTAGAAATGTTTCAGTAGTGTTTATAAATATCCATTACTAGGGGTACAAGTAGGTAGTTGACATATTTACTAATAAGCTTTTAGTTATCTTTTTTTGTGTTTCTTTAAACTCAATAAGTGGAAGGCGAGGGGTACATAGACTATCTAACTATTAGAACATGAACAATAACTAGTACTCTTCCCCTATATACCACAACATATACAAAACTAAATGAAAAAAAAAAGGCTAAATTAACATTGGATATACAAATTGCACCATTATAAATATAAAAATAATCTATTAAAAACTTTAAGTTTATTAAACATTCCAATAATATACAACATAGAATTTTTTTAAAAGAACAATTTGGGGGCTGATCAATGAACCAGCACAAGGTCGTCATTATTATTATCTAATCAAGTCATGATAAATGTGACACGTCCTTATGTCGTGGCCGATCATTAATAAAAGACCCGAATATTTCGGGGAAAGTATTAATATTTGACTAAACACGTGCTTTTCCCTGCAGCAAACGTGTCCTACGTTTGTGTCGTTCTTAGATGAGACTATTTATTTATTTATTCAAAAATGTATTTTCATGTTAAATTTTTTTATCTCTTGCTCATTCTTAGTTTTTAATTTTTATTGGGGTATGTATTCAATCTTCATATCCAATGATCTCATCACTTTAGTGGAAATTGACCTAGATTATATTGGTGATTTTAATTTTATTAACTCTAAATTTAAAATTTTGATTCCCTTAGTTTAGATCCATCCTTCTTATTTTGAACTAAATTTAAACACTAATTCTAGTTAAAATATTATTTAGGATTGAGAAAAAAATCTATTGAGCAAATTTAAAATCTGATTTTGAAAAGATCAAAAAAAATTATGTGAGCATTGCTTTATCATCTTAGGAATATATTGCATACTTGTTTGTTGTTCTAGACTCTGGTTTATTGTTGTTGAATTGATCCATTATAAGGAGTTTGATTAAGGATAACTTAATTTTTAAAAATAGTAAATTTCCTAAAGATGTTAAAAAAAATCATCCATATTTATTAAATTTAGAACATTTGCAATGAGATAAATATTTTTAGTTAGTATAGTTCTATTAGAATATATCCATGAGTCATAAGTCTGTATCTTCGCTCATTAGCATAGTTCTATTAGAATAGATCCATGAGTCATAAGTTTGTATCTTCGCTCATTAGTATAATTCTATTAGAATAGGTCCACGAATTAGAGGTTCATATTTTCACTCATAAAAATGAATTAATAATGAGATCATGACAAATAAACTTTTAATGCATGTTTCATAACATCGTCATCATGTGTAGAGCTAAGTATACAAATATTTGATTTAATTTGTTTTATTTCTCATTTATTACATTGACTAACATTCTAGTGCCAACTCTTGAATATAGGTGAATTATTTATTTAGTGTAGATTGTTTAAAAAAATGTGTGTGATTTTCTACTTACATAAGATGTTGAACTTAACATTCTCATACCTCTAGAGTTTATTTCTTCTCTATTAAGGTTTCAAATATGACATGTTTGTTTAATATCAAATTAGGGTTTTGATCCACACTTGAATGCTTATTATTATTTTATTTATTTACTAGGTTTAGACTATAGTGTGAGAACTTTGTCATAGCTAACCTCCTAATTTAACCTTTAATTTTAGATCCATTCTTAATTATATTTTATAGTCTTATATAAGATCTAACATTTATCACGACTCTTCATTGGGCTTTGGCGTTGATTATTATTTTACCCTTCATGATGATATCATAGACAATGGTTGTGTCTTTATAGTGGCTATTCATTTTTAAATTTTCCTATGATTCTTTGTTTGATTTTCATAGTGTATTTATGTTTTACAACCGTAAAATATTATGTTTACTTATGTATGTGCTCTATGGATCTTTTACTTATATGCACATGATAGTTGTAGAATTATAAATTGTATAACATAACAATTTTAAACTCTATTTTGCACCTACTCTTGTGTGGTTTCCCTGGATCATCTAAGCTCATTTATGCTCTATGATACCCTAAAATTTAATTGTCAAGCTTGGCTTAACTTTCGTCAAATGTTAATTCCAAGACTAGGTCCTATGTTTCGGGCTTGGCACTTTATTTCTCATTTTTTTAGCTCCCTTTTGAATGAACTAGGTACCCATTACCTTAGTATCTCCAAAAGGGATCCAAATTTGAATACATGAAAGAGTCAACCTATGTAATTTGTGATCCTATCTTGATCTTTATATTTAATCATTCTTTGTCGGCCTACATTCAAAACAACCTTCTAATCCCTATATAAAGAACATCTTCTATCATTAATAAGGTCTAAGAAGCTAATGAGTCTTTAAGCATTCTAATCATATACCATTAAGAGCCATCTCATTACAAGAAGCAACAAACTACCAACAATCTAGATATTCAAGTTTGATATCGTGTTTATTGATGTTGTTAAAATCAAACTACCTATTTGCAAACATAATCAAGCCCAACCGCAAGCTCTAGATCTAAAAACTAAATCCAACATCATATCAATAGAGATCTTCGTCATGAATGCATAACAATAAAAGAAACAAAGCTTAACCTAAACACACTCATGAAACACTTGACTCCATTGTTCTCCTATCCTTTAAGATCTTGTTTGGAAGATGATTTCTCTCATAAATTCAAGCACATGCATAAGAAGGCATTAAAGGAATGGAGTGTGGTTGATTGATGCAAGGTATGATGATATGAAAATATAATGCAAGAGGATAATGATAGAAAGAGTTCTCCAAAATCACAAGTAGGCTAGTTTGCATAAGATCACAATAGCATTAAGATTCAAAGGCTCATTAACATAGGCATTGGGATTCAAATGAGATGAGAGAATGTTATTTTATAGAAGTCCTCGTGAAAATTAGCGGTAGAGGTTAAAAGGTGGAAGAATGGATAGCTAGGATTAGAGAATCGGTAAGGATAATGTGAGAAATAATGAGACTAAAGGAAATTAAGAGGTTAACAGTAATTAAGGGATAAGATTAGAAAGAAAAAGATAATGAATTAATTAAACAAATACAAATATTTATTTAATTAATAGTTAAAAAAAGAGGTAGAAATTACATAATCAAATAAATAAATGTTTATTTAGTTATTGCAAAGAAATGCTAATTTGAATTAAATAAATAAATAAATAAAATTTAAATAAGAGTGAAAGAAGCTAAAGAAAGAAAGAAATAATATTAATTTAATTAATAGAGGAAAATAGTGGGATTAGATACTTATTTAAATAATAAATATTTATTTAATTATGGGAGAGAAAAAGTTAATGAATTTTTTTAATAAATAAATAAAATATTTAATTAGCTTGATAATGAGCTTCAAGGGGCTAATCTCGATCCAGTGGCAGGTAAGGATGCAAAATGAGAGTGTTTGGAGGAAGGACGGACTAAGATCAATTTTGATGGAGCATCCAAAGGTAACCAGGGTCCCTTGTAAGTTGGTTTCATGGAAATAGATCACAAGGGCAATATCTTTCCAATTGGAGAAAAAAAACTATTGGATGGGACAAACAATATGGTCAAGGCACAAGCAACATTTAAAGGTGTTTTGATGGATAAAAAAACTAGGAGTGGACAAACTACACCTAGAAGGGTTTTAATGGTTATTGTGAAGGCATTGATGTAAGGGAGAGCCTTGACATGGCATACTAGTAAATATATTCTCTCAACTTATAAACTATAGTAGTCCTTTGAAGATTTTAAAATATCGCATGTGTACCATGTGAACGATGACCTATCAAACACCTTGTCTAGATGGGCTATGTCGTTAAATACTAATAATTAGGTGAAAATTTAGGATCATTTTGATGATCTCGTTTGGGGTGAAAGTATGTTACCAATGTGATTAAATCCATCATTATTCTAAACCCCTTGTAATGGATTTGACAACTGGCCTACACATAACATTAATAAGGGCCTTTCATTCCCAAGCCCTTGGCTTTTAAAGCAAGAAAGTTTTTCATTTTTTTTTTGTGGTCATTTAGATTGTAGCAATGAAGATGGGAGTATCTGCATTTAACATGGAGGCCAATTTCACAGTGTTCATTGTGAAGCAACAATTAGCATTTATGGGTGTGATTTTTGAAAAAAGGTTAGGTTTATTCAATATCCATGATTCTTTCTTTTTTATATAGATTTTGCACCTCATTTTTGGGGAGAAATATATGAAAATAGAGTATCGATATAGGGTTAATTCCAATATTGTGTCATGTTTTTGGCTTGTGTGTTTGGATTTGGTACTAAGGTAGAGATTGAGTGGGTTGTTCAAGAATGTGTGGAGGAAGCATGTGTTTGTGGTTTTAGAGCATTGAACTGGCATATATATATATATGTGATCCTTGGAAAAGGGATTAGAGATGATGAAGGTGATTGGCATGCAATGGGAGAACGAGAAGATGCCTCAAAACATTTATTATTTTTAGTGACAATGGGTCACCTGAGGACATGAGATCAGAGGCCAAGGAGGGTTGGAAATGTTTGTTGGGGTTTTTTATGAGATGAAGCCAAAATTGAAGCTAAGCCCTAGTTTTTGAACCATTTGACTTTTGTTACAATGGTGTGGTCTAGTTGAAACAAAAAGATGCAAGGGGGAAGAAAACCCTATCTCTAGGCTGAATGCCCTATTTTGATTTGGTGTGTTAATTTTTTGCACTAGTTTTTATTCTATTAGTATCATTGTATATACGTCAGGTCTTTAGTGGCATTCATTATAATGAAAATTTGAATATGTATATTATTAGTATTGAGTGTCAATGCTCGAATAGGTGGGGGGGTTTTGGGAAATTTTGAAAGAGGGAAGGGTAGTGTTGTAAAAATGATATTACTCTTTGTTATTGGTTTTTAGTTGTTGGGAACTAATGGGGTGGTAGAACTTGCCATTTTGGCTAATAATTTCAATATGTATATCTTAATATTACATTAATAAAAATATATATTTTCACTAAGCAAAAAAATAAAATTTAATTAAATGAGGACAATTTTAGGTGTCTACATTTATCATTTATTGTTATCATGTTATTACATTGACATTTTTAAGGCTCCTCTAAAGAGTAGCACATTACTGCCTATATGTGGAACTCCATGAAAGACTTTCATACCTAAGGTAATCTTGTCATTTTACCATTCTCTATTCATTTGGCCTCTATCCTTTTTAGGAAACATACTCTTTCACTAATCATAGTGGCTATGGAGCTATGAACACCATGGGATTTGACTTAAGAAAGCCCATATACAACACAAGGTCATCTTCCCTATTCTATGTGTGTGTAGGTTTGAATTTGATTGTGAAATAATTACATGGGTGAAAAATAGACAACATAGGTTGTGACAAACTTCAAACAAACAAAAAACCCTAGACTAACTTGCCATCCTTGTCCTACCATTTTGACCTGATTATTTTGGATACATTGTTTTAGAACCTCCTGAGTACATTTTATATCACCTTTTTCAATTTTAGACAACTTTAGACTAGGTCTCACAACACCCATGTCCAAAACTTTCTGTTGTAGATCTCAAATCTGAGTTATTTTTATTTTTTTAATCTATGTTCCAGATCTAACTTGTTGCATTTGTTATTCTTTCAATATATTTTTTTTACTAGATCAATTTCACTCTTTTCCCATATGTGACCTAGATCACATTAATGGACTTCACAGTCTCATCTCATTTGCAACAAAGGAAAAAAAATCCAAGTGCTTAGTTTTCCTTGCAAGCCTGTAGCTAAGCCTATTTGTGTTCCAATGTTAGTAATGGTCAATTGAGATCCTTGGGTTACATAAATTTAGGAGATCTCAATTCCATATGTTTTATTTTGGTGAGCCCCACTTGTTTTATGTTTGCATATCTTATTATTTAGTTCAAGCATTTTGCAAAATCTCCTTTGCTTACATTCTTGCATCAGATTACTTTATTAATTTGTTGGAATTGCCGATTTCATTTGTTAAATAGTTGCATATTTTATTTCATACTACTTTCATTGATATATTACATCTTCATGTAGTACATAATGAAAAATATCAAAAATATTTAGCATGCTTTTATTGTATAAAACTTTGGTATATGTTTTAATGTTGTACTTTTGTACCCCTCCTAGAAATGATGGTAAAATGAATTATGGTTATCCCTATCCCAATGCTTCTCTCATTCATGACGATATTTTAGCTCAAGAAGGGGATATTATTAACACTTTTCTTAATGATCTCTCTTGCAGGGATGAAGTGTTGAGGAATAATGTTGCTTTTTCTCCTAAAATTTACCTCCCCTATACAAATAGTTTGGTACAAGAGGAATGTGTTTAAGACATTGAAAACCCAAATTGTAACACAATAATGAAGAAATATGCTCACTCCTCCCCTAGAGATTATCTTATTTATCAATATGTTTCAATCCAAGAGGATGTGATCCAATTTCTTAATGGAATGCCACCTAATATGTTGACAAATTGATAACAATGACTACAAATGCTACCATTGATTCAAGGTGGACATTGTAGAAAAATGAGAAGGCCAACAACACCCTTGATGAGGTGTGTATGTGTGTGTGTGTGTGTATGTATATGTATATGTGTGTGTGGATAAATTTCTAGTCTTTCCACCAATGTTTGTATGATCTAATATTAATATTGTGAAGCACATTAAATGTGATGATTTTTTAATTGTGCCAAAGGTTTTTCTATTCTAGTTAGAAATTTAAAATTGACCCTTGACTTCATTCTAAGAAAAAAGGTTCATAATAGTCAAGGAGAATATATATAGGATGTTTTGATCCCCTTTTTAAAAAAATTCAGAGCATCAACCAAAAGGAATATTTGTAAGAGGATGATTCTACCACTGCAATGTAGTAGTCACAAAATATTTTATTGATTTATGGAAAGACTAGTATGAAAACTAGAACCATTCTAGAAAAGCCAAGACAATGTATTATCATGAATATATCAAGATAAATGACATGATATTATAAGGAATCATGCCATCATCATGTATAAAAGAGGATAGATTGCACACATTACTATCCTTGGTTTTATTATAATTTATAATGTCATCAAAGGAAAATTAATCCAAGGATACAAAAATAGGTGTATGAAATGTATAAATAATGGCATCAATAGGCTCAACAACATCATGAATAGAAAACAAAGGTGTAATTTTATTTCACAAAGTAATATATCAAGATATACCTCTAGAAAGGTGGGGATGTGTCATCATCCTTCACACAAGGAGTTTAGCCATCATAATTCATCAATACAGATAAAATAAAGTCCTTTAAGATGGATGGGAAAATATAAAAAATATCCATTAGAGAGGAGAATCTAGATAAACATGAGAGCAACTCACTCATGGAACATGTAACATAATCAAAGTGAAAAAAATACAATATTATCAAGGAACAATAACATGTTAAATATCTTAATAATCCTTAATATATGCATGAATATTATCCCAAGGTAAAGGCTAATAAGGATTGATATGAATGGTCTAGGAATCAATAAATATTTAAAGATAAAATTGATAAAACAAACCTAAACACCATGCAATGCTAAGTAATTTTAGATCTAAAAAGAAGGAAAACTATAATTGGAAATGCCATATTTAAAAGAGAAAGTAGGACAAAGCCTAAGGAAAAACCACGGGGATATGAGATCAATTGACTTCACCAATGTATGTGAGAAATTGATACAACACTAAATAAATATGTAGGTTTTGTCAACCACGAATAAGCAATACTAAATATATAACACGTACATATTGCATGTTCATATATAAATGCTAAAATTGACAAATAGGAAAGGTGTACCTAGTTGTAGGACTTAATGAAGAATATTCTATTACAAATGATGCTATTTGATTGCTATTTGATTGGTCCACACATACAATAATCAAACCTACATTAGACAACCCTTGATAACTACAAAATTTATTGTGTTTCATTTTAGGTCATTTGCACAACTACAAATCTAATCCCCACGCCTATAAATTTGAACCTTTTATCGCATATTTGACCTTTTACTATAGATTTGAACATATGGCCAAATTTTCTCAAAAATATGTTTTCCTCTAATAATTGAATATGGTGATATCAAATGACACCATTGAAATTTTTTGTGCTGGCCATGAGTTCCCCTCATTTTGCCTTAGTTAAATCCTTGTATTGACTCAACATTTTTGTCAAGTTCAAAGACACCTTAAGTAACCATGTAAATGTCTAGTTTCTTCACATTGTTGTGGATGCTAATGTACCGATAATACACTGGTATATTATGATGTCATAAGATAGTTACTAGATATCACTTGAGCATAAGTCAAACAAATTAGGGTTTGTCCGTTTATATGACACCCTTGCATATGAATTTGAATACTTACATTATAATTTTGAATTTAAAAGTTTACAAGATAAATGCACAACAATGGCTCTAAATCAAGTTTAAACTAGCATATATGGATCTAAACTAGGTTCAATTCAAAATTCAACATAAGTCAATGAATAGGAAGAATACATTTTAAAGATCCTTGGGATGTGTACAATTAGATTTAACAAGGATAATGTCACTTGTCGGCTTTCAAATGAACATACTTGAATTGCACACCAATCATTCCATATTGGATAAATGAGTTATGTCTAAAACAACGGGGGAAAGAGAAAGGTATGCATTCTTCACCTTAACAATTATATTATTTCTTTTTAAATTCATTTTATATGTTAATTTTTTAATCATGTTAAAATTTAATTAGTCAGTCTTGTTGAGGTGACAATTAAATATGGCTCTATGGTTTGGACCCAAGTGCTAGACTATGAAGGTATTCCTTTCATATGCAAATGATGTTATAACACTTGTCACTAGGCAAATGAATGCACAATGTTCTCTCCTCCCTCAAGAATTTCAAGATCATTTACAAATATGCCACTTGGTGGAAAGGAGCTAAGCCTAAACATTAGCATATTTTTCCTTTACCACAAAAGGTGCCAACTCTAATCCCAAAGAGTCATGTATGTCCAAGCCAAAAGATAAATGTTGTATAGTGGATTCAAAGGTGGTATGTCCTCCATTGTACAATCCCAAGAATATAAATAAGACCCTTATTGGTGTAAAAGATGATTTGGATGCAAATAAGACTAGAGGGTTCCTTGTGAAACCAATGCTCTCGATAAATCATTAAACATAATAACTCTAGGTGAGATGAGTGTATTGTTGGTATATTCAACAATTCATAACACAAATGCTTCGACCTTAGTCAAATGAGGAAAGAAGGGAAAACGTGTCAATTGGCTTGTTTCTAATGGTTGTCCACTCCGTGGACAAACTGAAAAGGATTTAATGACAAGCAAAGTAGCCATGTTTTAATGGGCATAATAATTGATAATAGAGTAGCATAATTCTCCAACTTTGTTATAATGGAGCTCATTGTAGGCAATAGACATGTTGAATCAATCTCATAGGAAGTCATGCATCTCTTTCATAATTCTTTCTTTCATCTTGGACTTAGGTACCAGATAGATTCTGCCCTTGTAGTAAATGATGTCATCAACCACCTGGTATATGTCATCCTGCACTTGACCATCCATCAACTGACACATGAATGTATTTTTGGAGTATTCAACCAACAAATGTGTCTTCCAATCTGCCAAAATCTAAGATAGGGAACATATGGCAAACCTTCTTGACAGGGCATCAACCACCACATTATTTTTGCTCCTCACATACTCAATATAAAAATCAAATGCTTGGATTTTTCTCACCCGCATTTTTTGTTGTTCATTCAAATCCCTTTGCTCCAAGAAATATCTCAGGCTATTATGGTCCATCCACATGAAAAAAATTGCTCTAAGAAGGCACTGTTGAAACTTTGTAAGTGCATGCATGATGACAAGCATCTCCTTGTCGTAGATGGAGTGCAACCACTCTAATTGTGAGAGTTTCTAACTCTCGAATGTAATGGGATGATGGTCCTGCATTAACACCACACTAATGCCTTCTCTTGATGCATTGCACTCTAGGATGAAGGGTCGAGTGATGTCTGGTAGTGCCAGAATCAGATAGGAACTCACGACTTCCTTCAACTTGTCGAAGGTGTGTTACGTATGCTCATCCCAATGGAAATACCCCTTCTTTGTCAGATCTGTTAGCGGGGCACTTAGCTATGAAAATCCCTTCACAAACCTTCTATAATAATTGTAGAATCTAAAAAATCCACGTAGCTCTGATAGAGTCTTGGGAGGCGGCCAGTCCAGGATGGCTTGGATTTTCTCCTAATGTACCTAAACCCCTCAGGCATTGATGATGTGTCCCAAATACAATATCTTTGTCATTTGGAATCCACATTTGGCCTTTTGGAAAATAATGATTATGACTCCATGATTCCCAAAATTTTCTCTAAATGCCTCAGATGTTTCACCCATGTCTTGTTGTAGATGAGTATGTCATCAAAGAACACCAAAAAGAACTTGTGTAGCTATTTGTTGAAGATGTGGTTTATGTAGGACTGGAAGGTGGCCAGAGCATTAGTCGACCCAAACAAATTGATGAAGAATTCATAGTTTCCATAATGGCAATGAAAAGTTATTTTCTCCATGCCTTGCTCCCTCGTGGGGATGTGGTGGTAGCCGAAGCGTAAATCTATTTTGGAAAAATAGATTGCATTGTGTATTTCATCCAACAACTCATTAATCCTTGGGATGAGGTACCTATTTTTTATAGTCTTTTTGTTCAATGCACGGTAGTCCATGCACATCCATAGGGATCCATTCTTCTTCTTTACTAGCACTACCAACATGGTGAAGGGACTAGAGTTGGGCCTAATCCATCCTTTGTTGAGGAGTTCCTAGATTATCTTCTCTATCTCATCCTTAAACTTCTTAGGATGGTGGTAGGGTGTGGTGATGATAGGCTTGGCTCCTTCCTCCAACTTGATGGTGTGCTCAAAGCCACGGTGTAGAGGTATGCTAGGTGGGATGTCAACAAAAACCAAACTGTGTTTGCCCAACACCACCTAAAGTTCATCATCATGGTAGTATGTGTGTTGAATCCTCAAGGGTTTGGTCGAGACCAAGTAGTGTGCTACCCAAACTACATCATCATATCTGAAAATTGCCTCCATCCATTGTGCTAATATTTCCTTCAGGCCATCATTCGACACTCCCCTCAACAGTACCTTTTTGTCATCCACTTCAAAGGAGAACTCCATCCTCTTGAAACTCTATGTGTACTTGTCAAGAGTCTTCATCCAATGGATGCCCAATATGACCTCCATGTCATTTAGATCTACTACAAAGAAGTCATATGTCACCATGTGGTTCCCCATTGTAATGCTCAGTTGTAGAACTAGATGGGTACATGACAAGAGATTTTCTCCTGCCACCTTGACTTCAAACCACTGGTGTGCCTTCATATGCAAACCCCTTCGATTCACGAGTGATGAGTTGATGAAGTTGAGTGTGGCCCCATTATCGAGCATGACCATGACCCTCTACTCTTGGAGGGTACGCCTCACTTGGAATTTAGTGCACCTCAGAGTACCAACAAGTGTTGCAATGGTGCCTCCTCACCGTACCAACATGACAATCCTATCTGCACAGGTTTATGTTAACCTCCTTGGAAGACCACCTCCGTCAAGCTTAGGTTCCTCATGCTCCTCCTTGTCGTCAGACATCACCTCAATGTAATGGATTTTTCCTTTACCTAAGCACTGGTGCCTTGTTTCCCATGACTCTCTATAGTTAACATAGGGTTTCCTCCTCTTAAACTCCTATCTGGTGGTGTCATCCAATGATGACTTCTTTGGAGGGGGTTTGTTGTCCTCCTTCAGAGCGAGGGGTGGCTTGGGGTGCAAATAATTCTTGGAGGAAGAAGAAGATGATGTCGCTATGTCATGTGCCTTCTTAATTGCTTCAGTGAGTGTGATGGGGTTGAATCCTTTCACTCAACCTTTTAGAGGTTCCATCAGCCCATCCACGAACAACACAATCAATCACCTCTCAGAGATATCTGTTACTAGTACAAATAGTCTCTGAAATTCTATAATATAATTGTCGACTGATCTGGATTGCTCTAACTATGCCAACTCCTTAAAATTAAGTTATGGATGTTTCCTATCAAATAATTATATTAGTCTCTCCATGAATTCAGCATAGGAGGTTATTTGATCGTGGTCGAGGGTAACCATTCTATGATGCCACCATTTATGTATGATCTCTTCCAAGTGAAATGCCACAAATTTGATTATCTCATCCTCTAGCATCGGGTTAAGCTAGAAATATGTGTCTGCCTTTTGTACCCATGCTTGTGCAAATGTTGATCCGGATCCATCAAAGGATGATAGGTTTACCTTGCCTATCTTTCGTTTGAGGTAATCTTTGTAATAGCCATGACTGTTGTCATTTCAAAATCTCATTTGTAGATCAACATAATCTCTAAAGGATATGTCTCCTTTGAGATTCATGTTCTTCCAGTCTTGCATTAGCTAGTTGCTCCTGCATTTCTTGGAAAGTGGGCTCTCCCTCTCTCTGAGGTGCTTCGATTCTCGACGAAAATATTGGCATCAACGGTCGAGAATGTTGAGGGTTTTCTCTCCTTGTAACAAAATTATCGTCATGCCCATTTTGTTCTTTGTTTGTCTTTCCTTCCACCAATCTTCGTAACATCTCCTCCATGAGTCATTGTCATTCTTCTCCTCTCACCATGGTTTCCTTGAGCTGTGCTTGACTTTTGGTTAGCTCCCTTAACAATGGCACGAATTCCACGATAGGATCTTGTGGTTCTCCCATCATGTCAACAAAACAATACCTCCTTTTGGTGTAAACACACATCTACAACCTAACAGGCTGTCAAGATCACTAGCTTTGATACCACTGAAATGTTCCCAAGGGTGTCGGATATTATACTGATGGCGTACGACACCCTATTCTTAGGAAATCCTACATCACTCCTTTACTTCATATGACATTTCCAACTTTCGTATGGTCAAATTTGGGTATTCAATCTTTACCCGTAGTCAAGAATTGCTTTGTACGGCTTCAGAATGTTTATTTCTCTGTGCAACTTGTACAACGCGACCTCTCCAATATATCCAGATGGAAAATGTCATACGACCCTCTATAATCCCGTATGGTGATTCCATAGTCGTATGGTTACTTGACTTCTTCCCACTTGTGATCTTGCGTACAAACTATTTCTGGCAGCAAACCATCGTACGATGGTTCCAGGATGTTTGTACGAGTAAGAAGTGGTCATACGGTCACTCTCTTGCTTTGCATATGGTCCTAAATTGCCCTCCCTTTGAGTGGTTACTCCAGTCACTGACTTACACATGTATGAATTAGATACACAAAACTATAATTTGATGCACAAAACACAAGTTTGGAACTCACACTGACAAAGGAAACTATATTAATAATTATAGCACTTTAGATTACATAGACTCGGAACAAGAGCATAATAGGGTGAGGAGTTACTCCCACAAAAATTGCAAGTACCAAATAGGGAGGATCTTTCACCTCCGAAATGGCAAATAACTAAATCCCAACTGGAATTCACACATGCAAGGAAAAATATCAAGTTCGCATGCCTACAACAACAACTAACTTGACCTTATATATGGCTTTAGGGAAACTTCTCGAAGGATTTCAAAAAATGTCAACAGGCCAACACGCTACCGATAATAAAATAAAAAGTGCCCAAGAGATAATAAATTTAATTTTGAGGCGACATGTACAAAATTATTAAATTAAATTATTTAATAATATCAGGGACATTACAAAGAATTAAATGACAATTAACTCTTAGAACTATACCCTAGGACCTAAATAAACGTAAGTGTGTGAATAGGATCCACTAATGAACTCGTTAGGCAAAACACCTTATTCACATCAATAAAAGCAATGTGGAATTTTCTAATTTGATAATGTTTGTTGGTTGTCCATTATCATAGGTGTGAAATTTTGCCTCTTGTTTTGAATCACCACATTGATTTTCCCTCCTATATTTTTTAATAAATTGGAATCATGAGATGGTAGTTTTATTTTGAGTTTCACAATCAATTGCAACTATCCAAATGCTACTAAATTCATCAAAGGATAGTGATGATGTGTATTGTTTTGTATCTCATTGTTGAAGATTATTAATATACTTGCCCCCTTTCTTGTGTAGAATTTTCTCCAAAAAGAAAAAATCGGCATAAATTTGGTGTAATCTTTGATTGCTAATTTTTCCATTATTGTTGAATGTACAATTACACATATTTCAATTGATTGATTTAATTTTCAAATTTGTAAACACATTCTTAAATTATTATTGCAATCTAATTTTACCTTGTTGACAACACATATTTAGTATTTAAACAACAATATCAACAATAGTCAATCTTACAAGACATTCTTTGACCACCTAAAAATATCTAATCCGACTTTGTTATCATCATACAAGCGAAAACAAATAACTGTCTGGAATGCTAACTTCAAGTTTGTAAGTATTATAATGCAAAAGCTGTTTTTTAGTTGCTTGAAATAAAATAACAATTGAATTGCATGAAACAAACAATAATACTTTTTATGCTCTCTTTTATCTCTTATCTCAATCACGAAATGTGATTTGAAATGTTAATATAAATAATAAATGTCTCTTTTATTTCTTATCTCAATCACGAAATGTGATTTGAAATGTTAATATAAATAATAAATGTTGATGAAAAACATCTACACAAACTAATTGAAAAACTTAGTAATTCAAAATTATAAATTGTAGAAATCAATGTTCATCTTCCTCTAATTCGTATGACCAAAAAGTAGTTACAGAGAGTTCGAATAGTGTATAGACCAAAGTCTTCCTGCTGTCACTTGCAGCTACTCAGCTACTCTATGTGCCAACAAAATGTTACATATGCAACCAAGTGAACTCTTTAGCTCTCAGTTTCTCCAAGGATTCTACCTCTCACAAAGTCACGTGCTCTACCAGTTTGTTTCTTTGTTTGAAATGGGTGAGAAATCACAATGGACATCAGAACGAAATCAGCTATGCCTCTAACGCAACTGCATCAATACATACAAAACCGTTATGACAGGTGCGCAACCACCAATCACAAGCGAAACTGGCCAAAATGCTCTTTGATTCAGCTCTGTTTCAAATGTTCAGTTGTTTCACGAAGTGTTTTGGTTTCAAGTTCCTTAAGCGTCACCTTTGCAATTTACCACTTGCCTTGTTATTTATTCACAACCGCAGACCTGCAACAGAACTGCAGTCGTGTAAAGACATTGACAATTGGTGAGAGTATAGCTCATAGTTTCATTCATCTTAACCAAAACAGTGAGGTCAAGCCTTCAGCAAAGGCACCCACGTTCCTTATTATTTACTGACAGATGTACCCATATCTTGGTTGCGCTTAACATCACTGTTTACGGTAAGAGCATACTCCATTATTGGTATCCTCATAGCAATTCATGCACAACAGCCATCGGAATGAACATGATCGCAGTATGGGAGCCATTGCAAACACAAAGTTTCTATGACACTCCGATTGATTTTTGAGAGGGTAAGCTGATAATCCAGGCAATTGTAAGATTCTCCGTATGGTGAAGAACCATGTGTCTCTTCTCATGAATATCACGTAGAATAGAATTGTTATCAGGCACATAAGTTACCTCCTCATCAAAATCATGCAGAACAGAGTTAGAAATAGGCACATAACTTGTCTTCTCAATCTACCTGCCAAACTCTCCCGCATTGCATGTCTTCTTTGTCTCTGACTGATCTGTCTCCTCCAAGGAATGCATGCACCTTATTATTTACCTCAATCCAGCTGGAACCTGGAGCCTTTGTAAGTCCCCTGTCTTTCATCATTTGCCTCATCTTAGCTACATCAGTCCAACGGCCAGCTGCTGCATAAATATTTGAAAGCAGTATATATGGTCCTGTATTGCATGGTTCCAACCAAAAGAGGTTTTCTGCGGCACGCTCTGCTATCTTCACATTTATGTGAGTTCTACACGCGCTAAGCAAGGCTCCCCACACAGCAGCATCAGGTTCAAGGGGCATACTGTTTATAAGGTCCTCTGCCTTGTCCAGCCTTCCAGAACGACCAAGCAGGTCAACCATACATGAATAATGCTTAGCTGTTGGTCTGATATCATGATCTCGGCTCATAGAATCAAAATACTGCCAGCCTTCATCTACTAAGCCTGTATGACTGCATGCAGACAGGACACCAACGAAAGTAATGTGATCAGGCTTTACACCCGCTTGTTGCATTTTCCCAAACATCTGCAAAGCATCGCTACAATGCCCATGTTGGGCGAAGCCAGAAATCATGGCGTTCCACAAGGCAGAATCCCTTTTCGGTGATCTCCTAAACACATGCTCTGCATTGGCTATGTTCCCACATTTCACATACATGGTAATAAGGGCACTTCCCACATGCCAATCTGGTTCAAAGCCCATCTTTATGATGTGCTCATGAACCTGCTTGCCTTGTTGCAGAGCTGCCAAGCTGGCATAAGCAATTAGAATGCTAACTAAAGTTGATTGATTTGGAATGATACCCGCCTGCTGCATTTGGTTAAAAAATTTGATAGCCTCGTTATAAGACAACTGCTGAGTATATCCTTTTATTAGTGCAGTCCAGCACTCGGTAGTTTTTTCTGGCATCTCCTCAAACAGTTGAAGTGCCTCTTCCATTCTTCCACTTTGGGTATATCCTGTGAGCATAGCAGTCCATGAAACAACGTCCCGTTCCAATAAGCCATCAAACAGCCGGCGTGCCTCATCTACCATCCCATTTTGTGCATATCCTGTAATCATTGCATTGTATGCTATCAAAGATTTATGCTGCAATCCCTCAAACAGTTGACATGCATCCTTAATTCTTCCATTTTGAGCATACCCTGTAATCATTGCAGTGAACGAGACCTCATTTTTCTCAGGCATTTTATCAAACACTCCTTTTGCAGCCTCCATGTTCCCATTGTGTGCATATCCCGTCACCATGACCGTCCATGAGACCACATTCCGCACAGGCATGATCTCAAACAGTTGGTGTGCTTCCTCCATCCGTCCGCATCGGCAATAACCATTAATCATCGATGTCCAAGAAACCACATCTCGGGCAGGCATTCTGTCAAAAAACTGCCGCGCATCATCAATCCTCCCGACCTGTATATAACCCTCCATCATGGCAGTCCAAGAGACCACATTGCGTTCAGGCATTCTGTCAAACATGTCGCATGCATCATCTATTCTCCGATCACGAACATACGCTGTAATCATCGACGTCCACGAAATCGCATTTCGTTCAGGCATTAGATCAAACAGTCTGCGCGCATCCTCAGTTCTCCCATTCCTCACATACCCTGAGATCATCCCGTTCCAGGAAACAACATTTCGCTTAGGCATTATGTCAAACAGATAGCACGCCTCGTTCAGCTTGCCATTCTGAGCGTATGCCGTGATCATGGCATTCCACGAAGACACTGTTCGTTCGGGCATTTCGTCAAACACTTTGCGTGCACTTTCGATTCTACCATTTCTAGCATGTCTGATGAGGATGGCATTGTCGGACTCTGCAGTGCATCTACCGCGGCTTTGACAAAACATAATCCACGCCTTCTTTTTCTTCATGGTATTCCAAACCAGGAATTTCCAGGAGAAATAAAAACACATATTCAGCACTGCCAAATATTTGCATTTTATTGCAATTGTTCCTGAGGTGATTTGTATTTCCTCTTCGTTTCAATTTTCAAGGACGGATTAATTTCTCGGCTACATTTATATAATGAAATGATTGACTTCTGAGATGGATTTGTTGAGCATCTACTCTCAAAATGTATACCGTGAAAAAAGAAATGCAATCAAATGTTGTTTATAAACAGTGCGGACAACTTGAAACTGAGAAGGGTTGTGCTTTCTGTTTTAAGAACCTCTATTTATTTCTGCCATCTGCGTGACATTTCTGTGTTCTTGGAAGGAAATTATACATTACGATGGACGTTCTGTGTTTTTAAACCATGGGATAATTTGGCACTCAAATCATTTAAAAGAGAGACAAAACGTTCCATAAAAAATTGGAGTCTGACATGACATTATCATTCTAAGGAAGGATGAAACTCATCTATGAGAAGGAATTGCACTGATGTAGAAGAATTGAACTCTATATCCAATTTTTTTAAAGATATGTCACAATTTGTGACTATAAAGAGAATAACAAATGGATTAGTAGAGCATTTCAAAACCTTGTAAATTGGTTGGTGTATGGGTGATGAAATGATTTATTTATGATGGACAATTTGAGGTGGTCGTAGGTTCAATATATGCTAACCTATCTTCACTATGGTACTGAAAATCAATATTTAAAATCAATTTACTTTTTTGTATGTATGAGTATTTGAAAAATTTAGTAGATCTAAAAAAGATGTAGGCCTCTAAAATACCATGGCCTAATAACAATTCTCTATTAACATTAAATTTTAAAAATTTGAAGAAAAAAAATGACTTAAATTTGTGCAAGCCCTACTAAATAGGGCTAAAAAATTAGAGATTGGAAATCTTTCAAAGAAGCTTCCAAAAATTTCTAAAAATATTAATCACTCAATTGTTGAAATCTAGCTTTCAAGTCAAGAAACTCTCAAAGTGAGCTACTAAAAAAGAAGAGAAGAGATAAAAAGAAAGTAAGGTGACACTCCCCCTCTAGAGGAGTAAGTGTAAAAAGTTCAGAGTTGGACAAAAGCCAAAGTAAAAAACACTTAAAGTTGAAACCCTTGTAGAAAGTCTAGCTACAAAGTTTTTAGAGAAGACAACCTCTCCTACTAATGAGTTGCCAATTCTAAGAGAAAGTCAATTGAAAACAATGATCTATTGTAGAGAAATTTGTTGTTATTAATAACAACAAATGTAAGAGCTAAAAAAGCTAATGGAAGGAAAGTATAGAAACTTAGAACGACTACATAATCAATCCATATGAGGTAAATTTAGAGGCACATTCACCACATGACATTAATCAACTATTTGAAGAACAATGTAATGAGGTGGCATCAAACAAAACACAATAACTAAAAAGGGAAGTAGGAGAACTTGCTTAACTGTATGTCTTGGGAGTGATAGGTATGAATATGTTTCACTGAATCAGAACCAAAACAACATCTACTTTAATCACTCATCACCCTCATATATCATTATCGTTTTGCTTCTTCCATATCTAAGATTAACTGATTGTATGTTATAATTTATAGGTTGTGATTAAAATAATGGACAACAATCTATCTACAATCAAAATCAACTATGTACTCTTACTCTTTTTAATTTTCTAAAATTTTCATATATTTTGTCGTGACCCTAACCTAAATTAGTTGAATTACATTGTGTGTTATATCTTTAAACTCTAATTTTAACAAACAAGTAAATATGTGAATTTTATTGATTTATAAAAAAATTACTTATTTTGATACTTTTAAAATTTTTTTAAAAGAATTTGTTATCTATCTTTTAGGAGTTCATGACATTATGATAACTTTTTATTTAAAACTCATTTGAAACTAATCAGTTAGTTTGATAGTTGCTATCATGCCTTATGCTGTGAAAGGGAGCTAAATATACAAGGAGTTTCCAATGTGAAAATCATATATTTATTTTGCTCATTTTCATGAAGTAATAATAAATATAATTTAAAGTATCAATTTAAAAAATATTTTGTAATTTTTAATTTCTATAAATTAGTTATACATATACTAGATAGATTGTTTTATATTAAATATATTAATCAAAATATTGGTAGTTTTAGAATGACAAATTCAACATTGTATTGGTTTAGTTCACCAAACTCAAGTTATGATAACTCAATCATTCATCAAACTTCTTTATTGCAATTAAATTGATGGATAGTATATTAAATAAACTTAGTCTAGCAAACATAACGTTGTCGAAGCATCTTAATGGATACATAAGAAACCATCAAATCTTTTAAATTCACCAGGCAGTGTACACAAGCCATGAAATTATATGATAGGGGTATCCTTACATCAACAACACTCAAAATGTTCCCTTGATACTAACCATACCTACACAAGTCCACAACAACATCCTTACCCTCAATCACTGAACATAAACAAATCACACCACCCCTTATTAAATTCTCAAATATGTGATCTAAAATGTCCAAACAAGACCAATCACCCTCACCATTAAATACCATCTCTAACAGACATTGAATCACACCATCCACCCCATTGAATCCTAATCCCTACTAGGTAACCACATTTTGGGTCACACCATCCTCCCCATTAAACCCACAATACATCCTCCCCAATAATGGTTAAAAACTTAAACCTGTATACAAGAGATATGCACTTAAGTATGTTCAAAATGGATGAAGCATAAAAGCATAGGAAACAAACAATTACATCTCCTTGCCATTGAATACAAATCCCTAATTGATAACCACATTTTGGGTCACGTTGTCCTCCCCATTAAATCCACAAACACATTTTGCCTATTAAACCCACAACACATCCTTCCCAACAAAACTTCAATCTATAAGGGAGAGTACCAAATAGTTAAGCACATTCCAAAAATTGTAATAGCACTTGTCAATTTAATGCCCACACTTGTTGATTTAATGCCCAACATTTGTAGCATTATTATACCAATAGTTGTGACTTTAAAGCTGTTATTTGTGATGATGACTATCCATAATTGAATGAAATGTATCTCTTAGTTCTAAAACATAACACACCATTGCATAAATAAAATATGACTTAGCGCACAAGTATTGATCTCACCTTTTTTGGGTTTCTTTGGACGCCTTGGCAAACAAACTGTGACGTGACATCATATTTGATGATGCGAGCTTCAAAATATTAGTTAGAAGCAAGGGACTTGCCATGTAGGTTGTTGTAAAAAATTGAGAGTGATTTGAAATTTCCATGTAGGATTTTGAGAAGTGTGAAATTAGGGTGTTCAATTATTGGATCCTCTCCCTTAGAAAACACAGATATAAGGATGTTCAAAATGGATGGGGATAAAGGATATTAAAAAATAAACAATTTCAGCTCCTCTTAAAAGGTTTGAGTGTTTATTTTGCCTTTCAAAAGACTCGATCACATCATCTTCGGTGCGAGACGGGTAGATGGAAGAGGGCCATGAAAGCTGAGGAAGAGAGAATTTGCATGTTCGTCAATAAGGATATAATGGATTTGGAATGATACTTTATCATGGAATGCACCACTTATGAGGATATTCGTATTCCACATGAAAACAACTTGAAAGTTGATAACATTAACCATCTATTTGATGAAGAAAAGATCAACATCATTGATAATTTTTAAGTCAAGATAAGATCAACATATTGATAATTTTCTAGTCAAGATTCATAAAAGATTCAACACTGAAAAGAGTATGAAGTTGTGATATTGCTATCATGATTCAACTATGTAGTTTTTTAGTCAAACTCATTGACCCATATTTCATGAGAGTAGTGGTTCACATGAACACATCTCTTATGAGAATGAATGGAACACTTAGTATTCATGCATTTAGGTGATGTTTATAGAGGTGAAGCACAAAGACTTCCCGAGTGGTCACCCATCCCCATATTACTCCAACTCAAATACGCTTAACAATGGAATTTCCTCCAAGATTAAGCCAAGTTTACCTATAGCCTATCTCCTGCTTGTCAAGAATATGAAGATTATATAAGAATGCTATTCTCAAGTCCCTTGAACTATTCAATCTCATTTGAATCATTCATTCATTGAAAGACAAGGAAGAAAGAAACAATTTCAGAGGTTTCAACGTTTTAGCGACATTAAATGCATTCAATAAGAAACGGCGTGGGCTATCCTCGTGACAGAATGCACCATAAAACTAAAATATTGATTTTTTTTTTGAGATCTACAAAAAAACACAACAATTTTTTTACAGATTTTTTATTGTTTCCTACAATAAACTTTTCTGATCATATATAATTCATCCTGAAAATTTTGTAAAATTCTGCTATATTTTCCGAATTTCCAAAAAATCAGCCGTGCATTATGTCGAGAGGATAGCCACGTTCATAAGAAACAGCGCGACTCCCACTATCTTTTTTGCCTTGCTTAACTTGGCGTTCTTTTCATTCATTCGAGCAGGGTTTTTAGCAGTCGGACATTTTTCTTCTTCGGCATCCCTCATAACTTCTTATATGCCGTCAGGTACTCCGAAACCCTAGATTTTAGGTTTTTTTGAATTTGTTTCTTCGTACCATTATTTCATAAACATCATCTTTAAATTCATGTTTTCGCAGCTGATTTACATAAATTTTAGACGGTTGTGAAAAACTCAACGAATTATGTAGTTAATCGCAGGAATAGACATTCTACACTGTCTTGTGCAATTCTCTCCCCCATCACCCACAAAAACAACCCTCGAATTTCGAAGAGCGTGATAGAACTCTTATCTACTGATCTACAGAATGGAGGAACAATTCATATTAAGAGTTCCTCCCTCCGTAGCTGAGAAAATAAACAGAGTATTGGATGAAAATCCGTCTTCGCCGCACGACAACTTCATCGATCTCAGCTTTTCCGACGACGGAAGAAATGGCAGCTTTGTAATCGGCAGCGACACGTTTCCTGCGTCGCTACTGGATCTGCCGGCAATTGTCGAGTCGTACAAATCTTACGACGACAGCTCGCTGATCAAGACAGCTGACATAGGGCAGATTATTCAGGTGCGAGAGGAGGGGCAACCTGCAGTTGCAGGTCAAGAGTTCAGAGACGGCCTCGCTCCTTCCATGCGGGATGCTCGCCGCCGTCGCTTCCGCCGGCGGCCTGATATAAACCCTGGTGTGGTTTCCAGAGTTGAAGAGGATCTCATACGCATTATGGCCGGTGGCACTGCGAAGAATGTGGAGGTTGAAGTTGTGGAGGAGGAGGAAGAGGAAGAGGAGGAGGATGATATTATGATGGCCGCTCTTCCCCCTCTTTCAGCTCAGAAACAAATAGCAAATGGTGAACCTGTGGATGCAGATATGAAGGACGCCTCTGAGAGCTTCGAAAGTGATGACGACTCGCGCTTCTAGGGTTTCATTGTCAGGCGACGGACTGGTTTTGGTTTGTTATTATATACTGTAAATGTTTTCCACATGATACAAATATTAATGCTCCCATAACGACTTCATGTGCACCTAATTACATATGTTACATTTTTGTGTTTATTGGAAATATATGTTATGGTTCTAGATGTTTCAAATTCATTGTCACTATCACTCTATTTTTAGTGCAGTGGATTGTCATCCTTCAAGGTCTTGCTGCTCTGAATTTGTGAGGAAGACTTTTTTTCCATGTGAGTTTTGACAAGTTACACGGAAAGTAGCACACTCCAAGGGACCCCTGCTTAATGATAACTTATAGCTGTTTATATGAAAACAAAGATGACTTTCTATTGGTAATTAGAGAGATAAGACACATCTCATTCACGATGTTAGGGTAAGTGAAATTAATATTCTCCCTAGGCTAAGCACCAGGTGGCCTTCTTTAAGAAGTTATCTGATAATTACACTAGTCTTTAATATTGTTTTTCTGTAAGTCCTTGCCAGAATATATTTGGGAATATGGAGTCTTTCCAATAGCAGTATCTAGAAATGAAGTTTGGTTCAATTTTCCTTTCATTTCAATTTCTCAATAAAGAAGGATGAGTGTGCCATGCACAGGATATTTTCTTCTCTGCCAGAGCATTTTCATAATCATACTAAATACCGTAAGTCAATAGTTGTATATTAAATTATTATATGTAACCATTGCTTTGCATTTGTGAGGAAGATTTTTTGCTGTGTTTTTTTTATGAGTTACATGGTTCTATCTGAAGAAACTACCATAGTTATTCAACACATAATTCTAAGCGTTTTCAAGTACTGATGTGAAGTTGTCTTTGATTCCCTGGAACAGTCCTATATTTATCTGATTAAATGTGCTCGTAAACTCATCCATGGTTCGTGAACACAATCAATTTCTACACTGCAGAATCTATCTGCGGTGCTTGCATATTATTGTCCAGAAGGAAGTTTGGTATAATTTTATGACAATACCTTCAAACTCAGACATCATTTGGGGACCATAAGTGTGCAATTGTAGGTCAAATGACTCCATACAAAAACCATAGGAAAGCTGCCTTATAATTGGATCTAGCAAACAACAGTACTCTTGATGTTTTGCATAATCAATTGGTGGAAATGCTTTAGGATATGGAGGGATATGCAAATTTTACTGGATCATGAGATGAATATGAAAGGACTGAACAGGAGAGATCATTTCACAAAGCTTTTAATCGTAGCCATATATCAAAGTATTGATTGAATGGCCAGTGCTGCAAATTTATAGAGTCTTGACACATTAAGAAATTATTTTGGAGTAATGTTGATAGTGGATCTGACTAGATTAGCAATGAGAAACAAAGCTTTATGACAATGCATATCAGTGGCAGAAAGGAACCATAGATCAAGTGGGGATCAGAGGATCACTTCTTTTGGTTATTTTGGAACTTGTTTTAGAACGTGGGCCTACCCTTGTCACGATTTCAATTGATGTCTAGGAGTTAGGGTTTAACTTCCAAATGTTAATTTTGTAGGGAAACACTTTTAACCATCAATTTAGGGAAGTACGTATAGACAGATCAAATTCATAGGCAATCAGTAAATTAACTTGTTTGCCTCATTGATGGCATCATACAAAATGCTTGAGCGAGCCTTGAGATTATGACTCAAGGCTAGTCACAATTCATTTGTGGACGGTGATAACCGTTGAAAAAAATCCACTGTGAATACTTTGAACCCCAATATGCTGTATGTTCTATGTTATGTGATTTATCTTGGAAGTGCTCAGGGCCTAGCACTCTAAATTCTCTCTCTTGTGCCTCTTGATAAATGCATAAAATAAATGCAAAACTGTTATTTTCTATGTTCAAACAATGTTAATGCTAAAAAGCATACTAAAGTTGATTCTTTTCTTCTTCTTTATGATAATCACGGACAGTTATTTGATAAATGTAGCATAACAAAGTTTATTTTGTCTAACATACAGGAGTTTGATATTACGAAGGGCAGATACAATTCCAAATACTGTCAAATTTTTTGTCTTACTGTTGCAGAAGAAAGAGAGTCAAGAGTATATTGTGGTAGCTTCACATATCTTCTTAAAGATTATTCTTGGTTTTGTATTGATTAGAGAGAGTGTGGTAACTTCACATCTCTTCTTCAAGAGATTGCTATTTTATCGTATGTTAAATAGTAATGGCTTCTTACATACCTAAGCTATGGGCACTAGCTATTTCTGCATAAAAAAGCTGAACTTTGCACTCCTCCTTTAAACAAGGTGCATTGTAAACTGTAGTATGCCTTCCACAAACTCTCTTTCACAGTTCTATTGAAAGAGGCAGCTTATTCGTGAACAACTTATTTGTAATCAGCCTATTTGAACAGATGTTGATAATCTCTTCGCAATTGATTTGAAATATTTATTCTTAGCAAACAAGATGAAAAATTAGTGATGAACATACTTTGGTTTTGGCAAAACAATTCATGCAACATTTAGTTGAATTTAGATGAAGTAAAATTATATGAAATGTTTCTGATTATATGAGATATTTTGCAGCGGATTGCTGCTGGAAGCTGACTACTATAGCTCAACAAACTCTCGACAAAAAGGTGATTACTTTTGCCCACATTTGTGTTGAAATTGATTTGAATAATCTGTTGGTAGATTCTTTGGAAATTTGTTTAGGTTCTTCTACGTGGGTTCAATAATTAGATTATGAATCCCTTCCTTTTTGATGTTGGATGTTATGAGTATAATCATTTGCAATGTCAGTGCCCTTAGGTTAATAAGGGTCTCAGTGGTTCTTTTGGTGGTCTTGGTGGTTCTCCTTCCTCAACTTTGAAGATGGATAAAGGGGGTAAGGGAAAAGCCCCTATGAAAGAAGATGGCCTTGATGAGGATGGTTTTATGCTTGTTAAGCCCCGAGCTAAGGGGAGGGGACAAAAGAGGTCCTATAGGGATAGACAGACAGATAAGAGATTTGATCAGTTTAAGTTGTTGGATTCACTAGCTATAGATAAAGGGATTCCAGTGGATGTCTTATCGGGGGCAACTCCCTCGAGTGTGGAGGATATGCAACGGGAGATTGCTATTATGAGTTAGGTCGTTGTGCAGCAACAAAGAGTGTCCCCTACTAGTCCTTTGAGTTAGGAGCTCTAGGTGTCCTTGTATATTTGGAGGATGATATTATTTTGGTAGATTTGGTGAAGGAGGTGAAGACATCTGTTTGGGGTAAAGGGTCTTCTTTAGCTTTTGGTTTGCAACAACGACCCCTCAAGAAAGTTTCTTTTGAAACTTCTTTGAAAGGCGACCAAAAGAAGGACGAGGAGAAAATTAAATTAGCTGGGGAATATGGGTTTGTCAAGCCCATTAATGCTCACTTCTCCCACTCTTCTCAATGAGTATTCTCTCATGGAATGTTAATGGGTTGAATAGCATCCCTTGACAAAATGTTATTTATGAGTCAATGGTAGTTCACTCATCGCCTATCTTCTGTATTCAAGAGACCAAGCTTTCAGTTGATTCCATGCTTCAATGTGCTTAGTATTTGGTGTTATGGCCAGTATCAGTGGATTGGTTCTCTTGGTTGTTCTGGGGATTCGGCTTTTTTTGGGTTTCGAGAAAGATTGTTCCCCTTCAGTAGATCTCTAGCCATTCAACTCTTTCTATGGTTGCCTCTAGTTTGGAGTATAGTGAGATTATTTTGGTTACTAATGTTGTATGCTCTGGTCAATTTTCAAGGCAAAACCTTACTTTGGTTTGATATAAGGTATGTTAGAGTGTGTGCTCCCTTGATTCCCTAGGTTTTAGTTCGATATTTTAATTCAGTGTTAAGTTTATAGGAGAAGAGGGGGGAGGTAGGTTGGCTCGGTTGGGTCCTTTCTCTGAGCTCTTTTGTGAGAATGTGGACCTTCTAAATTTGATTGATATCAAATCGGCTAATGGAATAGGTTATGCTTTGCTAATCTTCATGCTATAAAGCAACAAGTTTAAGCTTGCCTTAATGTTAATGTTATCACTCGTCAAATTCAGGTTCTTGGCTTTTTAGAGGATTTGAGCAGAGCAGAATCCTAGGTTGTTAAAGAATTGGAGAAATGAGATCTTTGAAAGGAGTTTTTTTGGAAGCAGAAGGCTGGGGTAGATTGGCTTCAGGAAGGGGACGAGAGTACTACTTAGTTTCATAAATCAGTGCAGGCTCGTTGGAATAGGAATTATATTTTCTCTTTGGTAAATTTTGAGGGAACTTAGTTGTCATCTTTGCAAGCTCTGTCTTGTGAGGCTACTTGGTATTATTCTACTCTCTTTTCTGATGACTCCCTATTGAGAAAGAGGAGAATATGATCCTTGCTTGTATTCCCCATCTAGTCACTAATGTGATGAATGACTCATGTGTCCGATATCTGTCTGAATTGGAGGTTGTTTTTGGGATGCGCAAGGGTAAAGCTTCAGGCCTGGATGGGTATTTAGTAGAATTGTTTTAGGAATTCTGGGATATTGTTAATTTGGATTTGCTACAAGTGGTTCGTGAATCTAATGGCAACAAACAAATGTTGAGGGCCTTGAATTCTACTTTCCTTGTTCTTATTCCTAAAAAGGAAGGAGCTACTTAGCTGGATTTTTTTAGGCCCATTGCTTTGTGTATTGTGGTCTACAAAATTGTTACTAAGTTGATTGTTGAGTGACTCTAACCCTGGCTTCCCACTTCGATTTTCGAAGAGCAAGGGGGTTTTATGGCAAGAAGACAAATTCTAGAGGGGGCGGTCATTCCCTCTGAAGCCATTCACTCTATGGCGTTTTTCAAGGAGAAATTGATGTTCATCAAATTGGATACGGCTAAAGCTTATGGTAGAGTCAAGTGGCTCATTGCTCTATGTAATGTGGTCTACAAAATTATTACTAAGCTGAATGTTAAGTGACTCAAACCCTAGCTTCTCACTTTGATTTTGGAAGAGTAAGGGGGTTTTATGGCAAGAAGACAAATTCTAGATGGGACTGTCATTGCCTCTAAAGCCATTCACTCTATGACATTTTCCAAGGAGAAATTGATGTTCATCAAATTGGATATGGCTAAAGTTATGGTAGAGTCAAGTGGGGCTTTTTACAGAAAATTCTCATTGCCTTTGGCTTTAGTTCAAAATTGGTTAGTTGGACTATGAGTTGTGTTACTTCATCATCTTTCTTAGTTATTTTAAATGGAGAACCTTTTGAGTTATTTGGAGCCTCTAGGGGTCTTCGTCAAGGGAATCCTCTTTCCCCCTGTTTGTTTATTATTATGGTTGAGGGTCTTGGCAAATTGATTAAGTCACGAGTTTTCCAAGGCCTGATTCATGGTTGGAGCTGGGTTAATGGGCTGCCAAAGCTTTTTCATCTTTAGTTTGTGGATGATACTACTCTTATGGGGCTTGCTTGTCTTTATGATGCAAAATCCTTCATGCAGATGTTGTATATTTATTTAGCTGCTTCAGGTCAAAGAGTCAATGAGCACAAATCCTCGATCTATTTTTTCAATACCCTTGAACCTATCCAAAGGAGGATTGCTAACATCTTGAGATTTCAAATTGAGTCTCTTCGCTCGCTTTATTTGGGCATTCCTCTTGCTTTTGGTCGTCAACCTAGGCTTTTTTGGCAGGACTTGTTGGATAAGTTGCATCAGAAGGTTAACAATTGGACTCATCGGTGGCTTTCCACTTCTGCTAGGGTGACCCTTCTTAAATCAGTGATTCAAGCTCTTCCTATTTACAAAAGTTTTTTTTAGGTAGATCATGTATATTTTCTTAAGGAATTTGGTTCCCTTTCACGTCGATTTCTTTACAGTGGTAATTTGCAGAGTTCTAAGTGGAGGCTAATTAAGTGGGAGTCTATATGTCAGCCAAGGAAGAAGAGGGGTCTTGGTCTTTGTTATGTTGTATTGAATGGTTAAGGTCTTGCATCCAAATTATATTGGCAATGGTATACTAGTTAGAAATAGCTTCGGGCCTGCCTGCATTCTCACTCATAAGTATTTAAAAGGAGTTGACTTTTTGGAGGTTTCTCGCTCCTTTGGAGTGTAGGGGCTCTATGATTTGGCACACTCTAAAAAGGGGGTTTTAGCTAGTTAAGAGTGGCCTTTTTTGGATTTGCAAAAGGGGTTTCAAAGCTCTTTATTGGAAAGATTCTTGGGATGGCAATTTCCCTTTTATTTCTTTGTATTTGCATCTTCTGTCGCTCTGTGATTGTTATACATCAACTCGATGGGATAAAGTTGTGCACTATAAGTCTGTTCAAAATTTGGGCCCGACTATTTGTTATAGATGGAAGGATTCTTTAGAGTGACTGTTGGGGGGGTTTAGAGAGGGATTGGAATGAGTTGGCTCAGATTCTTGCTTCTCAGGAGTGCAAATTCTTGCTTCTTAGGAGTGCAACTCCTTGATTCGATCGGGTGTTATGGCCTAGGGCAATGACTCATCTAGCAAATACTCTGTTTCTGCAAGGTACTTGGAGCTTAATAGATAGTTGTTTGCCAGTTTTGAGGTGCTTTGGTGGAAACAGGGTTGGAATAAATTCTCTTGGTCCAAATGTATTTTTTTTCATGTGGCTCGTGGTTCAAAACCGTTGTCTTACTTGTGGGATAATTCGTTTAAGTGGGGCTTCCAAGGTCCCTCGATGTGTCTTGTGTTGTAATGGTGTTGAATTTGTTTTTCATCTCTTCTTTCAATGTTCCTTTGCCAAGGAGATTTGATACTTTTGGTCGGGTATTCGGGGTAAGCCCTATTGATATGTTGCCTCCTTGTCTGAGTTTTCAACCCATTGGTGGAAAGCCCCTGCTAAAACCACTTTCATTCAAGTTGTGTGGGCTCTTGGACCTACTTTTGTTATTTGGCATATTTGGTTGGAGAGGAATGAGAAGATTTTTCATGATGCTAGGTTGGTTGTTCAACACTTGTGGTGAAAAATTATTCATTCTCTTCATGAGATAGTCTTGGCTAAGTGTGCATTGACTAGAGGGGTGGATCCTAGAGATGGTATTGTAATCGGCTTTATTTTCCTTTTCAAGGTGGTGCTTCGATGTTTGCTGGCAGGGTAGTAGTAAAGGTCAACATCCTTTGCAAAGGATCAATCAGGAGGGTCGCCATACTCCTCTTGGTATTTTAAACATTAACACTGATGGTTCATCACAAGGGAATCTTGGGCATGTTGGCATTGGTGGAATTGGATGGGACAACTTTGGTGATATTCACTTCATTTTTTCTATTTATAAGGGTTTTCATACAAATAATTTCATAGAGGCTCTTGCCATTTTGTATTTCGTTGAGCGTAGTTGTGCTCTAGGTTGGAGTAGGATTATCTGTGAGTTTGATTCTCAGGTGGTGGCAAATTTGCTTATTAGGTGACAATTTGTTAATGTTAGTTGGCACTTAGCTTTCATTATTCGACAGATTCTCCAGTCATATAGTTGTTCGAAGTTTGTTGTTTTTAAACACATTCCAAGAGAGTGGAATGATTTTGCGGATTGTTTGACCAAATAGGCTTCAAATCAAATGCATGATTGGAATATTGTTGATAGGGGGCAATTACCTCTTGTTATGTCTCATATGTTACATCAGTTTGTGGTCAATGCGAAGATTCTATAGTGTTCTTTTTTTATAGGCTCTTTGCCCTTGTTTTCTATATCTTTCTTGTGTTTGAATAATTTTTTACCCCTTTTTTAGTGAAAGAGTTTAAATATTAGTATGAAAGAGTTCAAGCAAAATACACAATATTAGTAGATGACAATGAAATATCAAAGTTGAAAGAGGGTTGTTTTTTATTTTTCATGTAGAAAGTTTGCGTCTTATTTGGATAAGATGTCATCGTGGCTTTGTAAACGAATATATATAAGTTGAATATTTATTTCTTATGACATGGATGCAAATGCAATTTTGTAAAAGAATTATATAAAATTAGAATGATTTTTATTAAAATCGACAAAAAAACAAGTGTGATGACCCTTACTCAACCACAACCCATGGGCATCAATAGAGATCAACAACACACTAATAATAAAGGTGCTGACTATTACAAGGAAAAGCCACAAGCGACCCACTAGTAGAAAGGCTAGTAGCCCACCTCAAGAGTGGGTACACAACTCACCCACAAAATGGGAAGGAGACTGAGAGGCTAAAGAACTGTTTTTCATACGTTGTCAAACAACTAGTCTTTTTTATTTCTTATTTAGAAGGCAATGCCGCTAGATGGATGAATGCTTATTTCTTATTTGGATGGCAATGTCACCATATGGAAGTAAATGCAATTTGTTTTTCTCGGTAACAGATTGGTATTTTTATTGATTGCTTTTGACTGGAGCTTTGAACAGGTCACATTTGGGAGACCCCATCCCTGTGATGAAGCTATCAAACTATTGCTAAGGCATTAACACCTATATTTGACTCATATAGACATCAAATTTTAACCTCGATACCATACCACTCAGAATTCATGCCTATCAAAGACCTTTCCATAGCCAATCAACAACACCTCCTTTTTTTTCAACTCCTTATTCCTCCATTGCAATTAACTGCATACACCATATAACTCCCATCTCCTTATCTCTCCAAAGCTCCTTATAACTCCCTATCGTTGATTAGGCCATGTATCATGTATCTGAACAACCGTGTGTGGGTGTGCGGATCTGAAACTTGACCTTTGGCTATCTTCTATCGAGATGGGCCTAGTATAATCTCTTATGCCTGTAGAACGACAACTCCATAATGTCAGAAGGTGTGATAGTTGGGTTGGAGATCACAAACTCTAGCCGCACCATTGTAAGTGCACGACACGACAAGCCATGAATGACGACGATCGTACAAACAAACCATAGAACACAACAATGAAGGACACAATTTGAATGGGGAAGGCGAAAGGGGAAACATTGGTGAGGTTGGAACATGAGACCACCCTTTCAATAGGACTCCTGACATACTGTCAAGTTGCAGGATCAACCCTAGATGTGAATGCAATTTTGTAAATGACTATAAGAAAGCAAAACATTTATTACTTCTTAACTATAGGAATGCTCTAGATGAATGTGATTGCAATTTTATATATAAATACATGAAATAAAATAAATTAATCAATTTTTTAGTTGTATGAAATGGTTTGGGACTACAAACATATGGTGCCTTCCACTTTTAATTGTGCTTTATTAAAACTACAGTGAAGATACTTCTTAAGTTGTGAAATGGTTTGGGACTTCAAATATAAAATTAGAATGTTTTTTAATTTCTTGTTTAGAAGACAACACCGCTAGATGGATGTAAATGTTTCATTCTTATTTGGATGACAATACCAACACATGGATGCAAATACAATTTTGTAAATGAATATATGAATGTAGAATATTTATTACTTCTTAACTATAGAAGCACTATAAGCACTATAGATGAATGCGATTGTAATTTTACATATAAATACATGAAAGTAAAATAAATTAATCAATTTTTTAGTTGTGTGAAATGGTTTGGGACTGCAAACCTATGGTGCCTTCCACTTTTAGTTGTGCTTTATTAAAATCACAATGAAGATATTCCATACTTATTTTATCTTTTTTAATATTTGTTTGTAATCCTTAATGCTACAATAATGACTAATATTTTTTTCTATGTTATGATGATACAAGCATGAATTCTACCAACAATTCAAATGATCACTCAATTGTTGCAAGAAATGAAGTCACTGCAACAATCATTCCTATTGAAGCATTGCGTCCCAATAGAAGCAAATGGACAATAATGGCTAGAGTTACTACAAATAGTCAACTTTTTTCTTTCAACAATGCAAAAGAAGATGGAAAAGTTTTTAGTTTTGACCTTATTGATTTTGATGGTGGTGAAATAAGAGTAACACGTTTCAATGCTATTGCAAACAAATTCTATGATTGCTTAGAGATTGGGAGAGTGTTCATAATCTCATGAGGGAGCCAAAGCTTGAACGAATAAATTTTAACCATTTAAAGAATGATTGGGAAATTGTTTGACAAAGTAATTTTAAAGTTGACTTGTGTTTGGAGAAAGACATATTTATACCTAAACAAAATTTTAATTTTATATCAATAAATGAAGCTGATAACATGGAAATCAATTCTATAGTTGATCTCATTGTCGTTGTTTTATCAATTGATCCATCAAATGAAATATTAAAAAAAAATGTAACACAAACTCCAAAAAGCTCTTTAGTTGAAAGACATTAGCTTCAAGAGTGGAGTTGATAATGTGGGTTGGATTTTGCAATAAGGAAAGTCACCGACTCCAAGACCTATGTAATTCAAGAACTTTTCTCATTCTTGCGATAAAGGTAGGACGAATTAGTGATTTCAGAAGAAAATCAATTGGAACAAACAACACAACCCCAACTTATTATAAAACCAAATCTTCTAGAGTCATATCGATTGAGATCCTAATTGATATAGAAGGGAAGAATTTTACTTCCCATTTTATTACAAAGAAAATCTCATTTATTAGAATGTTGGAAACTGCGACAAAATTAAGGATGAGGAACTTGGTAGATCTAATACACCTTATTGGATTATGATAAAAGTTGCCTTATCTTTTATAAATGTGGACAATTTGGGTCATACAACTCACCCCTTAAAAATTGAAGGTAGGCAATGCAAAAAGAAGGTGAACAAAAATGGAAATGGTAATTGGTATTGTGAAAGATATGATAAGAATTTTCCTGAATGTGATATTAATATATATGCTTCAAGGCAAAGTGCAAGACCATACTATTTTCACTTGGGTTACTACTTTTGTAGAGGCAAGACAAGAAATTACGGGTTTCATTACGAAGGAATTAAACACATTGAAGCATCAAGAACAAGATGATGTCAAGATTGGAGACATTATACAACAAGTACTTTTCAACAAATACATTTTTAAACTTCAAGTGAAATAAGAGAGATAATGATGAGTAAAGGGTTAAGTGCACTATCAGAAAACAAAAAATAATGATTATGCATATGAAAGCAAAGTTTTCTTAGATTCAATTGGTAAGGTCTAGGAAATATTACATTCAATTACTTCTATAAATGTTAGATATTATAAAATTTGAAATCTCTTGACGTTATATATATATATATATATATATATATATATATATATATATATATATATATATATATATATATATATATATATATATATATATATATATATATATATATATATATATATATATATATATATAAAGGAATTAAACACATTGAAACATTAAGAACAAGATGATGTCAAGCTTGGAGACATTATACAACAAGTACTTTTTAACAAATACATATTTAAACTTCAAGTGAAATAAGAGGGTTATAATGATGAATAGAGGGTTAAGTGCACTGTAAATTTTTTTAAAAAATTAATTATGCATTTGAAAGAAATGTTTTGTTAGATTCAGTTGCAAAGGTCTAGGAAGTATTACATTCAATTACGTCTATGAATATCTTTTTTGTTAGAAAGCTTTTCTAACATTTCAGATCAAATCATTAGATATGTGCAACTTAGCTCATTCATTTTTTTGACAATTGATCAATGCAATAGAGATTTCATATGAACAACTACAAAGTTCTATATATTTCACTTATATTGTAGATTTACACATAAACTTGTGAAGTTGATTTTTTATTAATCTTATTTTTTGTTTAATTATAATCTTTAAATAAAAAACATGATGATTTATTCATATTTATAAATGTTAGATATTAAAAAAATTGAAATCTCTTGACGTTTTTGATTAATGCAAAAATAGGTTTTCAAGGGGCCCCGAAACCTTGTAGAAGGATAAAGCTTAGGATAAAGCATTATAAGTTCCCTAAACACAACAGACTAGCCAGAACCAAAGGTCACTCCCCCCAAATAATACACAAAAGAATGCTGCCAAAGATAAGACTTTGAAAATTAACAGCCCAAAGATAAAACCAACATTAAGATTCTCCTTTAGTCCCCTTCTTATGGGATCAAAGAGTCATATCAAAAGAAGGCGAGGATCTTTTGGAGGATTCACTTTTAACTGTGATCCATTCTTCTTCCACTTTAGTAGCCTCTTCTTGCCAGCACAAGGAATTCAAAAACCAAATTCCCAACACCCAATAAGGGTCTAGTTGTTAGAAATAACAGTCCACAATACAACCCCGATGACTTTTGACGCTGCTGCTTTGAGGGCTCCCGCCACTGCTGCATCTAGGGTTCACGCTCCTGCTCTCAACGCATCTCCTGTTGTAGAGATTCATGTTGTCGCTACTGCTGTTGGTCGCCGGCTTCCCTCCAACAGATTTTATTTGGTTTCAAGTGGGTGTGCGGAGGATGCTTTGCCTCCTGCTCACACGTCTTCTCTGGCCCCACCCCTCCTTCCTTTTGGTTGCGTTACGGTGTCGAGTTCCTTACCGACGGCTGGGGATGTCAGCTTTGTTCCTCCGGTGATTGATGGGGAGCATTTTGTCATTCCTGAGAGTTCCTCTCAGCGCATGCCTGTAGCCTCCCGACAATCTCTAGCCTCCGGACATAGGGGTGTCGCTCCTCTCTGTGTCTCTAACCCTCTAATCCTCTCTCTGGATGATGAGGTTGTGAAAGACATTGAAGGAGTGTCCTCTGTTTTCTCAGATCATGGTTTAATCTGCAGGTTTAAGGGCTTCTGGAAAAGTCTTTCTAAGCTGCATGCTTGGATCACTCGCCAGTGGGAACCTATCATCTTTGAATCTGTTCACATTTTCCCTGTGGCAAGGTGTTTCTTCATAGCCAAGTTTGAGAATCTTGCTGATAGGAATTTGATTCTTTGTGATAATTTCTTTAGTTGAGATGCTCGGTTCATGCTCATGATGAAGCCTTCGCATCTCAACTTTGATGCCTATTCTGAGACTTTCTCCAAGGTTCCTACTTGGGTAAGGCTTCCCAACTTTCCTCTACATTTTTGGGTAGATTCTCTGCTTGAGGCTGTGGGTGAGGTTCTTGGGGATTTTTTGATAGTTCATGAGGAATCTGAAGATATTCTTCATTCTACTTATGCAAGGATTCTAGTTGATTTGGATTCTTCTAAGGGTCTTTCGGAAAAGATTATGTTGAAGCATCCGAAGGATCCTAGAAGGATCCTAGATCCAATCCTTGGATTATGAGGGACTCCCCTTCAGATGCAGGAGTTGTTTTAAAACTGGTCACTTAGCAGATCAGTGTGGATTGGAAAAGGTTAAAAAACCTACTTCTTGGGGGAAGGGGGCCTCCTCCCAACATTACTCGGTTGTGAAAGACTCATCTATCAGAAGCTTTTCTCAGGTTGTTTCTTCTTCTCAAGAGACTGCGGAGGCTAATGTGCCTCTTAGGACTGATGTTGGCTCTTCCCCGGGTGTTGATCCCATCCTTGGAATGCCTCTTTGTACGGATTCAGTTGTCCAGGGCTTTGTTGGATGTGAGGCTTCTGTTCCTCTTTCTGATAAAGCTTTGTTGGGTCACTCTGGATTGGTTGCTACCGTTTCAACTTCTTTGGTATCTTTTGGCCCTATCCTGGGACAATCTCTTGATTCTTAAAATTTGGGTGTTTAAGTTCTTGATTCGACTTCTTGGCAAGATTTGGCTAAGAAAGCGGAAGATGGGTGGACTTCTATGAAAGGAAAAAAGAAAAAATCTAAACATCTGCCCTCTTTTGATATGTCCCTTCGTTCCTAAATGGGGAAGAAATAACTTTTCTTGGGCTTTTCTTCTCGGGCAGCTGGACCTTAGTGGGAAGGATTTATTTTTGTTGTCTGTTGGAAGCTTCAGGGCTACTGGTTTTTATTTTTTCCAAGTTGAGGGAGCCTGTTGTAAAACCCTTGTTGTGGTCTTAAACTGTTCCATTTTAGAGTGCTTTTTTTAATATCTATTATGACCAATTTGTACAGGGTTTCGGTGCCCCTTCAAAACATGTTTTTCCCTTAATCAAAATAGTCCACAATACAACTAAGAGTGAGGGGGTGAATCAGTTGTACGAAAGATTATTAAACTTTAAACTTTAAGTAGCAACAATATTAGATCCAATGAACACAATGAATGCCAACATAACAACACAATATTTTGGTCTCGGAGAAACCCTGTTAAAGGTTAAAAAAACCCGGTGGGAATTAGCACCCACAAATGATGTACTGAGAGTATAGTATCCTTGTTTGAAGATTTAGTCCTATTGGGAGCTTATTGAAACATTACAGTACATAGTCCTTGTTAGAGGACAGACCCTGTTAGGAGTCAAGAAGAAAGTCAGGGCTCACTGCCCAAAGAAGGTTAAATCCACCTTTAGAACTCATTGTTCACAACACAAGTGTATATGAAGAAATACACAATCTTTTTGAACTATTCGGCAGCAACTGTCTTTGCTTGATCAGTTCCAATGAAGTCCACCAGTAAACCTCTGCTCTACATACATCAGACATAAATTCGCAGCATTCACAACTTCTTTATATCACCTTTTTCCCATCTATATATTTTCCAAAGAGAAAAGACCTTTCATTTATACCATATTACAATTCTCATGATCAGGTCGGCCTATAAGCCTTTCCTAATTACAAAAAAATACATAAACCCTTGCTAAGATACACACGGTATCTAAAACAAGTATACAATGATTCCATTAAAACAATTAAGGACCGACATCCTTAATTTAGAATTTGCAAAACAAAATGCATGCTACATCTCTTGAGTCGGCTTCCAAATAAGTCTTTTCCAAAACACACGCCACAAATGACATCACCAAACAATCTATACCTTGTGCTGACCAATGAACATCCTTTAGTATCTTGTCTGTTGTCCCTGAGGTTTGCATACCTTGAATCCATATAATCTAGAAGATATACCAGAAACATAGAGACTGACTTTGTCATTTGTCACTGTCACTGTCAGTGACCGGTCTTCACCAAAACATCTGTAACTTATCCAATATGAAACATTACATGATGCGATCTTGGATATAAGATCACAACATTCTCCTGAACTCTCATTTGTCTTCCTAGCATTTGAAACATCTGTACAATGTCTGTACATTGTGATAACCAGCTTGTTTTCCTCACAGAAACATATGTTGACATCAGTGACAAAACATAGATGACAACAATATGAGTGCCCATTCAGTAACAGAGTGATTAAACATATTAAATGTCTCAATCACCTCCCCATGCATTAACAATATCCAACAATCTCCACCTTTGGCATTGATGTCAAGATATGGGAAAATCCATCATCTCAAAGTTATGTCAATCCAAAGTTCTGCAACCAAACAATCTCCTCATACAGTAGGGATTTTCTCATAGAAACACTCCCCCTTTGACAACAATGGAAAATGGTGCCATGAGTCATCAACTTCTTTCCAACATCTTTCTTCCATGATCACTCACCCTGAGGAGTAGATCCCTGCATCCAGTCCAGATTATGATAAGGCTCTGAAAACCTCTGGACTGATGCATTTCTGCATCATTTAATTCTGACTAGGAGGGGCCTGAACCCCCTACATACCTCTGAGATATTCAAAGGTATGTTTTGGTAGTGGCTTTGTGAAGATGTCTGCAATCTGCTCTTTTGTACTAATATATACTAATTTTATTTCCTTCTTTGCCACCTTGTCTCTCAAGAAGTGATATTTGATAGAAATATGTTTAGTCTTAGAGTGCATCACCAGATTCTTCGACATATTCATTGTACTAGTGTTATCACAATGGATAACCACAGGCTCATCAAAAGTTAGTCCTATGTCCTTCAACATTTGTTTCATCCAAACAATTTGAGTCCAGTTAACAACAACAACAACATATTTTGATTCAGCAGTAGATTGTGCTATACAATCTTGTTTCTTACTTAGCCAAGAAGCCAACTTTTTTCCAAGAAAAAATGCACCACCACTAGTACTCTTTCTATCATCAATGCTTCTTGCCCAATCAATGTCAATATACGCATGAAGTACAAAACTATCATTCCTATCATACCACAGGCCATAGTCAATTGTCCCTTTCAGATACCTGAATATCCTTTTCACAACAACTAGATGTGTCTCCTTTGGCTCTGCCTGATATCTAGCCACAATTCCAACAACATTAGCAATATCTGGTTTGGTATGAGTCAGATATTGTAATCCTTCAACCATTGATCTATACTTGGTCTGAAATACATACTGAGATTCATCATTACATGATAGCTTATTACCAGTCACCATTGGTGTTCCTATTGGTTTACAGTCTTCCATTCCAAACTTCTTTAGCATTTCTTTTAGATACTTAGTCTGAGAAATAAAGATACCATCTTTGCTCTGATTTATTTGCAGTCCTAGAAAGAATTTCATTTCACCTATCATGGACATCTCAAATTCAGTTTCCATTTCCTTAGAAAATTTCTTACATAAATCATCATTACCTCCAAAGATAATATCATCAACAAAGACTTCTATTATCAAGATTCCATCTTCACTAGTTCTTAAATACAAATTAATGTCAGCGTTACCTTTTTTGAATCCAAGCTGAAGTAAATACTTGTCTAACCTTACATACCAAGCTCTTGGAGCTTGCTTTAGCCCATACAAATCTTTCTTCAACTTGCATACCATGTCTCCATCTTCGCATAGAGGAAATCCATCCGGTTGTTCTACGTATACTTCTTCAAGATCCCCATTCAAGAATGCTGATTTTACATCCATCCGATACACCTTGAAATCTTTATGTGCAACATAAGCCAAGAATAATCTTACTACCTCTATTCTAGAAACATGAGCAAATGTTTCTTCAAAGTCTATGCCTTCTTGTTGTGAATATCCCTTACATACCAGTCTTGCTTTGTTTCTTACAACATCTCCTTCATTCATTTTGTTTCTGAAAACCCATTTCATTCGAGAAAAGTCATCAACAAAAAGTATGAAATACCTTTCACCATAGTATGATCTTGTCCTTGTAGGCCCGCATAGATCTATATGAACCAGATCCAACTTTCCTTTTGATGTATATGCTTTTCTTTTGTAATTGCTTCTAGTCTATTTTCCCATAACACATTCTCTGCATACAGTGTTAGATGGTTTCACAATCTTCGTTAGATCTCTTACTGCATTAGCCATACTTGCCTTCACAATGTTATCAAAATTAACATGACAAAATCTTCTATGCTATAACCGTCATCTACCTTTGCAACAAAACAAGAGGCTTAAGATGTACTTAATTCTAATACATTACCTCTAGATTTAGTACCGATTGCAATTAGCTTACTTGCCTTACTTCTGATAAAACATTTACCATTAACAAAACTTAATTGAAACTCTTTATCCATTAGTTGTCCAACACTCAACAAGTTATGTTTCAGTCCATCAACAAGCAACACATTATCTGTATTAGTCTTTCCATCCAAACTAATAGATCCTACGCCTATGATATGTTTAGAAAGATTGTCTCCGAATCTCACAACACCACCATCATACTTCACTAACTTAACAAACTTGTTTCTATCTCTAGTCATATGATGTGAACAACCACTGTCTATAATCCTTTCAGTTTTCTTGTCAACGTGAGATACTAAAACATTTTCCTCATGTACTGGTTCATCTCTAATAGCAACAAATCCAATCTCTTCATAATCTAAATCATCATCATCAGAAATGCCTTCACTAGCATAATAACATTATTTATCCCTTTTAAACTTGGAAAAATTAGGTTTGTATTTAGGAACTCTTGTAGGACATCTAGATGCAAAATGACCTACCTTATTGCATGAAAAACATTTCAAGGGTAACTTGCCTTCAAATTTCCCATTACCTCTCTTTTCTCTTCTAGCAATCAATGCAACAAGTTCATCCATCTTTCTTTCTTTTGCCTTTATCTATTCCCATTCCTCAACATACTCACCAAGCTCTTCTTTTAGGTCTTCACTGCTGGTGCTCAGAAGTGCAGACATTTTCTTGTGTGCAGATGTATTGAATACAAATTCCACTTTAGGTACTGAATCTCCCATTTCAACAGTCTCAAAGGTAGTTAGATTTGCAATCAACATCTCTTTGCTAAAGTTCAGAGTTAAGGGTATAGTCTCTTGAATAGACATAGCCTTGAACTTGTATACATGTGTCAATGATCTAAGGATCTTCGCAACAACTTCTTCTTCATCATAAGTGCCTCCACAATTTCTAATTCCAACCACAACTTCTATAACCCTTTGAACATAAGCCCTAATGCTTTCATCATCCTTAATTTGCAACTTCTCCATCTTGGTTTTCCAGTTCTGTAACTTCGCTTTCTTGGTATATTTGTATCCTTCATATAAAGCTTCTAATCTTCTCCAAATCTCATATGCCAAATCCAAGTCTTTAACTTCAATAAACTCACCTTCAGATAGTGCGCTTATTAGTGCTTCCCTTATGACCATGTTGTATGAGAATACCTTCTTTTCATCATCAGTAATTGATAGCAAATCACTCTCAGTCTTTATATCCACCTTATTCTTTGTGATCAACCAATAGTCGATGCCCAAACATAGCAGATGAGTTCACATCTTGTTCTTCCAACTGTCAAAGTTTTCAGGATCAAATTTTGGACCATCCTTCCTATAAAGTGCCATCTCCAAGATCACATCAAGCTGTTAAGCTCTCTCTAAGGACCACAAGCTCTGATACCAATTGTTAGGCATAACAGTCCACAATACAACTGAGAGGGGGGGGGGGGAGGGGGGTGAATCGGTTGTAATATCAGATCCAATGAACACAATGAATGCCAACACAACAACACAATATTTTGGAAATTAGCACCCACAAATGATGTACTGAGAGTATAGTATCCTTGTTAGAAGATTTAGCCCTGTTAGGAGCTTATTGAAACATTACAGTACATAGTCCTTGTTAGAGAATATGCCCTGTTAGGATTCAAGAAGAAAGTGAGGGCTCACTACCCAAAGAAGGTTAAATCCACCTTCATAACTCATTGTTCGCAACACAAGTGTATATGAAGAAATACACAATCTTTTTGAACTGTTTGACAAAAACTGTCTTTGCTTGATCAGTTCCAATGGAGTCCACCAGTAAACCTCTTCTTTATATACAACAGACACAAGCTCACAACATTCACAACTTCTTTATATCACCTTTTCCCATCCATATCTTTTCCAAAGAAAAGACCTTTCATTTATACCATATTACAATTCTCATGATCAAGTCGGCCTATAAGCCTTTCTTAATTACAAACAATTACATAAACCCTTGCTAAGATACACACGGTATCTGAAACAAGTATACAATGATTCCATTACAACAATTAAGGATCGAAATCCTTAATTTACAATTTGCAAAACAAAATGCATGCTACATCTCTTGAGTCGGCTTCCAAATAAGTCTTTTCCAGAACACACGCCACAACTGACATCACCAAGCAATCTGTACCTTGCGTTGACCAATGAACATCCTTCAGTATTTTGTTTGTCGTCCCTGAATTTTGCATACCTTGAATCCATATAATCTAGAAGATATACCAGAAATGCAGAGACTGACTCTGTCATTTGTCATTGTCGCTGTCAGTGACCAGTCTTCACCAAAACATCTGTAACTTATCCAATATGACACATTACATGATGCGATCTTGGATATAAGATCACAACATCCTCTTGAACTCTCATCTGTCTTCGCAACATTTGAAACATTCGTACAATGTCTGTACACTATGATAACCAGCTTGTTTTCCTCACAAAAACATATGTTGACATCAGTGAAAAAACATAGATGACATCAGTGACAAAACATAGATGACAACAGTATGAGTGCCCATTCAGTAACGTAGTGATTAAACATATTAAATGTCTCAATCATCTCCCCATGCATTAGCAATATCCAACACTAGCACACTGTACTAGCTCAACTAGAAAACTCCCAAAGCCTAGATCAATCGCAGATCCGATAATAGCCAAAGAGGAAGCCACAACAGGGCCGATGGAGCCACAATAACAGACTCACCAACTAAAACCCTAGCACAATCTAGCAATGAAACAATAGTAGTAGTACCAACAAGATCAACATAAGCTTTATTAGGCACATGGTTTGACCCATCAAGAGATGAGACAAAATCAATGGAAACACTGCATTAACTGTATCACAAGCCACCATTAAATCTGAATGACTAGAACCAACAACTTCAACATCGGGAGCTTGAGTCCCTATAACATAAGCACCCTTCTCACACGTCCGAGAAGAGAGCTTGAGAACAATATAATGTTGGGAAGAGACATCGTTCCACCACAAAGAGGGCTTCTTCGATTTCCCTATGCCAATATCACACTTAGTAGCAATATGCCCAATATTAAAGCACCTTCTGCGCCTGAAGGGAATTCCTTCATAATCCAAACATTGGACCCAGTTACCCATATGAGACAAGATTTTAATCTCCGCAGGTAGCCCCTTATAAGTATCAATCTCTCGACATTATATATATATAGCGAGAGATTTCAAATTTTATAATATCTAACATTTATAAATATGAATAATTCAATGAATTTCTCATTATAATTTGAATGAAAAGGGAAGGAATTTGTTCAAAATAAAATACCAAATTCTAAGGCAAATCACCAAACAAGACAATTCAATTCTTCATTCGCACAAAACTAATATTATTTAAAATCAACAACTTCGAGTGGAAATAAAAAGGCTACTATTACGAACAATTTTAATCTCATTTACTCATTGCCAAATTTCATTTGGATAAATTAAGACATTTAATAACATAGCAATTGAACAAATGATATAAAGTTTGAAGACAATACACAAATTAACACACACTAATTACATACTATATGTATATGTGTGTACATATAAATGTTTATATATAGGTGTGTATATAAATGTCTATATATGTGTGTGTGTGTGTGTGTGTGTGTGTGTGTGTGTGTGTGTGTGTGTACACACACACACACACACATATACACATTTATATATGTATATGTATATACACATGCATATATAAATGTTTATATATTTATGTATGTATATATAAATGTGTATATATGTGTAAATGTATATACATATGTGCATATATATATATATATATATATATATATATATATATGTGTGTGTGTGTGTGTGTGTGTGTGTGTGTGTGTACATACATACATGTATGGACACAAACAAATACACATATTTATATGTACATATCTATGTGTGTGTGAGACACAAACACACACATGTGTGTAGTCACACATGTATGCGCAAGTTTTTTTTACATGAAATCCAAAATGCCAACTTGCACAATCATACTTGGCTCAATTCATTGAACATGAAAAGCAATATTTTGCCTTGAATTCTTAAATATAAAAAAGACTAGCTTTTTTCCTTCCCTTCTATTGAATCCCCTTGTTTCAACATTATTTGGATAATTGCACTACCTCCTCTAAGTAGCACATGTCTAAATGTAGATAAGAGTGATCTATTTAAACACAAACAATACATGAGTAACAAGTCTAAATATGGGCAAGAGTGATCTATCTAAATGGAGGCCATACATGAGTAACATACATGCCTAAATATTCACAAGAATGATCTATCTAAATTTAGGTAATACATAAGTGAAATATACTTTAGGTTATCAAACTTAAGATTATCATACATGAATTTCGAAGACAAATGATTGATAAAACAAATATGAGATTGTAAAACATAATTTAATGAGTGGAGCAAATTCTTAATTATATATTTGGTTCAAAGGGCAGCCTATGATGGATTTATTGTCATTGATGTCAAAGGGCCAATCAATGGCATGTGGCTTTACCAAATGCTAAATTTATGTCACTAGGATTGAGATTTTGTTGATCAAGAGAACTGACAATTTATTTATTAAATCGCACATGCTTTTATTGATGGCATCCCTGCTTGAAATTAAATAAAAAATACAAAAGTTACATCATATTTTGGGATGACCCCCTCGTAGGAGTCGACCTGTGTGAAATGGCTTTAAATTGTTTTTAAATATTTTTTTTGAAATATCCCCAAGAGGGATGACTTACATTGGAATGTGGAATAAAGCAATATGACCATTAGTGAAGAGGTATTTTGGAAGGTATAAACGAAGGGTTGTTTGAGGATTAGAAAACAAGAATTTCATTAAATATCTTTCCTATTTTAAGAGCATATCTAGAGTAGAAAGAGTAGATATCTGATTGAAAATCATATTTTAAGAGTATATTTATGAGCAAAAATTAGACATTCTTAAAGCTAATAGAAAGCAATTGTTTGTGAAGAATTTTGAAGGTGGTTTAGGGAAAATCCAAGGAGTCGCAAACAATTTTTTTTGCTATATGTCAAAGGTTAGTGGTTTCTATTTGAGAGATCGTGATGTTGGTGTTTTCACTCAAACATATTAGTGTCTCTTGTTAAGTTGGCGCTATGTGGAGAAGGTTGGTGTCTCCTGTGAGTTACTACTTGTAATGTCCCCTTTTGGGCATGCCCTAAAATTTTCGTATTATATGTTTGATATAATGAATCTGGATCTGATCTGTTATAGGATCGATCTCAGTTCACACGTAGTACTCAACAATGGTCTTTCCTTGAACTATGTTTTTTGTTCATTTTTACTTGAACGTTGTAGTTACTTCAACCCAACTTTAAATGTCTTTTTCTATCACTATTGATATGTTATTTATAGATTGCTTCCTTGATGTTGATTGGTTTCTTATTTCTCTTTGATGCTTTCCTACTACTGTAGATGCCACAATCTCTCCTGAGGCTATTCAATGCTTTCTTGTATTAATTGCTTGATGCCCTTGGATGATACCTTATTTTCTTAAATATCCCTCAACCTTTGTTGAAGTGTCATAACCCTTAGGTGGCTCCCTTTCTCACTCAATGAATGATAACTCTCCCACATGTCTCTCCATTTATTTGATTGTTGTTCTTTAATTAAATCTTAACTCTTGAAACATCGCCCCCTTAACTTAGTTGTTAATTTTTAATTAATTATTATCATCGTTGTCATCTTTCACTTGTATGAGACCCACAATCAATATAATTTGCACTCGTAAATACTATTGCCTTTCTTATGATTCCTTTTTCTCTCTCTTCCTTCAATGTTGGCGAAGTCCCTTCATCGGGTCTGTAGAGTGTTGTGTTTTCTGTAAGGTCATGACTTATAGGAGGGTCATGTTGGTTTATTTCCTATTGCACCTTCTCTCATTTAATCCTCTTTTAATTTGTGTTTGTTAATCGCATCATTAGCTAATTTTGGATTACCCATTGATTAATGCTTTATCCATGACGATCCTCCACAATCAATCCCAATTGATGATAAAAAAATTGTGTCAAATATTGATGAAAATTCATCCATGTTGTAGAGCTCATCAAAAGCTTTCCAAAGCATTTTGAACAGGTTCAAACAAAGGTTGTATGCAAAATTTATGGCCTTTAGAAGTTGAAAGCAAGATATGGGTACATTGGCATGCGACACACTCACAAGTTGACATGTGGCATCGTTGTGGTTGAGATATGACATAATATAATGTTTACATGTGGTAATACATAAATATGCTAATGGGCCAATCAAAATCCACAATGTGAACCAATCAAGACCTACCAGACACACTAGTTAGGAGTTGTCACATGGACAAAAATGACAAGTCAATTTACAAGTGCAATTAGTAGAGTTGAAACCCACAACCTCTTCAAAGTAATTTCATAACTTTACCATTATGCCACAATTCTGTGTCTCTTTGGTGTTTTGTTTGAGTTGTGCGTGAAGTAAGTCCTCGTATGGTCAGCCGTGATAGGCATTTTAGAGGCGAGAAGGTAGCGCTGGATCTCTTATATGACAGAACAAACTAAGATGTCAGAATTCTAGAATACTACGAATGATAGCAATACTGAAGAAGGACTTGTAAGTTTAAGTTTTGTTTTTGATACTGTTCATAATATCAATTTGGATAATCCATTTCAGTCTGATCAAAATGATTTAGAACTTCCTAGTGAACGTTTTAAATTACCTACAAAGAAAGGGAATGAATTGTATGGAGATTTAGGTTTTCTGTCTTATAGATCTAAATCAGTCTGTAAATTGATAGAAATGCAAGTAGTTGTGAAAAATGATCAACCTCATAGTTATATTAATCTTCTGTCTAACAAGGAGATTCAAAATTTGGTCCGACAGGCCAAACAAAAAAATGGTTTTAAATATTTGCATATAGGCAACATCGTAGCCGGTGTTGAACCCTTGTATAGGAAAGGTATTCCAGCCACAATAATTATGACTTTGCTTGATGCACGACATAATAGATATTCAGATATGATAATGGGAGGAATCTCTGCTCCTATGGCTGCTGGTGCTACTATTTTTGATGTTGTTCCTCATTTTTCTATGAGTCTTTTGGATGATCACCTTGATAAAATTCTTATGTTTCAGTTTGGTACCCAATACCTTGATATGAAATCTGGATCCAGAACACATGCTTTGTTCTTTGCTCTGTATGGTCAATTGTTTAATACTACCATACCTATAGTTAAAGATCCCAGAGGTGATAAGACCAAGGGAAAATATTCTTTGTTATGGCAAACTGAAAAGAAAGGTGCTCAGTTAACTGTTCCTAAGATGGTTAACTTGTCTGATATAAAAGTTCCAAAAGAATGGATAATTGATGTCAGAACTCTCAAACAGTTAGATGTTCCAAGAAATCTTACTGTAATATCAGATGTCAAAGAAACTGCAACTGAGGCTCGCATTTCCTTTGCCAGTGACACACTGTCTGCTTCTAGTTCTGCTAGTTCCTCATTCTCTCAACGAGAAATTCCTTTGCCTAGATCAGGATCGACTTTACAATAGAAATCTTTGTGTTACCATCCTGATACTATTCCAAACCCTCATGGTTCTATGTACTGTACTATTTTTCATCAATCTTTTGATGAATCTAAATTTGTGTCCAATCCTCTGACACAACAACTGCCACAATGTTCTCATCCACAGTTTACTGAACTTGATGATGGTAGTATGCAATGCAATCATTGTCCTTTTGTCCAGCCTATATTTCATGTTCGTATGCTCATGTCTGGTCACTCGACTGAGTTTACAGAAAATAGTTTTGCTGAACCTGCAGTTCCGCCTTTGCGTGACTTTATTCTGCAAGATGAGAAGTTTTCCATTCCCTTTTGGCCACATCATGTTGTTGCTTCTGGTCAAACTGATGCTACTACACAGACTAAAATGCTTAATTATGCTAATCTCTGTATTCGTAAAGCTTTACTCATTCAAGCTGATATGCAAGCCAAGTTCATTCAAGCTGAACTTGCCCGTCAACAAGCTGAAGCCAGTATGAATACTAATTTTCATAACATTTTAGCTACTTTGCATGTTATTGATGCTCGTTTAGTTGCTCAGCTAAATACCAATATGGCCAATGATCTTGCTATTTTGAAACGTGACTATGCTAGTTTTAAAGTGTCTGCTGAAGCATTGTGGGCTAGTTATCAAAATCCACTTCCTCAAGTCCAAACCATCCATCAAACCATTGCTCGTATTGAACAGACTACTACCCAGATTCATAGTCAACAACTTGCTGATAGTCATGGTATTTCACAAATTGCCCCAACTATTACAACCCGTGTTGAACAAGTTTTGTCTAATCAAACTGCCAGCTCTTCATTACCCACATGTAACTTTCCTAACTCCTCTACTGATGTAGCTCGACTATAGAGTCAGTTTCAAGGCAAAGCCTTATCCTTGAATGTGCCAAAGCCTAAGTTACAGGAGTTTGATCCCAAAATAGGACAGTGGAAAATTGTCAATATGGTCCAACATAGTACCCAATAGTTTCATGATCCTTTACAAATCTTTTCTGAAAATGTTCCACCTTTGATCAATTTTGATACTTATGATCCCATAAAAAATAAAGCCACTGTTGATGCTTTTAGAACTTGGGTTGACAATGTTGTTTTTACCCAATCCTTAACAATAGAGCAAGCTTTAAGGAAAGCATTAAATGCTATTACTGGTATTGCCAGATCAGCATGGGATACATTGAAGCCTGACTACAAAGATGATTTGATTGCTCATGGTGTTAATAGTGTCAGTCAAGCACTATATAGAATGTTTGTGGGACAACATGATAATGAACAAAGAGCAGCTTATAAAAGATTTGTTGAAAATCGACTATGTGATATGAAACAATTAGAAGAATATTGCAGTGAGCAATATACTAATTTCTATCAGTCAGGACAAACCAATAACAATCAATGGATGTTTAATACTTTTCTAGAAGGATTTCCCAGTCAAGTTCAATCTTACTATAGGGAAAAGGTATTTCAAAGCATTTTAAACACCCCTGAAATGTCAATCAGTGATGTTACTTTTCCTCAATTGGTACAATTCATTAAAGAAATCAATAGTGAACTGTGTAGTGAAAGATTGAATAGGAAGAAGAAAAAAGAAGTTCTTCCTTTTGTCAAAAGAGATTTGTGTAAGTGTAGTCATTCTTATGGTTGCACAAATTCCAAAAAGAGTTATAAATCAGGTAAGAAGTATAAAAGGTTTGTTAAACAGAATTCTTTTAGACCTTTTAAGAAGAAAAAGACTTACCTGAGAAATAAGCAGAAAGTGCGCAATAAAAAGTTTACACCTAGTTGCTATATTTGCAAAGGTGCGCACTATGCCAACAAATGTCCAGATAAAAATAAAAAGAATACTAAGAGAGTAAGAAGACTTACTCAGGACAATCTGGATGTACTTCCTCTCACAAAAGTTAAGGAAGCTTCTGATTCAGATGATATCAGTATTACTGATGTTTCTAGTGATGATGAAGAATTTGAACTACAAGTGTTAAATATTCATCAAGGATCTGAATCCGAAGTCAGTCACATCTTTGAAGATTCTGAAGTTTCCTTCATGTGCCGCATGTTCAATTCAAATTATGGTAGACTGCGTGGTTAGTCACTTTCTCAATTGAATCCCAATTGGCTTATACCAAGTCCTGAAGAAAAACTGCAACAGTTGACAATCAAAGCACAACAGTTAGAAAGAAGAAGAGAAGAATTTCTGACACCTCATCAACATCAAATGTTGATGATAGATCTTCAAAAATTAGAATCAGATAGACAAAAATTGTTTGAAGATAATCCTGAATTCTCTACGGTATCTGATTTGTATTGTCATGAAACTCTGTATGAACCAGGTGAAGGATCTGGTCCTCCATCTCATGGATATGTTCCTTGTCCTATTGCTGAGAAAGCTTTTGCAAAAAGCTCTAAACAGATATGGTTGTAGAATAGATTAGCATTTCTATACACTGTCAAAGCTGATGTTTTGAAAGAAATTGCTAATGTGCGGAAAGAACTTCAAGATTTGAAATATTCTACTCTTGACAATTATTTGGTTCAAGAAGAAGCTAAAAAGCCACCACCAGTTGATGAACACCCAGGTGATATAGAAAAACAAGCTTTTGCTTATGTCAAAGGTATTTCTAATCCTTGTCCAAAATTTTTGCTTACCATAAAAATCCTTGGAATGAAGCCCTATACCTTGTGTGCTTTATTAGACTCTGGTGCGCAACATTGCTCATCCTCAATGTTTTCCTATAGATTGTTGGTTACCCACTTCAACCACTATTCATTCGGTAACCCATAAGAACAATCCTATTCGATTTCAGGCCTCTATTCCCATCCAATTTCCTAACACTATTTACCATACTACTTTTCTGCAATATCCTGTCAAACAGTATGATTGTATAATTGGAAGCCAAACTTTGCAAGAATGGAGCCCTTATACTATTGGTGTTTCCGGTACCACCATCACTTTTCCATTTGGTACGGTTCCTCAAATTAATGAACATTGTGCTTATTCACCTAAGCTGTCTTTACCTTCTTCTCCTACTGACGCCAAATTTTTATACAAGCTCCGAGAAACAAGATAACACATCTATTTCATTACATCAGGCGCTTAACTATTACATATATGCCAATGCATATGATAATGACAACAAGAACTATGATACTGCATATGACTTGTTTACAGGACTCAGACTCTGACGACATACTATTCATTAGTAGTCTGATTTCTGATCTTCCTTCAAGGAAGAGAGCATACTCTGTATGCTATCTAAAATCTAAAACCTACAACCCTAGAGGACTTCAAGAGACTCTCCCACTAAAACTTACTCTTGAAAGTAAGGACTACATTCCTTTTATAGCCAAGGAATTGTCTTTTGGTTTCAAAAGAGTTTTACAACATTTGAGATCTGACCATAGGAAGATGACATGTGTTCATCTTATCTTATCAAGTAGGCGGTGAAGCATCTCCAAAAGCAACTTTATTTAAAGCAAACATTCTCTTGCAGGAATCTCGCTAGGAAAGAGATAGAACAGTGACAAGAGAATAAGAACAAACATCTTTTTGACACGAGAAGGGTAACTCGTAATACTTTAAGGTAGTATCTTACCTCCTTTAAACCATGGTAGGGTCCATGCCTCCTTTTCTCTCTGAGGGGAAGATTACTCAGATAAGTGACAACCCCACTTATTAGGTTTACAACTGTTGATGTCAAGGGGACCAATCAAATTCTTCTTCACTTGCATTATTATCAACAGTGTTTCGAAACACATCTTCCAAGCATTCTTCCATGGTGTCCTCTTTCCAAAGAATACTGCGAGTAAGCCGGACAAAGGCTTTATCACTATGTCTTTCTGGTAGAGTCTGGAATTTGGTGAAAATCTAGAGTGGTTGTCTTGTAGTAACAAAACAATGGAGATTCCTTAGTTCCATAGTGTCAGCTTGAGACAACAAAGGACCATAATGATCAAAGATAAACTGATTTATTGGATTTGAAAGATATGAATGGAAAATCAGTTTAAATAGATAACCATAATTAACTGTCATAGGAAGCAAATCATGTGAGTGTGGAAATACTCCTCTAAAATAGTTTTCAATCGGATTTGCTTCTACTAACCATCTCCTTTGGTGAGAAATATGTGTACTGTCAGAATATGCACTGGCCATTCAAATGATGTGGTACCTGTCTGACTATGCTGTAGAAAAGCTTTAATCTCATCTTGGGCTGGTTGACAAGGTGTTTTTGCAATAATAGAATCTGTCAACAGATTTCTTGAAGTAGCAAAGTGAAGATTTCTCAAATCATAATATATGGATTTAGAAATAGACAGGGTATCAGGATTCCAATCAACATGACTGACAAAATTATAACTCTCTTTTCTTTCTCTAATCATTTTGACTTGATTTACGGGGACATTATTAAATTCAGAGAGTATTACCTGATATCTTTCTTCTTCATGACCATCTTGAATATCTTGAATATTTTCATAAAGATGAAGAACAATATTGTCCTGAAGTATTTCTAATTCATTATGAAGGTTTGGCTGATATACCTGAATATCAGAGATAGGAGCATTAAGACTTCGGACATTCTGATCATGAGACCTGAGCTCTTCTGATCTCAAAATTCTTCTTTGTTGACACCATTGTTCCCATGATCCAAACTGGTCATATAGAACAATCTGTAGATTAGACAACATATCTTGCTGACTTTCTGTTACAGAATCTCTAAGATGAGGCTGAAGGATATGTGATTCATCTTCGATATCAACAAATTGATTCAGACTGTTGATATTAAAACATCCTTCTCTACTGAGGAAATCTGCAAGAACATTTTTAGTACCTTCAACATGTTATGTGTTAAAATCAAAGGTATCAAGAAACTATGCCCACCTGAGTAATCTAGCTCGAACAACTTTGTTCTTGGATTCTTTCTTGAAGAAACTGGGCAAATTCTGTAAATCACTTCTTAAGACAAACCTTTGATCACCAATGAATAATTGAAACTTTTCAAATGCATGAACAACAGAAAGTCACTCTTTATGAGTAGAATGATAATTTACCTCAAAACCTTTGAATGATCCTGATTCAAATCTCACAATTTCTTCTTTTCCTTGAACCTCTTCAAGAAGTACTGCACCCCATGCTTCATTACTAGCATCTGTTTGAACAATCTTTTTTCCTTTTCCAGGTATCCTTAAAGGTGGCAGGTTTTGACATTGTTGCTTAATTTCTTCAATGGCCTGATTGTGATTATTAGTCCAAGCAGGAGCATTCTTTCTTAACAATCTGTTAAGCTCTTTTCTAGCTTTTGCTATATTCTTAAAATATCTAGCAACATAATTTACCATGCCCAAAAATCTTTGCAAGCTCTTCTTGTCTTTAACCTCAACCTTCTGTATTGCTTTTAGCAAATGATCTTGAGGATAGCGCTTGCCATTAGGCTCTATTCGAGTACCTATGAAAATCAAACTTTCTGTGCACCAACTCAATTTTGTGGGATTCAAACATAAACCATGAGTTTGACAGATAGATAGGAATTTCTTTAAATGTTCTTGGTGCGATTTATGATCTTGACTGAAAATCAAGATATCATCTATATAAGGCTGAATAAACTTGGCATATGGAGCAAAGACTTTATCCATAAAGCTTTGGAAAATTGAAGGGGCAGTCTTAATACCAAATGGAAGAACATTCCATTCAAATAATCCTTGAGGAATTGAGAAGGCAGTTTTGTCGCGATCTTGTTCATGAACCTTGATTTGCCAGAAACCTTTAGTCAAATCAAATTTACTAAAGACATTACATCCTTGTATACGCTGCCAGATATAATCCTTACTGGGTAAGGGATGTTGATTCTCGGCTAAGCAGCTATTCAAAGGCTTGTAATTAACAACTAATCTTTTTTCATCAATCTCATTGCCATGTTCATCTTTCTTTGGAACATACATCACATGACAAGAAAAGGGACTAGAACTTACTCTGATAATCTTCTTTGCTATAAGATCTGCAATTTCTTTTCCACAAAGATCCTGTTCAACTCTTGACAAGATAAAATAGTTTGCTTTACACTTTGGAAATAGATCTTTACCATCAATATCTTTTTTCATTGGTAAAGTGCAAACAAAATCTCTATCATATTTGTTCAACTCTTTTGTCAAGACAGTAGAAGCAAAATCTTCTTTAATCTGTTCTAACTCCCCCCGGGTAGAAAGAGACTGGTTCACAAACCAGACACGAGTTCCGGGTAACACGACGGTAGGAGAAGAAGGTAAAGACAGCTTAGGTGAATAAGCACGATGTTCATTAATTTGAGGAACCGTACCAAATGGAAAAGTGATGGTCATACCGAAAACACCAATAGTATAAGGGCTCCATTCTTGCAAAGTTTGGCTTCCAATTATACAATCATACTGTTTGACAGGATATTGCAGAAAAGTAGTATGGTAAACAGTGTTAGGAAATTGCATGGGAATAGAGGCCTGAAATCGAATAGGATTGTTCTTATGGGTTACCGAATGAATAGTGGTTGAAGTGGGTAACCAACAATCTATAGGAAAACATTGAGGACGAGCAATGTTGCAATCAGCACCAAAGTCTAATAAAGCACACAAGGTATAGGGCTTCATTCCAGGGATTTTTATGGTAAGCAAAAATGCTGGACAAGGATTAGAAATACCTTTGACATAAGCAAAAGCTTGTTTTTCTGTATCACCTGGGTGTTCATCAACTGGTGGTGGCTTTTTAGCTTCTTCTTGAACCAAATAATTTTCAAGAGTAGAATATTTCAAATCTTGAAGTTCTTTCTGCACATTAGCAATTTCTTTCAAAACATCAGCTTTGATAGTGTATAGAAATGCTAATCTATTCTACAACCATATCTGTTTAGACCCTTTTGCAAAAGCTTTCTTAGTAGTAGGACAAGGAACATATCCATGAGATGGAGGACCAGATCCTTCACCTGGTTCATACAGAGTTTCATGACAATACAAATCAGATACCATAGAGAATTCAAGATTATCTTCAAACAATTTTTGTCTATCTGATTCTAATTTTTGAAGATCTATCATCAACATTTGATGTTGATGAGGTGTCAGAAATTCTTCTCTTCTTCTTTCTAACTGCTGTGCTTTGATTGTCAACTGTTGCAGTTTTTCTTCAGGACTTGGTTTAAGCCAATTGGGATTCAATTGAGAAAGTGACTGACCACGCAGTCTACCATAATCTGAATTGAACATGCGGCACATGAAGGAAACTTCAGAATCTTCAGAGATGTGACTGACTTCGGATTCAGATCCTTGATGAATATTTAACACTTGTAGTTCAAATTCTTCATCATCACTAGAAACATCAGTAATATTGATATCATCTGAATCACAAGCTTCCTTAACTTCTGTGAGAGGAAGTACATCCAGATTGTCTTGAGTAAGTCTTCTTACTCTCTTAGTATTCTTTTTATTTTTATCTGGACATTTGTTGGCATAGTGCGCACCTTTGCAAATATAGCAACTAGGTGTAAACTTTTTATTGCGCACTTTCTGCTTATTTCTCAGGTAAGTCTTTTTCTTCTTAAAAGGTCTAAAAGAATTCTGTTTATCAAACCTTTTATACTTCTTACATGATTTATAACTCTTTTTGGAATTTGTGCAACCATAAGAATGACTACACTTACACAAATCTCTTTTCACAAAAGGAAGAACTTCTTTTTTCTTCTTCCTATTCAATCTTTCACTACACAGCTCACTATTGATTTCTTTAATGAACTGTACCAATTGAGGAAAAGTAACATCACTGATTGACATTTCAGGGGTGTTTAAAATGCTTTGAAATACCTTTTCCCTATAGTAAGATTGAACTTGACTAGGAAATCCTTCTAGAAAAGTATTAAACATCCATTGATTGTTATTGGTTTGTCCTGACTGATAGAAATTAGTATATTGCTCACTGCAATATTCTTCTAATTGTTTCATATCACATAGTCGATTTTCAACAAATCTTTTATAAGCTGCTCTTTGTTCATTATCATGATGTCCCACAAACATTCTATATAGTGCTTGACTGACACTATTAACACCATGAGCAATCAAATCATCTTTGTAGTCAGGCTTCAATGTATCCCATGCTGATTTGGCAATACCAGTAATAGCATTTAATGCTTTCCTTAAAGCTTGCTCTGTTGTTAAGGATTGGGTAAAAACAACATTGTCAACCCAAGTTCTAAAAGCATCAACAGTGGCTTTATTTTTGATGGGATCATAAGTATCAAAATTGATCAAAGGTGGAACATTTTCAGAAAAGATTTGTAAAGGATCATGAAACTGTTGGGTACTATGTTGGACCATATTGACAATTTTCCACTGTCCTGTTTTTGGATCAAACTCCTGTAACTTAGGCTTTGGCACATTCAAGGATAAGGCTTTGCCTTGAAACTGACTCTGTAGTCGAGCTACATCAGCAGAGGAGTCAGGAAAGTTACATGTGGGTAATGAAGAGCTAGCAGTTTGATTAGACAAAACTTGTTCAACACGGGTTGTAACAGTTGGGGCAATTTGTGAAATACCATGACTATCAGCAAGTTGTTGACTACGAATCTGGGTAGTAGTCTGTTCAATACGAGCTGTGGTTTGATGGATGGTTTGGACTTGAGGAAGTGGATTTTGATAACTAGCCCACCATGCTTCAGCAGACGCTTTAAAACTAGCATAGTCACGTTTCAAAATAGCAAGATCATTGGCCATATTGGTATTTAGCTGAGCAACTAAACGAGCATCAATAACATGCAAAGTAGCTAAAATGTTATGAAAATTAGTATTCATACTGGCTTCAGCTTGTTGACGGGCAAGTTCAGCTTGAATGAACTTGGCTTGCATATCAGCTTGAATGAGTAAAGCTTTACAAATATAGAGATTAGCATAATTAAGCATTTTAGTCTGTGTATTAGCATCAGTTTGACCAGAAGCAACAACATGATGTGGCCAAAAGGGAATGGAAAACTTCTCATCTTGCAGAATAAAGTCACGCAAAGGTGGAACTGCAGGTTCAGCAAAACTATTTTTTCGTAAACTCAGTCGAGTGACCAGACATGAGCATACGAACATGAAATACAGGCTGGACAAAAGGACAATGATTGCATTGCATACTGCCATCATCAAGTTCAGTAAACTGTGGATGAGAACATTGTAGCAGTTGTTGTGTCAGAGGATTGGACACAAATTTAGATTCATCAAAAGATTGATGACAAACAGTACAGTACATAGAACCATGAGGGTTTGGAATAGTATCAGGATGGTAACACAAAGATTTCTTTTGTAAAGTCGATCCTGATCTAGGCAAAGGAATTTCTCATTGAGAGAATGAGGAACTAGCAGAACTAGAAGCAGACAGTGTGTCACTGGAAAAGGAAATGCGAGCCTTAGTTGCAGTTTCTTTGACATCTGATATTACAGTAAGATTTCTTGGAACATCTAACTGTTTGAGAGTTCTGACATCAATTATCCATTCTTTTGGAACTTTTATATCAGACAAGTTAACCATCTTAGGAACAGTTAACTGAGCACCTTTCTTTTCAGTTTTCCATAACAAAGAATATTTTCCCTTGGTCTTATCACCTCTGGGATCTTTAACTATAGGTATGGTAGTATTAAACAATCGACCATACAGAGCAAAGAACAAAGCATGTGTTCTGGATCTAGATTTCATATCAAGGTATTGGGTACCAAACTGAAACATAAGAATTTTATCAAGGTGATCATCCAAAAGACTCACAGCAAAATTAGGAACAACATCAAAAACAGTAGCACCAGCAGCCATAGGAGCAGAGATTCCTCCCATTATCATATCTGAATATCTATTATGGATTCAATCATATTTAAAGATAAGGATAAAACTATATTTAATGCAAAAGAAAGTTTGGTGGGATTTGATCCCAAGATCTTATTTAATACATGACTCAATGCTAGAGAAAAAGTCAAGAAAGGCTTTGACCAACATGCCACACATGTGGACATAGTCATTAAAAGGAGCATTTAACATTTAATACGTGACCCATTCTTAACAACAAGTTAGCAAAGGCCACTCACGTGAGGATTTAAAACCACAACATCCTTGGTTTAATGGTAAGCCTTATCCATTGCACCACATTTTATCAATGTGTTTAAATAAGGATGAATGTGCATTTAAATATATCTTTTTGATAAAGCAAAATTTAGGGCAACAATAACACTTGAGCCTACAACTTTGCCTATGTAAGGGTTGAGTGTTACTATTGCAATACACGCCTGGTGATGACAAAAAAGTGCCTAGGTTATATATTGTATTTTATAAGAAGTTTTGGAAAAGAAAACATTTTACAGCCTTTATATTTGTCAGAAGAATGTATATTTATTCTATATGAATTCTTAGTGAGTTAATATCTTCATAGAAGAACCTAGAAGACTAATTTTGCAAGTTTTATGTATGAAGGTAATTTGATGTATTTTTCATCAATTTTAATGGATTGGTTGTGCATTTGAAGCAGACCTGAAGACATTCCATTAGGGGTGAGATTCATTAACAACTTGTAGAGTATGGTCTATGTGCTATTCTAGTTCTTTCAAATTTTAGCAATTTAAATAACTTATTGAATATAAATGATTCAATAAAGTAGTTATAAAAATTGAACAATAATATTCTAAATTGTTGGAATTAAAATTAGTGTAAAAAAAAATTAGCACTAATTTTGGATCAACGCTTCAAGTTATGGACTTGATTGATACACAGTGGTTATGGTTATGTTCAAGTGGTGATTAAAGGCTACTACAGTTAGTCTTAGGATTAAGAAATTGTGAAGTCACGCTATCGTGAGGCAATTTTAAAATAGACATTGTTGAATCTGATTGGGTCACGACATTCCTTCCCTCCCAAATTTGATTGACCTCAAGCAATGATTGAATGATCATGGAATTCCATCTATAATCCATCTTCCACTATGCGACTATAAAATTATCATATATTTTTTCTCTCTTATTTTGAATGTGAATTATGATTGATAGTAGAATCATCGCAAACCTTAACTTTAGACAAGTTTTCTCTTATCTTCTACTGAAATGGATCAAGGCTATCTGATAATGGTTCTAATTGAATTTTCAAAAACCAACATTTGCATGATGTCATGCCTCAAATTCATGTCTTTTGGTTAACTCTTAGTTGTTATTTTTGTTAAGGAAATATAGGATGAATAGGTAAGTGAATGATCTGCTCTTGTTGATGGACTGAGGAATGCAATTGCCTTTGTGATTGATTGATTCCTCATTCCAATCAAGCATATATATTATACAAATGGTCAGCAACTTGGAGGATCATGACTCTTCATGATGTCCATTAATTACTAACTAATATAATTAGTTTACTTAACATCTCTTAACTAATCATCTCTAGATAAGATCAATTTGCATAGGAGGAGTTTCAAGAACAATAAACATAATTAACTATTAAGAGTGATCTGCATTAACATTACAGTCCAGATTATAATCTGACTGTAATGCTAATGTAGAGCATTACATAACTGATGTAATTATATTTAATTATGATTCCATCAGACATTAAATCTGATTGAAACTATATTTCAACACTCCCTCTTAGTAAAAGAAGATTTAAGTCAAACTCTCAGTCATGACAATTTAAAACCAACAACTCAATGTTGTCTAGCCATGAGCATAATAGTTAATACAATCTGGAACACATCATGACAATTTGAAACCAACAACTTAATGTTGTCTAGCCATGAACATAATACAGTTCGGAACACATCATGACAATTTGAAACCAACAACTTAATGTTGTCTAGGCATGATACGATTACACAACAAGTAATAACATAGTGTTCAAGATATCCGGCGCAATCCGGATCATTAACTTTGATAAAGCCATTCTTGACACTTGGTTAACTATTAACAAGATCGTCACCTTGAAATAGTAACCTTAACACATAGAAGATCGTCACCTTCTCAAAACATCAATTTAAATATTGCAATATTTTATTTATTTATAAATAAATTACAATTAATATTATAACTTAGTTCTAATTTTCTCATTTATATTTAATCATACCAAGTTTGCTCCTGAAGTATTCTATCTTCACTCTTGCAAAGGGCTTGGTAAATATGTCAGCATTCTGCTCTTCAGTGCTAATATACATCAACTTAATGATGTTCTGATCTACCATATCTCTTATATAATGATATGGAATCTCAATGTGTTTAGATCGGTTATGGAAGATAGGATTCACTGATAATTTGATACAACTTTGATTATCACAATGGATAGTAGTGGATTTCAAGGGTTCTCCAAATAAGCCAAACAGTAATTTCCTTAACCATACTGCTTCCCGTGCTCCCATGGCGGCTGCCATGTATTCTACTTCAGTTGAGCTTTGAGCAACTGCTGATTGTTTCCTGTTGAACCAAGAAACCATAGCTGACCCAAGACTGAAACAACATCTAGTAGTACTTTTATGATCAGTAGGACTTCTAGCCCAATCGGAGTCTGTATATCCGTGTAGTTGAATCTCAACATTTTCATATTATAGTCCAAGTCCAATAGTTCCTCGTAAATATCTTAAGATATGTTTTGCAGCCATTAAATGTATCCTTTTAGGTTCACACATAAAGTGACTTAATACATTAGTTGCATAACAAATATCAAGACTGTTAGGATAATAAGCAAAAAATGCAAATATTAACAAACAAGAGAGAACACAATAACACAAAATTTAAAGTGGTTCACCCAATCCCTAGGCTACATCCACCAACAACGAGTCCAATATCTTTATTATTATCCAACGATTACAATCTGAAACCTGCAACTCAATACTGCCGCAGGAAGCTACAATAATCCCTCATACAATGAATCTCAAAACCCTAAGCCCTTTTACAAGTATTTTTGACATAACAAAATTAGGGCAAAAATAATTTGACTAATAGAAAATAGATGGCCGACCCTTTACAATATTATTAAGTCATTCCTAGCGTCCCTCGGGCGCAGCCCCTCAGGGGGCCCCGCAAGGGGCGCTGCCCCAGGACCCCGTGGATAAGTCTGATTAGGCTCCACATACATAACAAGGACGAGTGTTAACAAGATGCATGAGAGAGCCAACTATCTGTCTGTATATTGTAGGATCTACAGGTTCTAAACCTTCTGCTTCCATTTTAAGTTTGATTAAGTTTGTTTCCATAGGACTTGCTAAAGGTTTACAATCCATCATTCCAAATCTAGTTAAGATATCAGTGGTGTACTTTTCTTGATTTAGAAAGATGTAGTTTTCCTTTTGACTTACTTCCAACCCTAGAAAATAGTGTAGATGACCCAAGTCCTTCATATCAAATTCAGCAGCAAGGTCTTGTTTGCATTTAGCAATCAGATGATCTTCACCTATTATCAAAAGATCATCAACATAAAGAACCAATATGATCATATCACCTTTAGAAATTTTGAAATAAATGTTAGGATCTGCCTCATTCTTGGAGTATCCTAGTTTAGTTAAATAGCTGTCTATTCTTGCATACCAAGCTCTAGGGGCTTGTTTTAGTCCATAAAGAGCCCTTTTAAGTTTGCAGACATAATGTGATCTATCATGTGTAGTGAACCCCTCTGGTTGTTCTATATATACTTCTTCTTCTATTGAACTATTCAGGAAGGTTGTCTTGACATCCATTTGATGTATTTTACATCCTTTAGAAGCTACAATTGCAATGATGGTTCTTACTGAAGTATATCTGGCTACTGGTACAAATGTTTCTTCGTAGTCAATTCCAGCTTTCTGGGAGAATCCCATTGCAACAAACCGAGCTTTATGTTTTTCAATGCTGCCATCAGGTGCATATTTGATTTTGAATAGCCATTTAGAAGAAACAACTGATTTGCCTTTACGTCTAGGTACTACATCCAAAACATCATTTTTTTTTATTATGGATTGATACTCTTCAATCATGGCATCTTTCCAGGCTTGACTTGCTAAGGCTTTCTTAGCATCAGTTGGTTCTTGATTTGTAAGCTCTGTTAACAATGCTGCATAACATTTTTGTGTTCTAGTTCTTTTATTTTCTTTGAACATTTCATTTGGTTCCACATTATTTTCTTCCAACATTTTCCTTGCCCATAGTGGTCTTTTCTTGTTATAGACATCTTCATCATTTAGATTTGGAGGTTCAAGTTCTTCTAAGATATTCTCCCTCTCAATTTCAGTAGAGGGTTCTTCTTTTGATTCTAAGTTTTGATTATCTTCAGAATCTCTGCATGTAATGCTTTCATCAAATTTTACATCTCTACTTATTTCAACTGACCTTTGTCCTGGAATGTATATGCGATATCCTTTGCAATTTTCACTATAGCCCTCTAGAATACCTCTTTTTCCAGATGGTTCTAGTTTGGTCCTCTTTTCTTTTGGAACATGAATATAAACTGGGCATCCAAATATTCTGAGATGACTTAAGTCTGGTTTGTTTCCAGTGAAAGCTTCTTCAGGAGTTATATCTTTTAGACTAGAGTGTGGACATCTGTTTTGTTTATATACTGTAGTATTTGAAGCTTCTGCCCAAAATGAGACATGGATGTTTTGGTCATGCATCATGGGTTTAGCTGCTTTTATTATCGTTCTGTTCTTCCTTTCTGCTACTCCATTCCATTGAGGATTATATGGCACAGTATACTCCCTCTTAATCCCAGCAGAATGCAGAATTCTTTAAAAATTTCAGCTGTGTATTCACCCCCATTATCTGATCTTAGTATGTTGAATTTCTTCCCTATTTGATTTTATACTAAAGCTTTGAATTCTTTGAACTTACATAGTACTTCAATTGATTCTTTTAGCTTCAAAAAGTATATCCAAGTTTTCTGAGAGAAATCATCAATGAATATTATGTAGTATAGAGATCCCGTTAGGGAGGGTGTTGACATGGGCCCACATAGATCAGAATGAATAAGTTCTAAAATGTCTTTACACTTGTGTTCACTAGAAGGGAATGAACTTTTAATATTTTTTCCTAGTGCACAACCTTTACAAATGCCAGAGTATTTTGATTCTATATTAAGTATTCCTGAGGTTATTTTCTTTATAATAGGTAGAGCACTATAACCTAGATGACCTAACCTCTTATTCCATAATTCATTGTTATGAGAAATTTCATGGTTTAATGCAACTTTTTGATCGCAGAGTAGTTTATATAAGCTACCATATCTAGATCCTATTGTTACAACATTTTTTATATTTGAATTTTTAGGCCAAAGAAGAACTTTATCTTCATTAAATGTGACTCTATATCCTTGATCAACTAGCCCTGAAATGGATATTAGGTTCTTTTTAATTCCTGGTACAAACAAAACATCTTTTAGATGTAATGTTACCCCGCTTCCTAGTTTGATTGAATAGGTCCCAATTCCTTTCACGGGGTAGGTGGAGTTATCACCAATGGTGACTTCTTCAGAAGAATGTCCTTCAAGATCTTCAAACTGATTCCTAAATCCAGTTATGTGTCTAGAAGCTCCACTATCAATTATCCAGGTGTTTTTATTTGTATTAAGTTCACTTGATAATGCTAGAAAGAATAGTGAATTATCTTCTTTGGTTTTAGCTATATTTGCTTGTCCTTTGTTTCTGGTAGGATGTTCTCTATGAGTGTGCCCATATTTGTCGCATCTGTAACACTGAACCTTCGATTTGTCTTTCTTATAAGATTTATTTGAGAAGTTGGCATTATTAGAAAAATTTATGTTTCCTTTCCGCTTGAAGAACTTCTTCTTCTTGTTGAAAGTATTTGTTTGTAGTGCTTGAATCTCACTTCCCTTATTTGGTCCAATCCCTCTGGATATCAACCGAGTTTCCTGTTTAAGCAATCATTTTTGAGTTGGTCGAATTTAGGCAAAGAAGGCCTTCCACTGATACATTGAATAAATGACTCCCATGATAAAGGTAATCACCTTAGAGCAATTAGGGAAAGATCAACATCATCAAATGTATTACCGATGGAGAATAGTTGATCCCTTATTTCAGTGATTCTTAGAAAGTAAGATGTTATTGTTTCTCCCTTATTCATTTTGATATTCTTCATTTGTTGTTTTAGAGTTAATATCTTGCTTGCAGTATTTATCTCAAATGTATTTTGAATGGTTTTATAAACCTCATAAGCAGATTTTAACCTCGATATGCTTGGTAATATTGAGTCTTTAACTGAGTCAATGATTAGCTTCTTGGCTTTATTGTTTCATCTTTCCCAGATTGCTTTTTTTGTCTCATCTTCAGGTATTTTAGGTTCTTCCTCTATGTAGGATTCTAGTTCTAGTTCTTGCATCAATGTATTGATTCGAATCTTCCAAGAGACAAAGTTAGAGGCACCTTCAAGTCTGTCCTCCATCCTGAGTGTGTGGGCCATATTTTATAACCTTCAAGTGTTAAACTTCCTGATTTCTTATTATTGAAGATGCAATACTTTTATGTGTCTCTGCTGATAATTTCTGATAACTGGAATAATCTGAGTCTCTATCATCAATTTAGATGTCTGCAGATTAATGAGCTTATGTCGTTGATTAAATGTTTGCAAGTTTAATGGGTCTCTGCCTGATTTATCCTTGATACAGTCACAGAGATTGTAGATGCTCAAGTGCTGATGATCCTTTTATATTGCAGATCACTGGTTCCTAGATCGTCGATGTCTATTTGCTTGCTATCTTATTCACTTCTCCTAACTTGGCTCTGATACCATGTTAAGGAAATATAGGATGAATAGGTAAGTGAATGATCTACTCTTGTTGATGGACTGAGGAATGCAATTGCCTTTGTGATTGATTGATTCCTCATTCCAATCAAGCATATATATTATACAAAGGATCAGAAACTTGGAGGATCATGACTCTTCATGATGTCCATTAATTACTAACTAATATAATTAGTTTACTTAACATCTCTTAACTAATCATCTCTAGACAAGATCAATTTGCATAGGAGGAGTTTCAATAATAATACACATAATTAACTATTAAGAGTGATCTGCATTAACATTACAGTTCAGATTATAATATGATTGTAATGCTAATGTAGAGCATTACATAACTGATGTAATTATATTTAATTGTGATTCCATCAGACATTAAATCTGATTGAAACTATATTTCAACATTTTTCTTCTAGATTAACTAAAAATATATATCAAAGCATGAAGCATACACTTCAAAACACAATGTATACACATGAATGCATGAAGATGCAAAACATACATAAAGTAGCACATAAACATATCTAGATACAAATCATGCACATGAAAAAACAAAGCATACACATGAAAATACAAAGCATACAATGAATATATGTGGTCATAGTTTACATTTCCCACAAGAGGTAGGAACGTCCAACCAGGACTAGATCCATCCCTTGGGGTAGTCAATTCATCATTCGGCCCACAAGAGGTAGGAACACCGAGCTAGGACTAAATCCATCTCATGGGGTAAACAATTCATCACATGGCCCACAAGGGAAATAATGCCCAACTAGGACCAAATCCATCTCTTGGGGTAACCTATTCATCACTCAACTCACAAGAGGCAGGAACGTCAACCCAGACCAAGTCCATCTCTTAGAGTAACCAATTCAACACTTAACCCATAAGAGGCAAGAACATCCAACCAAGACTACACCCATCCATTTGAGCAACCAATTAATCACTTCACCCACAAGAGACAAGAACATCCAACCGAGACCAGATCCATCCCTTGGGGTAATTAATTCATCATTTAGCCCAAAAGAAGTAGGAACGTCCAACCAGGACTACATCCTTCTCTTGTGATAATCAATTCATCATTTGGCCCACAAAAGATAGGAATGTCCAACCAAGACTAGATCCATACCTTGTGGTAATCTAACTTGCTTCTCATCAAAGTCATAGTACTATCACTTCTTATTACCCTTCCATGTAGGGTTAATTATCAAAACCCTTGTTCCTCTTGTGTCCTTTTCTTGGTTTAGACATCACAAATATCTCTTTTTGAAGAGTCATACCTTCATCCATGCAACATAGGGTTGGCCTTTCTTTATCATGTTCTATATAGTGACATCTTATATTTCAACTCTACCTTTGACATAAGTTTGCAACTATGTTCTTGAAGTTTTCCATATAGACACAATCCTTGAATTGTTCCAAGGGTTTTATATTGTTCTAGTGATCTTTATTCACTGTAATAGTTTATATGTTTCTTCGAAAGAAATAAACGGATAACTGATTGATCTCCTTCAATTAGTTCTAAAATATCTGATGAATTTTCTAAAAAAAATGCTTCGTTAATTTGCATATAATATTCTGCTGAATGTCCACAATAAATTGCTTTAGAATCCACTTTTTAATCAAAGTCACAATCAATTGAATCCATAATAATATGATATCCAGTGACTCCTTATCTATACCATCCAAATACTACTTGTAATGCCCCTCAAGCTAGCAAGAACATGCTCTAATTCCACTTGAAATGTCCCATTTTGGGCTTGCCCTAATATTTTTCTATTATCTATTTGATATAATTGTAATGACCCCTTGTCAATCTGCCTTTAATTTTTGTTGTGATGGTTTGGCATTTCATCAAACATGTTGCATGCAGGGGATTGAGTTTTGACTCTTGGCTTTTTATGGCTTGGTTTTGTCGTTTGCAATCTCAACACAACAGAAAATACTTAACATAGCAAGATAGGAAATAGTAATCAAGAACAACAATATTAAATTTGTTCATTGTCTGATATACTTGTTTCCTTAATGCAATTATAGATGGTTTTGACAATGATTCTTAATTTAAATAGATTTATTCCCAATTTTTCATGAAATGATTGACCAATAAATAATATTTGCCAAAACATTTAAAAGACAATCTTTCATCAATGTTCCATGACCTTTTCTTTGCGAGTCCAAGCACTAAAGAACATGTAACACTCAAAAGAAAAAAATTGTGAACAAACTTCATAAACATAAATCAGTAAATGTCATTATTGCGCTTAGAAATGAATGACAACTTCTTTGTTCATCCAAAGATATGCACCCACTATGTCCAACCCTCAAAATGAGCCTTCATTAACACTCATATTTGATACAGTAATATAAATTGCAATAAGTCATTAGCCACATAAGATATTTCAATATGTGATATCCCTTTCAAGCATTCTAGGGCAGTGATAGGATCTATATAGGGTTTCCCAAACTCACTAAGGTCTTAAAAAATGTACACAATTTTGAAACAAATTTGCTTACTTCAATAAATTTGTCCCAAAGGCTAAAAACATACTAAAAAATATATGCTATTGAGAAGTGCCCAAAATGTGAAAAACTGTAGCAACCAATGTAATATTCTCATGCTTGAACTGTTAGTAGACTACAACACATTTTGGAGCAATAGATATAAGCTCAAACTAAAGAGCCATAGTAAGTCAGACCTTCAGGGAATATCTCTCAGACTATATTCTGCTCCACAAAAACTCGTAGACTTAGGAGCCCTTGAATACAAATATCTATTTCCTACATGTGTTGAATAGAGACTCATGATGTAATGTACCTTTTATCACTCAAGTTTGCACCCTTAAAATTATAAAACTTATCCAACTCCATGTGATTGAGTTGGAAAATAAAAAATGGGTAACATCTTTGGCCACATCTGCATGGTGCTTGCCTACTAAGTACCCATACCAGCTGCCTGAAACTATTCATTGGGCACATAGTCACTCTAACTTGACAAAACCTTTGAAAACAATCGATTACACTATTGCAACTCACTTTCAAACTACAACCTCTTTACTAGAGACTATTGTAATTTATTATAGTTTTATGAGGGAGATATGTTAATGTGTGATAGTCAATACATGTATTCTCTATTTCATATGATGGATGCCTACTACATATAACTATAATGCATTACAAAAGCTACACCCTTATCAACATCTACAACACTTAGAAACAACTAACTTTTTGTGCAACCAACACTTAGGGAAATAAAATTTGCATCTAAGTTATTGTGCAACAACATTTATTTGCCTTGAAACCCATCCTATGCTACACTAACTAGCAAAGACACAAATCTAAACAAAGCCATTTATTGGTTTTGTAAAGTAGCTGCCTTTACTTCCCCACTTACAAAATTTAACATGTTCATGAGCAACTACACAAAGATGGAGAAGTGAGATTAACTAGTAGCTTCAATATTTTTTGAAGATTGAATATATTGTTGTTCAAAGCTGGATGAATGAGTCGAAATTGCTCTTGCTTAGTTGCAAATGCATCTAACACTTCAACTTTTGATGGAATATCATGCTTGTGTGCAAGCACAATTGGTATTTCTTTGTTGGTCTCCAATCTCCATTCTTGCGAAATGCCTAACAGGGCATCCTCTTGAGAGAATGAACTTCGAGCTCTTTTTGTTGGTTCCACCTTTGTCAACTGCTTTGTCATCTTCATCATTCTACTCAGAAACTTTTGCTTCAGGAAGCAATGCTTCTTCACCAATTTTTTTTACAAAAACCCTCTATGACACTATCAAAATAATCTTCCTCAAGGTTTTGTTGGTTTCCTCATCATGGAAAGCCTCCTCATTAACTAGAAGTGTCATGAACCAACATGGAGTTGATTGAGTAAATCCAATGAAATCTCATCCTTATCACCCATTTTTTCTTATCTTCACTATGTTCGACAAAAGAAGGAAGCTCAACAAACAAACTTGTTATAACATCATGTTCAACACTCATTTCTTGTTTACAACCCTGTTGTCTTACTTGAATATGCTTATCAATAACTCCCTCTTAACCTCACCAAAATATTTGGTTTTCTCATCAGAGCAGCGCTCTTTGTAGGCAATAGGAACCTCTGGCTGAAGACAGATAATGCTAGAACAAGAAGGTTAACTCGGTGTATGATTTGGGAAGCTTGGGGAGTTTTTTGAGGTAGGCAAATCCTTGGAGCAGGTTGTTCATAAATAGTTTTCTCAAGTATAGGCTCTTGCATAGGGTGATAACTTCTAAAACTTGAAATTTTAAACTTAGAGAGCTCAACTGAAGACTTAGGGGGGCTTACCTTGCGTGAAGCTTGGAATATTTAACTTAAGGACCTTATCTTTCATTTGTTGCTCTTTTGCAACCAACTCCCTTACAAGATAGGCTTGATTAGCTGCTTCTTCATGTTGCAACACTTCTAATTCCTCTTCAAAAGAAGACTCATCTTGTTTGAAGCTTAGTGTATTGAAACATGGAGCTCCCTCTTGAAATAATGGGTTTGGAAAGGTTGTACCTGACTGGGTTTCTTGCTTTTGAGCTTGAACAAATAAATGTCTTAGTTGCTCCTCTTTTGCAGCCACTTCCCTTGCAAGATCCTCATGTTTTCTTTTGTGTGCCTCCACCTCTTGCTAACAGAGATAGGCTTGGTGAGCCAACTCCTCCTGTTGTAGATCAACTTCTTGCTGCCTTTTGATCTTAGACAATAGCTTAGTCCAATCTAGCAACAAACTTTTCATCTCACTAATTCCCATGTTGTCCAAGTTTGAAGCTGACTAGAAAAATCATCTCGTTGATTTGGCATGAAATAATTTTCTTGAGACTGGTTATAAGTTTGGGTATACTGCCAAGATGGTTGAGCAAGGGTGGGTGGGTGGTAAGCATATGAAACTTGCCAATAACCTGCTATTATAGAGCTATTTTGAATTGGAGCAACAACTTGTTGAAATTGGTATGGTGAGTAAGAAAGCATATGGACAACATTTTCATGAAATGAGGCATGATAAGGCATGCTTTTATGGAATGAAGACATCTTGAAACATTCATATAAGCTGTAAAATCATTGAAAACCAAACAAAAAAAATGTTTTTCCACATACCAGCACTTTATCTACTTGAAACAAATAGATATTTTCTCAAAGTCACGAAGTATGTTGTATTTCTGCCTCTTGAAGGCCAAAGTTACCGACGTACACACCAAACAACAATAAGAAATTACAGAAATAGATTGAAAATTAGTCCTCTGGTCCCACCAGGCATGCCAAAAACTATTGTATCAATGATATTAATTGGACTAGAATAGGTTACAACAACATTAAAAATATTGTCACAATGACAGTATTAAGTCTGCATACAGAGGTCATGAACATGGACAAAAGCATATAAACAAAAAGAAGTTAGTACATGATCAAATAAGGCCAAAGAGAAGCAATAGTTGCATGTTAAGTGATGAAAATCCCTCAAGCACCTGTGAAAATTCATGTCGCTGTGTATGCAAAGTATGAAATAAAGAAAGCCCGTAAGGTATTTTGCAGAGTTCGAATAGGGAGAAGTGAACCCAGAAGAATTAGGGGTTTTAGATTAGAACCATGACCACGACGTAGAAGATGAGTTTCAAATGCAATGAATAGAGATTTGAGAACACAGAAAATTGAAAACATGCTATTATATATAAATCCTTGAAGAAGTAAAGTCTCAAAAGCTTCAAATGAACAACAATAAAAGTGCATTCCTGTTGTGAATAAGGTTTAACAAGATATGTAGAGATACAAAGATAAAAGCTCAAATGATCACAACCAAAGCCTACCTCTAGTGCCATGGTCTGAGAATGGTAGAGAATCTCCATGAAGTGCTCAAAATTCTAGAGGAAAGCTATTATTGCTGCTTAATAAATATTATATGCTCAATTAATATTTATTAAATGATAATAATAGCTTAATAAATATTAATTTAAATGCAATAAATTTATGTAGATAAGTTTTTGTAATTTATTTTGCATTTAATATAATGTAATTGATATTTATTAAATGGTGTTCTTATAAACCATTTAATAGATAGTATATTAAAATTCAAAAAAGAGATTGCATGTGGAGTTCTATCTGAAGGTTTGAGTTCAAGATTTTTGTAGATTGGAGAATTTATGAGGGTTGCCTAATATCTAGGGGGTTGAAAAAGTTGAAAAAGTTTGAGGGGCTCAAAAAGGGGTTCTTTAAGAGTCAATTTGAGGGAGTTAAGTGCATTTATGAGGGGCTATTATGATGGTATGATGAAGCTTGACTTTTTCATCGTTTTTGAGTCTTTTTGGAGCTGTTTGAGGTTTTTCATACAACTGAGAAAAATAAGCATGGTAAAGACTTCATTTTCAAAGCAAGTTCTTGTCTTTTTTCATGCTACATTGTAACTCCTGGCAAGGACTTGTATACTGCTGCATAAGAGCATCATTTATTCAATAAATTTTAGTGTTTTTACCTTCTCAAGGCATGTTTTACTTTGTGTAGACCATAGATGGATAAGTGTCTATAACATTTTATGTATTTCCTTTTGCATTTACCACTTTCAACACCTTTAGACAAGATATATCATACATTTGCATGTCATATAATTGTGAGTGATGCAAACAACACGTAGTTACGAAACCCTTGAATATGGATCTGATCTGTTATAGGCCTGATCCCAGTTCACAATTGCTCCTCAACAATGGTCTTTCCTTGAACTGTATTTTCTGTTCCTTTTTACTTGATTCCCACAGATACTTGAACCCACCTTGATGTCTTTTCTGCTCACTATTGATATGTTATTTATAGATTATTTTCTTGATGTTGACTGGTTTCTTATTTCTCTTTGTTGCTTTCCTACTGTTGCATATACGTCAATCTCTCTTGAGGCTCTTCAATTTTGTCTTACTTTAATTGTTCAATGCCCTTGGATGATGCCTTCTTTTCTTAAATATCCCTCAACCTTTGTTTGAGGGTCGTGACCTTTAGGTAGTTCCCTTTCTCATTGAAGGAATGATAACTCTCCTATATGCCTCTTCATTTATTTAATTGTTGTTAACATCGTTGTCTTAACTCAGTTGTTAATTCTTAATTAATTCTTATCATCTTTGTGATCTCACTTTGATTGAGATTGTAATGTCCCCTTTTTAGCATGACCATGATAGTGGATGGATTTAGCCTATTACTAGGTCCTTGTAAGCAAATATTGGTGATTAGAGGACCTTGTTGAGGGTTATGGCTTCGTTTGGTGGAACTTACTATTTATAGCAAGTCAATTGGTAGTTTTGATGAGCTCAGATGAGTTAGAGGAGTTGAATGATGCTCTCAATTTTTATTTTTGGCTTTTGGTTTGGGCTCCAAGAATCTTCGAGGGAGCATCTATTTTTAGTAAATCACCCCGTCAAATTCATTCATCGTCTTTCTCCATCAGGTTCATGCATGTGCTGTTAGATTTTGATTCTAATGCTTCTTCAATCATTTTTGCAAAACGAGTGAATTATGATTATTATTTAATTAAATGCACTAAGGTTGCTATTTTTGTTGATATTCTATATTGGTCACCTTAGTGTCATAGCTTGTTGGGACCGGGTTGAAAAGTTTTAAATCTTGGGTGCATGAAACAATGACCTTGTGTGTCAGAATATCATGATATTGATGAAAAGATCATTTCTTGAGCCAAAAGGAGTTAATAGATTATGTTATTCAAATATTTACCTAAGTATAAGCAAAGGGCATTTAAGTGAAAAGTGTGTGAGAGAAGCTTTTTGCCTTTGGTGTCTTGAAGAAGATATCTTTTATTATAAAAACAATGCTTTGTGCAAAAGCAATTCATTTTTTGCTATTGTTTCTTTTAATTTCATGGAGAATTTGTTGAAGGGTTTTGTGAGAACTGATTCCATTATTTTTACACTTTGAATCATTGAGAAATTGTGGTGAATTGTACTCTGTATTCTGATTACAATTTGGTGTTATTGTATACCAAATTTGTTCATTATTTGTAGTTGACCAGGGTTACTTGGCATCTCATTTGCCTTCCAAGTCTGTTACACACTATTTTTGGAGGGTGTTTGGTGGTCTAATTGTTGGGACGCCACCATTTGAAGAAGCAACGATTTCTTTATGGTTGCAAAATAAAATAAAAGGGCATCGTGTGTGTTTGAAGGGCTGTGTGCATTCATTCTTGGGCAGCTTGTCTTCCCTAGACAAGGCTCCGTCTTCACCTTAGGCAGGGGCACAACATCTTTGGGCTGCGTTTTTTACTCCCTCAACAAGCCATAATTCACATGCTAGTGGACTCTGAGATGCACACTTAAAAATTTGTAATTGCATTGTCTTCTTTATACACATCTACAAGTGTTCAATAAATTGCAAACAATAGTTTTAGCTGGAAATTGTGCATTTTAGATTTGGAAATTCAATTTGCATCCTTCATGTTATGGAAACTCAAAAACAAAAACATATATTTGAAATTACAAAAATTGCAAAAGACAATTCAAACAAAAAATAAACATCATCATTCAGCATTGATAGAGCAAGAGCCAGGAGGGCTCTTTACACAGACCCACAACCAATAAAATTTGCACTTGCAAGCATTACAGCTTTTCTTTTGATTCCCTTTCCTTCAATGCTGGTGAAGTCATATTATAACCCTCCATCGGGTCTGTAGAGTGGTGTCTTTCCTGTAGGGTCATGACCGATGGTAGAGTCATGTTGGTTTATTTGCACATTACACCTCCTCTCATATAATCCTCTTTTAATTTGTGTTTGTCAATCACTCTCAATTAATGCTGGATTACCCATTGATTAATGCTTAATTGTCCCATTGGTCAAGGTAAGATCACTGTTCACAGAGAAGGCAATTCAAAAGGCAACGCTCCCGGATATGGACATGATCTATACACAGTGGTTATGATTCTGTTCAGGGTGGTGCAGATAGTCTACTACGAAATTGTGAAGTCTCACTATTGTGAGACAATTTCTAATCAGATATTGTTGAATGTGGTTGGGGTCATGACAGTGCCTACAGAATTATAATAATCAAATATATGCAATATTTTGCTGTGGTTTTCTTCCACATAAAATCGTGTCTGCATCTTGCGTCCTATATTGTTAGATCTTACTTTTGATTATTTCTCTGTGATTGCTAAAATTTTTAATAAGTGATCAATATTTCAAAAGCTCTAATGCAGAAATAGAGTATATGTTCCAAAGTTTTAATAGTTGTACCGAATGACTGTAAAATTGAAACTCTCATTGAAATTTAAAGAGAGCTTTAACTAAAATTTGAAAACATGAAGTATCTTCCTCTTTCCTTAGTTTATGACCAAGAAGCATTTGCTTAAAGTTTGTTAAGATCTTTGTGAAAAAAGCAGTAACCATAAAGGCTCTCAAAATATAAAAAGTCAACCCATAAGAACCATGTTGGCCAGTCAAGAATAATAAAATGAAAGGATATAGTAAAAAATTACAATAGGACATTTGACGGAGATTATTATTGCCTGTAAAGGATTATAAATATGACCAACCACGTCAAATGGCCAAAAAACACCTAACAAATATTATGCGTTTGCATCCAAAAATGTAAATGAGAATTAAAAATCCACTATAAGGAATGTCCTTGCTTGAAGTATGAAGTCGGAGATATGATATGATTAGTTTTCTTGTATGTTTTTAAGTTATGAGATTGCATCCAAGGATGGACATCTTACACCACTGCAATTTGGAAAATTTTCTACTGTTTCATCATATTCCAAAAGTGTGGAGCACACCTTCAAGATAGCTTTACCATGAGGCTTTGCTAATTCTTAAAAGCACCCACATCCATAAGACAAATAGTAAACTCATTCCATGGGATAGAAATTGGAGTGGATTTCAAGACAACCGAATATATTTAACAGAAGAACAAGGCACTTCAGTTGATCTCTTTCATGCCTTCCACGGCCGCTATAAATGCACTTATGAAATCCAATTCAGAACATCCACTTTCAGAGTTCTAACCTGAGCCAGGATTTAATGCTGCTCTGGAATCATCAGCAGTCATATTGCATCATTAACCATATTCATCATTATCTTGTACATCATCTGAGGGTGCACCGTACTGTCCAACATAAGGCTCTCCATCTGAGTGTTCTCCCCCGGCATCTTCAGCAGTATCATATTCATCTCCAGATATATTTTTGTTTCTTCTGTTTTGCCTACTCTGTATCCTTACATGATCAACAGAGTGTGTACGTGATGATGGAGGATTCCACCCATCCTCTGCCAAAACAAGAAATATGTTAATGTTGGCTCTAGAAGTGATGAATGTGTGAATGCCACAGAAAAGCAGAGCTCATTACTTAAAAAAATCCTACACACACCACTCTCACCATCGGATACTTCAGAAAGCCTTTCAATTGCTTCCAGGAGGCACAATTCTTGCTCCTGTTAACAAATATGGAGTTTATCAATAAATAATAACAAAAAACTACTAAATGTTGACTATTGAAATACATCAGACAGAATCCACCTCTATAAGCAACCCAATATAACTATAACCTAGATCAAAACTAACAAATAATAACAAAGAATGCAAAGCTATCTGACTTGCCTTTAACAACTTCTTAGCTCTCTCCACATTCACAGGATCAGGATAATTTACTGCAACCACTTTTTCCACCTGTTCAATAATAGAAATCCATGAAAGTTGAATCAATATTTCAAAAGAAATTATTCCTGAAGCAGATTGAAATGTATTTCGCAATCAGAAATTTTCTTGGTAATTTAAGTAACTTAAGCCTGTCAAAAATCACAACACACCATATGAGGACAAGATTGAAACACAGGCCGTATATTAAGATTCTGAAAGGCTAGGGATTTATAAAGAACACATAAGATCAAAGAACAAGAAAAAATAACTCACAAGCGCATTGATATCAAAACATAAATAGGGACATAAGTTTAGAAGCAAATTGGAGTTTTGAATTCTAATCCTCTTCTTATAGCCCAGCAGAGTAACACTGTCTTACATTTCCTCTTCCTTTCTATTTGCTCTTGTTTATTTGTCCCATGTAGTCCACAGTAAAAATAAAGTTGCATTGATAATTTAATTGATAGGATCACATGAAATTGGCAAATTAAGGCTATTTAATCAGTTAATTTTCTCGCTCGTAGAAGTTGAATTTTCTAGTGAAGTATCTAGTGAAACCTGTCATTAAAATGATCAAGTAATGATTGGAGGCCAGAAAAGGAGAAATTGAATTAATTTATCTTTCTGTATTTTGTATTGTTTCGGGAAAATTCTGGTGATAAGAAGCAGTATCCCAAATAATGAAGACTGGAAATCAAGCAGGCACCATGCTACAAGCTAAGGATTGTTCATAAGAAGACTTACTACATCCACTATACATTTCAAGCATCTTTGGCTTGGTTTCTTTCTATCTTCTAATGTTATAATTTTTCTAAACTCTTGTAATGAGCAAAACTCCCAATGTTATAAGGATTACCTACCAGACTCTTATGAACAAAACTCCAAGGTAAGAAAATAATCAGCAGCAAGGACTCTATACTCCAAAAAATAGCCATTTCCAGGGATCAAGCTATCTCTGCCAAGCATTTGACAGCTTGATAAATAATGAAGTGGTTCATTCATGGACATAAAAAAGCTAATGCAGAGACATGAAAATTTGAAAGAATTAATGAAGTGAAAATTCTGATGGTATCACAAATTTAAATCCAAACAGGAAAAGGCTTTGCCATGCAGTTCACGAAACTGGACATTTTAAGGTTTATAACCATGAGGCCTCCTCCAAAATCATGATTGGACCAACCTACAAACCCAAAATGAGATTGCCATTGTCATTCAATGTCAAAAAATGGATCAACTCCTCCAGTTACATTTTAAATTTTCAGCTTAATTTGGTTTGCTTAAGTCATTGTATAGTTTTTTTTATTGTAGTATTTAAATCATTATATTAGATGGATAAACAACTTGGATCCGAAACTATCTACATCTTACCCAAAAATACCTAATACATGGAATTTAATTCAACACTTGTATACCTAGAAATATCATAAGAAAGCTATATAATTGAGATCATAAACTACAGGTTCTTGTGTGGATAAGAGGTCAGTCAAGAAAACCTAATCTGAGACCTGAAAATGTATTTTTTTAAATCTATAATACATGTATCTCACTCAAAAGAGCTTAATACATGAAAACTAAGTCACCGATCCGGGTTCTGATACAGGTTTGGGTTCGGGTAAGTGGGTTCAGCAAAAACAATTACTTGGGTTCTGGTTTTGCATATATATACATAATAGATTCATACTGAACAAAACATACAAACTTTGAAATTTAAAAACTGTCCTAAAACCTTGCAATCAATAATTTTATTGGTGAAAATTTCAAACAATTTATGGTTCTTCAAAAAAATTTCCCAATAAAGACTCAGAACCTTTCAAGCAATCACAATTGTGGGTCAGGGAAGCTAAGCAAAAGATACAGGCATGGCCATAATAGCATTGCTGTCAAATGAAATCCCATCATAGAGATATGATAGTGTAGTAACTTGCTAGAGCCCAAACGGCATGATACCTGAAGCTATTGGCAACTCAAATCCTTCCTTCCAAAACAGGAAAACTTTTGATTCAGATAATGCCAGATAAACCAGCTCTTTCTCATACATGTTATTCATGAAGAACTATTCCCTCAACATAGTCCTAAGATAGGACAAGCATATTCCTTGTAGATGGTCCTAGTGAATGAAAAATTCAAAGAGTCTCAAAATAAAAATACTAAAAAATGCACGTGGCAGCTGTTATTTGAATTTCCTGAAAATATCAAATTTATCAGAGGTCTGAATCCTGACACAAATAAAAAGAAATTTAAGGGTGAAACAAGATAATCAAGTTCATTTTGCAAACTCAAATGGCAGATCAACATAAGCTACCCACAGCCGTTGGTTCCTGTGGGTCTTGAATGGGTTCTGCCTGGGTCCTTCCTCGGCGGCGGGTTCACTACCAGTCTCACAAAGAACTCGCCTGCCGGGGAAGGATCCGGGCGCAACCCAGGCCGAACCGGCTCAGGACTGGAACCAAGATCTGAACAGGACCAGGATCCGAGCCAAAATACAGGGACCCCATAACTAAGCATGGAAGTTAACAAAATATGCTTGGACCTAGAAATATGGTTAGAAAGGTATACAATTGAGACATTTAACTAGCAGCTTGGTCAAAACTGCAAACTACTTTCTCCAATTGTATACAAGCAGTAAATGAGGAAACAATGGACAAGTCAGCACAATCAAGCCTTATTCAAGGCTGGGCAAAATGCTGATAGAAAAGGATGGGTTCTGAGAGAGGCTTGATGCATTAGGATTAGACCTGAATAAAGCTCTGCTAGCAAATAATATAGCCCTTCAATAGTACGAGAGCAAAATAAACAGGCAAATATAAGACAAGGAGATAATTGTGGCAGAAAAACTGATGTTGTGTACTCTTCTATGTGAGGTATAAATAGATTTACATAGATGGATCTACAAAATGCCTCCAATAGGCATGCATAATTAGTCTGTGTAGCTAGTGAATTTTATTTATTTACAAGGTCACCTGATTCAATTTCAACTGAGAAGCAATTAGTGAAATGAACATGTGCAAGGAAACCTCATTCAATCCAGCTTAGATTTAGTTAGTGAACTGCACATGTGCATAGACATATCATTAAATTTAAACGTGATACAGTTAGTGAAAAGTACATAGGAATTGGCACATAATTCAGTCTTACTGAATTGTATATGTAAACTGGGATTTTTAGTATACCAGGGCAAACGTACAAGATGGGATTTACAATGTAGATATATTTACACGGAGATATTTACAACACATTCTCATCAGTGATAATGAGAATAGAGAGGGGAGTAGCTCTGTGTGAGGAAGTTGAAAAGTCGTCCTCCTCCTTTCGGTTGATCTTGGTGTTACTTGTCCTCTTTGGGTGTGCTTGGATTTAAAGTTGGTCTTGTTTAGGTGGTTTGTTGTTTAAATTTTTGTTTGTCAAGGAGCTGCAGAGAAGGTACTGTGGCAAGTGGTGGAGGCGGGGATGAGCTCAATCCCTTGCAAAACAGGGTAGGGATGGGTCAAGGAATAAAACTAGAGGTGGAATGACAAAGAATTCCATGATAGCAAGTAGTACCGCTTTGGGGATGGTAAGACCTATAAATGAATGTTAGTGGATATAGAAAAGATGAAAATTGCAGAGGGTACAAAATTTACAATTGGTGGCAAGTATGGCTAGCTCCTCCAAATGAAGTTTAAGCAAAGGGTCAGGAAGATAAGATCCCTTCAGCCCTAACATTTGTTCCTAATACTGCTATGTTGTTCGATGTTTGCAATAAAATAATAAGAGACTAGGTTATAAAGTGTGTGTATCTTTTCTGTTTGCTTGAATCATGATGCTCTGGTTTCAAGGAAGTTCTTTGGAACAAGAAAATAAGGATATATGTTTCGATGTGTGTAATGACTCAAAGAGGTATGTTCTTTGTTTGTTTTAAAAACAGATGGATTGAAATTTGTGATGTCCCTTCACATTTCTAGTTTACACTTTCCCAAGATTGAAACCCTTAGAAGAAATTGTTAAAATCGAGGTTACTAGATGAACACAAAGGATTTTGATTTCCTTACTATTTCTTTACCTAGCTTTGTGACTTCACTTTGCATGATGTTGTCTACAATTGTAAGATTGATGGCTTGGGAGGGCTTGGGTTGTTGTTTCTTATGCACAAAATTGGACACATGAGAAGCAGTTTCCCCTACTCAATAGGCCTTTTGTTGGTATTGATAAGAAAAATAACCAAGAACCTAAACCTTGGTGTAAGGAGGTTTTCTTGGCAAAAAGCATAAGCCAGATCCTCTTAGCCCTTATTTTGAAGCAGTTGAAATGTTTGGTATTGATGATCACAATGATTATGTTGTCATTCAAGTAGATTATGGGATTCAAGCTGGTTTGACTTCTTCTGAGATCTGGAGACTGCCTCTAGATTTAAGCATGTTTCTCAAACTTCTATGCTGAACCCAAATGTGTCAGGATTTGATTCCATGGTTTCAAATGCCTCCACAGATGCTATAGGTTTTCCAGGAGCTTCCTTTTTCTTTAAGGCAAAAATTGAATGATAGCTCAGATACTATTGTGGCTGTTGAGCCTACCCCAATGTCTTGTGATAAGGTTGAGAATGTTCTGAAGATGGTGGATTACTGCCACAATTTGAGTGAAAGGTAAAGTGGTGGGAATGTGGGATGTAAGACTCCTTTGCGCAATGCAGACCCTCCAAAATGGTACTCAACTTATCAATTTTAAAGGAGGTGGATTACTCCCACACTTATTGATTTTAAGAGGTCTGTGACAACATTGAATGATTGTGTATTTTGTTGGTTATGAGAGCTTTGGCTTTTGCATACGCCTTTTGCAGATATGCTGAGCTTATTTTCAAGGATGCTCCTGCTCACTTTATCGCTTATGGAGAATTTCCTCAATTTTCATTGTAACGTTATGTTAGACAAGGTTTAAGGAGCCTTGCTCCTGCCCTATTTGTTGTTAATGTTGAAGCTCTAAATTTATTGCTCAAAGACTGCCCCTGGGAACCTCCAATCAAAAGTTTGGTGTTGCCTAGTTAGGAATCCTTGTTGGAAGTGGAGTTTGTCAATGGCACTTCTTTGTTTCTGGTGTTGAAGACAGAATTCTGAGGACTTGAGAATAGATTGGCTATCTACTGTTTGCCTCTTTTTCCAAAGTTGTTCATAAGTCAATCATCCTTAAGAATGGGAGTGGTGAACTCCTTCTAGATTGATCAAATCCTTCTAGATTGATCATGTATCCACAGACCCCATTTTCTCTGAAGCCCTCCTTTAAGCAGATGGCGGGTGGCTGATGAATAAAGTCAGCAATAAAGTTTCTATATTGCAGGGTAACTTATTCACTGTGGCTAGTTGATTTCAAATTTGTCAAAAGGTTCTCCTACACAATCTCCTATTCATCCTATTGGTTTGGATGTTTTGCTCACTTTGATCAAATGAATAGAATTATGAGAGGTTTCCTTGGTTTGATGGGAAATTGTTGAAAAAGAACATGCTTATCTCACTATAGCTTGAAGAGCTCATTGTAAATCAAGAGATATTCGAGGTAGACAGAGAATTCTGAGGACTTGAGAATAGATTGGCTATCTACAATTTGCCTCTCTATCCAAAGTTGTTCATAAGTCAATCATCCTAAGTTAATTAGATTTCTCTTTGAATTAGTTTTCTGATAAAGAATGGGAGTGGTGGGCTCCTTTTAATCAAGTATCTACAGATCCCTTGTTCTTTGGACCCCTCCTTTCAGCAGATGGGGGACGGCTGACAAACAAAGTCAGCAATAAAGTTTCTAAATCATAGGTTAACTTTTTCACTGTGGCTAGTTGGTTTCAAATTTGTCAAAACGTTCTTCTACACAATCTGCTATTCATCCTATTGGTTTGCATGTTTCACTCACATTGATCAAGTGAATACAATTATGAGAAGTTTCCTTGTTTTGATGGGAAATTTTTTAAAAAGAACATGCTTATCTCACTATAGCTTGGAGAGTTCATTGTAAATCAAGAGATGCTAGAGGAATGGGTCTTAAAGATTTGTTTGCACAAGGTGTGTCATTGGTTGTTTAAAGGCCCATTAAGTTTTTAGATAGTCATGAACCATGGAAAGCACTCATTAGAAATAATATCATGTGTCGTACTTGTCAAGGCAAGGCATTTTGGTTGCACTTGGTTGACATAGTGTTTGGTTCCATTAAAGTGAGACAAGATGGCTCCCATTTTTTTGTTCAATCTAGAAGGCTTGGGAACATGCAAAACAGTTTACAAAGGGGCATGAGACTTGGTTGGACGGAGATATTTTTTAGGCCTTTAGATTGGTCTGGTGGAACCTCAAATTGAAATATAAACCTCTTGCTTTGTTAATAGGTTGTTCCAACAAGAAAGCGGTAATTTAAGGGCATTCAAAATTTCGATTAGGCATTTGATAGGAGGTGTTCCTTTATTGGGAGTATCTCAAGGAGAGGCATGCCTACCTAAATCATCGAGAAAGACTTACTGATTAAGAGGGTTGCAGGTTCTTGAACTACCATGAAGAGTGTTACCTTTGATGATTCTTTTTAGCAAGTGGAATGACAAGGGGGCAATAAGTTGGTGTTGGCCTATGCAAGATTGATTTATTCTTTAATTTTATTCTTAAATGGTATCCTTTGCAAACTCTACTCTTTATGGGGAATTGTCAGATCCTTGTGTGTTGATCTGGAAGGTTGGGTTGGATTTGGTCTTCATGTCCTGTGCCTTAGTCTTTTTTAGATGGTTTTTTCTTTTTCCAAAGCTTGTTGTTGGGTGTAATGCCCAGACTAAGGAAATATCTTACCATGTCCAACCATGACTATTGCTTTTTTATGCAACGTGATTCTCTGCACCCCTCAAGAATGAGTAATATTAATTACTTCACCATGCTAATATGGATAACAAAACTAGGCTTACTTATCCTTATCCCTTGGTAAAATGAAACTCTTAAGACTATAAGGTAAGTATTCTAGCTCACTTAGTGTTTGTCGATGGTTCTTGTCAAGTAGGTGTAACATAAGATAATTTGATGAGACACCTTTTAAAGGCGTGGGACTACTTATTTTATGATCTTAAGAGTTCCTTTTACCAAGGGATAAGGATAAGTATGCCTGGTTTTGTTATACATATAGTATGAGGAAGTAATTAATACTACTCATGCTTGAGGGGTGCTGAGAATCTCTTTACATAAAAATAAAAATATATTAGTCCTGGTTGGACAAAGTAAGATATTTCCTTAGTCCGTGCATTATATTGGGTCTAATAGTTTCTTTTCTAGCAGTAGAGTGTGACTTGTCTACAATGGTGAGGAATCTTTTAAGCATTTGTCTTATGATTGTTCATATGCCAAGTTGGTCAAGGAATATGTTTTGCCTGCTTTGACCACCCTTGCTAGCAAAGAGTGTATTAACTAATGGGATGCTTTGTTTGAGTCCATCTCTCGTGAAGTCAACCTCTACATGATTTTTTTTCAAGTTGTAGACTTAAAAATTGTATACTTCACATTCTTGATTCTTTGGCATGCCCATTTTAGTGTCCATTCCCTTAGACATGTCTTAGGTCCCATTTAGCCTATTTTTCTGCCTAAAACCCTTCATCAAGATGTCATGCAAGACAAAATTTGATCCATTGGTTGTTTCCTACCTATTACTTGTATCATGTAACTTGTGTCCTAAAGAAAATTAGCAGGGGTGAACTAGTGACATTAGATACTAGCATGGGTGAGCTAGTGATTAGATGCTAGCATGGGTGCACTAGTCTCCCCCCGCTGAAAACACATTTTGAACAGCTTTCATGAGTCAACCCTTACAAAAGAAACTTTAGACCTCCATTTGATCTTTTGGATCTCACTCTAGGTATAAATTGCTATTCTATGTTTCTCTACTACAATAGTCATGCACCTTGTTGAATCCAACTTCTACCCTGCTCAATTCCACAAATGCGCAAACATGCACGAGTCATCATCCTTAGGGTATTTCTGCACTTTTGTAGCACCCACCACTAATCACAACCAGCATTATTAGATATTCGCACCCATAAAACTCTATTACTTTTTAATGTGAACACATGTAATAACCCCTTTTTGAAATAGGATTTAACAATAAACAATTATAATAAAATTAAAAATATGAAAGAATAAAAAAAAAATAACATAATTAAAATTTATTTAAATTTAATGAATGATCAGAAGGCATGGAATGAACAGTTGTGACTCCCTCAAACATGAGATATAAATGGGAGAGAAGAGAACTTCATTCAAAAGGGGGGATAGCTGAAGGAAGAAAGAAAGGAGTAGAGGAATTAAGGAAGCATTAATGGATGAAAGGAATGGGAACAAGATAAGGAAGTGACTCTTTCAGAGGGGCAGCAATGATGAAGGGTTGTGACCATTTTGAAGGGTGGTAACTGAAAGGTTGTGACCGTCGTAAAAAGGTGTGATTCTCCCTCACATTGGAGGATATAAAGGGGAGAAGGTTATATTTGAGGAGATAAAAAAGGGGAGATCAATTTGGGGAATAATATATTATTCTCAAAGGCAACAATAAAAAGTGGTTACTCAATTCTTATGAAAGGTGGTTACCCTTCCACCAATAACGTATAAAGAAGATTTCATTCCAAGCATTTAAGGGGACATTATAAATAAAAGCAGGTCAAAGGCAGACTTAGAGAAGAATAGAACAACAAGTATGAAGTGGTGTCTTTCTTTAAACATCAAGGAAGTTGATCGAAGAAGAGAAAAAAAGCAATTGATCAAGGAAGAGACTTTCAGTTTCACAATTAATAAAACTAGCTGGAAGACTTACATACTGTTCAAGTATTTGGTATGATGCATAATGCATGGAACTCTGGTCTTGCTGACTCGTTATCTTGACTTCCACTTGATAGGATGTAGGAATGATATGCAGTTAACGTATTGTTCTGGTGTACAATCATATGTTTCTATTCTTGCCATTATGATATTTAAGTGTAATAGATTATATATAAGACTCTTCAATACTTAATCAACGAGCTGTCTGTTATGATATTTGTCATTGATGTCAAAGTAAAATTATCATACTCTGAAAAATTATCACTCTGAAAATGTCAATGGAGAACACACACATACCTCAGATTGATAAAGTTCCAGAATGTGAGTTACTTTTAATGGATGATGAGTCAAAGAATATAGCTCAGCATCTTCCTCTTATACCCAGCAACACGCTCATCCACAATTCAGATAGTGTTGGAACTGGTGACGGGAGTAGTGAGTTTGCACTATGAATGTAGTGATGAATGGAAAATATGGAAGATGATGTATTCATTATCTGGTTTCATCAGGTTTTCTCCTATTCTGCGTATGAATGAAGAGTTATCGAGAATGACAATTATTGGGTGTTGGTTGAAGGTTGATATATTCTTCATTGGCTGTTCTCTTTGCGGAGGTACTTTGCTGAACTATTATATCAGTGGTTCCCTTCATAAAGGGATGCCTTCCTAAAGAGGGAGTCATTCAAAATGCATAAGTACACATCGGGGGAATGGTTCAAATGCTCGTGTTTTATTGAAGATCAATTTCAGTTATGTAATTGCCATCTGTCAGGTAATATAGAGAATAATATACACATGGTTTTGATTGTTGTCTTCAGAAGTTTGATAGTATTTCTGTTTACATAAAGAGTCAACATATATTTCTTTATAACATATTCAAACTCTTGAAGTGCTGCCACCTTTACAAACTAATTGATCTCAGTTATCTTGCTGTTAGTTGTTTCTAGTAATCATTCTTTTTAAGAGATATCTGTTTGGTGATCTGGCAACAAGAGCAGTTGAAAGAAGTTATTTTAACTTCCTATTCACTATTGCATTACTCAACATTATATATATTTTGTTTTATGTGCAACACTGTGAAGATAGCTGTTATCGCTGAAAAGAGAAATAATAGAGATATCATACAAGTCTGATGTAAGAGTTATCGGGGCAAATCCTTGACAAGGATTAAGGCTAATGTGAATTGTTTTGGAGATCACTGCTGTAAGGAGTGATAAAAATATATCAAGAGGGAACTTCATCATGAGAAGACTAAAGCAAACATCTTATTGAGTTTGTATAGCAGAGAAGCACTGGAATCTTGAGCAGCAAAAAGGCAAATCTCAGACAACGTTGATGAAAGGTTTTGTTTTGTGATTAGTATGTGATAACTGAAATATGTTATATTTTGTTGAGATTGTATAAATGTATCTAAAAATGTGTTGTGTGTGTTTGGTATTATGAACAACAAATGATTATTTATCATGCTTAGTGTCAAGAGAAATTTTCTGATATACTGAACAGAAAGAAAGTTTAAGAGAAATTTCAGATATACTGAACAGAAAGAGAGTTTTCTTACAGTCAGCATTTTGGTAAGAGAAATTTGTAATATACTGAAAAGAAAGACAGTTTTTCTTACAGCCAGCATTTTGGTTTGTGAGATTCTGTAATATAAATGCTTCTTCAAATTAAAGTCTTTATAGAAAGTTGTAATTTGTAATTGTGATTGGTGCTGAGTTGGTGCTCAGGGTGTTGAGTGGGTGTTCTTAAAGTAGGGGTTTGGTAACACCTTAGGGTTGGTTCCCTTAAACATTGTAATTAAATTATTCGTGAGGCCGGATTAGGACAGTAGATCCTAGCAGCATTTCTCACCCATCCTAGGCTTCCACATAAAACTTATGTTTTCTTGTGTGGTTGCATCTCTTTTTGGATACAGTTTTAATTGCTTTCAATTTTGAGATTGAAGTTTCAAAGTTTCATTAAAAGTTAAAATAGGTTTGATCAAAAGTTCATATCTACTACAAATAGTGAAATTTCTTAAAGAAAAAGAAAAGTATGTGCATTAAAGAAGAAAATTCAAGCTCAAAGGACAGTGATGAATCCGATGGTGAAGCATTGTTCATGGTAATTGATTCACCAACACAAAGTGATGAAGATGATGTCGAAGAAGGTCAAATAAGTTTTGAATGAGAGCTATTGTGTGCCTTAGAAAAAAATCAAAAGATTGAAGGAGAATTTTCTGTAGAAGATGTCAACATTGAAGGAAAGTGATGCCCCAAAGAAGGAACATGAAGAGGGAAACCAGATGATCATCAATCTAAAGATTGAAATTGAAGAAGGTAAAAGACAAGCAGAGGTAATCAATTCTGAACTCTTATTAAAATCTGAAAATTGCTTTAAGTTAGAAAATGAAGTAGTTAATCTAAGGAATGAACTTAAACAATTGAAGATAGTTTTTGTTAGACAAATAAAGTTTGAGAACAGTTCAGATTTGTTAGAGAAAATGTTAGCCAAACAAAGATTATATATTGGTAAGTCTGGTTTGGGCTTTGAAAAAATCTAAGTTCTAGTAATTCTTTAGTGAAAAAGACAATAGTGATGGACAAAAGAGGTATTCACAGTGGCATCTTCCCACAAGAATAATAACAAACAGGTTTCATTCTTTCTATGGTCATTCTAATTACTTTGGTCATAAAGCAGTTGATTGTAGGGTTGTACCAAGAAGGAAAATCAATTTTGTCAGTCAAAATTCTAATGATTCCTTGAAGGATTTCAGTATGATTTGTTTTAACTGTCAGAATGTTGGTCATTTTGCAAGAGATTGTCACATGAATTTTGCAGAAAAAACTAGGACAGACAGCAGGTTCTTGAACAAAGGGGTAAAAAAGGTGTGGAAAAGGAGAAGAAATCCATGATTGTTCAGACTGCATTGCATGCTAAGGAACAAAATCTTTGGATAATAGACAATGATTGCTCAAATCACATAACAGGTGATAAGAGTAAGTTTACTACCTTTAATGATTGGAATGGTGATGCAGTAAAGTTTGGTGATAGATCTTTAGCTAAGTTGCCGGTTCAGATTCGCGTTCGAGATTTGGGTTCGACATTCATTCAAATTTTTTTGAATTGGGTTCGGATTCATTTTGGGTTTGTTCGTACAAGAATATATATATATATATATATATATATATATATATATATATATATATATATATATATATATATATATATATATATATATATATGCAGCAGCAAATAAGTTCATACACCACTATGCTAATATTAAAGCAACATAGCAAAATACACCACCATATCAATGTTTCAGTTCAAAAACAAAAATATCAACATTAATAATCAGCCATCACTGATCAAATATCATCAAAAACCATCAAGCAAATCATCATCATTTTGCTGTTGCAAATTAGAAGCACAAAAAGTAACACTATAGGCCCGTTTAAGGCCAAGGTTGTGATTGTTGCCATATTGTAAGCTTTGCACATTAATTATCAAACTGGATGATTCAAAGGAAGCAGCTTTGCATCAGACTGGATGAAGCCAAGAAAGTAGGCTTTAGATCCAGAATTATCCACGGTAAAGATCTCTTTAGATTTTGCTCAATCCATAGTTTTCTATACATGATAGGCGATATGCACGAATTATGGTGTATTACATACATTCCATAATAGATGCGCGACACTTTTATACATCTCATTCTTCTTCTCAAGTAGCATTTAATTCAAATTAAATATGATTAGTAATTTGAGTCTAATCATGTGCTTGAGTCTAATTTGGCAAAAAAAGACTTTTTGAAAAAGTCAACAAAAGGTGTTTTTCGACCAAATTCTCCGAAATTATGTCTGAGTTCCTTCACTGGAAACCAAAGTCACCCAAAAGTTATCTGAATTCTGCCAGGGATACTCTGAGAGAATTCCCAGCGAAATTCGGTCTCTGTGGCAGACTTTTGACAGAATCTGACAAGGACCATACTTTTGAGAGAATCGAACCAGGAATTCCCAGGTCCAGGAGCGAATCTGGTAACTTAGACCTTTAGTACAAATGTGAGGTAAAGGTTCTCTATGCATTTATGGTAATTTAAAAGTACATAATGTTTGGTATGTAGAGAAACTAAAGTATAACTTGTTAATTGTCAGCCAGATGTGTGATAATAGGTACTTTGTGATTTTCAATGCTCAAGGGTGTGACATCAAAAAAAGTAATTCAGGCAGGTGGATTGTTGAGGGGAAAAGAATAGAGAGCAATGCTTACAATCTGAGAGAGGTCAAAGTAAACATTGTTTGTTTGGGCAGCTTGATGAAAGATGGCTTCAGTGCAAATGAAAGCTCAGGGTTTAGTCTTCTTTCTAATTCAGTTAACATAAATGCATCTACTTAGTGGGAACATTGTAATGTCAAAATTTGTTGTCCCTAGCCCTTTGTCATTGAAGTCAATGGGGAAAAAATTTCAGTATTAAGTTGGTTGTTTTGCAGAAGCTGATTATTGTTGAATAAATTCAGATTTGATTTGATTTGTGTTTCAGATTTGATGTATTAAATTGGTTGTTTTGGAGATGCTGATTATTGTTGAAAAGATTCATGTTTGATCTGATTTGTGTTTCAAATTTATTGCGTGTAGAATTTATTTCAGATTTGATGCTTGTCGAATTTATTTCAGATTTGATTCATGTTTTGCCATCAATGTCATAGGAGATTGTTACAATATTTGTCATTGATGTCAAAGTAAAATCATCATACTCTGAAAATGCCAATAAAGAACACACACATAACAGTGATTGATAAAGTTCTAGAATGACACTATGTTGTGTTATGTGAGTTATCAGAGATATGAGCAGAGATAGAGAAGCCAAAATAATTAAAAACAAATGTTACTTGGAGACACGTCCCCAACCTAAAAACCCTCGTACCAGAAACATTTTCGAGATGAGAGGACGACCAGGGGACGTCCCCACCCCATCCCCATTTTTAAAAAAATTGCAAGAAACGTACTAGAAACTTGGGGACGATGCAAAATTTTTGGGGGGACAGCCAAGGACGCCTTAGTCGTCCCTCGACTGTCCCCAAGGACAGACGACCGTCCCTGAGGACTGACGGTTATCCCCAACAAAAATGAGCAGTGTCCACTTGAAAAAAAAAATTCTTTTTAAATGCTCATTCTTTGTTATTCTTATGTGGGCCTCTCCTCCCAAATTCGCCCTAAAATGCATTTTGTTTTGTTTTTGGCTCATTAGTCGTATTTCTCTCATAGCAACAAGTAGAAAAACAACAAAGAGGGTTTGAAGAAGCCATTTAAAGAAGAGGAGCAGCAACAAGTGCAAGTGATAGAAGGAAGAGAGAGAAAATCTCTTGCTTGAAGCTTGGAAGAGGTAAGTTACATCCTTCCATTCTTTTGTTTTTCAAATTTTTATAAACCTTGAAGCTTGAAAAGTCTTTTTTTTAAAAAAAATTTGCATTGTTTCAGTATTCATTGTTCAATCTCAAAGAAAATCAAAATGAGCAGCAACGAGGGTGGTAGTAGTGAGAATGTCTTGGAAGTGGGTGGTCAAAATAGAGTTGAAAGTGTTGAGGCTAGTACTGGGCAGCAACCTGACTTGTTTAAGTGCCCTTCAATAATCATGAGTAAATATGCAAAGGGCCATTTCAACAAGAAAAAACCTCTTCTCCAATATGTTACACCTAGTGGTCAAAAGAAAAAAAATTAAGGGGGGACTAGGGTGTGGGATTGTCATGTTTGTTTGGATGACTTTAGGGGTAGCTACACAAGGGTGAAGTCTCATTTTTTGGATATTGCATGCCATAGGGTTATAGCTTGTCCAAATTTAACTGAAGAGAAGAGAATAGTGTCATAGATTGTCATGTTTGTTTAGATGACTTTAGGGGTAGCTACACAAGGGTGAAGTCTCATTTTTTGGGCATTGCATGCCATAGGGTTATAGCCTTAGTCACAAGGTTCGCCGAATTTCATCTATGAAATTCGAATTTCAGCGAACTTCAAAGAAATAGTAAAGATTCGTTTTCATTCGCACAAAAATTCGCCCTAATAATTTTGAACGCTCTTTGCCCTCTCTTGGCATCTCCTTTGGGTTTTTCATTCCCACCCGTGAACTAGACGACAAGTCGATGGAGATTTTCCTTCTGAACGAAAGAAGGCACAACTCAAAGACTTGCGATAACTATGGTCAAGGATGCATCAACAGTGGTAGTAGCACTCCACCACCCCCGATTATGCAACGACTGTCAGTAAATCTGCCGTAAAATAAACAAAAAAAGACAACGCCCCTCAAAAGACGAATAGGGATTTGCAGTTTTGTAGTCCTAATAATTGGTCGACTCGTATTCCAAGTGTAGAGGCGAGCAACGACATTAGTATTTAGACTTAAATTTTATTCGATTTCTTTAGTTTCTTGTTTTTTAAATAAAATTTAATATCTCAATAATTTATTTTTTAAACATTCACGATTAGTTCTTTATTCAATATATTAAAGTTAGATTTTTAACTATAATATATTTATTATTCATATATTAATGGTAGTAAAATTAAAAAATTTAAACATATCTTTATAATGTTTTAAATTTATTATAATATATTCAAGTTTAATATAATATTGTTTAATTTTTATACATTTATTATTTATATTTTAAAAAATTAAATTTATGTAAGGCAATTTAAATCCGAATTTTTTCTCGGAATTTTTCATCTTGTCGAACTTCATCCGAATTTTATTGTTGTCGAACACGAACTCGAATTCGAACCTTGTGACATAGGTTATAGCTTGTCCAAATTTAACCGAAGAGAAGAGAATAGAGTGCCATTGATTGTAGATAGAGGTTGAAATGGGGAAACAAGGTTTGGCATTGCCGACACCTTTTTTTGTAAGTGCACAATCATCTAGGCCTATATCATCCACTATTGGTAGCAGTCATGTTGAGACAAGATGAAAGATGAAGGTGAGTGGTGGTGAGAAGGGAGGAACGGTTGAAAGTATGTTTAATGCACAAGCATGAGAAGCTACAGACTTATCCATTGCCAAATTCTTTTTTGCTCATGCTATCCCACTTCATGTGGCCCATTCCTCTTATTTCAAACAAATGGTGAAAAATATAGCCACTATGGGTCCCTCATTCATACCCCTTGGTGATCATAAGTTGCGAACTACCCTCCTAGACAAAGAGTACTCCAAGGTCAATGTCTTGTTGGAAGATATGCAATGGACTTGGGTGAGGACAAGTTGTTCTATTGTGATGGATGGGTGGACTAATGTTAGACATCGGCCACTCATCAATATCATTGTCACATCCCATGTTGGTTCTTATTTTTTGAAAGCAGTGAATTGTTCAGGGAAGCGTAAGGATGTCGAGTTCCAGTTTACCATTTTGAGAGATGCCATAGAGGAGATTGGTTATACTAATATTGTAATAGCGATCACAGATTTAGCACGTGTGTGAAAATCAATTGATTTGATGGTGGAGGGTGCTTACAAGAACATCTTTTGGAACCCTTGTTGTGTTCATGCGTTGAACAATGCATTGAAAGACATGGGGAAGATAGATTGGGTGAAGCAAGTGGTGTCAGAAGCTAGAGAGGTCCAAATGTTCATTTGCAACCACCACATGTCACTTGCTCTTTTTAGGTCCTTTTCAAAGGAGTTCCTCAAACCAGTTGAGACAAGGTATGCCAATTACTTCATTTTATTAAATTATTTGAATTTCAATTTATGGAAACATTAGGAAACTAGAATTTTGTAACTTACATGTGTATCGGTATTCTACTCAATATTCCAATTACATTGAGCCTTCTAATTATACATATTGATGCTATAAGTATGCCACTTCATCTTGATGGAGTGGATGCTTGAGGTGCATGAGCCTCAATTGATGGTGGTGAATCTAGAGTGGACCCAATGGTCTGATTCAAGCTCTCCTTAAGGAAAATCAGTCAAACAAAAGATCCTTGATGACAATTGGTGGACCACAATAAAGTCATAACTAATAAGTTGTTGATTCTATTTAAAATTAAATATTAGATTGCTGATTTTCATATTGAATTTTTTATTATAATTCTTTCAAAAAAATTGTTTACATTTTGCAGATATCTTTGCTCTATCATCTCACCCATCGTAGATGTCATTATATATGCCAATACAGACTCTCCTAGTCTTGGAGTGATATATGAGACATATAACAGTATGCTTGGGAAGATAAAGAAAATAGTTTCAGCTAAGGATCCTACTTTGGGGTTGTATGAGCAGCATATTAGGCCCATTGTGAGACGAAGGTGGAACATAATGAATACCCTACTTCATATGGAAGCCTACACTCTAAATCCCAAATTGTATGCAAAAATGGATGGAAGGATGTCTCCACGTGATGATCCAGAGGTATTAGATGAGTTCACACAAGCCACTAATAAGATGTTTCCAGAGGAGGAGGTTTCCATAGTGCGCACACAATTCTTTGACTTTACAAAATTGTGGCCCAACATTGAGTAAATCATAGGCGAGGTTGGATAGAGTTATATTGGCATAGAGAGATCCTATTGGATTGTGGACATGGCATTGGAGGGATACACCACAGTTGAAGATGCTTGCCTCTCACCTCCTTGCACAAGTTGCTAGTTCCTTTGTTGCAGAGAAGAATTGGTCTACATATGGCTTTATCCACTCCCTCAAGAGGAGTGAACTTACCTCTAGACGAGCGGAGAAATTAGTGGCCATGCATAGTGCTCTTCGACTTTAGGATCATCAAACTCTAGAGTATCGACAGACTCCATCTTTATGGTGGGATGTTGATCCTAAAAATGTGGCCTAGCTTGATGAGGAGACACCACCAAAATTGGTTGGGCTTCCGTTGGATGAGGATGTGGTGGAGCATAACAATGGCAATGACTCAGAGGACTTTGATTTTGATGCAATGTTGGCAGATGCTAAATAGGAGCAGCAGTGTGCTTTGTTTTCGGTATTTTGATTTTTATGTTGAGCATGAAACTATATGGCAGCACCTTAGGCTTTGGACATTTTGTATTTTATTTTTTTAATATCACATGCAGATTAACAATGAATAACGAATTATGAATGCATATTGAGTATTAAGTCGATTGACTATTGAAATGTTGTATGTTAAGGTTCTATGATGTTTAAATGGCATGCTTTATCCATATTTTAAATGGCGGGCAAACATCTGGCGCCGTTGCCAAACGAATCTGGCAAGTGACGGAATGAGTGGATGGATGGGAATACCATTGGAGGAGAATATCAATGTGAGGACGAATGAGGACGGAATCATTGCATAGACTTTATGCCTAATCAATTGAATAAAAATAAAAATTTAAAGAAGGAACTCGAGGAGGAAGAAGCCGCTAGACAAGCCATACTCGCACAGCAGCAAGCCGAGTGAAGGGAGAGATTCAAAAGATGCGCCGAAGGACTACCGAAGGGAGTAAGTGAAGGCAAGCATCTGGAGGAATCTAACCAGGAGGCCGGAAGAAGTGACGAGGACCGCCTGGAGAAAACAAGGAGCTTGTTTGGGTCCTTAACCTTAACCCCACGGACGGAAGCAAGACAAGCCCGAAGGAAGGAAGAAGAGGATGCCGCACGGAGTCAGGATACTGCTACCGCCGAGAGTGTCAAAGTGACAGAGGGGCACAGGGATCACAGTAGCCCACCAAGCTTGGACAGTTCCAGTAGTTCGGGGACATCAAGCGGTACAGTACCGAACAATTTCGGAGGACCAACGCCGGTAGTACCATACCAGCCTGTAACACAACTGGTGCTGCAAACATAGTCGGCACCTAGAAAAGTAAACATGGCGACTAACAAAGAAAAGCTGCCAAAATTCCATGGCGATGGGAAGGAAGATCCAATACAGCATTGTCCTACATGCGAGACAATCTGGTTGGCGAATGGAGTTGCCGACCACGTGGAATGGGTAAAACAGTTTCCGGCCACACTGAGAGGGGTAGCCATCGACTGGTACTCCAATGTGGACAAAACAAAGGTGACCACTTAGGACGAACTCAAGACAGAATTCCAGGAGTTTCGGCTCCTGAGGGATGACAATGAAATTGTTTCCGAGATATACGGTACCAAACAAGGTAAGAAAGAGACTGTGCGGGCTTACAGTCACTGACTGAAGGAGTTAATCGGAAAAATGGATAGCCAGCCATCGGATGGCCTGAAGAAAAGATGGTTCGTGGAGGGCCTGAAATCTAACCTACGGAGGAAAATGAAGATAGTGCCCCCCACCTCATACATAGATGCCTATAACCAAGCGATGGACTTGGAGAGCGAACATAAGACCTCCAAGAAGAAAAGAAGCAAGTCCTCTTCTGACGAAGATGACACTTCGGACGATGACAGTGGTAGTGAGGGCAAGTCGAAGGGAAAAGTCAGGGCACTCCAAAAAGACATAGAGAGAATGATGGAGTTCAAGTCCATGAAAGGGGGTACCAACAAGGGGGAAGTTGACATTTGGTGTACAGATTGCAAGGCGAGCGGCCATACAAAGGGGTTGTGTCCCAAAATGGCATTTTGTGACATTTGTCAGATCATGGGCCATTCCACCAAGGAATGCCCATACAACATGAAGGTGAGGAATCAACGTGTGCTATTTACCCAAGAGCAACCATCTACATCGAGGGCAGAGACTAACAATAACGCATCCTCTGGCGGGTACGGAGGCAACCGACGCGGTGGCAGAAGGGGCAATAACAACACCAACACAAGTCGAATACAATATGACTCCAAGGGTCAGCCAATGATCCAATGTCGAGCTTGCAATCAGTGGGGCCACTTTGCAAGGGACTGTGACAAGCGCGACACCCCGCAGAAGCTCTGCCGCTGGTGTGGTCCTGGCAACCACGAGGATGCCAACTGCCCAAAATCCGGGGTCAACTTGCTTAATATCGAGGGAACGAGAAGTGACGAGGGGGTACTAGCCATCACCCGATCACAAACAAAACAAGGGGCTCAGGAGGGTAAGGAAGAAATAGAGAAGGCGATGAAGGCACCAAAAGAAAGATGGGAGATGGCTACCACCTCGGGTCGAAGGGAGGCAAAACGAAACATTCTGAGACAAATGTTACAGGTAGAGGTACCGGTGAAACTCCAGGACCTCCTTCACACCATGCCGCACTTGGGAACGACACTGTTGGGGAACTTGGCCACGTAGCCGAATACCACACGCACGGACATCCCCGGAGGGTCTATAATGGACCCGATGATACTTGTTGTAAACAACGGAAGGTACCCGGCAGTCGTTGAGATGGGCATCCTTGGCACCATCCTAACAGACACTATAGTGGACGGAGGGTCAGGAGTGAACGTCCTTCCGAAGGTAACGTGGAAAAAACTAGGAAAGCCCACCTTGTGGCCACCAACCTTCAACTTACTGGGTGCAGATCAACAGGGTATCAAACCACTCGGGATGTTGATGGCACAACCGGTCACGGTCGATACACAACCGTTTGTACTCGACTTTGTCGTCATTCCACTGAAGCAGAAAGGCTATGACGCCATACTGGGTAGAGGATGGTTAGTAACAGCCAAAGCGAACCATAATTGGAAGAGGAATACCCTTTCGATGGAGAGTGGAGGAAAAAAGTTCACAATTGATCTCCGTACCCAGTTGGTGAGTGAGGAGATAGCTTCCTCCTCTGAATTTGACTCCGAAGGAGAAAACGATTGAAGGGATGAAGGAAGGGACGAAATGGAACCGAATAGCGAAGGCATGCTAAGATTGGGAGAATATGCAGAGGATGATGCAGATTCATTGAACGGTCTCTTCCACTGGCAAATAGAGGATTACGAACTCTTCCGACCAGCATGCAATATACTAAGTATTGAGGAAGAGCTGGAAACATTTCCCCCCGAGTACGGTGAATACAAGGCAGAGGAACCTAAGATCATTTGTGCCCGCGACGATTGGAATCCTAGTTGGATGACTGCAGCTTTCAAAATCTTTATTCTCCTTCTTATGTACGGGAAGGAGACCGTGGTCCCTGTAGAATTTATGATTCCAAGCCTTTGGATCGCCATTGGAAACAGACTCGGTGAGAGGGAAAGCTTGAGGGAACGGCTGCACACCCTGTGGACTCTCGATGGACTTGAGATACACGAGGCTATCAACGGGTCCAAATTGAAACCTTACCCGGAGAGGATGGACCTAAGAGGATGGAAAGGGACTCGAGAGGTCAAGCATGCGACCCGAGAGTGGAAGGATGGAAAGGGACTCGAGAGGTCAGGCAAGCGACCCAAGAGCCGTCCGTACAGGTGACCAGAGAAGCATCCGGACAGTAAATTGGAAAAATACCCGTATGGCTATGCATGACCGTACGGTGGAAAAGGAAAAAAACAAAAAAATAAAGGGAAATTTTTTTTTTAAAAAAAAGAACAAAAGAAGCAGAAGACATCGTACGGTCATACGGTAGAAAGAGAAAAGTCCATCATGCGGCATATAACCGTACGGTTAAGTCACTGTACGGCGAGAGAAGTATATGGAAAAAAAATGCAAGGAAAATAAACTATAATATTACGTACGGTTCATTAAGCACGGCAAAGAGCATTCTACCGTACGGCAAGGGACAAAGCACAAACACCAAACGGCAAGAAGGAAGGCCACAGCAAGCAAGGAGGTCACGGCCAGACAGTCACAAGCAAACCGTCGTACGACTCGTAGAGACACCACACTCGCCGTACGGAGAAGAGAGGAGTCACGACAAGGCCCGGTCGTAGGGCCATGCAAGCATATAAACACACCGTACGGTGTACGATAGGCAATAATTTTGGATCAAACGCATGTGAGGCAATACTTTTGCCGTCATTGAGGGAAAGGACAAACGCATGTTGAAGGCCATTTTTTTTATTCGTACGGACAACGATTTGGGGTTTCAGCAAAGCAAGGTTTTCGTACGGTCATAGGAAGAACACGGGTTTAAATAAGCCCGTACGGCATGGGAGAAAATGCAGAAAGGACCATACAGTAGCACAACACAGGATACATAGCTACCGTATGGCAACATCAACCCGTGTCCGTACGACGACAAGAAGCAAATACAGGGAGTTAAAATGCAAGCCGTACGGGTAGAAGGAGATCAATAAACAGCATCAGAGTTTTTGCATTCTGTATGGTCACAGGAACAAGGAAGGACTGGCAGTAGGGAGGAGAAGGTTTCAAAACAAAAAACGATGACAAATGAAAACCGTGCAAAGTGAATAACGTATGGTGTCGAAGGGAAGGGCATAAGCAAGTAGTGAAGAAAATGTAAGTTGTTGGCAGAAAGAGTATGGGATCGGAAGAAAATCATGAAAATGGTGTGCCACATGGACTTCCACATTGCCCCCTAGACCCCCAGTTAGTTCAGTTATCAGCCTTTGGGGAGTGTGACTAGTTGATGAGACCCGGAGCTGCTACAAGCATGGAGTGTCTGCATGCCAGAGGTGGAGAGAGCACTGGAGCAAGCCTTTCGAGAGGGGTACTACACTTTGAGGCACTCGGAGTAGGTGTTGGCTGGACGTGAGACTGTCTTGGTGGATGCTTAGAGAGCTTGGGAGGAGCTGACCACCCGGTTGGAGGCAGTAGAGCGACACTTGGCTCAGTGTACCTAGGAGTTGGAAGACAGTATTGGTTGAACAAGAGTTAGTGGAGGCTACAATTGAAAAGTATGTTTTGGAGACACGTTTGGTGCAGGCATGGGAGGAATGTGATGTGATGGAAAAGACCCACTGGAAGCAGCATTGATGGGGAGGGCAGCACTTCAGCTTTTTCAAGGACGCCCCTCCGCCCCTTCTCTTCAGTGATTTTCTTATTCTATGTAGTGTATTTCATCTCCTTGTTGTAAGTCGTCGGAGACAACTTGTTTTTTGGGGGGGGATGATGTTGTCGGGATATTTGAATGTACCAGTTATTATATTAATAAAGTATTATGTTAGCATCGGTTGTTAATGACAGAGAGGTTAGACAGTTACGTCATGACGTTTCGGTCGTGGCCCTTCGAGTAGTTTATATACCCTCTCAGAGGATGGACACGGGGGAGATTATTGTATTATCATTATGATGTAAATGTACTTGCCAGTCTGGAATGATTAATGAAAGTATTTATTATTCTCTAATATATTCTGTGTTTATTATATTTCCTATACTATGTCTGTGTAATACTAAGTTTACCCTAGCGGGCAAATACATATCAATGTAATGTATATGCAAATTTCCCTATATATTTTAAATTTTCCCTATATTTTATATAGACATCCCATTTGTTGTCCCCAAATTCGATAAAAAAATTTGCCATTCCAAAACCTCATCCCCCAATCCCCTCTCATCCCCATCCCAAAAACTTGGGGTAACCTTGTTAAAAACATAATAGTGTGTGCTTCAATTTCTCATTTTGTTGAATACATTTGGAAACATATATAGGATTTGTGTTTCCTACTTTATAAAAAACTACTCTATAACAACTCTCTTATAAATATTGAGTTGTTTTTAACAACTCAATACACATCACTATTATAGCAACTTATTAAACAAACCTTGACAAACCTAATTATTATTTTATGCATCCTATGATGCAATATTACTTCCACCTATGTGAACACTAATTCCCAATGCCCTCCCTCACTGTGAGTATGGGGAGAAATTTCATCACAATACTTGATAACCACATATTACTAGCTCACCAAACAAGATAAGGTAAGAGTAGAGCCATACACATCTACTCATGTCAAGCAATAGTAGAACTAGTCTCACTACACTTAGTTTACTTTCATCGAAGGATAGGGATAAACAAAACAACCTATGGATCCAAAGATAGGGAGTAACACATCTATCCAAGATCTTATATCAGGTTTGGATAGGGACAAACACATCTATCCAACATCAGTCATGAACAGGGTGATGCAGAGGTATATGGTCCACACACAACCTTACACAATAATCAAAAGGATTTGTTCAACATTGTCCTTATCCACAAGACTTACTTGTCCTATCACCTTCTAGGGTCTCACCATGCCCCATTCAACTTGTCTCAACAGATTACACTCACTCATATGACTGGTTCAATCACAATCCCTTATCCAGGCACTATCTAGGCCTATCCCTAGTAACCCTATCAATCGGGTATTTCAAACTTTTCACCAGCCCTTCCCTAAACACTTGCCAAACAAACTACACTTCCAGATACCCTTTGGGAAGTTATTTAACATATCTCAAAACTATATACTGTTCCTTTGGACCAACTCACTGAACCAATTCCCTGCAACCTCTCAACTAGGCCTAATTAGCCCACTTTTCCAAAGAAACTACACACAAATCAACTCCCCAAGTCGCCAAACCATGAAACAGTCTTGGGTTATGTTTCAAATCAAAGGATTTTCACACTTGTTTGGATTGCCACACTCATTTGACAGGCCAAACACAAAACTTTCACTTCTAGGCCTTAAAACCTAGGGCTTTCACAAAATACACCTTCCAAGTACTCCCAATATCATCCAATGGACCCAACACCATGTATTCAACATGCCTTGACATAATCCATCATAATATGTGGTCTTTGTTCAGCAAAAACACCCAGACCTATAACTGTCCACTCAAATTCATGTTCCCAATACACACAAACTTCAACTGTGGGTGATCGCCCTTCTTCAATCAGTCGTCCTCTGCACATGCAAGGTCAGTAACATATATTTTACAGTATATAGGATCCATTCCACAAGTTACAGTGGAAACAAAAAGTGGAGTGGGTCATTCATCCATAATGAACTTCAAAATTCAAAAAACTGTCAAATAACAGTCTACGGGACAGTCAGCAATTTGGTGCACAAAACGATTGATAGGACCTTCAAAACAACTCTAAAAGCTTCCTAGAACATTACCCAATGATTGCAGATCAGTGTACAGAAGTGAAACAACAGTATGCTTCAGATTTACACAAATTTGCAGTCAAAATCCTGAATTTATTATTCTTGGTGAACAGTCCGTACAATGCCAACCTTCCCCAACTTCAACGACCCAAACATGGGCGTGAACACGAGGTTTTTAACATGTCTCTAACCTCCCAAAACCGTTTCAACCATCAACATTCACTAATCTAATTAAAACATTCAAAAACCCCTCTTTTGGCTAACTAGCTGTTATAATTCAAATTCAAATTTGGTATTTTCCCACCTTTTGCTATTTATCCCTTTCTAGCAACTCAAAAGGCTTCCATTTGCCTTAAATTATTTAATCATGATTAAAAACACCTACTCCTATGCCCCCCCACAAATACATCAATTTCAATTTTTAGGTCCCATGACCCTTATTGTGCCAATTAGGACTTATTGGCCTAATACCCCTAACTGTTACAATATGAGCCTCAAAGGCTTTATCTCATCATTTTTGGGCCTATTTGACCATGAACACCATGTCCATGCCTCAACGGCATCATTGATCCATATGGACCCTTAGGTGCTCCTGCACCACATGGACACACATATTTGCTCACAACAATTATGATTGGAGACAAACACATCCAATCATAATCACCAACTCCTTTGAGTGGGGAAAAACACTTCCAATCACTTACATCATCTTGAGGATGGGTTCAAACACATCCATTCACTAACAACCAACAATTGTAATTGGCAACAAACACATCTAATTAGTTACATAAAAAACTTGAACACCAAGCCCCTTGTTGTGTAAGCAGCCACCATTATAGATCATTGCTACTCTGACCACGAATGATATGAGACAATTGTCGCTACCACCTGGAAATCGATCTTGGCTTTAGTCAATTTGGCACAAATATTTCTCACCAATGCAATTTGACGACCTCAATGTTAGTGACTGACGAGCTCGTTAAATGTCCTTCAACCTCATGTGCCTTCGTCCTCCAGTTGATTTGATTTAGAAAATACATTCCTCGCTGTTTTCATGTGGAGGATCTTCAATAGCCACTTCAAAAAGGCATTCTTCGTCATCATCTGCAGCCAATGCCTTATTTGTATTTAGCTTGCCATCAAGAAAATCATTGGCACATTGAGTTCAGTTCATAATATTGTGTCCCTTCTTGGAATAGTAGCACAAAATTCTATCCTTGGAAAACGGTTTCCCTTGGATGTAGAAGAACTAAATTTGAAGGGACCGTTAGGCTTGTTTTTACAAAACATTGCAGTTTCCTCTATAGATGGGTCCATTTTCTTATCTCCTTCATCAATTAGAGTAGATATTGTATCTTCTAGGCTAGCACCTACTTTGTTCAATGTGAATACAATATTAACATAACTAGGAGACATGCTATTTAACAAAATAGCTTTAGCATCATTATCGTCTACTCTAGCATTTATCCCGGCTAGTTGATTCAATAGAGAAAGAAACTTACTGTTATGTTGAGCAATATTATCACCTTCTATCATTTTCAGCCTGCACAATGTCTGCTTTAAACTCATCTTTGCACTCATTGCTCGTGATCCAAACAAAGCATTCAAATCAACCCACACTTCCTTTGAGATCTTTGTTAAGTTGATATGATGGAGTTATGCATCTGAGAGTCAAAGACCAATCAAGGCAATTGCCCTTCTATCCTTTGCAGTCCAGTTTGTGATTTCAATGTTCATCAACATCAATTGGCTTTGTTGTTGCTCCACTTACCACTTACCACATCCCACAGATCCTTTTCAATAAGGATCAACAGTAACTTGATCTGCCATGTGTGGAACTCTAAACCTTGAAACTTTTCTATCAATATACAATTTTTCTCCATTTAAAGATAATTACTAATTGACCCTCCTTGATCAGAACAAAGTTGAAGGTGTCGGATTCACCAATAATGCACCTTGAAATGATCAAGACTTTTACAACTTAACATGATGACGGTCCTTATTTATAATAAAATAATACAACTTGACAATCACAACAAATTCCTACCAATGTATTTTGAAATACTAGATCACAAATAACTAGGTGATAAATAACAACCACCTATTTAAGAGTTTTTGACTTTGGCAATATCGACATACTAAAACCTACACATTTTTATAGTGATGACAAAAAAGAATTGCATGGCATTAAATTTCAATATGTAGAGTTCGTCCTCAAGAGGAAGAGGGAATTTTTGAAGCCAATCAGGAGCAACAATGACCTCGTACTCAGTGGAGTAGGCGGTGAGGTCTTCTAGATAAGGGGGTCGGGTCGATAACAAAAATATGGACTATATGGTCCAAGACTTTCCCCAAGCCTCCACTACCAAATCACCACACAACTGCATTAGACAACTAGCTGCAAATGGGCTAATATGAGCAGGTTGATACAAGGACTCCTACGAAAATATGCAATCAGACAACCTCTCCAAACCCCACTACCCAGCACGCGATCTAAAAGATGAAATACAAAGGCCTTCTAAAGGGCAAAGAAGCCAATACAATTCTCAGACTTAATAAAGTCTGCAGTCTACGCACAAAGCTCCTCTCACTTAAAAATACAATCCTGGTTCAGTGGAAATTGTGATAGCAAGAAATCTTTTGCTTGAATTCTTCAACTCGACATGACTCTTCTGTTTGACAAAATTGAGATTACAAAAACAACAAAATAAAAGAATATTCAAACAGTCCAATGGCCTTGGGCTTCTATGTGATCTTCACACCAAATTTTTATTGTTGTCGTCAGTCACCAATATGCACAAGACTGGAATGTCCTTCGCTGCACCATGTGTGGAGAACTTCATACAGAGGAAGCTTCACTTCTAACAAAAATCCCTCATCTTTTCCTTACAAGATTTCAAGAAAAAGCCTATGTTGTCATTGTGCTATAGATTTGCGTCAGATTGACAATGATTATTGAAAATTACGATATCATTGGGAATCGGGATCACTAAAAAGTATATTTTCATGTCACTATTTTGTAGATAAATAAAACAACAAAATAAGAAATTACTCCTGCGATCTCCTACACTCTCAATACAAAAGAGACTACCTCTCTAAACAAAACTAAATAATAGGCGCATAATCCTTTACTGCTTTGATACCATATCAGAGATATGAGCAAAGATAGAGAAGGAAGAATAATTAGAAACTAAATAGTACGTGCTTCAATTTCTCATCAATACATTTGGAAACATATATAGGATTTGTGTTCCCTACTTTATAGGAAACTACTTATTTTGGTTTTTTATTAGTTTTGCTTATTTTCACCTCAGTCTTATTCATCGGGTTAAGCAGTATACAACTTATTTGAAATTAAAAAAAAATCTGTAACAACTCTCGTATAAATATTGAGTTGTTTTTAACAACTCAATACACGCCACTATTATAATAACTTATTAAACCAACCTAATTATTATTTTATGCATACTATGATTCAATATTGCTAACACCTATGTCAACACTAATTCCCAACATGAGTTACTTCTAGCGGAAGATGAGTCAAATAATATAACTCCAGCATCTTTCTCTTATACATGGGAACACTCTCATCCAAAATTTAGACAGAGTGTTGGAACCGGTGACAGAAGTAATGGGTTTGCAATATAAATATAGGGCAAACAAAATATATAGACAAATGGACAATATGGACGATGATGTGTTCATTATCTGGTTTCATCAGGTTTCTCCTATTCTATGTATGAATTTAGAGTTATTGAGAATTACAATTATTGGGTGTTGGTTGGAGGTTGTTAGTGATTTCCTTCGTATCATGATGCCTTCCTAAAGAGGGAGTGATTCAAAATGCATAAGTACACGTCGGGGGAATGGTCCAAATGCTCGCACTTTATTGAAGATCAATTTCAGTTATGTAATTGCCATCTATCTGTCAGGTAATATAGTGAATAGTATACATGTGGTTTTCACTGTTGTCTTCAGAAGTTTGATAGTATTTATGTATACATAAAGAGTCGACATATATTTCTTTATAACATATTCAAACTCTTGAATCGCTGCCACCTACATCTGTTGTTTCTATTAATCAGTCTCTTTAAGAGATGCATGTTTGGCGATCTGGCAACAAGAGCAGTTGAAAGAATTTATTTGAACTTCATATTAACTATCGCATTACTCAACATTATCTAGAAATTTGTTTTATGTGCAACATTTTGAAGAGAGATGTTACCGCTGAAAAAAGAAATAATAGAGATATCATACAAGTCTGATGTAAGAGTTAAAAATAATTGTGAATTATGCTGCTCGCAATGGACCTTGGAATGGGAATGTCTACACAAATTGGTACAAGGAAATGGGCAAGGCTTTTGATGGTTTCAAGTTACCCCATTTAATGAGGCTAGGGAGGCTGCTCTTCCTAATAATCCCGAGGAGAAAGTGAAATGGTGTGCTCCTAAGGAAGGATGGGCAAAGATTAACTTTGATGGAGCCTCGAAGGGTAATCCAGGGCAAAGCAGGGCTGGACGCATTGCTCAAGATCACAAAGGAAACGGTCTAGCTGAAAAATTTGTTCACCTGAGTGAAGCCACAAACAACCACATAAGATTCAGAGCTGCACTAATAGGACTGCAAATGGCCAAGGAATTAAAAGTCAGTCATTTACATATAGAAGGGGATTCGCTCATTACTATCGAAGCGATTAAAAGGAAGGCAACACCCAATTGGAAGTTAGGTTGGTGGCTAAATCCAATTCATAAGTTGATTCAAACTTTTTTTTAACTTTTGTAATGTCCCCAATTTTATTAAAGTTAATTAATTAAGTGATCCTAAATTTTAAATAATATCATAAGGACTTATTTAATTAATTAATTTAATTATTAAATAAAGGAGCCTAATTGATAAAATAATAAATTATGTTAGCCTATTGTAACCTTCTAGATACTTCCTTGTGCCGACCTATTGCAACCTTACATAGGCTTCTTGGAGACCTTTATAAGGAGATGGTTGGGCATTGTAAATCATCATGGAATGTATTTCAACTCTTCTTTGTATTGCTGGAAGCTGGAGGTGATTTGATTATATGCAGTTTCAGAGGTGGAAGACCCTCCCCACTCTATATTCGCAGTTTTGGTGGGAGTCACTCCTCACCCTAGTCTGTCGTTGGAAATATTATCTCAAATATTTCATCTTGTGCTTATTTGTGCAAATTTGTAAAGTCTCCTTCGGAGACAAATTTGGAGATTATCTCAAAAATAAAGATATAGGCTTTGTTGAAGATCTATTTATAAAATTTATAATATTATTGTTTGTTGGATTTGTGTGCACATTTTGTTATTATCGGTTGTGAATGTAATGTCCCCAATTTTCATAAGCGTCTTAATTAGGTTAATTGATTAAATGGTCCAAAAATTAAAATAATATCATAAGGACTTATTTAATTAATTAATTTAATTATTAAATAAAGGGGCCCGAATAATAAAATAAATTAATATTGTCGGCTTGTTGTAAATCTCTAAACACTTCTTGGATGCCTTTATAAGATGGTTGGGCATTGTAAATCATCATAGATTGTATTTGACTCTTCTTTGTATTTCTGGAGGTTGAAGGTAGTTTGTGTGCAGTTTTGAAGGTGGAAGATCCTCCCTATTCTGTGATGGTAGTTTCAATGATTAGCAACCACCCTACTCTGTCCCAAGAAATATCACTTTTGATATTTCATCTATACTTAATTGTCACAAATTTGTGAAGTCTTCTGTAGAAAAATTTGTAATAAGCAATGATATCTGATATTTGTCCAAGATTGTGGATCTGTGCGAAGTAATCTAAGTCTGTAATCTGAAGTGCCATCATTATTGAATTCTCTTGCATCATTGCGCAATATTGTAATTGTTCATCTGGGGCGTCATTGTCTGAAGGCATTGTCAATATCGTAGCAACTCAAGTAATTGCAGCATCATATGAATTGTCATTGTACATGAGTAGCTATTGACATGACAATATCATTGAGAGTGAGAGTTGTAATATCATGCATGTACAGTACTCTACAACATATGTGCAAGGGAGTACGGGTGGTGACATTGACTAAAAGACATCATCGTATGACAATTAACACGATCGTACCAGAGAAAGGTGAGGGCCACTGTACAGAAGTCTTGACCATATGGACATTACCGTTCGCTAAGTGGGTTGTGTAGTGTGTTGTACGAAGGGTGTAGTAAGTTGTACGTGAGCAAGCAGAGTTGTACATGGGTGCAAGTTGTGAGGCCGTACGGTGTGTTGGATAGCCATTTGTACGGCTAAGACTACCATTGGTCCTTTTCAAAGGGAGTTGTACGGCTAGGGTTGTCGAAGGAACATCACAGTGAAGCCATCCCATAATACAACATATTAAATTGGAAGACTATGACAACATTGCCAAGTGTCAAAGGGTGTCAAGTGCTGAAAGTTGAGTGTTGAAGGTGTCGAAGGTGCCGAAGATTGAGTGTTGCAGGGTGCTGAGTGTTGAAGGGTGTTGAGTGTTGAAGGGTGGGCGCCAAAGGATGTCAAATAGTGTCAACTAAGTGTCATATAGTTGTGATAATATAGTGTGGAGTGGGTATGCAAAAGGTTGAGTTTGGCTATCATTATTTTAGTGCCAAATTGTGATTGGCACATTACAACTTTAGACTAACATGCGTATCATGTGGGAAAAGACAAGCCAAGCGATTCGGCCAAGAGGGCCATAATAGAAGAAGATAACCCACGTGGCGATTAATGAGGCCCAGTGGCCCTCTATTCAATCAATACTCTATTCGGCTTTGTAGCGACAACGATAGAATGATGAATTGACAGGAAACATTCATAAGAAAGTATGACATGGCGAATGTTTTGGTTAAGATGGCCATGATAAGTGATGAGGGTCCACGTGGAGTTTCTAGTTGGCATACAACTACCACATTGGAAGTTTTCAATGTGATGTGAAGATGGCAACAGGGTGATAGCCAAAAACATAGTTGGCAACCAACTTCATTTATGATCATGTAACGATAATATGCCATGTCAAAGTGATATCTTGGCAGTAGGGACTGTTTATGTCGTCCTTTGCATGGCCTTCAATTGACATTTTAAGCTATCAAAGGACATTTATTGTGGCCATTGAATGCTCTTACATCAAAGGTAATTAATTCTTGGCAATGACATTATTCAAGGAGATTTTCATAGAAAGGGATGAATTTGCAATCATGACATTGCTATTTGAAGATTGTGAGTTTCCATTCTCTCCAATTCAGCTCCAATTTCCCTACATTTCCTTTAGTTTTTGGCTTTGCCTATAGCATTCATGGATTCTGATGGAGCCCTAATTTGTTGTAGAAATCATGGCCTCCATTTGTAACATATGTGGAAGATTTGATGATATTATTCCTGACAAATAGGCCTGAGGTAGATATGCAAGCAAAACAAAATACTAAAAGGCTTTGGCGTATGAAGATATGATAGAAGGTACATCAACGTATTGAATGTTTGAAAATTGAGGCCCAATCAATAAAGCATCATCACCGAAGAGGGTCAAAGATAGTCACCAGGGTGCTGCTTGGATTCCAGCAGGAGTATGTGCGGTTAAAGATCTAGAGTTTAAAAGTATGAAAACATTGGAGACTATGCCCATCCTGCTAACTATTATCTACAGATGCCTTGTATTGATCGCATAGCCATCTTCTTCCGCCAGACTACTCCCAGTATGCTCGAGCATCATATTCAATGAGTGGATGATCACGTTCGGATAGCTTTAGCAATCTCAGACTGGGTATGGAGGAGCTGTTCGTGCAAGGAGTCTGAACGTTTGGAACCATTTCATCTGTATTGCCACCAACAGAGGAGCACATTGAAACCGTTGTCTTCCATGGCTAAGTATCGGACGCCAAACTCAAGCATAGACGACAGCGATTGAATTCCTGGAAGCACTGTAAAGATTTGAAATTGTATCAGACTCTTCATAATATGGACGAATGTTTTAAAATACCAAGTCGTACGCGATGAAGTGTCTGTATGAAACAGAGAAATATGCATCCAGACAAGGAAGAGGAGTTAATGAAGTCTGTATGCCCGAAGATGTATCGTTGCCGTGTATTGGCCATGGGGAAGCAATCAGAGGTGTCGGAAAATCTATGGCTCCATTACCCTGTAGCGACTCTTTTATCTATAACAAAGTGTTGCTTTCTTCTTAAAATGCATAAGCAGTGCTAATCGACAACGGTATCCCATACGAACACAAACACAGAGTTGCCAAAGAGAGAAACTTTGTAACTCTGTAGCACGAGAAGATTATTAACGTGGAAAGATTTAAAATAATATTATCAAAGTAGTAATAGATTATTAGTTGAAATATAAAAACTTTTGTTTGTTTAAAAGAGACGCGACTTTGATATTTAAAAGACACGTCACTTTATAAAACCAAGTATAAATAAGGATTTTATAATCCGATAGAAATGGAGACAGATTCGGAAAATAAGAAGCATTTTTATATATTCATTTTGTATGGAGGGATAAGGGTTATATATGACTTTGTAAATATAAATTTATTTTATTTAATAATAAAATAAAGCATCTTTTGTTTATTATTGAAAGCATGGAGAATTAAACTGCAGATGAACCGTCCTTTGTAATTATTATTTTTGAATATTGTATACAATTTAAATACCGGATAAGTGGATACGGTCAAATAGCATCTTAAATTCGATCTCGAATAATTTAGGATTGCATAAATATTTGATTTGTCGCGTCTTGATTGTTGAATTGATTAGCAATATAAATACGTTGAACATTATAAAGTTGTGCGTAAACCTTCATTGAAGTTGACTCTATCGCCCGAGTAAGCAGAGGCACTGGTCTTATTATTGTTGAAATATTGGGTTTATATATAAAGTCAAAAAATCTATCAATTCTTTCCTACAAACCTCATTAATCACTACATACATTTTAATCCAAACATTAAGCATTCAACTTTATTTCGATCGAGTTCAAGGATTTTGCCAACCAAGGAACTCACCAACTTAAATTCGCTATAGAAGAGCTTCGAACCACATGATCAAGTTTGAAGTAAAGGTCTACCCACCTAGGTGTAGCGAAGCCTAAAGTACAGGGGAGTTTGAAGTATTCCCGTTCGTTGGCCAGAATTGATTTGGAATTCTATTGGAGAGTTGGCAGGCTCTAGAATTTCCAATCGGCGGTTTTGGGAACCAACAGATTGGCGACTCCGCTGGGGAGTTGTTGTAAAATATATTATTCAGAATTTCTGGTGATCAGAGAGTTAGACTCTACTGGAGACGGAACTCAAAATCAGTTGTATGACTTTGTCCTTATGAAGAAGGTGGCGACTCTATTTAATAAAGATTTCAGTTGGTAACTCTACTGAGGGAGAAGACTCGGAAGGAGATGGTGGATAGGTTTTTCAAATGTATCGATCATTTGAAAGAAAGCCTTTTATTCCAGATGACATCAGGCCATTGGATTTCAGCAAGTTTGATTATGAACCTAGCAAGTTATCCCCAAAACTTTCACAACTTGTGCCAAAGTTTCATGGAGAATGGGATGAATCCGCACTTCAACATTTGGATGTGTTTTATACATTCATAGAAGACTATGGGGTTGATACAGAAGATCAGGTGATGAAGTTGTTTGTCAGAACATTGAAGGACAATGCGAGACAGGCTTATGAATCACTACCTACACAATGTATCTCGTCTTGGAAAGAGTTTGAAAAATGGTTCCTATACGAGTTTCATGATGCAAGCGAGGAAGATGACGTGTTATGAACGGTGTGAAGATCAAAGCTGCAACATGGAAGAGGATCCTAACATGTCTCCACTTGATGCCTTTTTCAGTTTGGAGAGATTTGAAGGGGAGTCTTCTGCGCACTTATTCTTGAGGATGGCAAATATGTATCAAAGGATACCTGTAACAATTATGCCTTCACAAAAAGAAATAATGAGAAAGGTCAAAAACTTGGGAATCTCATTAGGTGACCCTGATCTAAAGCTTCTTTTTCAGATATTAGAAGAAGATGATGAAGACAAAGAAGAGGAGGCTTATGATTAGATTGAACAAGGCCTTGTGCTTGACGGCAATCGCAGTGATGATGAAGAAGATCCAAATTACATATCCCCTTTGGACACATTTTTGGACTTAGAGAAACAAGAAGAAGAATCTGCAGTACAATTTTTCCTAAGGATGTTTAATATCCGTCAAGAAGTACCTTTAGAATGCAGACCTTCAGCCTTTCACCTTTTCAACAAAATGCAAGAATTAGGTCTTTTATATGATCATCAGTTCCTTACCTTTCTCAAGCTTATGAATAATGAACTGGATGCAGAGGAGAATGAATGCAAGACTGAAGTAGCATATGAGTCAAGTGAAGTTTTAGATGTGAATGGAGGAGACTCTTTTGGACAGTCTGAGGAAAGATCTTTCCGTGATGATACTTGTATGATATCAAACATCGGTGAATGTAAAAATGAGGAAGAGGATTCTCTTGGTGTGGAAGAAATTTCAGCCTTGTTAGACATGGAATACCAAAGACTTATTGAGAAGAATGGTCCAAAAATTTTCTCAATCCACCATGGTAAGGAAGTTGACAGATCAACACATGTTGAAGAGATACTATATGAAGGAGATGATAATTTTCAGGAATCAAATTATGGAGGTGTAATAGAACTGCATAGACAGGAGGAAGTTTCAGAAGATAGTATCCATGAAGATATCAGTCTTGATGAGGAAACACTTGATGATCCAAATGAAAGCTCTCATGAAAGCATGTGTGAATTCTCTGTGTTCCTAAATCCATTGTTTGAAGAGGAAGCAAATGAAGATATGTCAGAGTTCTCTATATTCTCGAATCCGTTGTTTGAAGAGGATCTTTTATGCAATGGAATCCATCAGCATCATAATGAAGATAGCAGTCCTAATTTTAAAGTTGATGAAACTCATGAAGTGCATTCAGATGTTGAGATATCTTTCAGCTCACCCTATGAGAACGAAATACATCAAACATATGAAGATGAGATGAAATCAGCCAGACATGATGAAGAGATTGTGTTGAAGTATGGTTCTGAAAATTTTCGAGATGTCCTAGCTAATCAAACTCTTGGTGAGAGTGAGTTTGTACCTCTTGGAGATAAGTTATTCTCAACACCTTTTTGTGAGAAGGAAAAACACCCGGAATACAGAGATGGGACAGATAGTGAACAAGAAGGTATCCAAACAAAGAAAACTGATCTAAAGGTTTGTATGATTCACCAAAATCTTCTATTCAACAAGGATGGCAGTAGACCTGATGACTTCTCAAGGGCTGAACACATATTGGATACCGAAGATTGTATTGATGAAGCGGAGAGAATTGTCTATAAGGAAGATGCATCCAATACAACAAAGTTAGAAGTGTTGCATGAACAAAATCGGGTTTTTGATAGAGGGAAGAAGTGATTTTCACTTTGGGGGGCCTAGGGCCACCAATTTTTACCTTGCATCATGTGAAGCATGGATGCTTGGTCTGCTTCTCCAGAGATAGCTGGAGTCTCATTATGCCCACAAGGGACATATGTCCCCAATAAGAGCCACTGATGGAGCCCTAATTTGTTGTAGAAATCATGGCCTCCATTTGTAACATATGTGGAAGATTTGATGATATTATTCTTGACAAATAGGCCTGAGGTAGATATGCAAGCAAAACAAAATACTAAAAGGCTTTGGCGTATGAAGATATGATAGAAGGTACATCAACGTATTGAATGTTTGAAAATTGAGGCCCAATCAATAAAGCATCATCACCGAAGAGGGTCAAAGATAGTCACCAGGGTGCTGCTTGGATTCCAGCAAGAGTATGTGCGGTTAAAGATCTAGAGTTTAAAAGTATGAAAACATTGGAGACTATGCCCATCCTGCTAACTATTATCTACAGATGCCTTGTATTGATCGCATAGTCGTCTTCTTCCGCCAGACTATTTCCAGTATGCTCGAGCATCATATTCAATGAGTGGATGATCACGTCCGGATAGCTTTAGCAATCTCAGACTGGGTATGGAGGAGTCGTTCATGCAAGGAGTCTGAACGTCTGGAACCATTTCATCTGTATTGCCACCAACAGAGGAGCACATTGAAACCGTTGTCTTCCATGGCTAAGTATCGGACGCCAAACTCGAGCATAGATGACAGCGACTGAATTCCTGGAAGCACCGTAAAGATTTGAAATTGTATCAGACTCTTCATAATATGGATGAATGTTTTAAAATACCAAGTCGTACGCGGTGAAGTGTCTGTATGAAACAGAGAAATATGCATCCAGACAAGGAAGAGGAGTTAATGAAGTCTGTATGCCCGAAGATGTATCGTTGTCGTGTATTGGCCATGGAGAAGCAATCAAAGGTGTCAGAAAATCTATGGCTCCATTACCCTGTAGCGACTCTTTTCTCTATAACAAAGTGTTGCTTTCTTCTTAAAATGCATAAGCAGTGCTAATCGACAACGGTATCCCATACGAACACAAACACGGAGTTGCCAAAGAGAGAAACTTTGTAACTCTGTAGCACGAGAAGATTATTAATGTGGAAAGATTTAAAATAATATTATCAAAGTAGTAATAGATTACGTTGGTCATTAGTTGAAATATAAAAACTTTTGTTTGTTTAAAAGAGACGTGACTTTGATATTTAAAAGACATGTCACTTTATAAAACCAAGTATAAATAAGGATTTTATAATCCGATAGAAATGGAGACAGATTCGGAAAATAAGAAGCATTATTATATATTCATTTTGTATGGAGGGATAAGGGTTATATATGACTTTGTAAATATAAATTTATTTTATTTAATAATAAAATAAAGCATCTTTTGTTTGTTATTGAAAGCATGGAGAATTAAACTGCAGATGAACCGTCCTTTGTAATTATTATTTTTGAATATTGTATACAATTTAAATACTGGATAAGTGGATACGGTCAAATAGCATCTTAAATTCGATCTCGAATAATTTAGGATTGCATAAATATTTGATTTGTCGCGTCTTGATTGTTGAATTGATTAGCAATATAAATACGTTGAACATTATAAAGTTGTACGTAAACCTTCATTGAAGTTGACTCTATCACCCGAGTAAGCAGAGGCACTGGTCTTATTATTGTTGAAATATTGGGTTTATATATAAAGTCAAAAAATCTATCAATTCTTTCCTACAAACCTCATTAATCACTACATACATTTTAATCCAAACATTAAGCATTCAACTTTATTTCGATTGAGTTCAAGGATTTTGCCAACCAAGGAACTCACCAACTTAAATTCGCTATAGAAGAGCTTCGAACCATATGATCAAGTTTGAAGTAAAGGTTTACCCGCCTAGGTGTAGCGAAGCCTAAAGTGCAGGGGAGTTTGAAGTATTCCCGTTTGTTGGCCAGAATTGATTTGGAATTCTATTGGAGAGTTGGCAGGCTCTAGAATTTCCAATCTGCGGTTTTGGGAACCAACAGATTCCCCTATCAAATTGATATCGGACAAAAAGCAAATGTCCTTTATGGGTGACGTGAAAGAGAAAAGGCTCAAGACCATGACCAATTACTCACGAGAAATTGGTCATCAATGTTGTGAGGACAATTCTAGAAGGGGAGCTTCCATTCACCAACAACTGTTAGTGTTTTAACAGTGACATCGTTATTGTGTTCTTGGCAGTAGTCTTGGTAACTGAGTCCAAGGTCAAGGCTAAGCTATTATGTTGCAAGGTTTGCAAAAAATCCTTTCAGGATTCCATATCCGCGGGACTACTTTGCGATCAGGAGCAAATGTAGAGATGTGCCTAGAATAATTGTGCTTACTATTTGAGATTTAGAGGCTTTTGAGAGTAGAAAACTCATTACTAGAAGGAATGTCATTTTTCTGAAGAAGCTGCTTGGTTTGATGTTGAATGAGGGTGACAACTGGATAAAAGACTACAAACGTGTTGAAGGCCTGGAAAGTGAGGATGAAGAGCATGACATTGGGGTGGATATCAAAGAAATGGTTTGGACACGGTTGTAGTTGAGCAACCTAGGACTAGGCATGGGACAGGTGACATGTCAATGGGGAGTGGAAGAGTTGAGCGACTAGTCCAAACTTTGTCGGTAGATAAGGGGAAGATACCTACAACTGAAAAGTCTCCTTTCTATTTTGTTGTTGTCTTTCAGTTTAATTAGTATCTTTCTAGTTGGATGTCAAGTGGTTCTCCCTGAGAATGCCATAATGCTTTCTGGTGTTGCTCATTTTAGTGATGTTCATTTTGGGCTTTTGGAATGTTGTATGAGCACGGATGTAAACCTTTGTGATATAATGCTACGGGAGCTGCCCCACATGCAATCGTTTATTTCCCAAACAAAAAGAAGGGCTAATGTAATTTGCTTTCAAATGGTAATTAACACAAAAGCAATTACGCCCCTCACAACCATTATGGCTGATAGAAATAAGTTTACATCATATTTTGTTATTGCAAGTAAAAAGTAGTAACATTTAAAGAAAAGGGCATGGCCAATTTTACATATATAGTGTAAGACAAATGAAGCGGCACAAAGTGAGCTGAATAGGGCATGTGGTACGTGCCCTTATTTGAACTAGAATACATCAAGGCAATGATAAGGATTTGAAGACAATTCAATTTATTGAATTTGTAGGGACATCTATTTGCTTCCACAATTGCAAGGGAAGCCAATATAATGTCCCCTTTCTAGCACATGTTGTATGAGTCTGTTGTTAGCCTATTTCTCCACAGCCCCATAGGCTAACCAAGACATTTAGAGGACACGAGGCCATTTGGCCTAGGTAGTTTTTGTTGCAGGTCAATCTGTGGTGTTTGGAGGCAGTTTTGTCATATTATTTATAGTAAGTCATTTGGGCAAGGCGTCTTGTCGATGGTTAATGGTTAATATCTAAGTTACCGATTCGGGTGCGGATTCCGATGTGAATGCGGGATGCGTGAAATTTTTTGTAGGGGATGCGGGTGCGTTTGGATACATGTGTATATATATATAATATTAATATATGATATATCAATATGCAAAGAAGTGCAAGAATTATACAAAACTAAATCATTTGATAGTATGAATTTCAAAATTAGAATAATGATACTTCACCAATCAACATTTATCAAGATTCAAGATATTTCATATTAGTTCAACAACTTCAACTTAAAATTTCATAGACACAAATATTCAAATTGAAACTTGCTAGTATCGTTCAAACTTCAATGTTTATCAATCAACTATCAAGGATTCAAGAGTCAAGACACAAGATGCACTAATCAGATTGAGAATCATAAGGATTCTCAAAAAAATCCACATTCTCATCATCTCCAACTGCTGCAAGTTCAAGATCATTTGAACCAAGAACGGTTCCACTTGTGCTAGATGCACCATGTGTTATGGTATCATCACCATCATCTGTGATTGTAATGAGATCACGAAGCGTTGCATCCAAGTTTGCACACTCAGGGGTTACATCCCAAAGCTTGGTTGACCCTTCCTTGTATTCATTTTGGTAACGTAACAAAAGACGCAAGTTGGTATGAATGTAGACCAAGTCCTCAACTTTCTTTGAGCCCAACCGATTGCGCTTCACTGAATGGATATAGGAGTATGTACTCCAATTCTGTTCAGCAGCAGAACTTGCAACCTAGATAGTGTTCACAAAATTAAACATACAAATGAAAAACAATTTAAAGAATGTTAAACACTAAATTGTAGAATACAAGTGGTAAACAAGAAACAAAAAAAAACTTACTTGTGACAGGATCTTGATTGCAAGAGGTTGCAGTTGCTTGTATGGTTGAGCATACATGTACCACCAAGTGATAGCTCCCAATTTATATTGGTCCTTTATTGCAAATGGAGAGTTTTTTGCACCCGAAGCAAACAAGCCAAATTCTAGCCTCACTATGTCATGCATTTCCTCATCTGGGAAGAGTCTTGCAAAAGCTTTGTAGCACCCAATGGCAACTTCTTCATCTGCATATGGTGCAACTCTATCTGGCATAGAAAGTACTTTCTCACTATAGTACCTCGGAGATAAGGCATATGCGAGGAGGTGCAATGGGGTAGTCATCTTCTCCCAGTGATGATGAATGATATTTTCCACCTTATTGCATAAGGCTTCACATTTTGTGGGGTCATTCTCATGTTGTTGTATGGAAACTTTTACCTTCTCAACCATGGTGTCCATGCCATCATACACATCGCCCAAGAAAGGTGTATCTGTATCAGCAAAGCGGAGCATAGTCATAATAGACTCCATAAAATCCAATACAAATTGTACACGAGCCCACCAACTGTCATCCAAGACCAAAGCCTTGACCTTTTGGGCTCTTTTTGAATTCGAAGCCTTCCATATACCCCACTGGTTAGAAATAACCATTTGGCTTAATGATGTTTGCACCTTCACAAGTCGTCTCATAACAATAGTATGAGACGCAAAACGGGTCTCAACAACCTAAGCATAAAGCAAGTTAACAATATGTCAATAAATATTAAGCAAAGTTATATACAATTTGATAATTGAACATGAACATAAATAAATGAAATTTAGTAATTTAGTAATTACAATTTGAGTTTACCTTCAGCAGCTCCAATTTGGAGAATGATCTAAATATGGATTGTGACATGTGGTGGTTTGTCACAAACATTTGTATCTCCTCCCCATCTTGGTAAATTTGCATCACCCAATCAATTTGAGTGCCAATTTGTTGCATGATCAAGTTTAGGGAGTGTACTATGCATGGTGTCCAAAAAATATGGTCATAGCGACCCTCAATCAAAGCACCTGCACCCCTACAATTTTTGGCATTGTCTGTAACCACCTGGACAACATTCTCACTACCCACCATCTCTATGGCCTCAATGAGAATTCTAGAAATGAATAGTGAATCCTTCACCTACCCTTCACAATCAACAACTCTCAAAAACATTGCCCCTTTGGGGGACATTGCAATCACATTAATCAATGGTCGATTTCTTGCATCTTTCCATCCATCAGACACAATAGTTATACCAGAAGTTTTCCAAGCATGTTTCATTGGTTGAAGAGCTCTCTCTATACAAGCCCTCTCTTTTTGCAATAGAGTGGTACACACCTTTTCATACCCAGGACTTACATAATCAGCTGGAGCTCTAAGTATGGCTTGCACCATTTCCTTCCAATATGGTGATCTTACCAAGTTGAAAGGAAGACCATTGGCATAGAGGCAACGTGCAATGGCTTCATCAGCAAGCTCTCTTGCCTCCATTTTAAATGCGATGTCCAAAGGGCCTCTTTTGCGGGTGGTAACCTCTACTTCTTCCTCTTCCTCTCCTGGTACAGGTACTTGCAAGAATGGATGTTTGGAGGATGCAACCGGTTCATTGGGTAATTGCATTTTCTTCTTTCCTGATGGAGGTTGATAAAAACTTTTTTTTGATCTTTTCACCAAATTATCAGCCTCTTCTTGTTCTCTTACAAATGAAGCTATTTGTGCATCAGACATGCCCTTCCCAGTTGTGCCTTTGCACATTGCAGTTCCTTTACCAGCAAGGCTCATAAAATGAAGTTTGACCCGGTAATATGAGCTATTGAATGCTTTTCCTTCGTTACTTTGACAATAATTACACTTCCAAAGATACGAGCCACCTCCTGAAACCTGTGCTAGTCTTGTCGTATGTCTCCATAAAGGAGATCCAACATCAATATTAAAATTATCGGTTCCTTGCCCTCCAACTGAACTTTGACTACCGGTGGTGGCCATTCTTGCACACTACAGTCTAGTTTCTTGCTATAATAAAAAAATAAATAGATTTAATTTAGAAAAAAAACTACGAACATCAAGCATACAAGTGCAAAAAAATGATACAAATAGATAGCTAAACTTGTTTGTTTATTTCTTTTATAAAAAAAATTGAAAAAAACTTCAAAAAATTCTTCACAAACTTGAAAAAATTAAAAAAAATCATCAAAATCTCAAAGAAATTCATTAAACAACTTGAGAATGGGACCAAATGCTTACCTGGAATGTTTAAAAATGCTTTGTTGAAGCTTTCCCTTCCTCTACGATCGTTCCTCTTCGAAAATAACCAACTTGCCTTCAAAATCCAGAAAATGGAGAGCAAATGAGAAAATATCCGGCTGCAAACAATATGGCATAAAGCATGGTCGAATGGCCTCTTTTAGGGTCGTTTTAGGGTTTAGGGCAAAAAAAAGAAGTTAAAAACTTCTTATTTGCACATGCATTATTGTTATTTTAAGTTAAATTTTTTTTTAAATGCATTTTTTTTCCTTCTGGGCCCGCGGGTGCTTCCGGATGCGTCTGGGTGCCCTGTGGGTGCCACCACAAGCGCCCGAATGCCAATCCATCCGCATCCGGGTGCCACCACAAGCGCCCGGATGCGGATGGATGCCTATCCGCATTCGGGCGCCTGTGGTGGCACCCACAGGGCACCCAGACCAGCACTAGCACTAGCACCAGATCGCACCCGCTCCCGCATCCAACCTCAGACCAAATGCACCGTGTTGGCCTCAATTTTGACATCACAAAATTGAGACAACCCTACGCAATTTTTCTCATGAATTCGTAGGTGTACTCTCTAGGTTTTAATGTATGAATAAACGTATCTTGAAAGAGATTTGTAATCCTTGAATTGTCTTCTAGGTGTCGTTTATTGTACATTCTTTTTAGAAGATTGCCGTCAAGTTATTTCTTGAATGCTTGTTGAAAAGAGTTTATCTTCTCCGATCGCAAGCACTTGATTTTGGCCATCTTCGCGGTTTTCTTTGTTTTTCCCTTTCTTGTAAATAGTTTTCAGTTTTGTTTTACCCTTGCGAACATGCTCCTTTAAATTCCGCTCGTTTCGAGCCGACTTAGACCTTAATCGGAGCTCTCTAGCTCAAGTTATGAGGTTAAAAGTGGGGTTTTTCAAGGCGACTGCATATTTTATTAAATCCCTTGAAAAGTGGACTTTTTGATGTCGATTGCAGGAACTAAAATTATTTTTGAATTCTAAATTGGATTTTATCATCCATTTTAAAATTTCAACTCATTCGGAGTTGATCTTATTATAGTTTTTAATGTTTTAATAAAATTTGGCTTTAAAAGTCTATTTTTATTTATTACTTCATTAAGACTATAGTATTCAATTTAAATTTTAATTCTCATGAGATTTTTAAAGTGCAAGGTGGATTTTTCATTATCAGATGCATATATCCCATGCATTAATTCATTTTAAATCCATTATTAATTCCTTATCAGTAAATCAATGGGGTTCTCATTTGCAAATACATATTCTAAATGAAATTTGATTATGATAAGTGGAGAATTTAAATCCATTTACACGTATGAACCTTTAAAAACATATGTGCTTTTGCATCTCAAAAGCACGTCTTTATGTTTTGATCAAAATGATTTACTTGGAGTTTTTAAACCTTCTAACATATGTTCTTTATCTTTTAAAATCGTTATTTTAAAAATCCATGTGTTAAGTGGCGATTTTTGATGAGATGACATGTGTTTTTGGTTTTTAAAAGTTCATTTCAAATCACACTAGTGCATGGTGGCGATTTTGAACCTCATTACATATTGCATATAACATATATGTAATGTGTTGATAGCTTGCCAAAACGCGTTAGTGTTTTTCCTTGTACATGGTGGCAATTTTTCACCTCATTACATATTGCATAACATATATGTAATGTGTTGAAGGCTTATCAAAACCCATTTATATTTCCCTAGTGCATGTTGAGTGGCGATTTTATCTTCCATTGCACATAACATATAACATATGTAATATGTTATATGTTTTTAAAAACCCGTTACTACTTTCTCTTGTGCTAAGTGGCGATTTTAAATGCCAGAACATGTATTTTCGAATACATGTGTTATGACCTTTTAAAAAGCTGTTTTTAAATGCTAAGTGGTGGCGATTTTTCATGTGATAGCATATGTTTTAAAGTTGCCTCTTAAAAAGTGTCATAGAGCATGGTGGTGAATTTTCTTATAACCGCACATGCTTTCCTTTTGCTGAAACCCGTATACAAGCATTGGGCGGCAATTTTGGAGCTCAAAACACATTCAAATCAGAATGTATGAGCATGAAATGAAAGGGTTTTTGATGCTACAACACTAAGGAAGGATTTTTCTCATCATTGCACTCCAATTTCAAGAGTTTTCAGTCATTCTTTTGAGTCTTTTTATCAAAAACGGGATTCAAGTTTTCATTCTCCAAGATTTTTAAGGTGAGTGATTTACTTCCAAACTTTCAATGACTGATTTTTGCAAGCATTTCCAGCCCTAGACGCCGTTTTTGGAAGCCTTTGCATGTGTTGAATTTTTCGAACTTTTTGCTATTATTTGGCATTAATTTGCTCATTGTCTCAACACTTGTCAATTTATGTTTATCTCTTGGAAGAATAGGTCATGGATTGAGCTCTATTTAAAGACTCTTTTCCGGCATTTCTATGTTGTGAGAATCTTCATGATCTTTTCCAGATTTTCCCAAAGATTGCAAAGAAATTTTCTTCCTTTGTCTTGTGAAGGAGTGAGGTAAATTTTCTTGTTTTATTTTTCATTGTCTTTCATTTCCAATCTTGCATTAATGTGTTTTGCTCTTCCTCATTTCAAAGATGCGTGTGCAAAGACTTCTCTTCTTATGCACATGCAGTCGGGATTTAAAACCCCGTTCTTAATTATATTGTCTAAAAAGAAGATGGGTCCACTTCTTTTTGTCTCATCCAAGCCATGTGTTTTCTTTTGCTAAAACCCACTTCCATTGGACTTTATCTTGCTGCCACTTGACTTCAAACTCATGTTGGTAGAAAAGTTTCATCAATTTTCCAAAGATGCATGTGCAAGAACTTCATCTTTCTTGTACACGCAATAGGGATTAAAAACCCCGTCCTATGAAAGAAAAGGACAAATGCAAGTTCCTTTTGTGCTATTTTCCTATGCCCACTTGCATCAAATTGTTGTCCCCATTGTCATCATATGACGTCAAACTCATAATGATGACAAAATTGATTTTCCATTATAAAATACTATCCTTCCATGTCATCCATTATCTTTTCACTTTACATTTCATGCTGTCCACATATGTAATCATCCTTGCAAAACCCGTTTTTTGAGTTTTCCTTCACCCAAAAAACCATTTATTTTCCCAAAATCAGCCATCTCCTTTCTCTTGTCATTTGCTGATGAATCCTGCTCAAGAGGATGTTCTCACATTATGGGATTTCTATGTCACAGCTTTTCATTCACAGGAAGTTATGTCTGAAGGGATCGTACCACCGAAAGAGAAGGAAAAGAAAAAGATGAAGTATCAATATGATTCTTATCATAACTCCATCCCACCTTCACAGATGATTTCCTATTGTGATGAGGTGAGAGACACGGAGGTTTCTCACATGAACTTTGAAGATTTTCTTCAAAGGGTAGATGTTGCAGCTACAGAGGATATGCTCTCCATCAAATAGAGCAATATACATCTTGTTTCTACATTCCCATTAGCTGCTCTAGAACCGGAGTTCGTGTTCGCTTGTGCCAGAAATTTTGATCCCACCTCCAGAACTATTAAGGATCAAGATGGAAAGACCATTATCAGTCTAGATCCAGAGACAGTGGACAAAATATTCAAAGTACCTGTGAGCCCTGTCACAATCAACATCACAAAGCAGAAGGCTGTTAATAGATGGAATGAAGATACTCCCTCATGTACCAAATTCATAAATGAAAACTGGCTGCTCCATAAGAGACCGAGTATTGCAAGATGGCCAAAGGGGATCCGGCGCACTGAGTTCAAAGAAGAAATCAGCGATCTCATCACTTTGTTCAGTCACTTGGTAGGGTTAAAGACTTCTAACACCTTCGAGCCCTGGATGTATAAATATATCTCCCTCATTGTCCAATCAAAGAAGAAGATCTTCTGGGGGGAAATGATCAATGATATGCTGTGTGAACAACTTACCCAAGTTGTTGACACTTGTACATTCTACATGAATTCCTACCTGGTTTACATTGCTGCATCTCTCGGGTCTTTTTCCGGATTATCTACAAAGGGAGATAGATCATTGGTTCCAGTTTGGGAGTACTATCCTCAGCTTGTCTTGAAGGCAAGCCGCTCGCATTACCGCAGGGTACAGGATGCCTTCTTTGGGCATTTCATGTGCATGTTCGATAAGAGTCTTCCAAACCGGCAGGTGTCAGATGAAGCATGGGTCAAGGTTAATGAGTATGGTTGCCTATTTCTCCAGTTTCCTAGCTTCACATACATGAGGGTGGGCTATTTCAAGGGTGAGCCGCATACATTACCGAGATATCCCACTGATAAGATTATTCTCATGGAGTTGGCCCAGCAACTTATGTTTGTCCAAATGCATCAGAATGCATTACATAGACCTGGTGTGGGGATTTCCTCTCGGAATCCATTGAAGATCGGCGGGTACTCTATTGATACAGTTCCTAAAGCCAAGAACATGGAATATGAGCTTCAACGCATTACCTTGAAGAAGTTCATGGCGAGAAGTCACTTTGACTGGCGGGGACTTAATGATAAAATGAGGAGGCAGTTTGTACATGTCTACAGATTGGAGAATATCTGGATAGATCTCCGTAATGAGACGGACATAAGAAAGATGGATTATCAGCGTCTATCCCTCAAGCAGATTGTAGACTTTAATCTTGCTGATATTCCACCAGGTGTTGAGGATGATGATAACATCCTTGATTGAGATTACACCCGCAACCATGTTGAAGACTTGCTCATCACATCTCCTTCTTGGTCTGGTAAGGAGAATGTTTCCATCTGGGATCGCTTTCAGTCCATTCTTGCAAATATCAATATCTGGTTAAAGCGAAGGGGCCTAAGGAGCATTAAGGTAAAAACTGGCAAAGATTTTGATCATGGTGGCCCAGTTGGCAAGCGGTCAGAGATTAAGGGAAGAACCAAAGATGGTGCTTCATCTTTTGCAGTTGATCTTGCTATTCCTATTGTACCCACTCTTCCAAAGCTCACCATTAAGGGGGGTAAAGATAGCGGGAGAATTCTTGAGATCATAGGTACAAAGTCTGAGAGGATTCAAGTTGAATCTAGCGATGATGAGATGCCTGATTCACCAGATGCACCTGTACCAGAGGAACCTCCTTCAAATGTACCTCCTCCTGTGGATGATTCAGCTACTATCACAGTCCTTGGTTCCGCACCGGCATCAGATGAATCTCCTGATTCACCTATGGGCACTGCTGCAGATGAATTCACTGCAGGACTCACGCCTTCTATGGATTAGGTTCTGATCACATCAGCTTTACCTGTTTCATCAGCCGCTCCTATTGTTGTACAGGAGGAGTCCTCCCGCAGTTTTGAGAGTGTGTTTGATGCATACTCGATGACTATCCCATCCATGGCTACCTCTTCAGCAGCAGTATTGGATACTACTTTGGCACAAGTAGATCATTTCATATCAGAGGTTACTCATGGTAGTCCTACACATATGGCTGTCATGACAGAGGCTCCCCCTCTTGTTGCCACGGTTACGCATGCAGAACCAGTCACCACTTTGGCTATCACATCAGAAGAGACGACTTCTTCCTCTTTCTCTTTACCTCCTTGGCTTTCCACCATAACACAGAAGAGGAAGAAAGAAGAGATTCCCTTGGAAGCATTTGACTTCAAAAATGCTTCTCTCAAGGATCGTGGTTGAAAATAGTGCCAAATATGCCAAGATTGCTGAACCTTTAGCTGATGAGGTCACAGATAGTGGACAGCCCTCTGATTTCAGGATCACCAGGGTGGAGTTGGGAAAACAGACACGTTTGAGTTGTCAGCAGGATGCTCAAGACGTTGTCTTACAGCTCTCTCAAAAGAATGATCAACTTTGGGAGAAGAAAAATAAATTTTAAGAAGAAAATGCACACTTGTTGGAAATTATTAGCATGATGAACAACTCCCAGAATGCTGCTCCGATTTCAGTCTCGCATCCTGAAGACTATGACAGACGTCACAAGAAGGCCAAGGCGATGGATGAATGGTCAGCACAGATAGAGATGCAGGGTGCGCAAGTGATTAAGAATTCACTTGAAGTCTTGAGGCATATTCGTATCACTGCCAGAGAAATCAGAGAGCATATCTCATCCTTCCAGCAGCAGTTGCAGATTTTAGGTGATGATCTTAATGTCTGGAAGACTTTACAGGGCTTCGATCTTGAGAAATTATGTCAGTTGGAGGTCATCTCTTCTGCTGATTCATATTTTGAATCTCTTGATCTCATGGTTAACAAGGAAAAAGTGTTAAGTAAGTTGATCACAGACTTACAGGATGTTTTGAGATCATGGGAGGAACAAGAGCTTCATATGGTGAAAGAATTTGAGAAGATTTCCTGTGATGTTTCTTCTGGGCATGGTGAGTAGATTGATGGGGAGATCATAGTGACAAGGTTTTCAGAGATAGTGCGCTCACATTCAGATGCTGATGACTTTGGTCCGGCCACACTGGATTGGTTTATGGGGTGCAAAATATCTTTGGATCAATTACAGAAACAAGCAACTAGGTACACAAAATCCCACATTTTGCGGAAGGCAATTGCAGTTGTTCGGCACACAGGATCCCTAGACCCTTCTGTTATTCATGAGTCTTTACAGAAGTTTGAAGCTTACGTAAATACTGTTTGATGTAAATATTCTAAGTGTTTAGAACACTTTTTCTATGCTTTTTAGGTAGATTGACAGGTTACATGTAATTCATAAAATGTTTGTAAGTATGGGAGAACATATTCATGTACGCATAAGTCATGTAATCAAGTTACAAGTACATTAAGGCTTGTAACATAGAATAAGTCAAGTAGTTAGTTGTTGAATAAGTCAAACTGGTCGGAATTTCCCTCTTTCTCTCCACTTTTCTCTCTTCTATTTTCCCTATATAAGGAAGAGAGCTCTTTGTAAATTTTTTCTTATCTTTTGTTGAAACAAGCAGAGCCTATTGAGAACTAATTGATGAAAACTTTGAGTTTCATTGTATGAGTTTTTGAGAGTGAATAAAGGAAGCAAGATTCTTCAAACTTTGTGTTGTAAATCTTGAGATTAGATGATGTTTTCCTATGTTGCATTATTTGATCTTTTCCAAGTTCATTTCTAAAGCAAAACTTGTGTGCATCATTGGAGGCTTCAATCCATTTTTTGGAAGACTTTGAGCTACAGAGGAGGGATTGCTATAATAATAGTGGCTGCTAGTATTTGGAGTTAAAAGACTTTGAGCTTTAATTTCAAGTATTATCTTGATTTTCAGGATTATTATTGAGAGACTTTGAGCCTCACTAGTAGTTCTTATTACTTTGAAACAGAATTGATCGCAAGAGACTTTGGGCCCTTGTTGTTGATTCACCTTATAGATTAGTAACTGCTGCCTTAGTTATTGTTCTTATGTCAATTACTAAGTCACCGGTATTATCGTAGCAATTAGGTTCTTTTTGTTGAATTTGAAAGTAATAGTTGTACGCAAGTCATTCCTGAAAAAAGAGGAATTGATTGAGAGAATTACCCCTTTTGTAATTTCAGTTAAGTACCCATTGAAGCCACCTACGGTAAGAAGGGAGCCTCCCCTATTGCTGAGAGGAGAGATTTATCTCACGATACCGTTGTCTAAAACTACAATTTTGTAAGTTGTAGTCTTAGTGACTTACAAAAATTTTAGCCAACACACCGGTAACTTAGGTTAATATCAACATAAATTGTTAATATCATTGATATGATCCATTTAAGCATTAATAAAGTTCGATTATAAAGTTAAATATAAATATTTCATTATTAATGCAAGACTACAGTTAAGTGGGCAATATTTAAATAATAAAGGTTCCCTTATTTAATAACACATTGGAGACACAAAATGTAAATGGAGAGTAATGTTTATTTATCCCACATTGGTAAGATGAGGAAATGAACTCTTAAGTAAAAAATTTCCAAGGGCTCACTTTCAGGCAGATTGGATAATACAAGCAATAGAAGATATTGTATGGAGAGTTCTTCTCAAGGGCTTGGAGGACGAAATCCATTTTCACTGACAATCTCTACATTGTTGACAGACAAAGTCTGGAGATTTTATTGAGCAATAAGGCAAAATTAAAGTGTTGCATTCTCAATTACTACCATTTTCATTGTTGGAATTACCAAGAGAGCTCAATTTTGAGTGTTCGAGGCTTGGAACCGTATGATATTGCTGTTTGCACATTTCGTTTAGCTGGTCGTACCAAGTAAAGGATATATTAGCAACTGCTGGGCGATATTTGACTGAAGGAGGTTGTCGTACTGTTGGGAATTCTTGATAGGAATGTCATACATGCTGGGATTGCTGCTGTTCAAATTAAACCTGCAATCTGGGTGCTATACTTGATTTGTCAGCTCCCATAAGTGTCGTACAATCATATATATCTCTGTTATAGTGCCATACCAGCACTCAGAAACCATACCAAGTTCAAACTTATCATGGAGAAGCTTTAGTTGTGACCCGCGTTACAAGACCTGGACATGGAAAGCTGATTTTTTACTCGAACTCGGACTTGGCATTCGAACTCAGCACACATACACAAGTTTACACAATAGAGATAAATAGAAGCTACTTTGCACATACACAAGTTTACATTGATCACATAAGTATAAATGCAAATTTCTGAAGGAAATAAGTTAAACTAAATAACACATTAGAAATATAAATAGTGTCACTGTCAAATGTCTACAATATTCATGAAATATGAAATCCATGGAATCGAGAGTTCAAAACATATATCAAAATAAAAGCTAGAGCCTAGAAGACTAAGGCTCAAAGTAGCCTATATCAGTGGCCAGTCGACAAACAATTAGCAATCACTATCTAAGTGCCAATCGATCTGTTTGTCTGCTCTTCAATACCTCAATATGTTTTCTCTAATGCCTCTTTTCCTCTCCTCCTTGTGTTTGCAAATGAAAGAATGCTCTTTTTAGGGTTGAGTGGCAATTATAAACCAAAAAAGAAAGACCTTTTTGCATTAAAAAAAAAAAATTCACTTTATGCCTCTGTTCGCCATAGCCGAGTCCAAGGCTCGGGACTCAGCAAGTGAGTCGAGTCTGGCTGATTTGGCAAGTCAGCCCAAACTCAGTCTAACTCGGCCGAGCCCGAGCCAAGAGGCAACTTCTCTCGGTTTGGGTGCCTCGCCTCGAGACTCTGTGAGTCCTACCAGGACTCACAGAGTTCTATAACTATGCTTGTGACTGTAAAAGCAAATGCTGGTATGAGATATCAATATTATTATTGTTCATAGACCTTCATATTGATTTACTTCAGCAATCAGCGGTCAGAGGATCATCATATGTAATTGCCTATATGTTGCTATAGTTTGGCTTATTGCATTTTCAGTTTACAAATTAAATGGTAATTGTTCAGCCACTATGATAATAGATTAGTTGCAATATGACCTACTTGTTGATTGAGTTCATATTCATTTCAAACAATTGCAAAATACACAACTGGTACAATTAGGCAGCCCATTACATCCAAGAAATATGTGAGACCTTTTTTCTACAGTAACAATAAAGGAGTGCAAGGCACCCAAGCTTTGAATCAACAATAATCGTGATCTTAAGTTTGAACTACTCTAGAACTGTTTTGACTATCTCTATTACAGCCAACAGAATAAGTTCATTTCGGATGTTTGAGGCTTGAGCTCTCTACAAAAACAATGTGGAAGGAGAATGTTAGTTGCATAACTCTTGTCCACAAGTGAAAGATCCCAGAGAAAGGATAATTATTATCTGCTTTTGTGAATGGCATACTTTTAAATATGAAACAAAATGAATTGTTCGTATTTTTGAAATTATTTGCACTGTTTTATTTGCTATCTTCATTTGGCTAGTTAATAGAAACAAGAATTGGTTGAAGTCCCAAATTAGTGATGTCACGAAAGACCCATGCACAAGACATGGTATGGTGATGGTCACCACTCACACCAAACATAATGTTTGGTTATTCACTTGTCTAAGATGTGGGTGCACATGGTCTAGATGTTTGCTTTGTATCCTTTGGGAGATAGTCTATAGCAAATCTTTGACCATTAATCATGTTTTTTTTAGATAAGGCTTTTAACTGGAGCTATGAACTAGTAGGGTCACATAGGAGGACCTCATCCCTGTTATGATTGCCAAGGCATCCTATTTATCTTTCCTAAACTCTTCTCAGAGCACCAACCATCTATTTCCTTGGCCACCAAACAAAGGTACAAACCATCAATCCACTACCAACAATCTCCTTGTTATCCACACTTCTATGTTGAGCCTTCCTCGTGGTGCGTGCTACGGCTCAAATGTCAGCAATAGCTAATGATATCTCATGTAATTGAAGACAAGGATAAACAGCAACATCTACTACCACAACACCAATTCTCCCCCAAAGTGCTACCCAAACCCCCAGTCAAACATGTGAATCTGCCTACATCCGCCAGCGTGGATACCACAGGGATCAAGCGCAAGCAAGGTTGACGGCGAAGCAACTGGTGGTATGGGGGAGAGTAGTCATTGGAGGAGATAGACTCGAACATGAGTTTGCCCACAAACAGGGCTTCGCGTTTGCCAACACGCTACGAGGCCATCCCCAACCATTAATCATGTTGATATACATATAACCTTCTAAATCTGTTAGGAAGGGGAATTTTCGCAAATTGCATCAATTTGTATGATGATTCTTTATTAAACAACATGAGACTCAAATAAAGCAGTCATTTGATAAATGATGGTGATTTAGCTAGTTTAGATTATTGTTGAAGTGAAGTTGAACTTACAAAAAACTTATTATCAAAAGTATTTCATTAGACACTAATATGTTAAATCGTAGTTTCCATAAGAAACTCAAAATGCTTAGAATGAAGCCTAAGGGGTAGAAAACATAATAAAGCCTCTGCTCTATAGACAACTTGTAGAAGTAGCCTCCAAAGAACAGAGCTTCAAGAAGAGTGTTTCCTAGAGCTTATTGATCAAATGCATTGACAATTTTAAACTTACAAATGAAGGTACAAGCTCAGCATTATTAAGCAAGTGAAAATTAGAAGAAGCAGGTATACCAAGAATGACACACTTAAAAAACATACTTGCATTTTATTGGAATGAAACATATTGTATTTCCCACCATTTTCTTTACCATCTCCGCTCTCCTTAAATGAATGCATTTTGTACCTAGTCACCTCCCCAATTGTTACGCCCCATATTCTATTGGAAGTCGTTTCTAAACACCAATCACAACCCTCTACCATAGATCATTTGTCACACTTATTCATAAAAGAGTTTGAGCAAAGCAAATAGAAGCCGATTAATTCTATGCATGAAATAGCAATGCTTCTTCTTTTCCAATAAAATACATCACACTTATATAGGAGTTTAATCTCCTACATTATAAGAAACTCTATAAATAATTTTCCCAAATATATTGCGTTGTTTTGACAACTTGACATATTCGTACCACTAATAAAATAACCTATATAACAAACTATAACAACCCTACTAGATTATAATATTATACATCCTATGATGCAATATTCCTAAGACCCCCCCATATTGAATCATTCTCCAAATGGGGGTAGTGGACCAACAATACTTGACGACCACGTTCAGTAGTTCATCATAAGGTATGAGTAGGGACATCCACATCTACTCTTGACAAGCAATAGTGGAACTAGCCTCAATACACTTACTATGCTTTCATTTAAGATAGGGACACACATCTACTCATAGAACTAGGGATAGGGACTAACATGTTTATCCAAGGTCTTACATCAAGTTTTGGATAGGAACAAACACATCTATCCATCTTCAAAGTTAAAAAAAAGGACACACACATCTACTCACAATTACAGTTGGGGGCACCATCTCATGAATGAGAAAAAACACATCCATTAACACACAACCAAGAATTGTGATTGGGGACATACACATCCAACCACAAATATGAAGTTTGAGAACCAAGTCCTTGATGTCGCATGTGTAGCCACCATTATAGATCATTGTCATTGTAATCACGAATGATATGAGACGGTTGTTGCTGCCACTTGGAAACCGATCTTGGCTTTAGTCATTTTCACACAAATAAATTGTTACTAATGCAATTTTGTGGCCTCCTTGCTAGTGATTAACAAGAGGTCGTCAGATGTCCTCCAACCTCCTATGCCTTTGTCCTATAGTTAGTTTGCTACTTCTCAAATTTGTCTTTTGTAGCTTAATTTTAGATTGCCCCCCCCCTCAAGATGGATGTTGTGTATAAGCAATAATGCATCCAACTACAATTGAAACAATGATACCAATTCATATTATAACGAACCATGAACATACCCTATTCTAAATAAAATGACATGCCTTAATAATAGTCTATGACAACAAAATATCTCCTTGTGAACTAATAAGACAATTTAAGTTACAAAATGACAATAACTAAATTTTAAAACTGAAAAACCCAACAACAATACCAAGAAAATTATAAATAGCGTTCCTCTATCCACTCAATTTGTCTCCTCAAAGACAGCACTTAGTAACAACTTGTACACAAGAATCTTGCTGCTTGACATCTGGTATGCAGCTACAGGTAATGATGAGTAACTTTGAAGAAGCCTAATCACACCCAAATACGGCATAGCTGGCTTGACCATAAGAATATATGTTCCTTCTTTCTCATAAGAATGTATTAGCAACACTCACCATGCCATGTAGACACTTGTTGTTTGCAGCTAATAAGCATGCGTCAGAGCTATGCAAACCTGCTAGAGTTCTCTCCATAATACTCCTTTAAATGAAGGGGACTGCAAGGTATTCTATGCTTTAGAGTTACCAATATAAGATCCAATTCACAAAGTGAGAAAGCAAATTTAAAATGCATGGACAAACTCTTTGGTTTCACAAGCGATATGTTTCACTAGCAATGAATATGCCAGTTCAAACCACAAGCAATTTTAATCCAAACTGCTTATTAACTTCTTATTAATAGTGGATTACTTCCACTGAATCTGCAAGGTATACAGAATAATCTGATTAAATGAATAATTGATTTATGTCTTTGGAATGATGTTGATGTCCCTTTAATATGCTATGAAAGGTTGCAACTCTTCATAATCCTTAACAAATTGCACCACTTGGCAATTGAATATTTGACTTTCATGGTAATCGTACCCGATGTGGATAACTAATCGGTATCAAGGATAAGTTAACAGCATTCAATATACTTCCCCTTTGGGCAGCGATGATGATGCCATTAATGTTTGTCTCACTTGTTACTTCATGCTCGATGTAACAAATCGCTTATAGAGGCTTCAATATAAGGATTGTTGTTTGTTAACTATACTATACTTGCTCAATGTAATCAATTGCTCTTAAGGAGACATCAATATATGGATTGCTAAATCAATATGCTTTTTCAGATATTTGATTCCTCTTAATTGGAGATTATGGAAATGGAATGGTGTTGATGATCTTAGTTAAGTATATCGTTGTTTAATACAAGGAACTTGTCGTCTCATATGGACTAGTCAACTTGACTCAAGTCTTGAACACATGAATAGTCAGTTGGAGAAGTGTATAATGTGCCTTGGATATCACAATTGATCACTTGGTTTTCTAATGTACTTTTCATTTATCAAACAATCCTTCTTATCACCATCAATCCTTCAAGTTGATGCTTCATGAAGATGTTGTCTAGAAAATCGTGAAGTTTTATCGATAAGAGGATTTTCCTTGATATGATATTACTGCAGCTTTCAACTTGATGTCATCCATAATACAAACTAGCTCTGTCTACTGTGAGCTATCATCTTTCACCAAGGAAATAAAAGGCTAACTGTTTGTAACAATTCTTACTTCTATTTGCTAACTAACTTGAAAGTGTCTTATATCTGCCACACCTGGACTAAACATGTACTTTATATTTGATTGGTTTCATGGTAGGATGGGAACATCACAGAAGATCAACCATCCAAGTGTCTAAACAACTTGTGGAATGGCAAGAGTCATGTAACCATATTCCAAACATACAATGACATAAGCATTGTGCACTTACCCCCAAGTGTGATGTCTCCATGTGGATAATCGCCTTGTAAACTATGCTGCTACCACATGTTGTGAGGTTTTCACACCATCGCCCCATTACAAATGGGGACCCCATCTTTTTGCTTTCCCTATTGGTATGTTTAGTTGTTAGATTGGTTTGGCAGTAGTTTTTTTTAGTCTGCAAGTCTCTTAGATTTGTAAGTTGAGGGCAACCAAGGAATGACAAATTTGGCTAAGTATAAAAAAATGGCAATGGTCAAGTGTTTGGGCTTAAGTTAATCAATGACATTAAGGGGACATCGAAGCTTGGTTAAGGACAACTTAGCTTGATTGGCAAAGGTTAGAAAAATATGGTAAACTCTTTCATAAGTTCACTTTGCCACATCAAGCGGTGGAATCCACCTTGTCATGTGTCACTTTGCCAAATCAAGTGGTGGAATCTACCATCTCATGTGTCAGCCTTTGATGCATGAGGCCTTCAATCTCACCATACCACATCGAGTTCTCAAATTCGACCTACCCTATAAAGACTTCAAATGTAGACGGCCATCAACATTTGTAGAGCAAATCTCTAATGGTTATGCTAAGTTGTCAAGTCTAAGTTTGTCATGGCAATGTGAGAATGAAAGTTTGATTTCATCCCTATGCTGAAGGTTGCCAAATCAAGTTGACACTTGGATATAAATTTCTGATTTTTTTCTGTCATAAGGATTTGATTTGCTAAGTTATCCTTGCTTCACTAAGGTCTGATGTGCTGACTTTGATAATACCTTGCTGTATGAACTGGTGGAACCCACCCTCTCAAGCGGCATTTTGACAAATCAAGTAGTGGAATCCACTTCCTCGAGTGGCAAACCTTGATGCATCAGCTCCTCAAATCCAATGCGTAACTTAGTCTTACAAATTGTTTAAGTTGAATTTCCACAAGGAAGAAGTGAAGATCAAGTTGTCATTTAACACCTTGAATATGATTTTGAATGCTATATGAAATTTAGAGTTTTTTTTAATTCAAGTTGACAGATCAAATGGTGAAATCCACTTCCTCATGTGGCAAGTTGACAGATCAAGTGGTGGAATCCACTTCCTCATGTGGCAAGTTGACGGATCAAGTGGTGAAATCCACCCTCTCTCAAGTGGCAATTGCCACATCAAGTCTCCAAACTGACCTATGGAAAATCATTTGGGAAGCTTCAATAAACATGGCCAGCAAGTCATCATTGCATAAGGATCGATCTTAACGGGGAGATAAAATCGATGCAATTTGAAATAAAAACATTGGGTTTGCAATGAAAACATTGAACTTTGATGCAAATAAATATTGCCATTAAATAAGATTTGATCTTGATGAGAACCATTAAATGCCAAACATCTGTATTTATTAAAGGCAAGTGTTGGATGAATGAATAAATTTTATTAGAACTCCTATGAAATTGTAAATCATTAAATGGTTGATAGCATTTACTAATGTTGATCAAATTTGAGCAAGAAATTAGTTTAAATCACTCAATTATCAATGAGGATGCCTTTGATTTAATTCGAATAAGCCATGACTTAAATTGGTTAAGGGCCACGCATTAAATGCGATATGGCATGAAATTAATAAATGAAAGGAGTTACAATTAATAAATGAAAGGAGCTATGATTTATTAATGAAGAGGGACGATTATTTAATAAAATGTTATTTATATTTTCTCCAAACCAGCTCAGCCTGGGAGAGAGGCGTGCCTCTTAGGCTAGAATACTATATTTTTCCCTTCATTGTAAACCACAAAACAAATTAAATTAGTCTTTCAGAGAAGATTGAGCTGCTTTTAAGATAGAAATCGCTCCTTGGTGGTTCGAATTTGGAGGATCATTTGAAATATTCTGGGTGGCTGGAAATAATCAGAGATATAAAGGCAAGTGTAATGAGGAAATCAGACCTTCTAAATTGCAGACCTGGAGTAGTGATGTGGATTTTTATAACATGGCATGACAAAATTGAAAGAGGATAGTGTAAAAACATCAAATTCGGAGCTGCTAACACTCTGACTTTTTAGAAAATCAGAATACTGGAAGTCTGCATAACGAAGCCAGAATTCTCCAAGTTTGGGGGATAAAATCAAAACTTAGGAAAGGGAAAACGAATTGTAAGAAGACTAATTAGTCTGCAGACCTGTAGGTGCCTATTCAAGATTTTACATCAGCGCCAAGGTAATTTCAGTTGAACTGCAAGGATGCCAAACTCACCGAAAACTCGCCGAGTAATCTGCGAGTTTTTCCAAGAAACTCGGCGAGTTTTTTTTTAAAAACTCTCCTGCATGGCAATGCCAGGGTTTGAATGCTATATACGGCATTTTCGGGCATAGTTTTTCATCTGCAACGTTTTGGTCTTTGAGTAGAGGAGGAAAGTTTCCAATTTTCCACTTCAGGGGCAGGAGGATTTATAGAAATATAACATTTAAGTATAAGTTTAATTTCTTATACTTTAAATTATATTTGTATAAATTATAAAATATAATACTTCCAGGATGTTTGGGATAGGTTCCAGCTTCATAGTAGTTAAGATGCAAATTCTAGATTCGGGGGGTTTTCGAAAAATTCCAGACTTAGCCAAATTTCAGGATTCAGCAAGCCTTCGGCAGGGTTACCTCCCACAATCCATCATGGCTTTCTAAGGTCAAACTGAAGCTGACAAAAGGATTCCCAAAGGGTATTAACTCGTTTTATCACAAATCACTTGGTTTCGACCCCATCTCTACGACAAACTTAGCTTAGCTCTCGCCCAAATCCCAGACAGACATGACTTCCCAACAGGCCAAAATCACTCAAACCTCATTTGTCGGACCTAGGGACTTGAAAACAGCCACCAACAAAGACTACCTAAGACCTAGTTATGAAGACTTTGACATTTGGCATTGATCAATGATCAAGCATCATAGATTCATACTAGTTTTGTAGAAACTGTTTACTATTTTGCTTCCAGTCATCAGCATTCCACATGAGAATGCGATTTTGTACCCACTTTGCATTTATATATATCTAAACTTAGTTTGTTTCTTTTGTTTTCTCATTAATTAACTCATTGGATGCATCTTCTCATTTTTTTGCAAAAAAAATGCATTTTTAATTAAATTTTATGCTATTTTTAAGTTCCCAAGTTTTTTGCCGAGTTTTTCCAAAAATTGGCCAATTTTTCCCAAGTATTCTTTTTCAGGGCTTGGCGAGTTTTTGCCGAGTGAGAGTATTCCATCCTTGAGTTGAAGTAATGATTCTACATTGCATTTAGTGTTATAGAAGCTTTGATAGCGAAAATTTGTAAACATGAACTTTGATTTTGATCAACTTTCATAGATTGAAATTCAGTGATATATTTTATGTTGTGAAAGTTGCTCAAGTTATAGTTTCTAACCTCGTCACGAATTTGAAATATGAAAATCTAATGTATAATGTTTTGTGGCAGGTTGAGCATGGGCGGAGCTAGAGATGGTGAAGCTCCAAAGACGAAGAATAAAGGAGCCAAAAATGGTGAAAATGCTAAGGCTAAAATGACGAGCTAGATGATTCAAGTGCAAGCGAGATGCTTCCCAAATGAATTCAAAGTGCAAGTACAACATCAGGCAAATGGAGAAACTCATGCAAACTTGAATTTCCTTCAAAAATCTAAGTTCAATGGATGGTCCTGTTGACTTGGTGGTCAGCACCTTCTTTGGGGTTACCGTGGATCTGGGTAAATCTGGTGTTTGTGACGTTCGTTGACAGTTCGAGCTTTTGGCGCAACAGCAAACATTCCAACAATTGGTATCAGAGCCTTGGGTCACAGGTTCGAATCCCAAGAGGTCTCCTTTATTCCGTTGGTGCGGAACCCTCGGTCGGTGCTGAGGGGGAGTGAGTCTCCTTCATTCCGTTGGTGCGGAACCCTCAGTCGGTGCTGAGGGGGAGATTGTTGACTTGGTGGTCAGCACCTTCTTTGGGGTTACCGTGGATCTGGGTAAATCTGGTGTTTGTGATGTTCGTTGACAGTTCGAGCTTTTGGCGCAACGGCAAACATTCCAACAGGTCCAACTACATGTCACACTTACACCACTTCTACAAGTGCAAGGTCATGTACAAGTTCGAAATCAAGTCAACGAGGAGATTTCAAGATCAGAACATCATCAACACATCAAAATATCAAGCACAAGTGCAAGTTCAAACAAATGCAATGAGAAGATTTCCAAAGGTAGAGAAGACAACATGAAGAAGAAACAATTTGAGAATATGCACCATCACAATGGAAGGCTTGATAATGTTAAGATATTTTCTCATCATCAAGGGGTATTTATTAAGCCTATAGATAAGCATGTTGAAGTGGTGCCCCATTTCTTCAACAAGTCAGGGCATTGGAAGAGATGAACAATATTATGTTCAGATTCATTGAAATTGCCAAAAGGGAAAAGTCAAAGAAAATTAAGTCCATGAGGCTTTTTATCATTGAATCACTGATTGGTGCCTTCTTCTACAAGTTTCTACCTAAACTCTCCTCATTGACCCATAAAACAATGCAATTATTTCATTGGCCCATTTGTTGGTGCACTTTATCTATTGATTATACCTCACCTATTTTTTTATTGGCCCTTGAAGAGCAATGTAATTTTTCTATTGGCCCACGTGGTGGTGCTCTTTTGTAATCGGGTGGGTATTTAATATTTGTTAGCAAGGTATATGGAAACCCTAATTAGGGCTCTAGTGGATTAATCTGGACCATTGATTATGATTTAATCTTAGTCATTCATTGTAATAGAACTTTCTATATAAAGGCTTGCTCTCATCATTTGTAAGGGAGGAGACTTCGAGAAATTGTTGCTATAATGCTACCAAAATTATTCCTTCTTCGTTGTTGGTTTTCATGGTGAATGTTGTGACGTTTGGAGTATTGCATGGTTTCTACATTTCCTCACTTAGATTAGAATTTCATTTCATGTTGATTAGAAGTAGTAGTTGATGGAAGGTATTGTTGAATGCTGATTAGTGGTGGAGCTAGTGTCCATATCTTTTGGTACTTGTTGATTGTAAGTAATAGTGCAAGGTTAGTCTGGGCCTAAATTGCAAGTATTAACTTCTATTGGAAATGTTCATTCACATTGCGCCTTCGTATAGTATTTTAAAGAGTATTGACAATGTGAAAACCATTCCCATATCCTTAGAAGATAGCACCCCCTTATGCCTAGTTGACATTGTGAAACAAGGAGTGGTTAGAGGCTCACCCAATCATCAACATTGTCTTACATTCTAAGAGTAGAATAGCTTTCTAAAACCTTATCACTTTGCAATTTGTTCGGTTGAGAATAGTCGAAGTAGTTGATATCCATTGATTGAATAGTGTAAGTCCCTTTGTGATAACTAGCATACCACATCATTACAATTGAGTGAAAGTCCACAACTAGAAGGAACCTTGAGGTTGTCTCATTGATCACAGAATCCATATACATTGTTTAGCTTATGAGCGTCCTTATTCAAGAGAGGGTTGGAAACTTGGTGTTTCATCCTGGAATACTAAGTATTTGATTGTGCATGTTGTAGTGGCATAAAACTCACATCAACACTACACACTATGAAACAATAGTTACATCCTTTACATTGTCAATATTAGTATATTTCCAATATATTTCTCACTTACCATAACACATATAAACATAGATTGCAATCCCTTTTGTCATCTTATGCAATATTTTATCCAAATCGCAGAACATGTTACATGTTCACAAATTCCGCAACAAAAGCACCTACTTGATTGATCATGCTTCCAACTAGTAGTACACGTCTATGCAATTTTGATTTTTCCAAATAGCTTGCAATGGCTATCACATCACCAGAGAATGTAGACAAGCCATGTATGATGCACCGCAACTATTATCATAAAATAACCACTTATTAACCAGTATAAACTGATATACCACGAAACCAAAAACCCACTGCATTTCATTGCACTCCACTACAATGAAGGTTTTACATACACTTTTTCCACAAGGACCCTTCCAAGTGATTATCAACCAAGTCCCAATACCTAATACAATTCAAAATTCATTTCTTACAATCCAAATCAACAATTGAACACTCACCAACCTTCCTCCAATCATCTAAAACTATCAAATTTCTAAACAAGCTTGTTTTAACCCTATTCTTCGTCGTTCCCAAGCACAATTCAAGCTTCAATTCCATTTCATCTTGCCTTTGCTTTACTGCTTGAAATTTTTTGAATTTTAATTACTTATAGAGGAAAAATACTCAGAATAGCATAATTAGGTAAATGCACTAAAAAGAAAAATAAATACATCCTAAATAACTAGGACATGTTCTATTTTTCACAAGTTATGGTTGATTTTGTCTTTTGAAGTTCTATAGTTTATATCAATTGCTAGAAGCAAAGTTGTATTCCAAGGTGACCAAAGGGATCTTACTAGTTTCTTAGAAAAATAAATGTCTTATTTCCTTGTAACTTGAAAAGAGCCCTTGAGAAGCTAGAAACATTGCTATTGATGCTAATCCATTCTCTAATGAGAAAAGACCATTGAAGCTTATGCTCCTCCATTGAAAAACTCTATTAGTTGGTCCCCATGTTTTTGCTATAAACAAGTATGATGTTGAGGGTTAGTCAATTGAAGAAGTCAATGATCTAGGGTTGGTCAATTGAAGAAGACAATGATTTGATGCCAACTCTTGTTGGTTTTGAAAATGATGTGACAGATGATTCCATTGAAGGTGTTGTTCCTAGATATAACTCAACTCCTATTTGTAGTAACCTAATCTAAATTCACATGGATAACAACACAAATATACTGCAACAATAAATATTTTTTATATTTATTCAAATAAATTCATACAACTTGAAATCTACCAATCCAATACAACTATTAAATATAAAATACTAATTTGGAACATATACCTACATCTTGACCTCCATATTGATGGTTTTGGTCCCCATGATGATCTCTTGTCTACTTTTTGAGAATCGTTTTGAAATTCTACAATCTGCACATTTGATGCTCTAACAATCCTATTGATAATCTATATGTTCCTACTGAAGAAATATACAATCCTGAGAATTCTCGTACTCAATGAACTAACTGATTGACCTGTATATTTTCACCTCCAAGCACTCAGAACTGCTGAAACCTGAATTGCTTTTTTTGAGAAAAATGACATTTTTTTGGTTTTCAATATTAAATATGATTTCTCTTTTCCTTAAACATTGTTTAATAAGCCCAACTCCCAAAAATCCCCAACCATAGGAAATCAATCCCACAAATGATGGCACTAATCAACCACTGATTCCCCCAATCATAGGTAGCCAATTGAAGAACTCCCTCGAATTGGTGGAGATTAACTACCCCAATTGTATGGGTTAATTGGACAAAATTGAAGTGACCTCTTCCTAACTAAAGACATGGCTGCTTATTCCATTAAAAAACTCAACTACCTTAATCCTAATCGGAAGACAAAGAAATACTATCATCTTATAATACATCATGAGACTTCCAATTACTGAATCTTATACTTCTAATAGAAATCACATTCAATGCTGCAAATTAAAAAGGGAGCTTGAAATTGATTCCCTACAAGCATTGTAGTGTTTGACATCCAACTAATCTTTGGTATTTCTCAAGTACATCATTTGTGGGTAGATTACTCCAACGGATCAGCATCCCAAACCCTTACGCAAGAGCAATTATCTTGGACTTGAGATAAAGGAGCATTATGCCATTTTCCACAAATTATACCCATTATAATACCAATCAAATGTTGTAATATTGGTCCAACTACCACTTCTAGATGAGGTTCCAGAACTTGTGTTGCTTCCAAAACTATGATAAAAGATGCCTCTAGCATCTTTAAGATGTCATGCTGCATAGTTGCACCTTGATGCATAACATGGTGAACCCTAAGAAACTGTCCACAAATTGCTCAGGCTCATACTCAACAGTACACTCTTTTGTTTTTTGCTGCTATTCCAAATCATTCGCTTCATACCCAAACTTACATGGTAACGGCTCCATCTTTTAAAGGCTTGAAAAGTCAACAAACGTTTCTTACACACTACTAGAAACCAACAGAATACCTCTTTCAAATATTGAATCTTTGCATTCAACATGCACTACAGATTTGTGATTGTGAGGAAACCATTGTCTTGGTGAAAGAATTCATTGGTACTGCAATCATAAGTAGGAGAATTTGATTTTTTCACCTTGTGCTTCAACTCCATTTTGTTATATTTGTTGTAAAATCAAGATCATTTTATAGAGAATATATATAAGTGCTGTGAAATAGATTACCATTGTGATTGATCTTTTCACCAGCCATTGATATATATTTATATCTTTTGAATAGTCACGTGTTGAAGAGTCATGACCATATAATAATATAATATGACAATTATGGTAATAACCATAATTGTCTATTATAACATAAATATATAATTATCTATAACAATGAGAATAATATAATATATATCATTGCATTATAATATTATCACTACTATATTAATAATATAATAATGATAATAATATAATATAAATATCACAACTCTTCATTATAATAATGTGTGTGTATATATATATATATATATATATATATATATAACAATACGAATGAAGCTATATCTTAACACTCCCTCTTAGCGAGTGAGTATTAAATATCAAAAGTCTATCATGACATCTGCCAACTCGGGACACACAAGTTAATGTAGTCTCGTCATGAAAATAGACTTGAATATCATGATCTCCGCACAGTCGGAACACACAATTAAGTAGTCTATCATGATATGGTTTCGTTATTACACATCCAGTAATAACAAGAGTCAAGATCTCTGCACAGTGGGGACACACAATTAAGTAGTCTATCTTGACACTTTGGTTAACCATTTACAAGATCGTCACCTTGAAATGTTAACCCACACACAAATGATCATTTTACACAATATTGCAATATACACATTTTTTTTTATATTTATTCATGAATAAAAAACCCATAGAGTCACTTTGACTCTTCTCAAAGGGTGGATCCACTTTGGTTCATCCAAAGAGTGGAAATCAAACTCTCAGTCATGACAATTTAAAAACAACTCAATGTTGTCTAGCCATGAACATAACACATCATGACAGTTTGAAACCAATAACTTAATGTTGTCTAACCACGATATAGTTATTGCACAACAAGTAATAACATAGCGTTCAGGATACCTTCTTTTCACCTAATAAGGCTTTATTCCTCAACATACCAAGGTTATCTGAAGGTACACAATCTTCTTTCTAGCAAGACACTTGGTTTTGTTCGTACTATCTCATAGTCTTGGTGAATTCTGAGCTTACAAAGTATACACCATCTTGACATGGTACACTCCCTCTGAATTTGTACGACCAAGATCTTGGGGTGCCAACTTAATTTGATCTTCTACCTTTTCCTTCTGACATGGAAGCATAGTCTTCTCACATGGTAATTCATCATAATTCTCTACTGCAGTTTCTCGATCACTAGAGAGCCAACAAAACATGGTCTACTTCCTCTAGATCAAGATCCTCGCATATCCACTAATTCATATCCTTTTTCTTCTTCTGTCATGGAGGCATACCCTTTTTATATACTCAGCTCAATGTCACTGCAGGATGTGACTTCATACTTTTCTTCCTAAGAGAATCTATATCTCATACTGGGTTTCCATAAGGCTACGGATTAGCATAGGATGCATTTTGATCTTTTTCAAGGCCATAACATTAACACTCCCTCTTGGACTTGAGGGAAGATAATAAGGACCTCTAGTATGATGTTCATCTTAATGAACTGTAGTCTTGAGATGTATGAATTACTTCAATCAGAGATTCTATCCATGTGCATCCCATCTGTGATTCTATCCACGTGTTTCCACTTCTATAACCTCAGAATTGTTTCACCTTCAGCAATGATCTCCCTCTCAATCAATATGATCAAGTAAGTTGACTGAATCATATGTTCCCTTTGAAGCTCAAGCTCATCAAATTCTTGATCTTCCTGAAGATGTCAGTCTCCCTCTGAATCTGGAATTCACATGTTTTCATCCTAAAAAATATGTCAAAGATAGCCTACGAATAGTTCATAAGGTTAAACTATCTCAAGCATAAAAATGATAGAAGCACACAAAATTTATAATGAATTACAATTTCCAAATTTATATGGATTAATAAAACATGAGATACTTATCTTTGAATATTTTTAAGTATTTCCTTTCGTAAGGTGAGCCCATTAATACGATACTCATACCCATTGTACTTGATATCATTGTATCTCACAAGAAATGAGGATGCATCAACTTTGAGCTTCTTGCTTAAGTTAATACATCTTGCCAAATTCTTTTACATCCTTGTGATTGTAATCATATTATGAAACTCTCATAGATAAGAAGTCATGGTTTGCAGATTCCATGCTAGGACCTTAATGCATATGCAAGCTTTTCTGAACTGCTCTCCCCAAGCAAGTCAAAAGCCCCATGGTAAGTAGGATGATCAAACCTTGACATAAAACTTTGTATTTTCATTTAGTCTACATAGCAACAGATAAGCCCTCCACAATTATATCCATGTTTAGCTCAAGCAATTACAGGAGTATTTGATCTCCTTGATTCTTGGAAAGATTGGAAACTTCTTCCTCAACAAATCACCTACAATGATCGCCCATCCTCAAGTTATTGGAATTTTCCTCTTCTCAAACTGATTATTCATGTTTCTCATTACCACATTGTGTATATATGATGAACATATATTACTCTCTTTTTTTTAAAAAAATGCTTTTCATTAAATTTGCACTCTTATATCTTCATTTTACTTCAAATCTCCTTGTGTTAAGGTTTTTAGGATTGTTGCAAATGTAATAGCACTATCTGATTGTATCCAGTATGTCATGCAAAACAATATCCTCATCCAATTTTTGGCTATCTTAATATCATTCGATCTTACTTTGATTCATGTTCTGTCCCATCACCTGTTCCATGTCTTCATACTAGCCAAACTTCAATATAGTTCAATTTTCGCTTTACATTGATATTTCCTTAGTAAAATCTGGTTAGAATATTCCCAGTATTATTATTATTAATTTAGGCTCGCTAGTGTTACATATGAATCTCCCTCATCTCATCCTAAATATATTTTCTAATTCCTTTCGTATCCCCAATACCTCGTATTTAGAAATATCTGATATATTATTTATTTGTTATATTGTAGATGCGAGGACATCGCCAGTGTACACACGAATCTCGATAAGACTTCCAACTATTCTCTCCCTATTGATACTTAGATGCTAATACTCAGACGTTGATTAAGTACTCTTCCTATGTCGTTATATAGATTCCGGCCATGATATGCCTTTCTGCGTGTATTGCATACTCCATGATTATTATAAACGTAGATTTTCCTTTGAGACAAGTTGATGCTAACCTTCTTTCCTAGCGGAAATTAGAGATCAAGACTATTGGTCTATTCAGAAGACCTCCATGCGCTATCTCCCTCTTGATCGATTTGGCAAGTCTAATACTCACGAAGTCTTCTTATTAGATTATCCTTTCGGTAAATATCCTGCTCCATTGATGCTACGCGTCAGTATTTCATTGAACTGGGAACTATGTACGAGCTCCTACTGTCAATGCTATGCGATTCCTCTTCCTAAACTGGGAACTATGTACCAAATCATCTGTCGACATAGCAAGACATTGAAGACCAATGATATCCCTGTCACTGGAGTATATAGGGCCGTTACTGAATTCATGGTTCAGCACTGTTAGTGAATTTGTTATTGAAGCTAGGACGGCACACTGATGACTCACGCTCACATAATCCTTGTTGGCCAATCATACTTTTGTTCCTACCACCGCTGTGGAGTATTTCCATGTTTGTTTCCTTTTATTAATTCTTTGTGGATAGTCCTCTTTCCCTCCTTCGATTGTATCAATCCTCCATAATTACAATGAGCTCTTTCGGTAGACTCTGTCATCCATCGTTTCCTTTATGCTCTTGCTTAGATGCCAATACTCTTCCTATTGTTGAAGCTACAGATTTGCTTGGTGAAAATGGTCAACAAAATACACAACAAAAACAAAGATAAAATCATTATGATACAGTTGCCAAGAAGATGTAATGGAGACAAAGATAGGTTTATGCAATAGCACTAAGGTGGGCAGCACCTGTTCCTTTATTTATTAACTAAGTTACCGATTTGGGTACGGATTCAGATGCAGATGCGAGATTCGGGTGTGCGAATGTGTAAAAAAATTTAGGGATGCAGATGCATTTGGATGCGTGTATATATATCATATATGCAAAGAAGTGCAAGAAATATAGAAAAATAAATCATTTGATAGTATGAATAATGATACTTAACCGAATCACCAATGATCAAGATTCAAGATATTGTTGGCATTAAGTGATGATAACCGGTAAGCCTGCTACCAGTACTAGTGTTGTCATTGATTGGCAAAGAGAGTATAGAGACTTGTCATCTCTAGAACCAAGGAGAACTATATGAAAGAAGGATCACTATACAAAGCCTTAGCCACCGGGATATGTACACAGCAAAGGAAAAGAGGATTCATGCATCAGCTGAGGACCATGCCACAACCAGTGTAGACAAGTACAGATAAAGCAATAAGCTAACCGGTGTCAACAATTACAACCGAGGATGGTGCAACCGGTAAGCTAAGCAAGGGACAGCAAACCGAGGATGGTGCAACCGGTAAGCCAAGGAAGGGACAGGAATAGGGACTCTTACTTGTTCACAGCACAAAGAACTGAACTCAACCGTAACCAGTATATTAATGACTCCGTTCACGAACTGAGGAAGTCATAGTCAGACTAATTGTTCTAACTAACTCTTTGTTTGAGATTTTCTGCTCTAAATCCGGAAGTCTTCAAGTTAAACTGACGATCTATTTGAAGCGAGTCTGGAGGTTTTAAAGCCGAGATCAGTGGCTTTAAAACTAGCGATCGGATTGAGGCAAGTCTAGAGGATTTAAAGCCGAGATTAGTGGCTTTAAATCAAAGTGTTATCTCCTGTGAAGGAAAGTTGCTTGATGCACAACTAGTGCTTTCTTCATTAGACAAATAAAGCAAGGGCATGCATTGGATGTTTCCTCAGTAAACTGGTACTCCACTGAGCAATGTATCCGATGAAGATCTAAAGTTAGGTCATGTTTAACGAGCACAATTAGGGCCAGGACCCTATATATTCTTCTGACCAAGGCAAATAGAAGTTGCCTTCATTCTGCCAGAGAAAAGAGTGAACCTGAAAAGCTTAAAAGAAGCTAGGGTAAATCAAAAAGAGAAGTAGAGAAAGAAGTATGTGTAGAGAAACACAACAGTAGTGGAGAACTCACCTGTTGCGACCGGTGACAATTCTCAGCTGAGCACAAACAGAGATCTTATCAAGCTATGCTTAGCCATATGTAAAAGGTCAAACCTGCTATTGTTCTCTAGCAATTACAATAGTTAAATCCCAGTATTTGGGTGGACTCTAACAGGTCCCTTGTATCAAATCCCTTAAGCGGGTGACATCTTGTAAGGTGTTCAAAGTCCTTTAATTAGGCAAGCACTAACCGGCCTTATTGTAACAAATCCCTTGATCGGGTCGCATCTAACAAGTGCGTTTTTATCCTTTAACCAAGAAGGCTCCTAACAGGGCGTACTCCAGAAGAGTACAAAATTTGTGAGGTCTCCTCACACCGTGGTTTTTACCTTAACCAGGTTTCCATGTGATAAATCTAGTGTCACTGTGTGTTTGTTTACTTACTGATTTATTTGCTTAAATCTGCTTTCCATTCTACTGTAAGTTTACTTCACCAGTCTTAAAGTGAATAAAATTTAGAGGTGTTGATTTACCCCTCCCCTCTCAGCACTAGTTGGGACTGTCAATTGGTATTAGAGCTCCAGGTCTGTTTTCTTTGCTGTTTGACCGCACAAAGAAAAAGTCAAGATGATGAGAAAGGAAGGACCAAAGTTTTCAAAAGAAAACTTTACTCTCTGGTGCAGCAGGATGAAGTTGTACATGAAGACCAATGGCGATCAATACTGGAACCATGTCACAACTGACTACACTAAACCCATTGGCACGCTGACACCCGATCAACAGAAGATCAAAGCCAAGCACACGGCTACTCAGGACATGATAGCCAGCACACTACCTGATCATGTGTATGCTGAGATAGAACATCTTAATTCTGCCTTCAAGATGTGGGGCAAATTGCAAACGGTTTATGGAGGGGATCTAAATGTTCAAAGAGCCAAGGTTGAAAGCCTCAGAGGAAAGTATGATGACATGAGGATGAATGATGGAGAAGACATCGAGCAATATAGCAACCGGATCAAAGAGGTGATCAACTCCATCAGAAGCGTTGGAGGAAAGCTCAGTGAAGAGGAGGTGGTTAGCAAAATACTGAGAACTCTCAGACCTTAGTATGCCATCAAGATCTCTGCCATTCAAAAGCTCAAATCGGTGACCAAAGATCAAGTCACCCTAGACTCCCTGATTGGTAAGCTGGCTGCCTTCGAATTAAGTAATTTTGATAATAGCTTATCCATTCAGGAAACAACGTTTAAGTCTTCTGTCAACGTCTCTTCCACCAAAAAGGGAAGAGAAACCGGTAATTGCTCTACCGGAAAGATTGGCAACCTTGTTGACAATCTGCTCTCAGAGGAGATGGAGCAAGATGAGTTCGAAGCACTCATCGCTAGGAGATTCCCCAGAGGAAAAGGGAAGTACAAAGGGAAACTCCCCTTGAAATGTTTCACCTGCAACAAGATAGGACATATTGCTGCAAAGTGTCCTAATAATGAATCTAAAGATAAAAGAGACCGGTTCAAGAACAAAGCAAAGAAGGAATGCTATCTTGCAGAGGAAGGAGTTACCGACAAAGAGTTTGAAGACTCAGAGGATCCAGAAATTGCATTTGTTGCAATAAAGGAGGAGAATCCAGTTATAAATGAAGTTGCACTCATATCCAGGTCTCATCAGCATGATGAGTGGATCATTAACAACGGATGCACTCATCACGTGACCGGTGACAAGGACAAGTTCATCAACTTGGAGCTCAATGACAGCGGATTAGTTACCTTTGGAAACAATGCCCCCTGTGCCATCAAAGGTAAAGGTTCTATTGCTCTCTACAACAATGTTGTCTGTGAAGATGTGTACTGGGTTGAAGGACTCAAGTACAACTTGATGAGTGTTGCACAACTGAATAACAAAGGATTCCTGCTGGAATACGGACAAAGTTCCTGTATAGTAAAGAATCAATCCGAAACTCATGTTGCAATTGGTAGACAGAGCAAAAGTAACCTCTTCTACCTAGACTCAATGGAAGGAGCTTGTCTCATAGCCTCGGTCAAAGGAGAATCAAGCAAAATTTGTCTTATGACAAAAGACGACAACTGCTGGTTATGGCACAAGAGGCTCTGCCACATAAACTTTGACAGTATTGTCAAAGTGAGCAAAAAGAAAATGGTAAGAGGACTTCCTGAGATTACCAAGCCCATCAAGGGTATTTGCAAAGATTGTTAGTTAGGAAAGCTGACCGGAACATCTTTCAACAATAAGTCCTCTGCTGAGAATGTTCTAGACTTGGTGCACACTGATCTGTGTGGACCAATGAGAACAAAGAGCTACCATGAAGACTGATACTTTATGCTCTTTGTAGACGACTTCTCCAGAATGATGTAGACACTCTTTCTGAAGGAGAAATCAGAAGCTTTCCACATGTTCAAAATCTACAAAGCTAGAGTGGAAAAAGAGACCGGTAAAAGTTTGAAGTGTCTGAGATCAGACAGAGGAGGTGAATATACCTCTCAAGAGTTCACTCACTACTGTGAGGAGTATGGAATAAAAAGACAGCTATCTGCACCAAGGAGTCCTCAGCAAAACGGAGTAGCAGAAAGAAGAAACAGGACACTGATTGATTGCGCTAGAACCTTGCTGATTCAAAAGGATCTGCCTCATCACTTTTGGAGAGAAGCTGTCAGTACTGTTGTTTACACACTCAACCGGATTCAAATCAAAAAGGGAACCGGTAAGACTCCTTACGAACTATGGTTTAAGCATACTCCCAGTGTAGGCTACTTCAAGATCTTTGGTAGTAAATGTTACATTAAAAGAGATATGTACTCTAAGAAGCTTGATCCTAAGAGTGATGAAGGAACTTTTTGGGTTACTCTACCAAAAGTAAGGCCTATCGGTGTCTGAACAAAAGAACAGGCAAGATAATTGAAAGCATCAATGTAAAAGTTGATGAATCTTCAGAACCTGATAAGAAGACCGATCATGATGATCATGACAGTGTTGAAAGCCTAAATGAAGGAAATACCTTTGAGTTCAACCAAGCAATGACTGAAGATGAAGGAGAAATACACATGGACAGACATCTAGATCAGGAGATTGTACCCGAACCCAACAGGCTAATGCAAGAAGGTGAACAAGTTGATGCCCAAAACCATGATAAAGATAATGCTCAACCGGAAGAACCAGCCTGGGAACAAAGACCGGTTCTTCCAAGGTATGTCACATATCATTCCACTGACAATACAATTGGTGACAAACATGCAAATATCTTAACTAGAAAAAAGGCTAGAGAGAATATCTGCTTACTTTCCTATGAAGAGCCCAAATCCACCAGGGAAGCTCTAGAAGATGACAATTGGGTCAAGGCCATGGAGGAAGAAATTGAGCAAATTGAAAAGAACGATACATGGGAACTTGTGCCAAGACCTAAGGACAAAAATGTCATAGGAACCAAGTGGGTCTACAGGAACAAGTTGAATGAGGATGGAAAAGTCATAAGAAATAAGGCAAGATTGGTCTGCAAAGGATACGCCCAGGAAGCTGGACTGGACTATGGAGAAACCTTTGCACCATTAGCAAGACTGGAAGGAGTGAGAATTCTACTCGCCTATGCTGCTCACAAAGGATTCAAAATATACCAGATGGATGTTAAGTCTGCATTCCTAAATGGAATACTGGAGGAAAAGTCTACATTGAACAACCAGAAGGCTTCACTTCTACACATAAGGATGGAATGGTCTGTAAATTGAAGAAAACTCTTTATAGGCTTAAGCAAGCTCCAAGGGCTTGGTATGAAAAGTTGCATTCATACCTTCTGACCATAGGATTCACAAGAACCAGGGACAACAGCAATATGTATCTCAAGACCGGAAAAGATGGAAATCTAATTGCTGAGATCTTCGTCGATGATATCATCTTTGGAGGAGATGACAGGATGAGCAAAGTCTTCGCTGAAGAGATGAAGAAAGAATTTGAGATGTCTATGATAGGCGCAATAAAATTCTTCATTGGACTATAGGTTCATCAACTGAAAGAAGGAATTTTTATTTCTCAGTCCAAATATATCAAATAAATTCTAAAGACCTTTGGACTTGATGATTCTAAACCAGTTGGGACCCCAATGATGACTAACCTCAAGTTATCAAAGGAGGATGATGCCAAAGAAGTAAATGAAACAATGTATCGGTCCATGATAGGTAAACTACAGTATGTTGTTCACAGTAGACCGGACATTGCACATGCAATTGGCATAGTGGCAAGATTCTCTGCAAATCCCAAAGAGACACATCTAATAGCAGTAAAGAGAATATTCAGATATCTAAGGGGAACTGAGGATTATGGATTATGGTTTCCTCACAAGGGAGGATTCGAAGTAAAAGTATACACCGATGCAGATTGGGTTGGAAACATTGATGACAGAAAGAGCACAAGTGGTGGTGCATTCTTTCTCGGTGGAAGAATTGTTTCTTGGACTAGCAAGAAACAAAATTGTATATCCCAATCTACTGCAGAGGCCGAATATGTTGCTGCAGCAATCAATTGCACACAGGTAATCTGGATAAAACAACTGCTAGAAGGAATTAAAGAACAAATACCTGAACCGATAGCTATCGATTGTGATAGCACTAGTGCAATTAACATATCCAAGAACCCTGTTATGCACTCCAAGACAAAGCACATTGCTATCAAGTATCATTACTTGAGAGAGCTGGTACAAGACAAGGAGGTGAGACTGGAGTATGTTCCCACCAAGGAACAAATTGTTGATATCTTCACAAAGTCATTACCAAAAAGTACTTTTGAGTATCTCAGAGGTAAACTAGGGGTGATACCCCTTCATGATCTTCAGTAAACCTGTAAGGATGGTCATCAGTTCATTGTGCTTTAACAAAGGATTAAACCTCATCTTTTCTGAATTGATGAAAAAGGAATGCTACTCATAGGGGGAGCAGATTAGACAAAGGTAATCTCTCTGACTAGCCTTTGGCATCACTATGAAAAAGGGGGAGAGTTTGGCAATAACCGGAAGACGACAAAGAGATACAAGCACAGTAAGGTGATTGCCCATCAGTTTTGCCATCAATGCCAAATGGGGAAATTGTTGGCATTAAGTGATGATAACCGGTAAGCCTGCTACCGGTACTAGTGTTGTCACTGATTGGCAAAGAGAGTATAGAGACTTGTCATCTCTAGAACCAAGGAGATCTATATGAAGGAAGGATCACTATACAAAGCCTTAGCCACCGGGCTATGTACACAGCAAAGGAAAAGAGGATTCCTACATCAGCTGAGGACCATGCTACAACCAGTGTAGACAAGTACAGATAAAGCAATAAGCTAACCAGTGTCAACAATTACAATCGAGGATGGTGCAACCGGTAAGCTAAGCAAGGGACAGCAAACCGAGGACGGTGCGACCAGTAAGCCAAGGAAGGGACAGGAACAGGGACTCTTACCTGTTCACAGCACAAAGAACTGAACTCAACCATAACCGGTATATTAATGACTTTGGTCACGAACCAAGGAAGTCATAGTCAGACTAACCATTCTAACTAACTCTTTGTCTGAGATTTTCTGCTCTAAATCCGGAAGTCTTTGAGTTAAACTGACAATCTATTTGAAGCGAGTCTGGAGGTTTTAAAGCCGAGATCAGTGGCTTTAAAACTGGCGATCGGATTGAGGCAAATCTGGAGGATTTAAAGCCAAGATCAGTGGCTTTAAATCAAAGTGTTATCTCCTATGAAGGAAAGTCGCTTGACGCGCAAATATTGCTTTCTTCATTAGACAGATAAAGCAAGGGCATGCATTGGATGTTTCCTCAGTAAACTAGTACTCCACTGAGCAATGTATCCAATGAAGATCTAAAGTTAGGTCATGTTTAATGAGCACAATTAGGGCCAGGACCCTATATATTCTTCTGACCAAGGCAAATAGAAGTTGCCTTCATTCTGCCAAAGAAAAGAGTGAACCTGAAAAGCTTAAAAGAAGCTAGGGTAAATCAAAAAGAGAAGTAGAGAAAGAAGTGTGTGCAGAAAAGCACAAAAGTAGTGGAGAACTCACCTGTTGCAACCGGTGACGATTCTCAGCTAAGCACAAATAGAGATCTTATCAAGCTATGCTTAGCCATATGTAAAAAGTCAAACCTGCTATTGTTTTCTAGCAATTACAATAATTAAATCTCAGTATCTGGGTGGAGTCTAACAGGTCCCTTTTATCAAATCCCTTAACCGGGTGGCATCTTGTAAGGTGTTCAAAGTCCTTTAATTAGGCAAGCACTAACCGGCCTTATTGTAACAAATCTCTTGACCGGGTTGCATCTAACAAGTGCATTTTTATCCTTTAACCAGAAAGGCTCCTAACAGGGCGTACTCCAGAAGAGTACAAAATTTGTGAGGTCTCATCACACCATGGTTTTTACCCTAACTGATTTTCCACGTGATAAATCTAGTGTCATTGTGTGTTTGTTTACTTATTGATTTATTTGCTTAAATCTGCTTTCCATTCTATTATAAGTTTACTTCACCGGTCTTAAAGTGAATAAAATTTAGAGGTGCTGATTCACCCCTCCCCTCTCAGCACCAGTTGGGAATGTCAGATATTTCATATTTGATAGTTCAACTTAAAACTTCATAAACACAAATATTCAAATTGAAAGAAGTTCAATAACTAATTACTCATGTTCAAGATTCCAAAGCAATTTGAACTACAAAATCAAAACTTAGTTCTTGATTCAATTTCCATCAATCAAGAATCAAGACTCAAGATTCACTAATCAAATTCATAATCATAAGGATTCTCAAGAAAATCCACATTCTCATCATCTCCAACTATTGCAAGTTCAAGATCATTTGAACCAAGAATGGTTCCACTTGTGCTAGATGCACCATGTGTCATGGTATCATCACTATCATCTGTGATTGTAGTAATATCATGAAGTGTTGCATCCAAGTTTGCACACTCAGGGGCTACATCCCAAAGCTTGGTTGACCCTTCCTTGTATTCATTCTCGTTACGTGACAAAAGACACAAGTTGGTATGAATGTAAATCGAGTCCTCATCTTTTTTTGAGCCCAACTAGTTGCGCTTCACTAAATGGATATAGGAGTATGTACTCCAATTCCGTTCAACAGCAAAAGAACTTGCAACCTGGATAGTGTTCACAAAATTAAACATACAAATAAAAAACAAATTAAAGAATGCTAAACACTAAATTGTAGAATACAAGTGGTAAACAAAAAAAACTTGTGAGAGGATCTTGATTGCAAGACCTTTTAGATGCTTGTATGGTTGACCATACATGTACCACCATGTGATAGCTCCCATTTTATATTGGTGCTTTATTGCAAATGGAGACATTTTTAAACCTGAAGCAAATAAGCCAAATTCTAGCCTCACTGTTTCGTGCATTTCATCATCTGGGAAGAGTCTTGTAAAAGCTTTGTAGCACCCATTAGCAACTTCTTCATCCACATACGGTGCAACTCTATTTGGCATACCAAGTACTTTCTCACCATAGTACCTCGGAGATAAGACATATGCAAGGAGGTGCAATGGGGTAGTCATCTTCTCCCAACGATGATGAATGATTGCTTCCACCTTATTGCATAAGGCTTCACATCCTGTGGAGTCATTCTCATGTTGTTGTATGGAAACTTTTACCTTCTCAACCATGGTGTCCATGCCATCATGCACATCCCCCAAGCAAGGTGTATCTGTATCAGCAAAGCGAAGCATAGTCATGATAGGTTTGGTGAAATCCAATACAAATTGCACACGAGCCCACCGTCATCCAAGACCAAAGCCTTGACTTTTTGGGCTCTTTCTGAATTCGAAGCCTTCCATATACCTCATTGGTTAGAAATAACCATTTGGCTTAATGTCACTTGCACCTTGACAAGTCGTCTCATAACAATAGTATGAGATGCAAAACGGGTCTCAGCAACCTAAGCAAGTTAACAATATGTCAATAAATATTAAGCAAAGACAAAGTTATATACAATTTGATAATTGAACATGAACATAAAATTTATTCAAATTAAATAAATAAATGAAATGTACTAATTACAATTTACCTTCAGCAGATCCAATTTGGAGAATGATCTAAATATGGATTGTGACATGTGGTGGTTCATCACAAACATTTGTATCTCATCCCCCTCTTGGTAAATTTGCTTCACCCAATCTATTTGAGTGCCAATTTGTTGCATGATCAAGTTAAGGGAGTGTACAGTGCATGGTGTCCAAAAAATATGGTCATACCGACTCTCAATCAAAGCACCTGCACCCCTACAATTTTTGGCATTGTCTATAACCACCTCGACCACATTCTCACTGCCCACCATCTCTATGGCCTCAATGAGAATTCTAGAATAGTTATACCCAAAGTTTTCCAATAATTTTTAATTGGTTGAAGAGCTCTCTCTATAGAAGTCCTCTCTTTTTGCAATAGAGTGGTTTGCACCTTTCCATACTCGGGACTTACGTAATCAGTTGGTGCTTTATTGATGGCTTGCACCATTTCCTTCTAATATGGCGATCTTACCAAGTTGGAAGGAAGACCATTGGCATAGAGGCAACGTGCAATGGCTTCATCAGCACGCTCTCTTGCCTCCATTTTAAATGTGGTGTCCAATGGGCCTCTTTTGCAAGCTATAATTTCTACTTCTTCCTCTTCCTCTCCTGGTACAGGTACTTGCAAGAATGGATGTTTGGAGGATACAATTGGTTCAGTGGGTAATTGCATTTTGTTCTTTCCAGATGGAGGTTGATAAAAACTTTTTTTTGATCTTTTAACCAAATTATCAGCAGCTTCTTGTTCTTTTACAAATGAAGCTATTTGTGCATTAGACATCCCCTTCCCACCCGTGCCTTTGCACATTGCAAATCCTTTACCAGCAGGGCCCATAAAATGAAGTTTAACCCAGGAATTGTTACTCCTATGTTGATTGTCCATTTACTCGCATCCGGATGCATGTGGTTGGCTTCCGGGTGGCACCCACAGGGCATCCACCCCCGGATCTGCCTCCACAGGCATCCACTTCCGCATCCAGCATGCCTGTGGACGCATCGGTAACTTAGTTTATTAGTAATCAGGATAAACAATTGTCAGCTTCTCTGCAAAAGCCCCAGCCTAATATTGAAGGCAAAAGTGATGAAGACGGATGAGATTGGCCGAGTCCATTTTCTACTACCAAGTGTGTGGTAGAAGAAAGGGCAGCAATGGAAGCTCAGAAGAAAAGCATGCTGGAAGTGGGAAATTTGCTTCTCTGATCGAAAGGGCACATGTGCAAGATAAAGACATTAAAACCCAAACTTTAGCTCCTCCACTTGAATTGTGCTTCAGCATCTTTGGCGAACATGTTGAATTGAGGAATCCTCAATGCAACAAAGGACAAAATTTGTCAAGCTAAAGATAAGATAACACCAGTAGGTATAGTACAGACTACAAATGGTTGTAGGATGCTGCTTCGGAAACAACTAACATCCTAGATCACCTATCACTGTCTGCTTGAGGGCAAGAAAATTTGGGAAGGCAGGATTTGTCATGTCCCATTTTTAATCCATGGCTTATTAGAGAATGGACAGTCAACATAGGAGTAGCAATTAGGTAAATTGGTAGTTAATTTCAATTTTTAATTAGAAATGTATGTTGCATTTTAAGACTTCACGCAGCTCAGTCTAGTCTCCTCCAGTTGAGCAGCAGCTGGGCATCTGCCTCTTCTAGTTAAGCAACAGCTGAGTTTTAAGAGACTATTAGTTAGCACCACTAATTGATGGTGAACTGACCACTTAACTACTACCAATTTAGGAGTAATTGCCCATGGTTGTCGATTGATAGTTTTGCAGGAGTGTTCTTCATTAACTGCCTACATTTGAGGATGCCACATTTGTTGACTGATTTCCCATGATTGAGGATAACTAGGATCCACATCCATAAAACAAAGCATAAGGCAAAAACGAGAGCATTTTAAGGAGAATTAACAACATTCAAAGCTCATTTGTATTGGTGGCATTATGACAACAGCTGGGTGATTGGAGATGAAACTCTTCACGCATAAACCTATCATCATGGGGTAGAAACTATCAGTAGCAATACATATCAGTTAGTATAAAAAAATTATTTGTGCATTTAGTAAGGGGGTTTGGCAGGTTTGGAATGGTACCAACTGCTGGTCAGTTATTTACAAGTGAGCTTCCCTCTATCTGCAATGTTCTACACATATCTCTATTTTGCCTGCAACTCTGAAGCTGCAACTTTCATTCCAGTAGCTCATTCATTCTATCTTGGCTCCTCAAAATTTTCATCACTGTATCTTCAAAAAGATCTGCCTCTTTCCTTTTGTCAAAATTTTCTCCATGATTCGCCGGCTGGCAGGATGTTAGCTTTTATGCCACTGAAGTGACCTAAACTATAGACAGATAACAACCAAGAAATACTATAAGTTATAATAATTAATATTTTTATGTTTTAATATTTATTCACACACATAATAACTTGAAATCTAACCATCTGATACAACTAATAAATCTGAACATACTCCTCTAATGCAAATGCTTGAGTCTCGACCTACTCCTTGTGTTTCTACCCCCATGGTAGCCTGTTATCTGGCTCCTTGAGGATTAGGCTGAAGTACTGCAGTCTGCAATTTTTATGTTCAGATAATCTTGCTGAAGTTCTGCAGTCTGCAATTTTCATGTTTAGATAATTTTGTTGAGATTCTGCAGTCTGCAATATTGATGTTCTGAGGACTCCAGTCCCCAAGGAACTGACTGAGCTGCCCATAGATTTACACCTCCAAGCATTCAGAGCTGCTGAAAGCAGTGTTGCATTTCTTTGAGAGAAATGAACCTTTTGTTTTCAATTACAAAAGATGATTTGTCTGGCTTAGGTGCTATTTAATAAGCCCATCTCCCAGCTATTCCCAAACATAGGAAATCAGTCCCACAAACAATAACACTAAATGACCACCAATTCCCTCAGTTATAGGCAACTAACTGAATAAAAAACTTCCTCAACTGTTGGTAACTAAACTCTCTCAATTATAGGGGTTGACTGACAAGAACTAAAGCAACCTCTCCTGAACTGAAGACACAGTCACTTATTCCACTGACAGAATCAAATACATTAACCCAACTGAAAGACAAAAAGATAGAGTCACCTTATCCTATTTGGAAACACTTGCTACTATCCAGTCTTATACTCCTGCCGATAGGAAATATACTCAGCGGTGCAGATTACAAAGGGGGCATCACATTATCCCCAGTGGTGGCTGTGAGAGTGTGTTGAACACTGGATCAAATGTACTGAATCCAAGATGGTCCAGGTCCTTAAAACCTTAGACAAGAAAGCTACTGCTTCTAGGAACTGAAGTTTTGCGTGAGGCTTATACTGCAGGATGATTCTTGTATATTGGAATCTCTTTTCATTAGCTTACTATCCTCTGTTATGCTACGGTGCGAATGAGCAATTTTGTTATTTGAATTATAATCTATTAAAGATGTAGTCCTAGGAATTTCGATCTGATGAGCTCGTAGACAGCAGTTTCGTATAAGCATTTTGAATTTGTGCTATGTGGGAGCTATGCTTGGTTAGCATTTGTATTCTAGTTGCTCCACTGAGCAATATTTCTACACTTTCTCCAATATTAAAAAAAGGCACGATCAATGGTAGACTTTCAGATCTGGATTCATATAGTTGTCTTAGAAACCATCAACCAGATTTCAGCACAGAAATTGAGATATGTTTTCAGAAATTTATGTTCTGCCTGCTCCTTTTTTCAGAATAGCAATTGCCACATCTATCAATGGGTTTTACTGGTCCCTTTATGCAATCCCATGATGTGGATCTTCACAGGCATAGTCACCAAGTGCCAAATCGTTTGATATTACAGATTTGTATCAAAAGTGATAAGAAGTGAAGAAAGAAAGAAACAATATTTAAAATCCAATCATAAGTCAATGGAGCAAAAAGATTGCACTCAGTTCTAAATTTTAATAGACAAAAGAACAAACATTGTGATAACAGGACACAAATATTTTCATAATAAAAAATAGAGGCAGATTTTATCAGATTGGATGAGTTTTCAAATAGCAGACAGCGACCAAAAAATATCAATTGTTGATTGACATAAAAGTGAACAGCTTAAAGAGCGTCCAACAAAAAGAATGGCAAGTAAAGTTAGTTTGTTAGATGGCTGATATTTACCTCTTTAAGAAGCCTATCCGTTTGGCGTAGTTCAATATCCCTCAAACCATTCCTACCTGTACGATTTTGTGAAGATCTATGGTCCATTGTAGACTGTCCTTTTAAAATATCTCTTCCATTGCCATCTTTTGATGACATAACCCCACAGCTAATTGATTTCTTAATGGCACCCCGACCAAATCCTTCAGGAACAGGACCATCCCATCGAATATCTGAAGGAGACATCTGGGAAAAAAGCCTTCTGACAAATCAAATTCTGTGAAATTGAAAAGGAGATGACTCAAGAAACAGTTTCAAGATCTAAATGAGTGGTATACCTCTTTCAGATTAACCCATTCCCATGTTTCATGATCGGTGTTGATATCATAAACCAGTGCATGTGTTCCCTACAAACCTCATGTTAGTGTAAAAAAAAGTGAAATAATTAGTGAAGATTCGATAAAATATAAGTACAAAAATAGAAAAAAATTAAATGTAATTTATACAGATGACAGAAGTGGCTGGGTAAATAGCATGATGTATGATAGAATGAGGCAGAGACCATGAAGTATCCCTGATCTATGGCATCCAATATCTAAAATAGGCATCTTTTATATATTTAGTCATTTATTTGTTCTCACTGAGCTTTAGTTAACAAGTGGTGAAAAATGGCATAGCCATGAGAAAATGTGCATGTGGAATCTATTAATAAAGGTTCTTTAAAGATATTTACAGCCGTGAGCTGTCCTACTTCCCAGTCAAATTGGTCCTGTTTTGCAGAGACATAATCACGAAGTACATTCTGCCCAGGTAGGGAAAAAATACAAGAAAACATGACAGCAAAAATAGAATGAGAAAAGCAAAAAATCTAAATTATATCTAAATAAAAAGGTTGGTAAGGTTAAAAAATGATAGAAACTAATATAATGATAATCATGTAAGCTCAAACAACAAATTTAAAATTCCTCCATGCAGCTATTAGCTTGGCACATAGTACAGAACAGTGTATTTGAATGGGATCACTGAAAACACAAGCAATACAACTTGTATGGATTTAGATTATTTGCTAGCTTAAACAGTCAAATGCTAGGGCCAATCCTTTACCATGCTTGTGCCATACAGACTCTGCAATTCCCTTATTTTCTTTTAGTGAAGCATAGTCCCTAAAATTTTGTACTAACAATTAAGTTCCTTTATAAACATGACCACTATTGTAAATGTAAACAACAATCCAGCATTTTAAATACTCCTTGTCATATGTACATCTATAATCTTAGCAAAAGGCTTTTCCAAACTGGTAGGTCATTAAAGCATGAATCAATTTCGATAAATCATTTGTAAATCTTAATAAATAAAATAAAAAGCATAACTGTCCCTACCCTAACATACAAAAACAATTCAAATGCATACGCACTTTCATTGTGATATAACTATGAATAATACATAATGCTTCATGTGAAAGTCAAAAAACATACATGACAGCATGAGATCAAAGGAAAAAAATCATTGCACATAAATGAAATCAATAAACAAAACAGAAAACAAGCAGGTAATAAAAGAAGGGAGAATATAGTACATTTTCTGCATCATGATTTGTGATTGTAGCCTCATAGAACCTATTGTCCTGGGGCCACCTTGTCATTACTTTGCGACCTATCAAAGGATCAATATCTGGTAATGCTGTGGATTGACTTTTTCCAAATGACCGTCCAGGTGGTCGCTTATGTAATATTTGATTCCTCCCAGGTGCTGCAACATGTGGAGTTTTTGCCTTTTGAAGTACATTTGTCTGTGGACGACCCTATCATAAAACATGACATTATAGTTGTTGAACACAGTGATTTTGTGCACACTTTAGAATAAAACACACTTTGAATCGATATATTGCATTGAAGTGGAGATATTAAGAACATGCTACAAATATAGATTTAAGAAATCTAACTACATTCAGAAATCAGAATCATAAAGTTCAATGCTCAATACTTTGGATTTCTTGCCCCTAACCCTTGCAGAGTCTTCTTCATTCCAAGGTAATCCTAATGGTCCTGATGTTGATGGAACTGGAGAATTGTGAAGATTAGGCAGTGAAGGTTGTAGATGCATCTTTGGCATTACATGTGCAGACTTCTGCCTTTTTTGGGATGCCGAAACAGTTGGACTGGGTGTAGGACCATGTGCAGATATAACATTTGTCATAAATCCTGGTTGGTTACCACCAGATTGTCTCCATTCTCTGCTCACACTTTCAGTGAACTCATTAGAAACTTGAAAGAAAAATAGACATTCACAGCAAGTTAATTCATATAGAAAATACCACTACCAGAAGAGCAATACATAAATGACTCATGAAAAGCAAATAATTACATAAAATCGGATGTGAACTTCATGCAGTGGATGCTGCTTCCAAAAGCAGTAAACAGAGGAAACAAAATATGCAAACACACCCACTATGCAATGAAGGGAAATTTAAATGCCTTATTTTAAAATTATATCAGATTAAGTTCATTTGGAACAAGCAAATCTCAAACCTCATTTGTCGAAGCATGCCATCTGCATTAACTTTGCTTAAAAGTTCCCTGTGCTCCTCATCAGAAACCCTTAGTTCCTTCCTTAATTGGGACAGTAATGCTTCTTTCTCCTGAAAAAAAAGATTAAGCTGACCATTAATATCTACTGAGAACAGAATACAAAGCTAATAACCTTTCAAGCCACAAATTTCGTGAGCTTAAGAAACCTAAGAAATTTTTAAAAAATAATAGCCAAAAGCTTGAAAGCAGAGTTCCAATGACTTCAAAAGAAAACCTTACTATATAGAATAAAAAAATGACATTTTACATCTACTCGGCTTGCAATTTTCTGATGAAATAGGCACATTCTTAAATCAAGGAGTAAGTTAAATCGATACCCAGGTAATAGCATCAGATTGTGCCTTAAAAGCCCGCAAAACACAACAATATGCCTCCTGCTCAAACCAATGAATCTGATCATTCTGTAATCTTCCATGCTGGGTTTTCTGTACAGCACCCCTGCCATTTCCAGAGCCTTGTCCTTCTCTTGGCATCTGACTTGCATGCAGAGGAAGATCATCATCTGTTCCTGCTTCAATTTCAAAAACCACCCAGTTCAACCTTGAAAATATATATATATAGAAACCATAATCTACAGTTTCATTCACATGTCTCCCAAAATCAAAAGTAAACAGAATAGGCCACCTCTAGATATTGGATTCAGCATAATAAAGTAGGAAATACAAATAAAAATGGAAAAATTTGTTACCATCCCTTCCAATGTACTATGCTATCAATTTAATCATCACTAAAGCCAACATATGCATACACAAATCTATAAACTAATGAATACACAAATCCAAACATAGGCCTATCAATCCCAACTAAATGACACCAGAATGAAAGCATAGGTTTGACATTTATTAAATCCACCTCCTGGAAGACTGGGCCAAGCCTCAAAATCTGCAGTTAAATTAACGGTTGTGGTTGTGTGCCCAATGCTGATGGCATTAGTCTCTGTAAAGAAAAGAAAGACGTGCTGACCTCTCGGTCAGATTTAGGAGAATACTAATAGGGAGGTTTGATGAATTTCTCATTGTTGCTATGGTTTTTTACCTTTTTTTCTGGCAAGGAAAGCTACAAATTAAAAAAGCTCATTGCAAATTCCTGATCAGAGGATCCCCAATTCTCAGATTACATCAATTAAAATATTCAATTTGCTATAACCTCTACTGAATTAGAACATAAATATATATATATATATATATATATATAGAGAGAGAGAGAGAGAGATGCCAAGCCAATCCTGTCAGATTGTAGCCTAAATCTATCAGAGTTACTATAAATTATTAGGATTTAGGTCGGTCTTACTGTTGTAGATAAATTCTTCCATCTGCCATTCACCATATAATGCCTCAAAAACTTAATAAGCCAAGCTACTGATTATTTCTTGATTTTTATGCAAGCTCCAGTTGAGGTTGTAGAATATTTGTTCTAAAATCACCAAGCCAATAGCGTAGTTGGGATGTCAAAGTCCACATGTTTCCTGGTGTACATCTCTCAATAGAAAAGGATTGACTAAAAAATGAAACATTGGATGCACAAAGAAGTTCACCTAATTTGTGTTTCCTGAAGTGAAACCTTGAGTGTAAAAGTGATTCAGATACGTGCCCATTGTGCATGCATGGACTCTTATATTGAGGTGAGGATATATGATTATCAGGAGACATAACATTTTCTGGAATTCACAAATCCTCGGCAAATTTTGAGGCAAATTAATATTCCTTATTATATATATATATATAAAGAAAAACTCAGCAGAATACCTTTTGTACACTTTCAATGCACCCCCTTGTAATAAAATTCAACCCCTTTTCCAATTCTGCCTTCCACATTACCCTCGTAAATTTTCAATAGAAACCCGGTCTACTTATGAAGCTTTAATAGATAGATAGATAAGATAATTTATTAATGTCCAACAAGAGACCACAAAAAGGGTCTAAGGGACTGAAAGCATACAACAAGGCGGCAACCAACAGCAGGAACACCAAACGGTGCCTAGGGAAAGAACAAGCAAGAAAGAAAAAGAACCAGAAAGAGAAAGAGTAGAAGCCCTTCCCAGACGAGAAGTAATCTAGCACCAAAGGATACGGTCCGGGCGAGAGTGAGTCCTGGACTATCTCAGAATACCGCTGGAGGTGGGGTGCCACTGTCGAGTTTAACCTCTACGAGGCCTCACAAACCTAGTGTGACCAGAAGTAGGAGGGCCGAGTAGTCGCTTCGTACCCAGGGCCGGGGACATCGAAGTGAAAAAGGAGGTGATAAGCTGATCCGAGGTCTGATTCAATAGGAACTGAAGCTGCAAAGTGTGGTCTCAAAATTGCGTGGCCTCCTATAGATAAAGTGCAAGACACCGCTAATTGGTGTATCTGAAAAAAGAAGAAAGGGATCTGCACTCTCTAAATAGGCAAAGAAACCTCCCTCTGATCTCATAGTAGATGGGGCAACGGAAGATAAAGTGTGTCTCCGTTCCCACCTCCAACAAAGTGCAAAGGCGCCAGATCCGGTCTGCTCTATCAATCTGGTGGTCCGTCTAGATGCAGAGCCGATGGGAGCCAACTCTGAAAGAACCCAAACAAATGCGGAGGGCATGACTCCAGCGACGAGCTAGGTACAATGGACACACAATAACCCCATCATATATATATATAAGGAAAAACTGGGCAAAATGCCTTTTGTGCATTTTCAATGCAACCCCTTGTAATAAAATTCAACCCCTTTTCCAATTTTGCCTTCCACATTACCCTCCTAAATTTTCAATAGAAAGTATGTCTGCTTATGAAGCTTCAATTTGCTTCCACATCTTTGCCTTCATCCAGGTTCCTACAAGTAAAGCAGGTTTTTTGAAGCTTGTCAAAGTAAAAACCCATCGACCATCAATCTTTCAAATAACGACTTAAAAATTCTACAGCCCATGATAATAGCTTGCAAAATTTCTGGCTTAGGTAGTGTAAACTTATTTTATTCATCAATGTTATCTCTTATCTAGCTAGCTATCTCATCCTAATGATGGATCGTGAAGTGTGATCCAAAACATTGATGAAGAAAATAAGTTTATATAGTTTAATCCAGAAATTTTGCAAGCTATCATCGATCTTTCAATCAAACATTTTAAGTTGACTTCTTCAAAAAGATGCCAAAGAAAGGCAGGCCTCACCACGTGTTCACCATCAAAAAGTGTGATTAACTTTTTCAAAAGGGCTTCCTCTAATAACATCTCTCCAATCCATTCAACACAATTTCATGCTCACACACTCTGAAATATCTTCTGCTCACCCATGATTTTAAGCTGCTCATTATTCAAACCTCATTTGTTTTGTTCAGGACAAGGAATGTTTGATTGAGACAACAGCCTATCATTTACAATTTTACAAGTTTCAAGTTCCATGAACTCCCTCCAACAATATTCATGTTATTTTCAGTTAGTTGTCCTAATTTCTAATGCATGCTGCAATTATGGAGCAATATTCTCACTATGTAAATAATGAGCATCATGATTACTTGAGGTTGTGCTTCTGCCAGCTAGCTCGCATGCTCCTTCTCAACTGTTCTGAAACTAATCATCAAGCTGATCTCCCCCTCTTCATGACATCCATCAGCCCACTTCTTCTATCTCCCCATTCTTCAATTAAGCATCCCTGATTGTTGCAGGTGTCATGAGCCGGTAGCCCACCATTATATATAATCATGAACTCATCTCATTTGTAAATCATATTTGACTCATTGTTTAATGGGGTGTCTCAATGCCTTTATTTCTCAAAATCTTGTTCTAGAGAGAATTTTCAGATTCGATGTGTTCTTTTGTTTGGTGCTTGCTTATGATCCTTTTGTTTTGTAGGTTTATTATGCTTATGTGAATATATGATGCTTGCCTTACTTCCAATTTCACATGATTAAATGTGTTTTATATCTGCGCTTTAAACTGTAAAATTTTGTTTTTGCCAGTCCCAACTGCACTAAGTGTTTTTCACAAATAGCAGGTTGAACATTGAAAGGAAAGTTAATTCCTTTTTTTCTTTTTGTGCATTGCCTCCATTTTATTTTGTTTCCCTAACTCTTACCTCATTATGAAACCAGTAGAGTGGAACAAATAAGGAACCAGTCTTCTCCAAAGACTACAAGCTTAGGGCAAAGGTTGGCTTTGAAGATTACATTATTGAGGTTTCCCAATATCAGAAAAAACGGCACAGCTTCTAAATGCTCATTGAGCAATCCCAAGATCCTCCGCCCCCATTCACCCATTGGGATCACCCGTGCTCTCTATCATGTCCCCGCTTTAGGCCGGACCTATTCAATTTTGCTATTAGCTCTTAAGGTCCCCCGAGAGCTAGTTAGCCACACAAGGGGGCCATTCAAGGGGGCACACTAGTATGCCACCTTGCGTGTGTCAGGACCTATTTTTATAATTTGAATTTGGGTGCCCACTTTTGGGACCACCAACTTTGAGATTTAGCTCCTAGCATTGCATATTTAAGTAAGTCTTTTAGATGTTCATTAGCATCAATCACAGCATATCATTTATGGCATCTACAATTACAATTTAGGAACTAAGCATTGGAGATCAGTTTTGGAGGTGAGAGATCCTACTTAGTTTGTTGGTTTCTCCAATAAGATGAAGTCACTTCGTATACTTATTGGACTAATCAGAATTATCATCTTTTGCAGCTTATCATCAGAGATCGATATCATTGGCAAGCCTCAGCATCAGATCACTACGATTCATCATACAGCCCTTGGCTTCAGACCTGCGACTACATCATATGCCCTCAGTTTCACACCTATCCATTCTGCAACATACATTGCAAAGGCCTCATCGTAGCAGATATCATACAGTGGGACTCATTTGGTGATATCTATTGGATCAATCACTGTGATTCCTTGATCGAGTTCATATTGGCATCGACTTGCAGAATGTACACGGGGCAGGGACTTTCACAATGATATTGCATTGACTCTCAGCAATACCATCATCTCTGGCTCTGCACGATACTCTTCGAAGGATACTCTGTGATAATTGGATCTACATCGATCAATCTGGGTGCACACAACAACCTACTATCCACCATGGTCGATCATCCTTGACAGCAGTTCCTGCACAATATTCAATATCAGCAATACTATTCACTGTGAGGAAGCATCCATATTGCCACCCACGAGTACACAGAATCTGCAATTTATGTCATCCCAAATTGCCTCCTGCAAAATGTACAGAAGTTGCGATCTCTATCACTGCTACCATATCACATTTTCCACAGCTCAGAATCTACATCATCACTGTACCAAAGACATACAGAGTATTGAGTATCACATCACAGATGTTGTCGGGATATTTGAATGTACCGGTTATTATATTAATAAAGTATTATGTTAGTCTCGGTCGTTAGTGACCGAGAGGTTAGACAGTTACATCACAACGTTTTGGTCGTGACCCTTCGGGTACTTTATATACTCTCTCGAAGGTTGGACATGAGAGATATTATTGTATGATCATTATAATGTGAATGTACTTGCCAACCTAGAATGATTAATGAAAGTATTTATTATTCTATGATATATTCTGTGTTTATTATATTTCCTGTACTATGTCTGTGCAATACTAAGTTTACCCCAGTGGGCAAACATCTGGCGCCGTTGCCTAGACGTACTCGGGAAGAGAAGTGAGGAAAGGATCTATGCCCAATGTTTTAAATAAAGATAGAAATAAAAAGGCACGAGATGATGAAGGGGAAGTAGCACAGAAGGCTTTGATATCCGCGCAGCAACGTGAACGTCGGTGTAGGCTCAGGCAACTTGCCAAGGACCAGCTTGCCGGAGGGTTGCCCGAAGGGAACTTCGGAAGTGGCACAGAAGGTGCAGAAGCCGAATTGGAACAGTTCATTTCGCCGGAACATCGAAGGGTGCGAAGTAGTGAAGAATTAATTGAGGAAACGCGAGCGTTGAAGACCTTCCTCCAAGAAGAACGAAACCGGTTTGAAGACTAGGTCCATACACCACGTGCGCAAGACTGTGATCACGACGGGAACCGTACAGCTAAGGGTGACGGTGACGGTGACGGTGACGGATCAGCCGGAGGTACCAGAGATAGTGCAACCGAAGACACTCGGGAGGCGCACGTAAACCCTCCATTGGAGCCCACGACTCCACACAACACAGCTCCACGGGTTACGGAGGCTCAACAAGTGCCATTAGTAAATACTACAAGAAGCAATACAGTAGGGGTGGGTGCGGGTACCACAGGCGGTGGTGCCGACAACAAACGACCCAACCACCTATGGCGACTCACAAAAAAAAGTTGCCCAAGTTCCATGATGATGGAAAGGACGACCCAGCACGGCATTGCCGTACATGCGAAACCATCTGGTCAGCCAACGGGGTGACTGACCAGGACGAATGGATGAAGCAGTTCCCCGCCACACTGAGAGGAGTGGCTATTGACTGGTATTCAGACTTGGATAAAACCAAGGTAACTACGTGGGACGAACTGAAGAAAGCATTCAAGAAGGAATTCCGGCTTCTCTGAGATGATAATGAGATAGTCTCCGAAATCTATGGAACAAAGCAAGGTAAGAAGGAGACCGTACGGGCGTATGGCCGCCGGCTAAAGGAATTAGTCGGAAAGATGAAAAGCCAACCGGCTGACGGCCTAAAGAAGAGGTGGTTTGTCGAGGGCTTGAACTCTAAGCTACGACGGAAGATGAAAATCGTACCTCCAACATCCTTCGATAATGCATACAACCGGGCCATGGACCTGGAAAGCAAGAACAAAACATCCAAAAAGAACACGAACAAATCTTCCTCGTCCGACGACGACAAGTCTGAAGAGGAGAGTAGCAGCGACGAGAAGCCGAAGAAGAAAGTCACAGCCCTTTAAAAGGATATGGAACGGATGTTAAAGGAGTTTAAGACAATGAAGGGGACAACAAGCAAGGATGATGAACTGTGGTGCACGGATTGTAAGGAGAGCGGCCACACGAAGGGTGCCTGTCCCAAGAAGGCATTCTGTGACATTTGCCAGATTATGGGACATTCTACGAAGGAATGCCCATACAATCTGAAGGCGCGTAACCAACAAGTGCTCTATACACAGGAGCAGCCTTCCACATCAGGGATGACGGATTCAAACAATAACGCATCTTCCAGAGGCTATCGGGGAAACCGAGGAGGTGGAAGAGGGAATAATAATAATTCCACCCGAAGCAAAGTCTAGTACGATGCGAAGGGACGCCGAATGATTCAATGTCGGGCATGCAACGAGTGGGGTCACTTCGCAAGGGAATGTAGTAATACTGATACCCCTCAAAAGCTATGTCGGTGGTGTGGGCCCGGTAACCATGAAGATGCCGATTGTCCGAAGTCTGGCGTAGGGGCCAATCTGATTGATATCGAAGGCAACACACGGGTTAAAGAAGCCATCCTTACTCTTACCCGAGGGCAAGCAAAGGAAGCCTGATACCCCCATCCCCGTACGGAGAAGCAAAGAATGGCGAAAGCAAGGGAGGAAATAGAAAGGGCCATGAAAGCCCAACGGGGAGAGACACACGAATCATCCGGACCCTACTGCACAGACACAGAGAGGAATATTGTACGGCAGATGCTCAAACTAGAGGTACCTGTGAAATTGGAGGACCTCCTATACACCATGCCTCAATTGGGGACAGTGTTGTTAGGTACAAAGGTTGATAAACCCAAACCGAGACACATGGATGCTTCCGTAACGGGAAACTCGGTGACAAATCCAATGCTGCTCGCCGTCAACAATGGCAGACATCCAGCCGTGGTGGAGATGGGCATCCTGGGCACCATCCTAACGGATACTATAGTAGACGGCGGATCTGGGGTAAACGTCCTCCCGGAGGACACATGGAAAAAGCTAGGAAAGCCCACTCTGTGGCCACCTACGTTTAATCTGCTAAGTGCCGACCAGCACGGGATTAAAACCCTCGGCACGTTGATGGCACAACAAGTCACCATGGGTGCACAACCATTTGTGCTCAACTTTGTGGTCATTCCGTTGAAACAGAAAGGGTATAATGCCATACTCGAAAGAGGCTGGTTGGTGGCAGCAAAGGCAAACCACAATTGGAAACGGAATACACTCTCGATGGAGAGCGGAGGCAAGAAATTTACTATTGATCTCCCGACCCAGTTGGTGAGCGAGGAACTTGCCTCTTCCTCGAGATCTGAATCGGAAGGGGAGAATGACCCACGAGATGAAGGGAGAGAGGGGATGGATCCAGATGCCGAAGGCATATTAAAACTCGGAGGATGCTATTCGGAGGATGACACAGATTCACTAAATGGATTGTTCCATTGGCAGCAGGAGGACTATGAGATGTTCTCACCCTCCTGTAACGTATTAAGCGTCGACGAAGAGGAGCCAGATAAATATCCTCCATAGTACGGGGAGTATAAGGAAGGAGAAGCTACAATGGACACCGTACCCGCACACCAGTTTAAAAACAAGGAGGCCATGAAGTACGAAGAACCGACAGTGAAACCTTTGAATCTGGATACGGAGACGAATGAGAAAATCATTTTGGTGGGAGACGACTGGAATCCTGTGTGGAAGATCACAACCTTCAAAATCTTGATTCTCCTTCTTCTTCTTCTTATGTACGGGCAAGAGGCCGTGGACCCTGTAGAATTTATGGTTCCAAGCTTTTGGATCGCCATGGAAAACAGACTCGGCGACAAGGAGAGGGAACGACTGCACACTTTGTGGACTCTCGACGAACGGATACATGATGCCAGCAACGGGACCAAATTGAAACCTTCCCCAGAGAGGATGGATTTGAGAGGAGGGACAGAACAATCGAGAGGGACTCGAGCGGTCAAGCAGGTAGAGTCGTCCGTACGGGCGACCAGAGAAGTCTTCAGAAAGGAAATTGTGGATGTCGTGAACGGTTTGAAACTAAAAGCGTATCATCATAGGTCGGAGGCTCACAGGCAGCCGCTTGGCAATTGATGAAAAAAAAATATATAAAAAGTAAATAAATAAAAAAATAAAAAATAAAAAAATTTGAAATGAAGCAATAAAGGTCGTACGGCAGTACGGCAACTTGGGAGCGAAGGCAAGCAAGCACATAAAAAGCACTGTACGGACGAAGACATAAAGTCCGAAGATGAAGACATAAAGTATGAAACGAAGACGTAAAGTATGGGCGAAGACATAAAATATCGGACGGAGGTATGCATGGGCGATTTTAAAAAGTGAAGGCACAGATCAAGCAACAAGGTCCGTATGGCAAGGTTGAAAAAGAAAAGCTGAAGACATATTTATGAAACCGTACGATCATACGACAACTTGGAGAAACGAAGGTAGCTTAGAAAAGGTACCATATGGTTAGTATAAGTCCAAAATGATAACCGTACGGCAAGTTTATAAGTTTGAAGGCGATTTGATGAAGGCATAGGTCAAGCAAAAATGACTGTACGATAATAGTTTTAATGAGTATTAAGTGGCAACTTTCAAAGTTCGAAGGGAATGAGTATATAATCGTACAGACATCACAAGCAAAGCAAAAAAGGCACCGTATGGCCAAACAGAGGAAAGGAAAAGGAGGGAGATGTCCGTATGGCCATTTCATTAATAAAGATACTGTACGGCAAGTTTCATATTTAGGTGAAGACCGTGCAAAGGCTATATGAATTGCAAAGTTACAACCGTACGGTCAAAGGAAGAATACATAGGAAACAATGTACGGCAATTTTAAGAGAAGCTCGCAAGTAATAAAAGCTGAACCGTACGGCCTTCTCTGGCAAATTAAAAGTTGGAAGGCGAAACAAGAGCAAGCGTACGGCACTAAAAGGTGTAACAGGAATACCGTCCAAGGAATGTAGCATTTTGTACGGCAAGGAATAAGTCTGGAAATCAAAAAGAGTACAGAAGACTTTAGTTCTTGACGGCAAGGAAGGATTGGCAGCAAGGAGGAGAAGGTTCTTAAAAAAAACGACGACAAAACAAAACAGTTCACAGTGAAGAACGAATGGTACCGAAGGGAAGGGCATAAGCAAGCAGTGAAGAAAATATAAGCGCCTGACAGAAGAAAATCACAAAAATGGTGTGTTCCATGGACTTCTGTGTGGGTTTGAAGGTGCTAATTTGGTCTTGGCGGCGGGGGCGCTGCCCCTTGACCCCGCTGGGGGCGCTGCCCCCTAGACCCCCAGTCGGTTCAGTTATCAGCCCTTGGAGAGTGTGACCAGTTGATGAGACCCGGAGTTGCTGCAGGCATGGAGTGTCTGTATGTCGGAGGTGAAGAGAGCACTGGAGCAAGTCTTTCAAGAGGGGTACTATGCTTTGAGTCACTTGGAGTAGGTGTTGGCTAGACATGAGACTGTTTTGGTGGATGCACAGAGAGCTCGGGAGGAGTTGACCACCCAGTTGGAGGCAGTAGAGCGACACTTGGCTTAGCGTACCCAGGAGTTGGAAGTAGAGAAGGCAACCCAGGTGGCTATCAAGGTCAGATTGGCTAGGGAGACAGTATGGTGTTAGCGGAGGCTATAGCTGAACAATATGTTTTGGAGACAAGTTTGGTGCAGGCACGGGAGGAATGGGATGTGACGGAAAAGACCTACTGGACGCCACATTGATGGGGAGGGCGGCACTTCATCTTTTCAGGGACGCCCCTCTACCCCTTCTCAGTGATTTTCTTATTCTATGTAGTGTATTTCATCTCCCTGTTGTTGTAAGTCGTCGGAGACGACTTGTTTTTTGGGGGGGGATGATGTTGTCGGGATATTTGAATGTACCGGTTATTATATTAATAAAGTATTATGTTAGTCTCGGTCGTTAGTGACTAAGAGGTTAGACAGTTACGTCACGACGTTTCGGTCGTGACCCTTCGGGTACTTTATATACTCTCTCGGAGGTTGGACATGAGAGATATTATTGTATGATCATTATAATGTGAATGTACTTGCCAGCCTGGAATGATTAATGAAAGTATTTATTATTCTATGATATATTCTGTGTTTATTATATTTCCTGTACTATGTCTGTGCAATACTAAGTTTACCCCAGTGGGCAAACAACAGACTCCCGATCAGGGCACGGTATCACAGTACACAGCCAATACTGCAACCAATTATTAGTTTGGATATCATATCGCTGCTTGCATATTGGAATCCATACCTCACTGACATATCAATCTGTATCAGCGCCTTTCCATGTGGATACCAATCGTTGGAAGGCCAATCGCATTGTAATCTGCATTTTGACAATATAACAATCTCTGATTTTTGGCTCTCAATTTGTGTCAATTCTGTATTTTTGTCCATTTCAGTACTTAGGACATTTCACTCTCCATCCAAGCAAACTGGATTCGTCAAAATGTGCACCAAGTAAGTGGGCTGGTTTCCGACCACCAATAGTTTCTAGAACACCTTGTGGGACTCAACTTACTTGGTCGTCTCCCTCATAATCCATTATCGAACTAGTGCTAAGCAGTTTGCACTCACAGTTGAATGCTATGTTGTATTATGTACTAATCTTCTTCAAGGTGAACTAGTGCCTACACTTACATTGTAAGTTTTTAAATAGCATAAACTTTCATCTTCTTTAATGCACTTGTGAAGCCTAAAGAATTTGTTTTTTGAATAGCTCTCAATCGATTGGTGACTTCTTTCTCTTGGGATGACACACAAACCTATATTGTTGATGAGAAGGGTCTACAGTGTACACAAGGTCCTGCTAGCCATGCTAGAAATTGTTAGGTTTCTAAAATTAACCCACTTGCTTGGGGTGCCTTAGACAAAGTGAATCCACTCGGGCAAAGAGCAAGTGGGCAACCTGAATGGGTTAAAGGGGAGTCTCTTTACAAGGACCACTAAGCTACCCTGCCCTATTTATAGACCAAGAATGCTTATGGCTCAGCAAGAGACCACATCTTCACCCATTGAGATCACCACAACTAGAAAACCTTAAAATGTATATGTATATGTATACGTATATGCACAATTTCAGCAAGGCAGTGGCTAAGTGACAATAGGCTTAATTAAACATTGCCTTCAAATCATGATATCAAACAACTTGCACCTGGAAAATTGTGTTCTCCATTTATTTCTTGAACCTTCAGCCTAGAGATTTTTTCACAGTTGGCATGCATTGTTGAGATTTCTTTGTACATGAAAAAATGGCAATCAAAACGGCAATGGCATGTCTCAAAACCTTGGAGAGGCAGATGTCATTCATGAGACTCACAATGAATCACTTGGAAAGTTAGAATTAATAAAATCCTGCCCACCATTGCTATTATTCTATGCAAGGATTTCATTCAAGGTTCAGAATTAGTTAGAATTAATAAGGACGTCACTACACATTTCATGATGAAACTTCAAGAATGTATCATGGTTAAGGCTATTGTTCAAGTGCTTGTTGTCTTTTACATTCAATAAGACTATATGAATGAAAAAGAGATTTTAATGACAAACACGACACCAAACAATCTAAGGGACCAAGAGCTAAACCGTAAAACATTCTCAAACTCTTTTTTATGCTAAATCTTCTACTATGAATCTTCATCAAAAAACTTCTTGTTTTTCTTGGCTTCATTTCTCAAATAAGAGCAGCTACGTTGTCCACTTCCAAGCTGATTTCATACTAAATACAGATACCATTGTAAGTTGGCCATTCAATGATGAAGTGTTATTTTCTACCCACCACCCCCTTGCTGCAAATAGGCATGCTTTCATTTCCTATTCTTCCTTAGGTGTAGTCCATCTACCAGTCTCCCACCTAAGATGAAGCAATCCAGTCCTCAATTAGGTAATTAACAACTTTGCTTTCCCTCTAATTGCAGCTCTCATGTATGCCTTTTTGCCAAGATCACACATGGAGTTAAACTCTTTAACATAGTAAACTTTCTTTTGACCATTGTCCACATGGCAGTTCTAAACTTTTGAATCATATGTTTATTTAATTTCTTCAATGCTGTTTGGACACTCACGCAATTTAATGCCCAACTTACCCATTCTTCCGTTGTTCTATTTCATCCATGTGTTCTTCCTTCAGCTTAGTTCCTCCTCCACAACCATTCTAGAGTAGCAATGGTTCCCCATATTTTGAACCTTTTTCAAATAACTTAACATCCGAGTTGCCATCAATGAGTCCAATGGGAAAGTAGCTACTTCTGCCAAAAAGAATCTCAAATGGAACTGAACTTTTGCTTATGATCATAGTTACACTGCCCTGGGGGACGGGGGGACGGCGGGACAAGTTTCCTGGACGGGTGGACAGAGGGGCCTCAATTTGGGGATGGCAGCAGGGGACGGGGGGGTGTATATAGTATATACTATACATGTGGTACTTAAAATGGTAGTTATGAAAAGATGTATAACAATATAAGAGTCTAAGACATAAAGATGTAAAGTTAAACAGTAAAACTAAATAGTTATACTAAAATCATTGAACATTGCATTGTTAATATATTGAATCATTGAACATTTAACATTGCATAATGCATTGAACATTGAACATTGCATTGGACATTGAACAATAAATTTTAAATACTCCAATCAGCATAAGAGTTCTATTAATCAGCATAATAAATATCAAAAGTATGAGTATCTAACTCATCATAAAGATGATTACTATATTACATTGAGTTGCATATATCAAAACAAGTACAAACAACAAATGTCAAAATCAAAATGCCAAGGAGGCCTCTAATCATGCATCTCGGGGTCGGCAAAGTCATCATCATCAGAACTATCTCCAAGGTTAAGAGCCCCTAAAGGAACATTGACCAGCCCTGCATCTAAAGCATCATCATCGTCATCAATTTGTGATGGCTCCTTTGGCTCTACATCCCATCGTGCTGCTGGGGTCTCCTTGTACACACGTGTCCTGCAATCAGTGATATGCAAGGCACTATGTACAGCCACTAACTTCTCCGCTCTTTTTTTTTAACCTTTATTGGACTGCCGAAACGGGAGATGTCTGGGCGTCTCCTTCAAGGTCGAGGGACGTCCAGACGTCCCCTTGTCCCCGTCCGGGACGTCCCCACGTCCCCCACCGAGACGGCGGCGGAACGGCTGCTCCACCCAAACTGTCCGGACGCCGTCCCCCCGTCTCAGGTGCGTCTGGGTTTTAGTGGGGAGACGCGTCTCCAAGTTACTCTGCTTATGATTGAATACTTATGAATTCTTTCTAACTGCCTACATTTGTGATTCGACAGTCTACTATCCCATACTTTACACCCATATAAGTATTGGTGCGACTAAAGGTTTTTCTTTTTCTAATCCCATAGATCTGCATTCATGCATCTATTTTGTAGTAAGTATGAAGATTTCCATATCCTCTAATTCCTTTTTGCCTTGCAGGTCTCTCAATTCAGGCTGTTATAAAAATTAATTCCAAAGTACTTGTATTCTTTGATTATTTCCAGTTGACTTTATTCAAAAGAAAGCAAATTTGTTTCATTTTTCTTCTTAACCAAAAGATCATCAATTTTGTTTTGCTCGTGTTCACTTGCATCTCATCCTTCTGGCAGAAGAGTTCTAAGACCCTCAAATGCTCTCTCCAACCATGAGCTGTTTTTGCAATCGGGATAAGATCGTCAGCATATAAAAGTAACTTCACCACCTATGGAAACGGACTCAAGGCAGTCTTACACCATACAGAACTAGTAGCAAGTGGCAAAGTGTTGGATTCAGAGGTACCCATGGCAACATTCGTACAATTTTTTGATAGAGTAAAGCTGATGATGACCGAGATTGAAAAGATTGAGCTGCATTAGCAGCTCCTTCCCATCTCAAATTAGCTGGTTGCAAATTCAGGCTACTCTGCAAAAAGCCCCAAGAAGGCAAATTTGGCAAAGAGGTATGCCATCAGAGAAGCTGTTTGGTACCTCTTCAAATGGGCAAACTTGGAATCCTTCTGGGCATAGGGTGAAGGCTCAAGTGGCAAGGTAATGGTCATGACAAGTGAGATGGTCAACAAAGGCGACAATGGCCACAACAAACCTGCCAGCCATGGATAGAAGTGAACTGAATCTGTTAAATTGTAGTGGTTTAAACTTTATATATAGTATCTAATATTGGGTTGGGGTTGTCAACACTAGCAGTATATTCTATATAGCTGTTAAAATGCTAAAGTATACTGCTATCAAGACTCAAGACCAGCTGTATGACATTCCTTTAGCCCATATGCTGCCATTTTACTGTACCCCCATAGCTTGGCTCTGTTTTTGTAATGTTTTAATATTATTATCAATATAATTCAGTGTGGACCCTACCCACCTTTGCTGATACATATATAGATATAGACACATACATTTCTGTATGTATTTATATAAATACATACACATATACATAAGCAACTTGGTAGAGTGAGTTGCTGCCATAAATAGCGGACCTTAAAACAGACCTTTCCTTTCCCTTTACAAATTTAGGTGAATCAACATTTTCAATTAGACAATGCTTTTGGGAAAGTTTTGACAATAAATAGTTCCCTAGTAAATTAAATGCTATGTTTCCTTTCACATGGCTCGGGTGAATCCTCATGAGGATAGATTTAATCCCTGGGTCATCAGAATTGCAAGGACAGTTACTAATTTCAGGTGACTGACCTTTGATCTTAAACATTTTTACGACATGAGTGGCATTTCACGCTCAAACTCACCAGCTCATGATATGGGAAACATAATTGAATTCAGAAAATAATCATGGGTAGCATTTGAGCACTGGGACTCACCAGCTCATGATCAATCCCTAATTGTGATAATAGGGAATCCAGTTCAATCCAGAGCGAAAGAAAGAAAAATGCTTACAGTTGGAAATCTCAAAAAAGGTTAATTAGGTGTATCCCTCGGCAAAGAAAGTGGAAAAGATGATCTTGTTGACGTGGGTCCTTTACCACTGCGATTCCTTCAATCTAGGTTACACACTGTTTCCCTTCCGTCACACCCACAAAGTGAAAAAGAAAAGAAGAAACAAATGTTTCAGCCTCTCATTTGTTTGTTTATATGGTCTGGTGTCCGCAAGATAAATCCCCACAAAGGTAAAGGGCAGACAGAGACCAATCCAATAAAAGAAGATAGCATAAGCTTGCTCACGCCCATAATTCTTGCATTTACAGAAAAAAACTAATGTATAATATGTGTGTGAATGAGTTCAAAGAGGAGGAATTTTTTGAATTTGTGAAGCATCCATTGGTCAAAAACTTCAGACAATATCAACAATACATTTCTGACGTTGAAGTGTTTGTAAAGTGCCAAAAAAACAAGAAAAAAAGAAAAGGAAAAGGTCAGTTTAAAAATGAAAGAGTCCGCTACATACCGCTGCTATCTGAGTGGCCATAGTCATATTCCATGGTTTTTCCTCGTTCAATAGATTTTGTGGGGATATTTTGAAAAAGAGGCCACAACGATCAAATTAGAAAAAAATATGAAATACCACTCCCCTATTTATTGCTTTCAAAAAGATTGGGGGAATTTGCAATAGGCGAGATTTCGTAATATCTTAGCTTGCAGATCTGGCTAGACACGGCGTCAATAAATATATAAACGGCTGCAATATGACGAGTTTAATAAAACACAATTGCCCATAAAGAAATGGCTGACTCTATGTAGGTTTTTAAATGTTTCCTTAGAGCAACTCCCCACATGCATTTTATTAATTATAAATATTTTAAGATTTTTGTATTCATTCATTCAATAAGTAATTTTCAATTTCTCAATCATTAACTTTTTAATATACTTATTATTATTAATTATAATAAACTACTACTTAAAATGGGTAATGTTTTATGATTGGATCTTTTATATGATTATTTGTATCTATTTTTTTAATGTGTAATATTATTTTTGAGTAGTAGTTTATTATAATAAAAAAAATATTAAAATTGAAAAATTTATGTTTTGTTGTTTAAAAAAGTTCAATAGAAGGATGATTTCTTCTATTCTATTTGAATTTGTGTTGTTCTTTGTGTGTTTAATGTATTGAATTATTGTCTAAATAGTAAATATTTATGTGAGAGTGGATAAGTGTGAAGCATGTATATTTGTATGCTATAAGTATTTTATAAATGGACAAAGCCTTGTTTAATTTAGAACATTCATTATCAAAGTGGAAACATCATCACTTAATTTGAAAGCGTCCAAAAGCATAGTATCAACATTTGTCATTATAGGGATATATAATTATGCATTTCTATTTCTTATTGGCATGTTTTGAACCTTGTTCTTAATCATTGAGTTAATCTTAGGTTGACTAAGGTGTAAGTTGGAAAGCTAGTCAACTTCCCTTTACTAGCACAGAGAGTTGAGATTGTGCTTCTAGGCACCATCCTTCATATATATTACAGTGAATAGGATTTTGAAGACTCAAAGTTTAAAGTTTAAAGCAACAAAATGTGTTTAAAGTTGCACAAATGTAATGAAAGCTATGAGTTAAAAGATTATGGTCATAAGAGAAGGACTTAGCAAAGATGGAGCGAAGGCTATTTCTTAGTTTATTGAAACCTCACAATTGCAAGTTTGATAGCAAAATATAGAATTGGATCATGGAACACATTCTATTGTAGATCATCCATTTGCAACAACTAGACATAATTATACCCATCCTCTTTTCTTGATTCAACAATTACTTGTTTATATATTTTACTTCTAGTTTGAGAAGTTCCCAAGTGAATGTGTACTTTATTGCAAGGTTATATCTGGCAACAAAATTGTACAAATTTAGTGAAAACCTCCCAAAACACCTTTAACTATCATGATTCCATGTAATCAATAATGTAGAAGTTATTTGTTCAACCCCGCAAGCCCGTGAATCACCTGCAACCAAAACACCTATCACATATGAAGAGAAGAAGCCATGATTGATGCTAAGTAACCTTGAGAGATAATTGATCCAAAGAGGATTTTGATATGTGCATTACTATATTTCAATGAATTAGATGATTACAAATAAATGACTTGTTTTATAGAAAGCGAAGAAACCTGATCTAGGGGTTGACCCCACATTGTAATGGTGAAAAAATAGCATTGTTAATGTTACCACGAAGGTTCAAACCCCTAGATGATAGAGAGAGAAGGAAGAAGAGAAGGACACAAAGGAGATGGAGGACGTCATGGAAAAGTAGGACATAAAGAAGGCAGAGGATACATAATAGGAGGATGTACAAGAACAGTAAGACAATTGAGTGTTAATGCTAGAGAATCCCAAGCGTTAGCTGGGGATGAGGACCCCTATTTTTGGCCTCACCTAGAAAAGGGCCAAGCAAAACATCATTGTGCTTCACCAATTTTTTATAAAGAAATCTAATTTAAAAATTAGGAAACAAAAATAGCTCAAAGAATTAAAGATTAGCTCAACTAAGTGAAGTTATTATTAGCCTAATCTAATAACAGATAAAAAAGCATCTAAGTTTAACTTAAGTTAATAAAGTAATTAAAGGACCTAATTAATTAAACAATGAGATAATATCCTAAGTACTCCAATAAATAACAATCTACACATGTTCAATTTTTAGTAGTGGATATTTGACTTAGTCACTTATGGTACAACAATTATGAATTTGATGTTGACTAACAACTAACTATAGCATGAAAGTCATGGTAGAAACTTTGATGTGTGATTACCAAATATATCCCACATACATAATTGATTTGAAAGTAAACATCTTACATCAACTTTTTTGTAAAGTAGAAAAATATAGTGACAAAGGCCCTTAAATATTGCACAATCTCTATACGTAGTAGATAAAATTAAGAAATACAATATAACTTGTATGCTACTACTTCTCTAGAAACGATTATGTGTTCTTTTTTGCATTAACATTTTAGATCACACTCAGTGATCCATCATCAAGATGAGAAGGCTAAAGGAGAAATAGATAGATTACAGACCAAAGAACATAAAAAGGAGGAGGATTAAATATTTGTTTTTAAATTTGACTTTGATTTTTTTCCATGTTTTTGTAAGAACTTTAAAACTTTAAAACATTAAACCTTAAAACCCTTATTTCTAATCTTAATGAATTAAGATTGCATGCATAAATTAGAAACACATCCACAACACATAATACAGAGATGAAAAACAACAATGGGGCTTGAACCCACAATAAGTATATACGTTGTTTGAAGTATAGGCTTATTATAAATGAGGAATGCACATGCATTTAGGTATACTGCCTAGAGCTCACTACTCAAAATGCCTAGAGCTACAACCCAAAGGAAGGCTTACTATGTTACAAGACCACTACAATGGTTGATCATACTACAATATGAGATTTTGTGAACTGTATAATAATATCTACCATATGCCTAGGTCAGTTCCAATGAAGTACAATTAGATATCTATTTAAATCCTCTCTAATTCCTTTCAGATGAGAGATTCAACCCTCAACAAATATGCACCCTTTCTCTACAAGCAATCACAAGCATTCACACCCTTTGATTTTTCCCTAAAATTATATATAAAACATCAATCTTGAAAGCTAAACAAGGTTAGCAAAACTTGAAATAAAATTTTAAATCATCGTGCTGAAAAAATCACAATTCAAATCCATGTTGACTGCAAAAATATAGCAATGATCCATATCAACAACCTCGAGCTTATAACACATCTATAAATCATGTCTCGATCTTCACAAAAATATTTTAATGATCAAGTCAACCAAGAACATATGAAAATATTACGAACTAAAAAATCATCCAAACTTGATCACCACAATCTATGTGAACCACCAACTCAGTAGGCACACAACCCAAGAACATCCATAGGTATCATGAAGAACATGAAAACATTCAAATCCACCCAAACCTTCAAATTCATCAACATCTCTCATACCGAACCCCAAGAACACTATCACCTTCAATAGTAACACTTGAAAAATGCCTTGTGGACCTTTAGACCATGAACCTTCTAAACTAAGGACACATCAATATGTCCCAAACATACTCCTCAATGTGCAGACAAAAATATCAACTTGGAAGTGCACATTGAACCAATCTCTATCGCCCTGTCAACATTGGCAAATAATGTATAGGCAATTCATCATACTTGACCCCATATCTCATCCAAATCTTCATGCGTACCTCTGTAACTTGACAAAGACCAATTAAATACTCTCTACAACATCTAATCATGTGCACAACCATTTCCTTTTATCCATTGAACTACACTGAACCTCTGAGCATACTACACAATTGTCCAAATTGATATGTTGACATCAATGACAACACATTCGACTTGCCAACAATCTCCCTCTTTGGCATTGATGGAAACATATGATGTGAAAAACATGTAATGCAATTAGAAACCAACAATCTCCCCCTGAGAACAAGCTTGCCCTTTGTTCCATACTTAGTACATACTCTTCTTTCCATCAGTCTATCTCCCTTAGATCTGTATTGTTTCTCACATGCACTCTTCTCCTTAGTTGAATCTCTTTCTTATGTGCAAGTATAATTTTTTGTTTACATGCTTATCTCCCCTTTGACATCAATGGAAAAGGAACATACATGCTCTGAACCATAGAAGCCAAACATCTAACACCGCAAATCAAAACACCTACCTTACCATGTTGACTGCTCCCTCTGAGTAATAGCCTCCAAACACCAATCCAGTTGAATGATATCTTCATGAAATGCACTAGATTGATGTAATCCCCTACATCTTAGTTATGATCAGGAGGGCCAATTACCCCTAACTTGCCTCTGAGGTACACAAATGTATATTTAGGAAAAGGCTTGGTGAATATATCAGCTATCTATTCCTTGGTAGGAACACACTCTAGACTCTCCTCTTTTTCATTCACCTTCTCTCATAGGAAGTAGTATTTGATTGATATGTGCTTCATCCTTGAGTGTTGTACAGGATTCTTAGAGATGTTTATGACACTCAAATTATCACAATATATGGCAATAGGCTCATCAAATACAAGTCCTATATATGACAATGTTGAATCTACTTCATCCAATCTATTTGTGTATAATTTCTAGTAGTAGCAATGTACTCTACCTCTACAATAGATAAAGAGATGGATTTTTGCTCCTTTCTCATCCAAGAGACCAATTTGTTTCCTAAAAAGAAAGTGTCACCACTTGTGATTTTCATGTTATCAACATCACCTTCCCAGTCCATATTATTATATGTACACAAGGTGAAATAATTACCTTTAGGATACCGCATCCCAAAGTCCACTCTCCCTTTCAGATATCTAAATATCCCCTATACAACTACCTGATGATTTTGTCTCGAATTTGCTTGAAATCTTGCTATAAGACACATTGCATTCATGTGATCTTGTATGAATCAAATAAATTAGGTCACCAACCATTGACCTATATTTAGCCTTATTGAATTTAGGAGACTCGTCATCTCTTGAAAATTTGCATCTTGTTACCTTAGGAGCACCCACTGGTTTGGATTCATCCAATCCAAACTTCTTCAGTAGTTCCTTCACATACTTAGCTTGAGATATGAAAATCCAATCTACTAACTGAGTAATTTGTAATCCTAAAAAGAATTTCATTTCACCTATCGTGGACATCTCAAACTCACTTTGTATCTCTACTTTATTGAATCTAGGATCAAGCATATATTTGTCCAACCTATAATAACAAGCTCTAGGAGCTTGCTTCAACTTGTATAGTGCTTTCTTCAACTTGCACACCATGCCCAGTTGATTAGTCAGCTAAAAACCATCAGGTTTCTCTATGTATACCTCTTTTTATAGATCATCATTCACAAATGTAGACTTCACATCCATTTGGTATACTTTGAAGTTCTTATGAGCAACATAGACTAGGAATAATCTCGCCACTTCCAATCTTGTCACTGGAGAAAAAAAAATTTCGTAGTCAATCCCTTCCATCTACGAATATCCTTTGTATACCAGCCTTTCTTTGTTCTTGACAACTTCTCCTTCTTTATTCAACTTATTTCTGAACACCCACTTGGTACCAATAACATTCTTGTCCTTTGGTCTAGAAACAAGAATCCATGTATTGTTCTTCTCAATCTGTGACAACTCTTCTTCCATAGCATCAACTCTCTAATAATCTTTGCAAGCCTCATTCACATCTTTTGGTTCAATATTTAAGATTAATCAAATCTGATCGCCACCATATGCTTGAGCATTCCTTCTCCTATTGTGAACACCTTGGTTCTTATCACCAATAATTTGATCTTCAAAATGGTTTAATATTATATAGCTTGGTGTTTTATGCCTTGTCATAGGTATTTGTGCTTCCTCTTCCCCACTTGTATAGGCCTCATCATTTGCACTCACCAAAACACTTGGAGCTTGTATCTAAACTTGATGTTGTTGTCCCTAATTACCACTAGAATTTTGATCATCAAAATCATATCCACAAGATCTAGATAGATTCACAAAGCATTCATCTACTTTGACATTAGTACTCTCCACTATCTTCTTCAATCTCTTTTTGTAGCACCTATATGTCTTTATTTTGGTAGAGTAGCCAAGGAATATATCTTCATCACTTCTTGCATCAAATTTCCCTATATGCGCATCTCTCTTGATATAGTAGTTGCTACCAAAAATTCTAAAATACTTAACTGTGGGCACATTACCATACCATACCCCATAAGGTGTCTTACTCGTATCTCCTTTGATTTACACCTAGTTGAGAGTGTACATTGCAGTGCTAACTGCTTCTCTCCATAACATTTTTGGAACCTTACCTTCGAGCATCATGGTTCTAGCGGTGTCAAGAATGGACTTGTTATTCCTCTCTACCACTCTATTTTGTTGTGGAGTCCTTGGAGCCAATAGTTGTCTATTTATTCCATGCTTCTCACAAAAGGAATAGAACTCATTGGATTTGAATTCATCACCTCTATATGATCGTAGACACTTTAGCTTCAGTCCTATCTAAGTCAACCGTATTCTTAAAGATCTTAAACTTATCAAAATATTCAGACTTTTCTTTCAAGGAGATCACCCATACCATCCTAGAATAGTCATCAATGAGAAACATGAAATACCTATCACCTTGCAAGCTTCTTATCTTAGCAGGACCACACAAGTCAATATGAACGGTATTTTATGCCAAATCATCTTTCATCTATTCAAGCAATCAAACAACTTTTCTAACCACTATTTAAATGAAATAAGTTACCTCTTATTTTTTATCATGTTGCAATCTATATCCCAAATTCATTCAAGATCTTGCATTTTTCATCCTTGAAATGCAATTCATGACCTTTGGCCATCAACTTTCCAACACTAAGAAGATTGTGCTTTAAATCTTCCACATAAAATACATCATTTGCATTATTCTTGCCATCTAGAGAAATAGAATCTCTACCTCAGATTACATTATCAGTATTGTCTCCCCATCTTACAATACCACCATCTTACTTCTCATATCTAAAAAATTTTCTCTTATCACCAGTCATATGATGAGAGCATCGTCTATCTATTACCCACTCATCCTTCTTGACAACTTGAGCAATTAGTGCTTTCTCTTCAACAACACAATCGGTAGAACTAGTAAGCATAGGATCGTCTTCCTTGATATAAATGAATGTAAAATCATCATTATCCTTGTCAGCATCATCAAATTCATCATCTATAACTCCATCGTCGTCAACAAAAAAGTAGCATTTCTTCACAACAAAAGGTCTTCTCTTCCATTTAGCAATTATTTCTGGACATCTAGATGAAAAGTGTCCTATCTTATTGCATGAAAAAAATTTGAGAGGCATCTTTCCTTTGTACTTACCAAAACCTTTTGGTATCTCTCTCATCTCCTTCTCATACCTTGACACTCTCTTGTAGATCCTTCTCCTAGATCCGATCTTTGCATGTCCTTTCCAAATATAGTAGCTTTGAAAGTTGTCTCAAGTTTAGGTAATGAACTACTAAATTTACTAAGCTCAAGAGCAATAAGCTTACTGACCAACTTGTCTCTTGTCACATTTGTCACTATCTGGATCTCCTCAATGGTTTCAAATTCTCATCTATAGGCATGAGGCAATGATCTCAGCTCCTTTGCAACAACTTCATCTTCTTCCAAGGAACCTCCAACACATATGATGGCACACACCACCTCATTCACTCTAAACATGTAACCAACAATATTTTCATCTCCACTCATCTTCAAGGCTTCATACTTTCCCTTCAAGATCTATAACTTGACAACCTACACTTCTTTGTCTCCTTCATGCAAGGTCTCCAACTTCTCCCATATCTCATGAGTCATCTCCAATTCCATAACATTGATCATTTCATCATTGGTCAAGGCACTTAACAAAGCTTCCTTTGCCCTGATATTGGCTTTGGAATCACTAATCTCTTGTGGCATAGCATGATTTGAAAGAAGCATTGTAAGTAGACCTGGTAACCTTCCAAGAATCTTCATCAATACATTTGATATGAACTATCATGCGACTCTTCCACTAGGTGTAGTTGGATCCATCAAACCTTGGACTATCTTTCTTATAAGTTGTCATCTTTGGATCATCCTCAAGTTGTTAAGCTTCCTTCAAGGGACCATGCTCTGATACCAATTGTAGGAAATAAGCCAACTAACAACTAAGGGCCAGGGGGTGAATCAATTATTCTTGTACTTTAAACCTTAAAACCCTTATTTCTAATTTTAATGAATTAAGCTTCCATGTATAAATCAAAAACACATCCACAACACATAACACATATATTTTTATCATGGAAACCCAAATAGGAAAAACCACGGTGGGGCTTGAACCCACAATAAGTATATACCTTGTTAAAATTATAGGCTTATTACAACTGAGGAATGCACGTGCAATAAGGCACACTTCCTAGAGCTCACTGCTCAACATTCCTAGGACTACAACACAAAGGAAGGATTACTACCTTATAAGACCACTACAATGGTCGGTCAGACTACAATTTGAGATTTTGTGAATTGTATAATAGCTTCTACCATATGCCTAGGTCAGTTATAATGAAGCACAAGTAGATTTATGTTCAAATCCTCTCTAGCTCTATTTAGATGAGTGATTCAATCCTTAACAGATCTACACCCTTTCTCTACAAGCAATCACATGCATTTGTACCCTTTGATTTTTCTCCAAAATCATATATAAATCATCAACCTTGAAAGCTAAAAAAGGTCAACAAAACCCAAAATCAAATTTCAAAACATTGCACCAAAACAATCACAATTCAAATCCATGTTGACTTCCAAAACATAGCAATGATTCATATCAACACCCTTGAGCTCATAACACATCCTTAATTTGTGCCTCAATCTTCACAAAAATATTTTACTAATAAAGTCAACCAAGAACATAAGAAAACATTACCAACTAAAAAATCATCCAAACTTGATCACCACAATCTATGCGAACCACCAACTTAGCAAGCACACAACCTAAGAATATCCATAGGCATCATGAAGAACATACAAACATTCAAAGCCACTCGAACCTTTGAATTGAACAACCTCTCATATTGAACCCCAAGAACAATATCACCTTCAATTGTAACATATGAAAAATGCATTGCAAAACTCTAGACCACGAACCTTCTAAACTGAGGACACATCAGTATGTCCCAAACATACTCCACAATGCACAGACAAAAATATCAACCTAGAAGTGCACATTGAACCAATCTTTGTCACCCTGTCAATACTAGCAAATAGTGTATAGGCTAACCAAATCAATTATATTTCCACAATCCAAACATATGCTATATCATTTTTTAGATTTTATTGTGTAGAATTTTTTGTCATTAACGTTTCAAATCATAATACATGATCCATCTTATGTTCCTCTTGCTCTCTTGTATCCTGATGATGGATCATGTAGTATGATTTGAAACGTTGATGACAAAAAATTCTACACAATCAAATCTAGAAACTGATAGAGCATGTGTATAGGCTAGTCACCATACTTGACCCCCATATCTCATTCAAATATACATGCGCACCTCTGTAAATTGACAAAGACCAAGTACAAACTCTCTGCAACATCTCCTCATGTATGCAACCATTTCCCTTTAGCCATTGAACCACACTGAACCTTTGAGCATAATGCATTGCTGGCCAAACTGATATGTTGACATCAATGGCAACACATCCAACTTGCCACAATTTTCTTGTCTTTTCTTTGGATTTTCTCTTTCTCTGATCCTTGTGCCCTCTTTCTCCTCAACCCTCCTTTTTATGTTCTTTAGTATGCAATATATCCATTTCTCCTTTAGCTCTTTCATCCTGATGATGGATCAATAAGTGTGATCTAAAATTTTGATGCAAAAAAGAACACAATCATTTCCAGAAGTAGCCACATACAATATTATGGATCGTTGAAAACTATTGTCTACAATATAACTTGACCAAATATAATCAAAGTTGTATGATGTGAGGATAAAATAATGAAACCCTTTTTTAAGTGGCAAGATACCGATGGTATACACTCTATCATCCAAAAAATTTAGTTCATGACAAATATTAATGTTGGTAGAGTATTCTATTTTTTGTCGAAATATAGCATGTGTAACTTTATAATTGATATAGGGAAACTAGCATAATTATAGAGATTCTAATGTCATCATATATAAAATTGACATACAACATGTTCAAACCTTTAAATCATTCAAATCACTCATAACTACCATCTATCTTTCTTTTAAACACAAGTATAAGCACCAATATAAGCCACAATGGGAAGATGCTAAGAGGAAGAAACCTCAATAAATTGTTTGATAGTCTTGATAAGAGCAAAGATGTCCTCAAAAGAAGAAGAATGAGAACAAGAATATAAAGAAATAATAATTTTGGCAATGATTTTCTTGGCTCTTTCTTGAGCTTTATCATTCACCTATAAAGCTACATCATGTACTTTGGTAAGCATATTTCCAATAGCCAAAGATTTGTATTCAAAGAACTTTTGATGGGAATTTAAATATTGATAAGTAGGAGATATTTTCTACAACAAGTTAAATTGCAATATCACATCTAAATATTGTTTTAAAAACTCAAACTAATGAATGCTAATTTTACTAACATAACTAAGTAAAGGTTTTGCAAATATTAGAATGGATTATTGATGATTTTAAGTCTAGACGAGGACCTCATAGTTGATTGCATTCCTAAGAACAATCTCATGACTAGAAGAAACATGATCAACCATGTGTCTATTTCTATCAACATTCCTAACTAACTCCTACTAAGTACAATAGATTGATGAAAATAACTCAGTCCATGTAGCTCAATGAACCAACATATACTTTATCAATTAACCTATCATCTTAGAAGGGTTCATTTATTAATCGACCAAGGACATGTCTTCTTGAATGATGTTGTAACGATATGAGAAACCAAGGGCTCCCTAATTTATCCACCAATTTTATATAGGAAAATAATTGAACTCAAAGTAAACAAAACATAATAGTTCTAGAAATAAATCTATCTACACATCAAAGGCTATAGGTAATGCAAAACTTAACTATGTTGTAGCTTGGTACTCCCAATCCCAATTTATCAATACTATCAACAAATTATATCAATTTAACTCAAGGAATCATAACATTTAATCTATCAAAATAACTCTAAAAATTAACTAACAATAATAGTAACTATCTAAACTATAAAGAGAATTATAATACCTCAAGTGGCATTTTAGGGTTGTAACCTCTGATCACAAATTTGATCTAACTTGGAATGACATCAATATTTCTTTTGTATTCAATATTCAAAATGGGTACATGATGGTTTACAACAATATTTATTGGATTGGTAAATCAATCAAACAAAATCGAACAACTATGATATGACTGATACATCTATGGTAATCTCAGACTTCATCAAGATTAGCAATGTATACTTAATCTTGAGAGTGGGTTACTTAAGACTTGAAACTATTTGCTAACACCTAACGATTATATATGAAATGAGGATGATTGATTCTCCTATCTAACTGAAAGTAACAATCTAACTAACAAGAGTCATAAGATCTTGATCTAACTCTTATTAAAACTAAAAAACAACAAAGACAAAAAACATGTGAGGCAAACAAATTCCATTATGAACCATGTCCCATTATCCTGCAAGTTCCTTCATATTATTCAAATGCATGTTTATTCTAAAAAGAAAACATCAATAGAAAAAAACCATTTAGTCATTCCCTTTCTTGACAATTGTGTTACATCTATTATGTCATTGATCATTATCCTCTGAGTTGTAGGGGAGACCTTGTTGTGGGTGGTTTTCTTTAGTTGTGAGTTAACATCTTAGCAATGAACATTCATTCACATTATTATCACTTACAACATTATAATATTGTATCATCCATAAATATCCACAAAATACATGCATTCATTATATACCATATATATTCAACTTAAAAGGTATTACCAAAGTTCAGGAAAAAGGTCTTAAAATAATATAAAGTGTCTTGTGAAAGATAGAATAAAATAGGTAAAATAGTATCAATTCTAGAGCCCATCATTCACTTCAACTACACTAACATTTATCCACAAGAAAACTAAGGCCCAATATTATATTGTAATGCAATTAGTCTATAGTCTACTTATTCATTGACACATATACCCTACTTTAGATAAAATTCCTTTTGATCTGCAATATTGTCGTATCATTAATTCTCTCTAGTAATATCCACCAACTTCCTAACCAATGAGGAATTGGATACAAGAGGAGTGGCGGATTAAATTAAATGTAGTGGGAGCCAAGTGATGTCAATGTATAATGAGGCTCTTATGTATTTGTCTACCCTTGATGTTAATGTAATATAGTTGTAAACTAACTAGGGTTCCTTTCTTTATGGTTTTAGGGTAATTCACTCCATCTACTCTTATAAATTCCCACTATATTCTTCCCTAGTTATATTTTTAATTATTTGAATCTTCCATAGTCTTGTTCCCTTTATTGAAGAATTTTATCAATCACTTATGGTTTATTAATTAGTTCTACCCATTCATCCATAGTCTTTTCAAACTTTTCTACTTTTTCTCTAATTTGAAGTGGGGATTATTTCAATCTTCCTTGATACTTATGAAAAATCTATTCCTTTGTTTTTCATTCTTGATATAGAACATAAGATCTTTAATATAAATATCCCCCACATATATCAAGGGGTTCCATCTAGCATTATAGGGAACAAAAAGGTTATGGAGGTAGTACTCAATGGATTTTGAGTAAGAAATTAGGAATGATTGTCGTATAATTATGGGGATATGAAGGTCACTAATAATCTCGCTAAATAGGAAGCAAAGAAATGTTTCATATAAATAGAAGGCACACACTTGTGATGGTTGTCTATATCTCATTAGCTAATTGATCAAGTTAGCCAATTTTTCTATGCTAACTGTCATTCTCTTTACCTTTCATCCTTTTCTTCTAATTTTTGTTTCATACTTAGCCTTATTGTCGTCCTTCTCATTTTACCATTTCTCTTTAAACTAGTCAAATTCCATCACTTCATTTCTCAATGCACATACATGGATCGATTATGTTGGCCCTAGGATTGCATAGAAGGTTTGTCTTTTTGAGAAAGAAGTGGCTCAATTTTCTTTAATTACATTATAGCTAGTTGTGCTTTATTATCTATCCCCACACCCTCATTTTGATGGATTCTCAATTATATTTCTAGGTCCCTGACCTTCCCCTATAGTTCTATATCCCTTTCTTGGTATTCTCTTAACTATTCTTGAAATTCCTTAATCCTCTTAAGAGTTGACGATAACTCATTATTTTCATCTTCTCTTATGAAATTTTTTTTGAAAATGTCATCTACTTTAAAACCATCATCATATTCTAGAGGAGAAATTAAGTCCTTTGGTTAACCTAGGTCTTGTAGATCCTTAGGTTTATTTTTAGATATGAAATGGTCTTCTTTTTTTTCATGTTCTAAACTAGATGGTGATGCAGGAGCATCTGGGGTCCTTGGCAATTATGTGTCACCAAAAACATGTTTGTGTTTTCTTTGTGTTGCTCGGTTCCTTCTTTGACTGAGTTGGTTCGATGTTTCTCGATTTCCTTTGTTCACCGGTGTTGGTCAGTTATCTCTCTGGCACTCGGTGAATTTCCTTGGCACTCGACGATGCTTGTCTGGTGCTCAGTTATCCTTCCTTACCAAGTTATTTGTTTTGGATTTATGTTGAGGCCAACTCTTGCAATTAATTTTGGTTGTAGATTTAATGATGGTATCTATCATTGAGAAGTGTGTGGACCTAGATCTGGTCATTCCTTCCATTGATAGTGGATCTGAAGGCCGACTTATTCGGTAGCCTCTTGTATAAATGTAGTTGTTTGGTTAGAGTTTTAGAAATAAGTTTTTGGGGGTAAGTTAGATAGACGATAGAAGATTAGAGATTATTGGCAGATCCTCCCATGTTGGAGGACTTCTATACTTGATTTTAATATCTGGCCTAAACCAGGAAGGCCTTACAACCTAGCATGTATGAATCAAATTGAGATAAATATATGGTAGATATCTGCATTCTCTCTCTCTCTCACTTGTGTTTTTTTTCTTCCATGTGTGATCTCTGCAAGGTGGACCTGGTTAGGGTGTGCTTTTGGCCCCTCTCCCTGTCCTCCTTTGCGTCAGGTGGTATCAGAGTGAGGTGAGATCTGGATCTAGGTTTGCGAATCTAGGTTTGAGGGTTCCTTCTTGTTAAACCCTAGTTGAATTGTTGTGGGGTAGAAGATTGCGATCTAGCCTGCAATTACAGAGTGTTTCAAGATGGTTCGTGGGAGGCGAGATGCGGATCCAGAATTGGAAGACATGTTGAGATAACTTGTTGCTAAATTAGAAGTTGTTGAAACATCCCAGGGAAGAGGAAGACATCTTGAAGATTTTAGTGATGATGAAATTAAGGAAGAACAAGTTGATGTAGAACCTACACCTTTGATGGATAAAGGTGAGGAAAGATTGTTGAAGGCTTTGACAAATCTGAAGTCTACACCACACTTCAATCCTCCTGAGTATAGTGGAAAATTAGGTTTGATGAATTGGTGGACTGGATCACCGAGATGGAAAAGTACTTTGAGTATGAAAATGTACCTGATGAAAAGAAGGTGAATATTGAAAGCACAAAGTTGAGAAGTCATGCATCCTTGTGGTGGGAACATCTACAGTTGGATACAAAGAGGAAAGGAAAAGACAAAATTAAGGTATGGAATAAAATGGTGAATAAATTGAAAGGAAAGTTCTTACCTTGTGATTATCAGATTAACTTAGTTAGGCGAATGCAAAGTTTGAGGTAGAAAGATAGCTCGATAAAAGAATATGCTAAGGAATTCTATAGATTAGATATCAGATCTGGACATGATGAAGATGATGTGGAAATAATTTCTAGGTACCTGAATGGTTTGAGAGTTTCCATCCGAGAAGAAATCAGTTTGGTTAAATTGGAGAACATTGAAGAGGCTTATCAATTTACATTGAAAGCTAAGGAGAAATTGAAAAAGAAACATGAGCAAAGACAAAGAGGTAGAGGTGGTAGATTCCCTAGAGGAAGAGGTAGATCTTATGGTGAAAACAGTAGATCTGAACCTGAAAAGACAAATCTAGATAAAGGCAAGACCGAGTGGGAAGGTGAAAGTTCATCTAGAGGTAGAGGCAGTAACTACCAAGGTGGTTATAACATAGGTGGTTTTCGAGGAACTTGTTACAATTGTGGAGAAGAAGGACATAGATCATTTGAGTGTACACATGCAAGTAAGAAGGTCAGTAGCAGTAGAAATGCTTTGGTGCAAGAAGAGTCACCGAATGAACCTGAGAAGGAAAATAACTTGATGGTAAGGAGAGCACTTTGGAGTGAAAGTAATAAGGAAGATCCGGTAAGGAAAAGTTTTTTCAAGACCAGATGTAGAGTTTTTTATGAAGTTTGGAAGGTAATCATTGATAGTGGTAGATCGAAGAACTTGGCATTTGAGGAAATGGTTACAAAGTTGTAGTTAAAAAGGTTGGAACATCTAAAGCCCTATCAGATTTCATGGATCAAAGATGAGCATACACTCTTGGTAAGTGAACAATGTTATGTGAATTTGAAAATTGGAAAGTACTATGATAAGGTGTTATGTGATATCATGCCTATGGATTGTTGCCATATTTTGTTGGGTAGACCTTGGCAATATGATATACATGCTATATATGATGGGAGATTGCATAAATATACTATTTGGGCCGATGGAAGAAGACAAATCTTGTTACCTTTGATTGAAGAACCTGTTAGTAATGTTTTCACATCTATGAAAGTTTGCTTGATGGAAGGAAGAAAGTTTGTTAAGGATTTGAAGAAGAATGATGTATGTTTTGTTGTGATTCCTAACAAACTGAGTAAGAAAATAGAGGATAGTGTCCCTGAGGAGATTGATAAGTTACTCACTGAGTATAGGGAAATTATTTCTGATAATGTACCTGATGGTTTTCCACCAAAGAGAAGCATTGATCATTGCATGGATCTAATCCCTGGAGCTAGTTTACCGAATAAGGCACCATATCGGTTGACACCTACCAAGAATTAGGAATTGAACCGACAGATTCAAGAATTGTTGCAAAAAGGTTTGATCAGAGAAAGTTTGAGTCCTTGTGAAATACCTGTTGTATTGGCACCTAAGAAGAATGGAGAATGGTAAATGTGTATGGATTCCAGAGCAATTAACAAGATAACAGTGAAATATAGGTTTCCTATACTGAGAATGGATGATATAATGGACAGTTTGACTGGAGAAAAGTATTTTACCAAAATTGATTTGAAAAGTGGGTATCATCAGATTAAAATTAGAGAAGGTGATGAATTCAAGACTTCTTTAAAGACAAAAGAAGGTTTGTATGAGTGGTTGGTTATGCCTTTTGGTTTAACTAATGCACCGAGTACTTTTATGAGGTTGATGAATGAAGTTTTGAAGAAATTCTTGGGTAAGTTTGTGATTTTATACCTTGATGATATTTTGATATTCAATAAGACCAGAGAAGAACATTTGTTGCATGTTAAACAAGTATTGCAGAGATTGAAAGAAGAAAAGTTGCTGATAAATCTAAAAAAGTGTTCATTCATGAAATAGGAGATTGTGTATTTGGGATTTGAGATTTCAGCTAATGGTTTGAAGATGGATCCTGAAAAGGTTGAAGCTATTTTGAATTGGCCTACACCTGAGAATGCTAGTGAGGTAAGATCATTTCATGGTTTGGTAAGTTTTTACTGAAAGTTCATTAGGAATTTCAGTTCAATTTGTAATGCTATGACTGAGACTATAAGAGGAGATAAAAGAGAATTCAAGTGGACACATGGAGCTGATAAACATTTTGAGACTCTGAAGCAGAAGGTTGCTGAATTGTCTATTTTGGAATTGCCTGATTTTAATAAGGTATTTCAAGTGGAATGTGATGCAAGTGGAAGTGCAATTGGAGCTACATTGAGTCAAGAAGGTAAACCTATTGCTTTCTTTAGTGAAAAGTTGAATGATGCAAAAAGGAAATACTCTATATATGATCAATAATTCTATGTTATTGTTCAAGCACTGAAGAAATGGAGACATTATTTAATACTGAGTGAATTTGTGTTGTATACTGATCATAAAGATTTACAGTGTATGCACCCTAAAATGGTCGCCTAGACTTTGGGCCCCATTTATTTGATTTATTTATCTTAAATCAGTTTTATCAATAATCAATATTTTCAACATTATCAATTTCTTGATCAAGTCTTAATTTCAATCATATATTGGATTTTTATCCTTGGGCTAACCATTTTATCCTAAGTCTTTATTTAATTAAAAGGAATATTTCCTCCCCTTTTATTAAATAAAAAGCCCCCACTTTTCTTCTTATCCTAAGTTGCACAAATAAAGTATTATTCCTATTTTATAAAAAGGAGAAAAGCACTTTTTGTCTCATATGGACATAAAGTCAACTCTTATTTTCCTATTGGAGGATACTTGTGCACATGGATTGCCCCTCTTTCAAGCTCCACCGCTGATTAAGACTTTTGCCTCTTAATCTCATTGGTCCATTTCACCTTATTTCTTATAAAAGGAGAGCTCTCTCCCTCATGTTAGGTCACTTGTTTTTATGCTAACTCTATGCTGCAGTAATTCTTGAAGACTTTGGAGTTTTTTGGAGATCATTGTTACATTACATCTTAGAGTTCTTCATTTGCTTCATAGTTTAGTTTCCATTCTTGCATAGTAGTTCATGTTTATGCTTTCATAGCTTAGATTTCACTTTCAAGCTTTAGAATAACTCATCTAGCTTAATAAGAAGGGTTGTAACACATTGCTATTTCCATTTCATAGCTTAGTTTGTACTTCCATTTTCATAGCATAGCTTGCACATTTGCATTCTCATTCTTAGCTTGCATTGCATTGCATTTCCATTTGATTCTTTGGAGATATTGGCACTCTTTCCCTTGTCCTCATTCGAATCTCTCATTGTATGGTCGACTAGCAAGGTCACAAGCTCAATAGCTCTAGCTGAGAGCAAATTCATAATCTTGCAACTCCATGCATAGAGAGCTATGGATTAATTTGTGAGGGCTCATTCTTGAGTTTCCTTGCATGTAAGGATTCATAGAAGTGCACTAATTGTGTGTGTACATTTTTGGTGCCCACTCACAAATCGATCCATAGCTCTTTATGCATGGAGTTGCAAGATTATGAATTTGCTCTCAGCTAGAGCTATTGAGCTTGTGACCTTGCTAGTCAACCATACAATGAGAGATTCGAATGAGGACAAGGGCAAGAGTGCCAATATCTCCAAAGAATCAAATAGAAATGCAATGCAATGCAAGCTAAGAATGAGAATGCAAATGTGCAAGCTATGCTATGAAAATGGAAGTACAAACTAAGCTATGAAATGAAAATAGCAATGTGTTATTCTGAATGAGTTGAAATTAAGCTAGATGAGTTATTCTAAAGCTTGAAAGTGAAATCTAAGCTAAGAAAGCATAAACATGAACTACTATGCAAGAATGGAAACTAAACTATGAAGCAAATGAAGAAATCTAAGATGTAATGCAACAATGATCTCCAAAAAACTCCAAAGTCTTCAAGAATTACTGCAGCATAGAGTTAGCATAAAAACAAGTGACCTAACATGAGGGAGAGAGCTCTCCTTTTATAAGAAATAAGGTGAAATGGACCAATGAGATTAAGAGGCAAAAGTCTTAATCAGCGGTGGAGCTTGAAAGAGGGGCAATCCATGTGCACAAGTATCCTCCAATAGGAAAATAGGAGTTGACTTTATGTCCATATGAGACAAAAAGTGCTTTTCTCCTTTCTATAAAATAGGAATAATACTTTATTTGTGCAACTTAGGATAAGAAGAAAAGTGGGGGCTTTTTATTTAATAAAAGGGGAGGAAATATTCCTTTTAATTAAATAAAGACTTAGGATAAAATGGTTATCCCAAGGATAAAAATCCAATATATGATTGAAATTAAGACTTGATCAAGAAATTGATAATGTTGAAAATATTGATTATTGATAAAACTGATTCAGGATAAATAAATCAAATAAATGGGGCCCAAAGTCTAGGCGACCATTTTAGGGTGCATACATACAGTATTTGGGTAGTCAGAATAAGTTGAATCAGAGACATATGAAATGGGTTGAGTATTTGCAGAGTTATACATTTGTGATAAAGCATAAGAGTGGAGTCACTAACTGAGTTGCTGATGCATTGAGTACAAGGAGATCTTTAATGACCGAGATGAAAATTGAAGTTCTTGGCTTTGATGACATGCAAGATTGTTATGAATTTGATCCTGATTTTTATGAGCTGTGGAGAAAGTGAAGAACACCTATTCAAGATCAACCGAGTACTAAATGGGAAGAATATTTCATTCAAGAACGTATGTTGTTTAAAGGTATTCAATTGTGTATACCGAGAGGACTAATGAGAACTAATTTGATAAAAGAGAAACATAGTAGTGGTTTGGCTAGACATTTTGTTGTTGACAAAACATTGAATTTTCTTAAGGAGAAATACTTTTGGCCACAATTGTATAAAGATGTTCAAAAATTTGTGAAAAGTTGTGGAGTTTATCAAGTTGCAAAAGGAGTAAGTTAGAATACTGGATTGTAGACACCGATTTCTGTTCCTGAGAAACCTTGGATTGATATCAGTATGGATTTTGTTCTTGGCTTACCGAAGACAGTAAGAGGTAATGATTCTATATTTGTTGTTGTGGATAGATTTTCTAAAATGGCACATTTTATACCTTGTAGAAAGACATCAGATGCAATACATATAGCAAATCTTTTCTTTAAGGAAATTGTCAAATTGCATGGATTACTAAGGAGTATTATCTCTAACCAAGATAGTAAATTTGTTGGATACTTTTGGAAGACCCTTTGGAGAAAGTTTGGTACTGAGTTGAAATATAGTTCTACATTTCACCCACAGACCGATGGACAAACAAAAGTTTGGGAAATATTTTGAGATGTTTAGTTGGAGACACACTGAGTAATTGGGATTCTATGTTGGCACAAGCAGAGTTTGCATACAATAATTCAGTGAATATGAGTATGGGAAAAACACCTTTTGAGATTGTTAATGACATACAATTGAAAGGTCTATCAAATTTAAGGGATACTGCTGATGAAAGAAAGAGAAATGTTGAAGGAGTAAAGTTTGTTGAGTACATGAAGACATTGCATGAAGATTTGAAATATGATTTGGAGAAAAGTAATCAGAAATAAAAAGATAGAGCTGATAGATCAAGAAGACATAAGACTTTTGCAGTCGGTGATGAAGTAATGGTTCATTTGAAGAAAGGCAGATTTCCTATTGGGACATATGGGAAGCTGAAAATGAAGAAGTTTGGACCTTTCAAGATTTTGAATAAATTTGACAGTGGAAATGCATATGAGATTGAGTTACCTGATGACATGGATATATCACCTATTTTCAACATTGCTAATTTTTATGAGTATCATGAATCAGATGAAGAAATGACAGTAGCGAATGATTATCCTAAGAAACAAATAGAAGAAGCTGAGTAGATTTTGGAGCAAAGACTTGGCATAAGTACAAGAGGAAAATAATATATGGAATATCTTGTAAAGTGGAAGAATAGACCAATTGAAGACAGTTCATGGATTTCACAATCTGAGTTGGATGCAGCTCAGATCGTACCTATTTCATGATTTGGAGAATCATTTCCAAATAACCCCAGGTGTCTGATGCAGGAGCATCTCGAGTCCTTGGCAAAATTGTGTCACCAAAAACATGTTTGTGTTTTCTCTGTGTTGCTCAGTTCCTTCTTTGACCAAGTTGGTTTAGTGTTGCTAGGTTTCCTTTATTCACTAGTGTTGGTCGGTTATCTCTCTAGCACTCAGTGAATTTCCCTAGCGCTCGGTGATGCTTGTCTGGCGCTCGGTTATCCTTGCTTACCTAATTGTTTGTTTTGGATTTCTGTTGAGGCCGACTATTGCGATTAATTTTGGTCATGGATTTAATGATGGTATATATCATTGGGAAGCATGTGGACCTAGATCTGGTTGTTCCCTTCGTTGATGGTGGATCTGAAGGCCGACTTGTTCGGTAGCCTCTTGTATACATGTAGTTGTTTGGTTAGAGTTTTAGAAGTAAGTTTTTGGGAGTAAGTTAATAGAATATAGAAGATAGAAGGTTAGAGATTATTGGAAGATCCTCGCATGTTGGAGGACTTTTGTACTTGATTGTAATATCTGGCCTAAACCAGGAAGGCCTTACAACCTGGCATGTATGAATCAAATTAAGATAAATATATGATAGATATCTACATTCTCTCTCACTTGTGTGTTTGTTGCTTCCACGTGTGATCTCTGCAGGGTGGACCTAGTTAGGGTGTGCTTTTGGCCCCTCTCCCTATCCTCCCTTGCATCAGATGGTATATGAACCTTTTAAATTTCTCTTTTAGACTCTTGTGTTCTCTATTTTTTAATATTTTCCCCTTTGTGAGTCAATTCCAACAATGAGAATGTTTCTTCCCTTCTATTTATACTCATGTTTCCTAATGATCCCCATATCCTTAAGCCAACATGAGTGCCTTTTTTACTACTTATTTTTTCAATCTTCATCTTTTAAATCTTTTTTTCTTAGGCTTCCTCTTATCTAAAGAGGAAGAAGCAAGGTTTTTCCATTTTTTGCTCTTAAGATCAGGTAGATAAACAAGGCTCCTAAGATGAGAAATAGGGGTTTCTAGATGAAATGAAAAGGTTTTATATTCATATGCTATAAAAAAATTATCATATGCTACATGTTGATCCTCTAGAAATTCTTTATTTTTATTTAGGGCTAAGGGCAGTTGATGGAGTAGGCAAATCATTCCCCAATTTCTCTTACGATACATTCTCTTTAGGGGGTTCGAATTCCTCATCATCCAACCATTGATTATCATTATCTTCAGACTTCACATTTTCAATTAGAGGAGGTTATAGTGGTTTTTCATAAGTGTTATTGCAAGTACAAAATTCTTCCCAATTAATGTTGGGAAGCTAGGCATCTAAAATCCTCTTAATGAGAAAAATAAATAAGAAATGGTGTGATAGATATGAGTGGGTTCTCTTTCTTCTAAATTATGTGGTCATTCTTGTGAGCATGTGATGGGAGTAATTATGAACATTCACTAATTTATTATGGTATAAATGGTTCAACAATTTATAATGCACTGTGTAAAAAAGAGAATGCCTTGAATTACAGGTACTCGACTACATAGACTACCACTTCTCTCCATAATGGAGGAAAACATAGATGCTTAGATCCTTATAATTATGGAATCAAAATCCTCTTTGGGCCCTAAAATTTGTGTTCTATTTAAGGCCACATCTACAGCTACAAGAAATACTTCTCCAATCTTGGGTTGTCTAGATGTTTATGAAGGAAAACATTTTGAAGAAATCTACATTTGTCAATTTTTCTACATAGTAATATATTTACAATGGTACTTATTGAGTCTATATTACAACTATTCTTTGATGAAAAAATTGTAGCACAAAAGGTGCAAAAGTAGTAGGCCTTAATATAGTTGTCTTAAGTATTGAGGGAAATACATAATTTAGAAATAAGTCTATTTTTATATAGATGCCTACAATATTTTTGTCATTGATTAATTAACCACTTTATAATATAACTTATTATATGATTTTAAAGGTTGGTGTCTCAGAGAAAACTAAGGCTAATGATTATGTCGAGGAATTCATAAGTGAAGCACATAATTCATGAGATTTGGGGTGAGGCAAAAAATTAAAGAGCACATGAAAAAGATAGTTGTTCAATTAGAATAGACAAATCCATTGAAGTATCTTGGGGCATTTTCTTGTAGCCTAAGAGCCTCATTGCTCATACTTATGTTAACAATGTTTTTGAAAAAGGATCTCCCAAAGACAAGAAGAGATCTTATTTGTGTATGTAGCACCTTTATCTAAATAATAATAAGCTATAATACATTAATGTTTAGGGATGTGTGTGTTTGCACGCGTGCGCACGTGAATAATACAAGAATGTTGAAATCTAAGTTAATTTCCTTTTTAAGCATATGATTTTTATTTTTATTACATGTATGTCCCAAATAACAAATTAAAATTTATTCCCCATGCAATTTTTCATGGAATTTAATGTTTACTTTTTGAAAATCTACTTTTTCTTTCTAACTCTTAGTATTGTTGGCAACGTTCATTCCATAATAGTTGTATTTGTTGACATATGCTTCTCCTTATCTAATAACACTACAAGGAATGTAGTTCATAATAAAGACTTTCAAAGCTAAAAAAAATGGAGGATTGTTGGGTAATTCAATTGGAGAATACTAGCTCTGATGATAATGGACTACCATGATTGATAAAGGGTATCATTTGTGTAGACATGGGTATTAATATTTGAAATATGGATGTGTGGAAGCTTCATGCTACAAAATCCAAAGCCTCGTAAGTTGATCGTAGATGTTATTCCAACTATACTTTAGTCACTACACATAATGCTTAGTAATTAGAAAACAAGTGTGGCTTTATTTTTATAAAAAAAAAAAATCAATTCATTGCTTTTGCAAAATTTCACACAAAAATAGTATTACTACTAGTGTAGTAGTATCATGAACTTTCATAATATGTATATCTATTATGGTTGTGCCTATTTGCTTATAATGTTTTCCATATTTGTAGAAATAATAACTGGAATTTATTTAGTATAGTCATATATCCAAAACAAAATACTATAATAAAAATGATATATTAGTATTGTATTATTTAATAATCATAAATTTGAATATTAATTCAAAATTATTATTATTGTATGGAGTATTCTAGTCTAAAAAATATGGAGATGAACTAATGAAATTTGTCTCAATATTTGATTATCAAATCATTACCAATAAGATAAGTAATTATATAAAATAATCTTCACAAGCAGTTTTGGAATTTTTCTGCTAAGAACCTTACCTTACTAATTGCATACAAGTGATATGAAATTGAAGCACAAAATAGAAATTTAAAATATAGAAGAGGGACACAACTAACAATACAACCAATGAAATGTCATACATAACATTACCCAATTATAGATTTATAATGAGCTAGTTTTATTAAGACACACAATAATTTTAAATAGGTACTCAATAAATTCATTTTAAGTTTTTGTTCTAGATTTAAAACAATACATTATGTTTGGGTAGTTCAAATTTAATGGTGTTTCTCCAATGTGGAAGACAATTGTTTTGAACTTCTTGAAATAATAGGAAGACCATTCCCAATGGCAGACCTTCTTAAGTTGCAAAAGGTAAGAGGAAATATTTTTCTTCTCCCATGATGAGTTTTTTTCAACTAGCTGTACATTATCTATTTTCACTTAATGGTTGAATGATTCTACCAATCATTTATTCAAAAAGACTTCAAATCTGATAGATCAAGAAGAAACTTAGAGTATTGATGATTTATTTGTTGACCATTTGATCATTTTGATGGACTACCACAACCATGCAATCTACCAACAACTTGTATTCATGATAATAGCGTTGGCATGGGTGTAAGCATGTAAATCGTTTCAATAATTTTCTTTTGGAAAAAAATATTAATTATTAGTTTTCAATTCAAGATGAAAAATGATATATCTCAACATATTTACATTGATATTTAAAAAAAATCAGGTAACCTAGTATAAATCAAGGTAAAAAACTAAAAGGGTGGTTGAACATATTTTCATTAGGTTAATTAAATTAAAAATGGGAAACTAAATGGAGGAAAATAGGGAAAACTTGAAAGGGAACTAGAACCTAAGTCTTATAGGATTAACATTTTGCAAAATAAGATATATTGGATGGTAGCATGTAACATTCAAATAGGAAAATCCTACAAAAATATATTATGTGTGGCACCTACTAATGGTGGAAGTTGTATATAGAGGAGTTTCAAAACATGTCTCTACATATAAACAAGATATATTACCATCATAATATACTATGACTGCAAGGGAGATATGAGAGGGGAGAAAAGACAATATATTAGATATAAGGATATATCACCCAAGTGTGTGTGTGTGTGTGTGTATTCTACAATTAATCTAGACCTTGGATTTGTATTTCATTGTCAACATTCAATACCATTATTAGGTCCCTATTTTATTGATGTATAATAAAAATCATAGAATTTTAGAAGATGTCAAACTCTAAAGCGATCAAGTATTAATTGTAATGATGTAAACAATTAAAATGCATAACAAAAATACTAGGTATTAATTTTGGAGGGGTTAGGCACTTATAAGGTGAAAATAGAAAGGAGGGAGTTCCAAAAAGATATAATTACAAAAATAACTATGGTTTTGATGCAAGGCAGGGTAGGATGAAGGGAAAAGGCACACCTTAACCACAATGCCCTTGTAGAGATCACACATGTGGAAGCAAGCACACAACAATGAGAGAGAGAATACGAAAAAGATTATTTATTATTCATCAAATAACCTCATACATGTCAAACTGTAAGGACTTCCTGGTTATGGCCAATTACATTCAATTCAATTACAACGGTCCTCCAACATGCGAGCATTCATTCTTTAGAAACTATCTTTTGTCTTCTAGACTTGACCTCCTACTACTGATCTGCTACCAATGATACTACTATCCTCCCTCCTTTTTAAAACTATGAACAACAACTACATTTATAAAAGAGGCTACCAAAATAAGTTGGCCTTCAGATCCATCATTGGAGAAAGGAATGACCAGATCTAGGTCCACATGCTTTCCAATGATCAATACCAACATTAACTCTGTGACCAAAATTCAATGCACAAGTTGGCCTCAACAGGAAATCAAAATAAACCACTTAGTGAGCAAGGTTACCGAGCACCAGGAAATAACTCGGCAAACCAACTGAACAACTTGGTCAAATAAGGAACTGAGCAGCTACCGAGCAAACTGAATAACTCAAACTTATTTTTGGTGACATAGGATTGCTAAGAACCTAAGATGCTCCTGTATCACACACCTGGAGTTGTTTGAAATGATTCTCAGAATCATGCAATAGGTACAACCCAAGCTGAATCCAACTCAGATTGTGAAATCCATGAACTATCTTCAATCGGTCTGTTCTTCCACTTTACCAGATACTCCATATACTATTTTCTTCTTGTGGTTCTGCCAACTCTTTGTTCCAAAATCTGTTCAAATTATTCTGTTTGTTTCTTAGGATAATAATTTGGTACTATCATGTCTTCATCAGGTTCATAATACTCAAACAAATTTTCAATGTTGAATATAGGTGATATATCCATGTCATCAGGTAACTCAATCTTATAAGCATTTCCACTGTCAAATTTCCTCAATATTCTGCAAGGACCAAATTTCTTCATTTTCAACTTCCCATATGTTCCAACGGAAAATCTACCTTTCTTCAAGTGTACCATAAATTCATCCCCAACTGCAAAAATCTTATGTCTTCTTGGTCTATCTGCCCTGTCTTCATATTTTCGATTACTACTTTCTAATTTATGTTTCACTTCCTCATGCAATGTCTTCATGAACTCAACAAACTTTACTCCTTCAACACTTCTCTTTTCTTCACCAGTAATATCCTTCAAATCTGATATAACTCTCTGTTGTATTCCATTAACAATCTCAAAAGGTGTTTTTCCAGTACTCCTATTCACTGAATTATTGTATACAAACTCTTCTTGTGCCAACATAGAATCCCAATTACTCAGTTTATCCCCAACTAAGCATCTCAAAAGATTACCCAAACTTCTATTCACAACCTCTATTTTTCCATTCGTATGTGGGTAAAATGTAGAACTATACCTCAACTCGGTGCCCAACTTTTGCCAAAGAGTCTTCCAAAAGTATCCAACACACTTATTGTCTCGGTCACATATGATACTCCTTGGTAATCCATGCAATCTAAAAATTTCCTTAAAGAAAAGATCTACTATATGCACTGCATCTGATATCTTTCTACAGGGTATAAAATATGCCATCTTAGAAAATCTATCCACAACAACAAATATGGAATCATTACCTCTCATTGTCTTTGGTAAGCCAAGAACAAAATCCATATTGATATCAATCCAAGGTTTCTCAAGAATAGAAATCGGTATATACAATCCAGTATTCTAACTTACTCCCTTTGCAACTTGACAAATTCCACAACTTTTCAAAAATTTCTGAACATCCTTATACAACTGTGGCCAAAAGTATTTTTCCTTAAGCAAAGTCAATGTCTTTTCAATACCAAAATGTCCAGCCAAACCACTACTATGTTTCTCCTTTATCAAATTAGTTCTCATTGATCCTCTCAGTATACACGACTGAATACCTTTAAACAACATACCTTCTTGAATGAAATAGTCTTCCCATTTAGTACTCGGTTGATCTTGAATAGGTGCTCTGCACTTCCTCCACAACTCAGAAAAATTAGGATCAGTTTCATATAAATCTTTCATGTCATCAAAACCAAAAACTTCAATTCTCATCTCGGTCATCAAAGATATTCTTCTACTCAATGCATCAACAACTCGGTTAGTGACTCCACTCTTATGTTTTATCACAAATGTATAACTCTACAAATATATAACCTATTTCATATGTCTTTGATTCAACTTATTATGACTACCCAAATATTGTAAAGCCTTATGATCAGTATACAACACAAATTCACTCAGTATCAAATAATGTCTCCATTTCTTTAGGGCATGAACAATTACATAGAACTCTTGATCATACATAGAATATTTCCTTTTCGCATCATTCAATTTATCACTTAAGAAAGCAACAAGTTTACCTTCTTGACTCAACACAACTCCTATTGCACTAATACTTGCATCACATTCAACTTGAAATACCTTATTGAAATTAGGTAAAGCTAAAACAGGTAATTCAACAACCTTCTACTTCAAAATCTAAAAACTTTTATCAGCTCCATGTGTCCACTTGAATTCTCTTTTATTTGCTCTCATAGTCTCAGTCATAGCATTACAAATTGAACTGAAATTTCTAATGAACTTTCAGTAAAAACTTGCTAAACCATGAAATGATCTTACCTCACTAGCATTTTTAGGTGTAGGCCAATTCAAAATAGCTTCAACCTTTTTAGGATCCATTTTCAAACTATGAGTTGAAATCACAAATTCCAAATACATAATCTCCTCTTTCATAAAGGAATACTTTTTCAGATTAATCAACAACTTTTCTTCTTTCAATCTTTGAAATACTTGTTTAATGTGCAAAAAATGCTCTTCTTTGGTCTTACCAAATATCAGAATGTCATCTAGATATACAATCACAAATTTACCCAATAATTTCTTCAAAACCTCATTCATCAATCTCATAAAAGTACTCAGTGTATTAGTTAAACCAAAAGGCATAACCAACCACTCATACAAACCTTCTCTTATTTTAAAAGTAGTCTTCCATTCATCACCTTCTTTGATTCTGATCTAATGATATCCACTTTTCAAATCAATTTTGGTAAAATACTTTTCTCTTGTCAAACTATCCATTATGTCATCCATTCTCGATATATAAAACCTATGTTTCACTGTTATCTTGTTGATTTCTCTGGAATCAGTACACATTTTCCATTCTCCATTCTTCTTAGGTGCCAATTTAGATGGTACTGCACAAGGACTCAAACTTTCCCGAATCAAACCTTTCTACAACAATTCTTGGATTTGTCAGTTCAATTCTTGATTCTTAGTAAGTGTTAGCCGATGTGGTACCTTATTCGGTAAACTAACTCTAGGGATCATATCCATGCAATGATCGATGCTTCTTTTTAGTGGAAAACCATTAGGTACATTATTAGAAATGATCTCTCTGTACTCGGTGAGTATCTTATCAATCTCTTCAGGGATGTTATCCACTATTTCCCCCCCTCAGTTTATTAGGAATCACAACAAAACACACATCATTCTTCTTTAAATCCTTAACAAACTTCCTTCCTTCCATCAAATAAACTTTCACATATGTACAAACACTACTAACAAGTTCTTCAATCAAAGGTAACAAGATTTTCTTTCTCCCATCAACCCAAATAGTATATTTATGCAATCTCCCATCATATATAACATGTCTATCATATTGCCAAGGTCTACCCAATAAAATATGACAATAATCCATAGGCATGATATCGCATAACTCTTTATCATAGTACTTTCCAATTTCCAAATTCACATAACATTGTTCACTTACCAATAGTGTATGCTCATCCTTGATCCATGAAATCTGATAGGATTCTGAGTGTTTCAACCTTTCCAACTACAAATTTGCAACCATTTCCTCAGACGCCAAATTTTTTGAGCTTCCACTAGCAATGATTACCTTCCATACTCATCAGAAACTCTACATCTAGTCTTGAACAAACTTTTCCTTACTAGATCTTCCTTATTAATTTCACTCCAAAGTGCTCTCTTGACCATCAAGTTCTTTTCTTTCTCTGGTTCATTCAGTGAGTCTTCTTGCATGAAAGCATTTCTACTGCTATTGACCTTCTTACTTGCATGTGTACACTCAAATGACCTATGTCCGTCTTCTCCAAAATTGTAACAAGTTCCTCGGAATCCACCTCTGCTATAACCACCTCGGTAGTTATTGCCTCTTCCTCTAGCTAAACATTCACCTTTCCACTCGGTCTTGCCTTTATCCAGATTTTCTTTGTCTTGATTAGATCTATTGTTTTCACCATAGGATCTACCTCTTCCTCTCAATAATCTACCACCTCTTCCTCTTTGTCTTTGCTCATGTCTTTTGTTTAATTTCTCCTCATCTTTCAAGGCAAACTGATAAGCTTCCTCAATATTTTCCAACTTAACCAAACTGATTTCCTCTTGGATGGAAACTCTTAACCCATTCAGGTACCTAGCAATTCTTTCCACTTCATCCTCATCATGTCCAGATCTGATATCTAATCTATAGAATTCCTCAGTATAATCTTTTACTGAGCTATCCTTCTGTCTCAAACTTTGCATTTGCCTAACTAGGTTAATTTGATAATCACATAGTAAGAACTTTCCTTTCAACTTATTCACCATCTTATTCCATACCTTGATTTTGTCTTTGCCTTTCCTTTTTCTATCCAATTGTAGATGCTTCCACCATAAGGATGCACGACTCTTCAACTTTGTGCTTGCAATCTTCACCTTCTTTTCCTTAGGAACATTTTCATACCAAAATACTTCTCCATCTCAGTGATCCAATCCATCAATTCATCTAAATCTAACTTTCCACTCTACTCAGGAGGATTGAAATGTGGTGTAGATTTTAGATTCGTTAACACCTTCAAAAATCTTTCCTTGCCTTGATTCATCACAGGTGCAGGTTCAGCTTCACCTTTTTCCTCTTCAATTTCTTCATCACTAACATCTTCAAGATGTCTTCCTTTGCACTGGGCTATCTCAATAGCTTCTAACATAGCAACAATTTGTCTTAACATATGTGCTAATCTTGGATCTGCATCTCACCTCCCATGAACCATCTTGAAAACCCTCTACAATTGCAGGTCAGATCGCAATCTGCTACCCCACAAAAAATATCAACTAGGGTTTAACAAGAAGGAACCCTCAATCTAGATTTGCAAATCTAGTCTAGATCTCAACTTTGCTCTGATACCACCTAATGCAAGGTAGGGCAGGATGAAGGGCCAAAGGCACACCTTAACCATAACCCCCTTTGTAGAGATCACACACGCGAAAGAAAACACACAACAATGAGAGAGAGAATGTAGAAAAGATCATTTATTATTCATCAAATAACCTCATACATGTCAAGTTGTAAGGCCTTCCCGGTTACGGCCAATTACATTCAATTCAATTACAATGGTCCTTCAACATGCGAGGATTCATCCTTCAGAAAATATCTTTTCTCTTCTAGACTTGACCTCCTACTACTGATATTCTACCAATGATACTACTCTCCTCCCTCCTTTTTAAAACTATGAACAACAACTACATTTATACAAGAGGCTACCAAAATAAGTTGACGTTCAGATCCATCATTGGAGAAAGGAATAGCCAGATCTAGGTCCACACACTTCCCAACTATTGATACCAACATTAACTCCATGACCAAAATTCAATGCACAAGTTAGCCTCAATAGGAAATCAAAATAAACCACTCGGTGAGAAAGGTTACCGAGCGCCAGGAAATAACTCGGCAAACCAACCGAACAAATCAGTTAAAAAAGGAACCGAGAAACTATCGAACCAACTCAGTCAAAGAAGGAATTGAGCAGCTACTGAGAAAACTAAACAACTCAAACTTATTTTTGGTGACACAGGATTGCTAAGACCCCGAGATGCTCCTGCATCAGGTTTGATGCTTAGAGATGAATAAAATGGAATTAAGGATTAAAAAAAAAACAATTTTTACATAGAAAAAGTTGATAAAAATAGAGAAAGAGAACTTTTTGTTGAGATTAAAAGGGGTTTGGAAGAAGGTCAAAAGATGACCATGGATGACGAAAAAATAGGAAAGTATGGTTGAAGTGAACCTAAGAAAAAGAGGATTGAGATATCAAAAAAGGATAGATGACATGTAAGAGACATCAAGAAATCATGCTTGGAGGGTTGAAACTAAGGAAACCACTAATAATTTAAGGAAGGTGGATGCTTTATTGACACAAAACTCATAAAATATAGAACTAAAGAATTTCATGACAATCTCTAGACATGGTATTTTTTTCACCTACTTTATTCCAACTTTCACAAGACATTTATATGTTTTAAGATATCATCTTGAACTTTGCTTTATCTTATATGTGATCTATGATATATAATGAATAAATATGTTTTTTCGATACTCATGGTTGATATACTATTATATTGTTATAAATGATGATAATGTGGATGGATACTTAATTTTGAGATACTAAGCTACAATAGAGGAATTGATTGTTCATCCACAATCAAAGTAAAAGTGTTCTTTGTAGCTCAAGAGAAAGTAGTTGAGGAGGATCCAATTGGAATGCAAGGGTACTATTGACTATTTACCTAAGAAATAAATGCACCTAGGGGATATGTAGGAATTTCTAGGATAGTGAAGTCATGCTTCATTATGATCAATTTTCACACATTTCCTATCCTTTCTATTTTGAGATTGAATAAGAGTCCAAATAAGAATATGACTCCTATCAGTTTAGTTGTTACTTTTTATTTTATAGAAGAAAAAATCATCCTCGGTGTTATAGAGAATTGAAAGGTGTTCAAAATTGTTTCTAAGATGTAATTAATCCAATTCCTTGAGATTGTGTATAAAGTCCAATCATATCAAAACTTGAGGGATCTCTCCAAAAATATAATAGATGCTAGATTCTTCTAGATTTCTTATTAATTAGTAAAGTTTTTGTTATCAAATATGTATTGTTTAAGGATGGATAAAGTGGATGGTTGATGATACTTTGAGTTAAGAATACTTTACAATCAATGATTGTGATCCTCAAGAAAGGGCTAGTTGAGGTATTGTAATACTCTTTCTAGTTAGATTTATTAATTTAGCATTAGTAAGGTTAGCATCACTTGATATATTAATATTATGTTACTCTTCTCTTCTATTAGATGTACATAATTTGTGAATGGAAAAATAATAATAAGATCATGAATTAAATCTATGAAACAATTGTAATATTGCACCACCCACAATCACTATTGTGCATATATGTTTATTTCCAACATTGTTCATGTTTTGATTAATTTATTGAATTTAATTAATTTCCTTTATGAATTTGTTAGGTAGGCTAGAGATTCCTTGACTACACATATAGTTCCAAAATCATCCAAGAAGATACATCCCTATTAGATAATTAAATGAACCTCACTAGGGTAGAAGGTTATTATGGGATATGTTGGTTCGTTAAGCATATGCATTGAGTTGCTTGTATCAACCTATTTTACTTAGAAAGTGTTAGCTATTTTTTCGCACAGTTGTTGGGATGGTGCTAAGGTTTAGGATCCCTAAGTTTAGATTTTATTATATGTCATTTGCTTTTGTTAGAGTACAATACCACTGAGAGGGAATATGGGTGAATTAGTGGTATATCAATTCAAAATATCATTGAATTTATCTTTCATGACTTTGAACATATAGAATGCAAGTCTTAGAACAATAAAATTATCTATTATAATTGTTAGAGTTTTAGGTGACTTAAAACACCCCCAAGATCGAATGCAAGACCAAGATAACTTCCATAAGAGATTGGAAACACAATTGCATTAAGATGCAATAATGATATTATTGATACTGGTCTTGATTAAATGAATTGATTTACATAATAGGCCTCCTTATATAGGAAAAGAGATAAGAGACAATGATAAGAAGCTAATAAGCTATCACCTATGAAAGGTGTAATCACATGTCCACCAAATGTGGATCATCCTCCATTATGCAATGAAGTATGTGTGATAGGATGAGGATGATAATATGATATGTGCACTAAAGGTGGATCTCACGCCTAAAGTGGAATTTCTCCTACACCATGTGCTTAATTTAGGTACAAACTCCTAGGTGTCTCAATGATAAAATATGATGCAATGCATTATCCCAAGTAAGATTAAGTAAAGTGTAATTAAGAATATTTAATTACACCAACACCCCCCCCTTAAGTGCAACTTAGGGGAATGCACTTAAACTCACAATGCAAGATGGGTCCCAGCTACTAGGCCATGTTAGGTACCCATGTACAATATGCAATGCAATACATGAAATTAAATCTCTCATAAAGAGGAGAAAGAGTGAAAACCTCATGGGAAAAACTCTCCCCCAAAAAGAGAGAAGTAAACACAACATGCATGGATAGATGAAGTACTCAAGACCCCCCAAGAACTAAATACATCATGTATATACAAATAATTATCCCCCCATAATAAGGATATTTGGAGACATGATATCACCCCCATAATGAAGAAGCTCCAATGTTGATGAAGAGTGTATGCACCCAAAAGTTTAAAATCAAGCAACATTGGTCCTCCATCTATTTTCCACAAGGAAACAGACAGGCAGAAGCCTCTAACAAAACCATTCTTAAGATTCTTCATAGGACAGTGCACAAGAATGGTAGGGATTGGCACTTACAAATCAATCCAGCACTATGGGCTTATAGAACAAGCATTCGCACACCTACAGGAGCCACTCCTTTTTCTCTCACCTATGGCGCTGAAGCGGTATTGCCTTTAGAAGTCGAGATACCATCACTTAGAATCTCACTCAAAGGTTTGATTACAGATGAGGATTACCGCGCCATGAGGTTACAGGAACTAGAACTTCTAGATGAGAAGCGTAAGGCTTCCTTTGATCATATTAGAATGTATCAGAAGTGTATGTCCAAAGCATTTAACAAGAAGGTTCGCCCTAGAGAATTTCAAATAGGTGATCTTGTTTTATGAGAGAACCCTAAGAACCAACAGAACAAAGAACAAAAGGGCAAGTTTGAACCTAACTGGCTTGGACCATATGTCATCACAACTACTTTTGGTACCAGTGCGTATTTACTGTCAGATCCCGATGGAGAACAACTCCCTGATCCCATCAACATTGTGCACCTCAAGAAGTTCTATCCTTGATGCCCATTCTGTCTAGGGGCATCCCTTGTACATATTTTATGATCCTGAAAAAATACCAAAAAATAATTGATATATGATACTAAAAAAATTCTAAAAAGTATAAAAAGTCTTGAAAAAATACAAAAAAATCAAAAAATTCAAAAATTCAAAAAAAGAAGAAAAAGTGCCTTGGTCAAAACCTGGAAACAGGCACCTTGGTAGCAAAAATGAAAAAATGAAAAAAGATTCCAAGTGGTGAAAACCTGGAAACAGGCGCTACTTGAGGCCTTTGCACTCCTATTTGTTAGCATGCATCCTTGACACTGAGCCTTTCCCTCATGCCTTGACCTTATTTGGCTTAGTCTAGAATTGGTCTTTGTCTTTGTCTAGGGGGCATAACTATTAGCATTGGTCTTTTAGGTGCGTTTGTCTTTTGGGGCATTTCACAACAGGTGTTTTTCAACACCACCCCAAACAGTGTTTTTCAACACTACCCTTGCGTCGAGTGTTTCTTAACACTTATTAGGTGTCTTACCCAACAGTCTCGTATGATGTGATATTTCTCACTAAGCAGATATGATACTCAGAGTTTGACTCTATGACCAACACACATGCACTTAAACAATCAACTCACTGACGATATGATGACTTTATTTTTCTTTGTGTGCTGTTTATGAGGATTTCTTTGATGAGTGGTCTCTCCCTGAGAAGTTTTCGATGATGCATAGCTAGAAGACTGAGGGAATGAGAACATGTTTTCTTTCTTTATCTGCTTGTGGGTATATTTTGTTAATCCTAACTGTCATGAGCATTTATGCTGGTCTTACTTGACCCTATGGATTGACAAGGTATTATCCTTGACTGTTTTGCAAGTGCATGCTTATAGCTATCCTAACTTTCATGTGTCTTGATACAAGCATAATCTCGCCATAACAAACTTAGGTAATCTCACTGCACTAGTCATCTTGACCTACATGTCTTTGATGCCTAGGTGGGATTTCCACATTTCTATCTAATAAAGATCATATTCATATCCACATAGTTATGCTAGTGTGCATTGTATGATCTTACGATGCTACCAATAATGCTCGATGATGATAATTAGATGTCTATAAGCATTGTGACCTTGCAAGTCAACCACTTTCATAGTAGCTTGCATTTTTAGGGTTATGATAGTCTAGTTTTTGCATATGGAGAGAGCTCTCCTTTTCATCTTACGTGGACCTGTCAGTCGACTGCGCTCACCTTTCCTTCTTCTTGATCATGTCTTTCACCCCTTGTTCTTTTCATCTTGAACCTGTTCCTGTTCATCACAAGGGGTTAATCATATCATCATATCAAAACTGTCATTTTCAAGAAACACGAGTCTATATCATACACATGAGAATTAAACATACATCTATGAGAGAGAACATACATAAGCATGTACATAAGCATTTTTGAGCAAAATGACAAGACAATATACATAAACTGATACATCCATCACAAGAGAGACATAAACACATGATACAATCAAACATCCAATAATCTCATAGATACATCAATGTCATGATACAATATACAAATGGGATCCCATAATCTGGATCAATGTCTCAAGATATGTATAAAACATCTATCAACCTAAGACCTAACCCTAGGACTCGCTACCACCCTCATGAGGAGCTCGTGGTGGTGGAGGAGGCATGGCTCTCCTATCAAGTATCACATCTGATATCCCTGCCCTCTGAGAATATGATGGTGCTCTCTCACCCTTTGGAATGACCTGTAAGTAGAGTCTGTGATAATAGGCTACTCTCGCTGACTCCCATCAGAGCTCTAGCGCATCTGCCTATGCCATCGCCTCACGGCGTACTATCTCTGCCCTGAGATTGGCTATCTACTGATCTCGCTCTGCTCTCAGATCTAGTAACTGCTGATCTCGCACTGCTATAGTAATCTAGAGCTACTATATCTCTACCTCCTAAGCATGTATCTGGGCTCTCAGATCATCCCCACCCGCAGGCTGCTCCTGCTGTGCATCTAACTGCCGGCGAGCTGGTCTCGCCTCATCCTCGGGTGTCGATGATCTCTATCCTCATGACCATTTTTGGCCACCTGATCTCGATCCCTCTCCTCTCTCCATCCCCCTCCCTCTCCCCCTTCCACCATCTCCTCCATCCCCTCCGTCCCCTCCGTCTCCTCCGTCTCCCCCATCATCCCCTCTGTCTCCTCCCTGTGCTGGTACCTGTGCATCTGGTATCGTAAACTGAGGGAATGGCACCCTCTGCCGCTCTGCCCTGTATGCTGCATTAGCCCCCGCATCTGCCACATCTGGGAAATACTCCCAGGGCTCGCTCTTGATACTCGTTGTCTCTACGATAGCCTGCTGATAATCCAACATGGGTAGCCACCCATGACCCTCCTCATCCCTAGCCCTAGCATATGTCGTAGTCTCTGTCAAGTCTCGCTGCTGCCTCCCAAACTATCACCACACCTAAGTGATACAAAACCTCTCCACTGTCTCAGCATATCAACCTACCAGTGGCTGAGTGCACATCATGTAGCTCAGCTCATCGGCTGCATCTCCCCAGACCTCCACCTCCCTGTATGGCCTCCATGTGAAAGAGGCTATCTCATCCAAAATCCTCCTGTAATATGTCACATCCCCAGTATGGGCATGTGATATGAATCCTAGGTACCTGTAGATAAAGGGGTACCTCCTCTCCCTCGGCTGAACTCTGGGGTGCACCACAGTGATGTGCTCCCAAGCCCACACCTGTGCCAGGATGGCACCGCACGCCCATGTCCGACCGTCCTTGTAGATGATCTCATGCAACTCGTGATACATCTCTGCCAATATGGCAGGACCCCATGCCATCCGACAAGGCCTGCCTACCAAATCCACCAGTAATCTCGCCTATCCAAGCAGGAAACCCTTCTGACTGCGGTCAGTCATCAAGATCTGAGAGATGATAGATGCCACTATGCATGGCACTGGATAATCTCTGCTGAAGTCATCTATTAGCCTCTCCTAGCTGACATGCCTGTCCAGAATAGTAACATCATGGAACATCTCCTGGATCAGTCGGTGCCCCTCAATAGCATCTTGATCATATTACACCTATGCCAACAAACAAATCATGTCAGTTTTCATCATATGGAAATATTACATTTATGATTATATTTCAAAACATGATTATACTCACGGGCTCGCCATGGCATGGCACTCGTAGAATTCTGTAGACGTCATCTAGAGTAATGGATGCCTCTTCGGTAGGCAGGTGGAAGGTGTTGTGCTCACTATGCCATCTCTCGGCAAGAGCAGTCAACAACCCATGATTAGCCCTGATATATGGGAACCTCAACAAATACCAAAATCCCATGGCCCTAATATCGACATTGCCCGGATCATCCAGATCTCGGACACACCGCAACCCAGTCACCTTTAGCACTCTGATGATCAGCACTAGAAAGACCTCTTGCAAGCCAAAAACTAAGCCAGTTGTTAGCACATATCATGACGGATGTCTAAAAATCAGTATACAACATCTCTAAAATGTAACATTGTCTGGACCCATGTCATTTTTGCTCAAAAATGTGTCAAAAATCAAATTTTTAAACTGGGCGATATTCTTTTTTGGAGAAGTATCGTGTGATACTTCTTCCTATAGCGGGGCGATATACCTTATGCCGCATGATACTTCACCCGGTATCGTGCAATCTTTCACCCAGTATCGTGCGATACTGGTGTCTTAGGTCGCGCGATACTTTGGGGACCCGCGAAGTATCGCATGACACTTCTCCCCAAAGGGCGTGATACTTCTAAAGTATCACGCGATAGTTCGCTCAACCAAAAAATTTGAAATTTGAAAAACTTGAAAAACATGCTAAAAAAAGGTATTAAATGCGAGCAATGACTCAAAAAGCTTGAGTTTTTTGAAAACATACCGGGGCAGGATAGTGTGGTGGTCGGTTATGTAACCGGGTGCGCTCGAATTGATGCCTGTGGATGGAAACTCCTGCTTGCTGGGCCATTTTCTCTCTCTAAAGCTCTCAAAATTCTCAAATCACTAAAAGACAAATGATTTTTGAAAATGACATTTTGACCCTTTTTATAGTCTTTTGACTTTTTGACCTTATTTTCAAAACACCTCAGAATTGCGTGAAAATTGCACCCCTAGCTAATTTCGACGTCCTGGATCCATTTTCGGACTCAAAATTGAAATCTGAGGTCATCTTGATAGTCAAAATCATGTTTCAAAATCTTCCCTTTTTCTGCGCAATTGACTGACCTTTTGAGGCATAATCCAATTTTCGATGGACTTTCTTCCTTCCATGTCTCTCAAATTTTCTAGTCTTTCATTCACTCTATTTCTAGTCTTCTATTTCTATTCTTCTACTTCCTCACTGGGGCATGTTTCACCGCCTAATGGTTACCCTATTGACCTAATTTGATCAAATCTTTATCGATTTACTGTCTCTCCTCTACCTGATTTCGATTTCGATTCCGAGGGGGCAGTACCTATGGGATTCTCATCCCTGATTCTCTTGATTTTCTTGATTTAGACATTTTTCTGTCAGCTTTTGCTCAAATTTGAGATTCTTATCTCTTACTTTGAATGTGATCCTAAATCGACCTCATATTCAAAGGCCTTTGTTTATGTTTGTCCGGGTGTGATCCCGAATCGACCTCACATCTGAGTTGTTTTGTGATCCCAGATCGATCTCACATTTCAACTTCATTCTTTGACTACATGTGTTCCCAAATCGATCACACATTAGTCAAAGAGGGGCAAATGTATGCACCCAAAAATGGTCACCTAGACTTTGGGCCCCATTTATTCGATTTATTGATCCTGAATCAATTTTATCAATAATCAATATTTTCAACAATATCAATCTCTTGATCAAGTCTTAATTTCGATCATATATTGGATTTTATCCTATGGGCTAACCATTTTATCCTAAAGTCTTTATTTATTCGAAAGGAATATTTCCTCCCCTTTTAATAAATAAAAGTCCCACCTTTTCATCTTATCCTAAGTTGCACAAATAAAGAATTATTCATATTTTACAAAAAGGAAAAAAGTACTTTTTGTCTCATATGGACATAAAGTCAACTTTTATTTTCCTATTGGAGGATACTTGTGCACATGGATTGCTCCTCTTTCAAGCTCCACCGCTGATTAAGACTTTTTGCCTCTTAATCTCAATGGTCCATTTCACCTCATTTCTTATAAAAGGAGAGCTCTCTCCTTCATTTGCATACCATGTTGTTATGCTAATGTTATGTTGCAGGTTTTAGGTGCATTTGAAGTTTTTGAAGATATTGAAGACTTGATTCATTTCATTACATCATTTAGTTACATATTTCCTTTGCTTAGTTTGCATGATCATGGCATATTAGCTTAGTTTCCTTTTATGCAATAGAATAAGCTCACATAGTCTAAATAGGAGGGATTTGTAACACTTGTTATTTCCTTTCATAGCTTAGATTGCATTCTCATTTAGATTTGTATTGCATTTCATATTTGATTCTTGGAGATATTGGCATTGTTGCCCTTGTCTTCATTTGAATCTCTCATTGTATGGTTGACTAGCAAGGTCACAAGTTTGTAGCTCTAGCTGAGAGCAAATTTATCACAGTCCCTTGCAACTCCATGCATAGAGAGCTATGAGCCGCTTTGTGAGGCCTCATTCTTGAGCACCCTTGCATGTAATGGTTCATAGAAGTGCACCATTTTAGTGTGTACAAAGAGAACCTACAAAAAGAAATTAGCCAATGCCTACAAGAAACATGTCTCCCCTTAGGAAGAAATAGATACATCAAATGATGAAGAAGCCAATCCATGTGCAAATGGAAAGAGGAAGAAGATGAAGGTCTCCATGTATGCATCTATGAAGACTGAATAGGTCTCTCCAAGCTCAAATAATCTATCACATCATGTGACAAATCAAGTGAAGGAGAAGAAAAATGAATACCAATCTTCAAAGAAGGTGAAGAAGCATCTCTAGCTGTGATGCTATCATCAAAGAGAAGAGAAACCCCCACAACTATGTCTCCCAAATTTGTATTATGAGAATCAATAAAAAATGTTGAAAAGCCATCCAAGTAGTCATCACATTCTACAAGATTGTAAACACAATGATCATCCTGTTGAATAGTAGAGCCCATGTCTAAAGAAGCAAGAGGTGAAGGAGTAAGAAGTTCAACACTTGTCTCAACAACAAAATGATTCAAGTGTCCAACGTTCTCCTCACATACATTATTCTCCCTTGGTAAAGGGGTGTGTACATCATGAATATCATCATCAACAACAACAAAATGGGAAAAATAATACAGGCGTGATGTATGATCAACAACTCCCATAGCTATGACATCTCTAGTCTCCATGTCCCTAATGTATACATAATCAGGAGTGAACTCAACAATTTTACCTTGTGCCCCATGAGTAATTTGATAAATAAAAAGGAGATTAGTGGTCAAAGATGGTACACAAAGAACATCATTAAATGTCCCCTCTCCCCTAGGAATATAACCTTTCCCACAAAACCTTATGTATGTGTTGTTACCCATCAATATATTAGGATAATTAAAAGGCTCAATAGAAGAAAACATATCTATAGAAGATGCCATATGATGTGATGCACCTAAATTAAGAAGCCATTTACCTTGCTCAGGATGTGTGGAAGCCAAAAGTGATTTTCCTTTACCTTTATCCTTGGATGATAATGGAGATGTAGAAGCTTCCAAATCTGTAGAAGAAGGAGTAGAAACTAACAAGGGAAACTTAATATTGTTCTTTTGAAGAATGTGAGTGATCTCATCAATATTTTTGTGAAACCACTTATGCTAATCATGTCCTAGATTTTTACAATATGTACATTTTCCCCTCTTTCTTCTAGATGATTACTCTCTTGAAGAGGACTTGGATTCATAAGTATTTTGTGAAGGAGATTCATTACCTTTGTCACGAGGCTTGGGATCCTTATGTTTCTTCTTTCCTTTTCCATTATAAGCCTTTGTAGTTGAGTCATTTACAAGAAATGCATGATGTTTTGAAGGCCTCAATTGACCCATGTGTGCTAACTTTTCTTGTTCCCTTGTGAGTTGAGCTGAAAATTCATCAAGAGAAGGCAATTTGTATGCACTACCAAGAGTATCCATAGTAGCGTAGAATGTAGAAACAAAGATTGAATATTCAAGACCTATCTCAGAAGAATAGAAAATATCAATTGTTCACCCCCTTTAGTAATGCCACATGTAGAAAGCTCCAATCTAATAGAATTGAAATTAGAGAAAAAGTCTTGAATATTGTAAAAATCACTAGGATTTAGACCTATGAGCTCATTCTCTAATTTGATTTTTCTCATTCTATAAGGTTTACCAAAGAATCTCTCTAATATTACCCAAGCATCATAAGGATGTGTGTAGATGCAATATGAAATACAAGATCATGAGAGATGGATTATTTAAGAGAGCCAAGGGCTTTATCCCTTTAAGAAAACTATTTTCTCCTGTCTACAAAATCTGTAATTGGTTCTTGATCCTGTCTAAGACTCATTCTAAGCAATCCAATACTCAACAAGTGTCAAGACCCTTTCCATTCATGGTAGTTATATGGAGTGAGGATTTTGACCTTTGAAAAGTCCATAATGAAACCAAATAATGTCAAATAACAATTGATAACTCTTTCAAATTATTGATGCAAATTAGAAAACTGAAATCCAAGGATTAACCAAGTGAAAATATAGCCCCAAAATGGCCTATTTTTGAAAGTGATATTTCCACCCAAAATCACTAAAATCTGATTGAAGATCTAGATGTTGGAATGGAAAGATAAGGGACTAAGAGGGGAGGGGTGAATTAGTACCCTCAAAAACTTTTAACTTGATACTCAATCTGCAAATAGTAATAAACTAATCTATCCAACTGAATCCATTGTTTGCAACATTCATTCAATTGACTTGTAAATGTAAAGTGCATGAAAAACAAACAATAATTTAATCACATAACACATATATTTTGGTTACGCAGAAACCCTTGCGAGAAGGTAAAAACTATGGTGGGGATGACACCCACAAATTCTTCACTACTTCAGATAATAAAGTATGTCGGTTAAGGCTATAAGTTGTGATCACTTCTGGTGATCTTACCTTGCTAGGAGTAACAATAAGATCAACTAGATCTACCTGGTTAAAAGATTTTAAAAACACTACTTGAGTGTGTACTCGATAAAGAGATTTGCAACAAGACTGTTAAGTCTACTCTGTTAAGAGATTTCGCTAACTCTTTTACAATGATTAGAGAATAACATAAAGTATCTGTAATTGACAACTTATGCTTGTCTGAATCAGATCTATGAAATATCAAATATAAATCACCTCAATGTGTAGTTATCTAACCTTTGTACTGCTTGGTAGCCTTGACTGATTCTGAATAAACTAAATTGTATCTCTGCTTACTGCTCAAATCATGTCTGAATACTTATGTCTTGAAGGTGGCTACTGCTTCAAGATCTCCTTATCATCCTTCTCCTCTTGTTATGTCAAAATGACATGAATTACAATTATATAGCAAACTACTATGATTTCCATAATTGTCATGACCTAATTAGGCTACATCTTAGGAAAAACCTAAGATATACGGTATACAAAATTAACCTAGATCGGTCTAATACATAAGGATCATCATCACATTTAATGATTACATCTACAATAAATGATCCTTGATCTTGGTAAAACATTTTATGATTATGTTGTAACTGTTTATGTAGATAAATGTGTCATAACAGATTACTATGTCATTTCCTGGATCACTTGATAAACATAGCCAATACTGCTCGGTGAATATACTGGTGCTTGGTGTCTAGTGTGCTCAGTGTTTACTGACACTCGGTTCTCGGTATACTTTGATGCTTGGTAAAACTACTTTGGTACCTGGTTAAACCTGTTTCCATTTAGCTCTTGGTACTGCCTTATGAATACTTGGTATGAAGGATTGCTTGTTTAACCAACTAGCATGTGTAGCTTGTAGTTCTTTCTTTTACTGATAGATCATCAAAGATAACCACCTAATCCACTTTGATACTAATGACAAAATCTAATTCTAAATAGAGATAACAATCTCCCCCTTTGGCATTAGTATCAAAACTTGTAATGTATATACATCAATATATCTTTTACTATCCTTGCTTCATGTATACATGACAAAATTTTCATAACTCCACAAAATTTACATAACTCCCCCTCGGTGCATGCTCCCAGTATATATGTAGTACACTTAGAATATAATTATACAATTTGACATATACATTATATTTCTCCTTTTTGAGATTAATGTGAAAACTCAAAAATATGTACTTACATCTTATAAAAAATGTGTTGATTGGTTTCTTCAAAGAATCTAAGAGGTTTTCCCATTCCTCTTTCAATTTGGTGAGAGCAATGTGCTCAAGACTGACTTGTGCATGGATGTCAAAGATGTTCTCCAACTTAGAAATTTCTGGTGTTGCAACTAAAGCTTGTGCTTTGACAATATGCCTTTCAATTATCTTTAGGTCGGGAAGTAACTCAACCTGAATCTCTGTGACTTGGTCACTTATTTTGTCTTCTTGCTTCCTTAACTCTACTCTTAATCACCTGAGTTCTTGAGCTTTAAGTATATGCTTATGAAAAGCATCCAACTCGGTTAAAGAGGCTTGTACATTGGCTTGGATTTCGGTATCCAACTATTTTATCTTTTCACTGATCTCAACAGTGAAACTCTCCATAGTACAAAGCTTAACTAACATTTGAATAATATTCTGAGTGATAGATTAAACATCGGTAATCACCTCAAAAATTTTGACCTTGTTTATTGCCACTTCTTGGCTGATTTTCTCTGCTAACTTGTCTTGTATTTTAGACTCTTCCCTTTCCTCGAGTCTCTTTTTCTACTTCAATATCTAGGGTGTTTATTTCTTGAACTAGAGTGGCAAGTTGTTCCACTACCAGTGTGTCATCATTAATTTGGACCTCGAGTACAACCTTTTGTAAGATGTCTCTTACATCTTCAAGTATTTGCTTTCTTTTACACTCTTTTCTCAACTTCTCCTGAGCTGCCTTCCTGGTGCATAGTTCCCCATATTTTCTTAGTCCTCAGGGTCTAGGGTCCTCGGGTCACATTTAGGTATTTCAATAACTTCATCTAGTGTGACCGGCCCTTTACCATGCTTTTTCTTTTTCTTCTTAGGCTCTTGAGGTGAATCCTTAATAAAAGGAATAATGTCCTTTACATCAACATTCAACGTTTCTTGCCTGGTAGACACATTATCTTCTTTCTTCTACTCCTCAGTAACCTATGTATCGGTTGATATAGAGGGAGCTTCTGATGTAGTGTCTGGTAGGGTGGTCTCGGTAGTCTTAGGGTCATTTTGGCCTAGTGTCTCTACCTCTGTATCCTTAGGCTCATTTATCTCAGCAAGTGTGCTTGTCCCTTGATCCCTTGATGTATCCGTTGGTTGCTTGGGGATTGAGCCTTTGAGTCCTTCCTTGGAAATTATTTCTATTGCTTCTATCAAAATAGGAAGTTCACTCGGTATAGATGTTATTGCTAGCTCGGTGAGATATCCCTCTTCTTGTGTTTTTTCTCCAACAATAGTGACATCCTCCTCATTAGCTAGGTCATCAGGATCATCATTTGTGATGTCCTCAATGAGTACATCCAGTGCATTTTTGTTGTCTATCATTTAGATCTCAACTTGATTTGGTGCATCCTGTGTTAAAATAATTTCCTCGATGGAATCTTTTGTATTAGGTACCTCGGTATCTGATAGGTCAATTCTTTATGTGGGTGCCAGATCTACATCATCACTATGTATTCCCTTGCCTTTTCTCTTCAATCTCTTCTCGGGAATAATAACTAATGCCATCTTTTTTTACTCTTCTCGAGCTTGTATAATTGAAGTCTAGATGAGTTGACTATTCTCATCTATGTATGCCATATTTTCATCAAGTATCTGTAGTGCCCGGTTCTTTACTCAAAATCTCTTTGAATATTTTCTCATCAATTCCTCAATCTCAGGAACTGTCAATATAGGAACTAAAACTAGGGATTATTCCCTCATTCATTTCTCAGTAGTCAAAGCATAGGACCACTTTTGTGAAATTATTTCCTCTAATACCTTCGGTAAGTATTTGGAAAATTCAATCAGAATTCTCTTGAATCTTATCATCATCTGTATAATTTCCTCTTCTAATTTATTCTGATCCTCGGTTGACAAGTACTCAAATCGACTAATTACAGGATCACTAAGTCCACCATTTTCTATTATTTCTTCTTCTACCTCATCTACGGATTGACTCTTATTTACTACAACTTTAAATTGATCATTATTATCTTCATCATCATCTAAATCATAATTTCCCCTAATTAACTTTCTTCTTTTCTTTGGGGCTTCAACAGTAGTTTTAGTACCTCTTTTCTTATATGTCTTTGTCGGTGTAGAAACATTTGGCCTTATTATCTTTGCAACTCCTTTCTTTGGTGGAGGTGAGGCTATAGTTGTTGATCTTGTTCATGCCCTGTCTGCACTTCTAACTACTTCTTCTTTGGAGTGGGGGTAGTAGAAACCGGTGTAGAATCTACATCTTTGTCTGACTCATTTTCTCACTGTCATGTAGTTTTTCAAAAAGAAGTAACTGACCTTTGGTTGCTACCTCAACCAGTGTACTCTTAGATGACTCAGCATCATCACCAAGCTTCTCTACTAAAATTTTCATCATTTTCCTTGATTTCTTTATTATCTTATCAATAACTAAGCCATTTTTAATCCTTGTCTTGGCCTCTTCATAGGTTCCAAACCTCTTTGCATTTACATCCTTTGGTACAGACAATAAAGCTTTTATTGATTTTGAAGAAAAATTAATGTCTATCTCATAACCCATGGGGGCTAACCATTTTTTCCTAGGCTCTACAACCTTAATCAATGTGTGGTCGGTGTCAACTAGAAAACATATATCCTGTTCATAATCTTCCACTAGTTGCATTGGAATTCTACTATGAGAATTCATTCTACTTTTGAATTGTTCAAAGTAGTTGTCTAAAGCACTATTGAGATTATTTCCCAAACCCTTAATCAAATCTAAAATTTGTACTATGACAGGCTTGTCGTTTGACCACTCTATATTACTGAAAGATGGGAAAAATCATTGCACATAAAAGAATATGCAAACTAGCAAGGATCCAAACTTACATGTATTCGACTTCACCGACCGGATTGTCTTCATGTTCTCTTCAACTTGCTTCAACAGAAGCTCGGCAAGGTCCAACTGATAATCTTACTTAACCATTCTGTAGGAAATGTCAATGGCTCCACATGGTACACTATTCTATCTACTCGACTGATAAATTTTATAATCAATGACATGTGCTACATATTTTACCTCTGGGCCTTTGATTGTGTGTACCTTCATGGCTCAGCCATCCCACTCGACTATGATGTTCTTCTCAATTTATGCCCTAGATGCACTGTGAATTGATTTCACCTTATCAGTGGTAGGATACCCGGTAACATCATGAACCATCTTCTTAGTTATCTTTACCGGCTTATCCAACCACAACTTTCCATCATGAAACCTACTAAGAACAACCCTGATCCATTCGCTCTTAAATTCCCTCAGAAAATTTAGGGTATTCGTTAAACCAATAACCTCCAGTTGTTTGTGTTTGGGTTTCAACTTTCCATCTTCTCCGCATAGCTTCTGGTAAGCTACATATATGTCAAAATCTCCAATCTCTCCTATTTTGCAGTGAATATATGATCTCACGTCCTCAACCAGTAAAACCCTAGGGGGTATGCTTGAGAAAGCACCCGCTTGATCAATTTTTAATGCAACATTAGGATGAAGTTTGTATCGGGGTTCATTACATGTTTCAAACACAATAAGGTTAACTTCCTCCTCCTCTGCAAACTTAGATTTATTCACCTTCGATGCAGATGCCATTGTTTCTTGAAATAGGGTTTCGATAAGTACGAGTATGAACAACTCGATAGTAATAGTATTTACATGAAAATGTCAATGAAATCACTAGGAAGATTTTGAAATAGCTCTTAAATACTCTAAAAATCCATTGCTCAAAATCGCTCTGGAAACTTCTTTGCTCTTCTTAATCGTTGGTGAAAGAATGAACTAAGTTTATCGTGTATTTATAACCTTTTTCAAATTCCTGCATAAAACCTTTGCAATAAATGCTCAACCTACTCACAGCTCGATGACAACTGTCAAAATCAGTGAGAACCACAAAATACCAATAGATCAGTTAACACATAAATTTTTACTCGGTTAATACTAATACTCGGTTAACCTTGCATAACAGTCACCGACAGGTAACTCCTTACTTGGTCTAGCATTTACCGACTGTAAACTCTTTAAAGTCCAAAACTTGTAAAACCATAATGCATCTTAATTCATGTGAATTTTCTATGTGCACATCTAATATAAGGAACTATATGAAAAATATGATCAACTTGAAATATCAGTTCAATACATACCTTTTTCAGCTTAGGTGGAGGTGCCAATGCCACCCAATCCAATGGATGAGGTTTCATCGACTGCATTGCTTGACTTAGCATTATCATTTGATGCCTTTCTCCACATAGTGTTTCTTATTCTCATGATATCTGCAATCATATTTCCATTCTCAAAAACTTGTTCTTCTGGTGCTCAGTCTCTACAATCTTTACTTAGGTGACCGACTTTATGACAGTGCAAACATGCCATACCAGTTCTTGTCCAGATTCAAGATTTTCCAGCCCATCTCTTCCTCATGCAATTAGTTGCAATATGTCCATACCTTCCACATACTATGCAGTTAACCCATGTTTTATAATCCCAAGTGTAAGCATTACCTTGTCTTCTCGGTTGATAGGATTTGTTCTTTTCTTTCAGTGTCCAGGCTTGCTTCATCTTTGTTCTACATTCTTGTGATGTGTGTCCATGCATGTTGCAAGTGTGACATTATTTCTCCATGTAGGGTTTGTTAGGAGTCCTATTCAACTTAGATCTACATTCATATGCTTGATGTCCAAACTTGTTACAAGTATAATAATGACCATTGAACTTACGAGTGGTTTTAGGTTTACCTTGTGCTTTACTCCTGCAAACATTTGAAGTCTGGCCTAGTTTACCACAGTGATAGCATGTCAGTGTCTTAGGTCTCTAATTCTAGTTGTTATTCATCTACTCAACTTGTTTAGATGATTCTCCTTGCTCGGTGTAGCCTAATCTAGTAGTGCTTCCAAGTTCGCTTTGATTAATCAAAAAATCATCAATTTTATTAGAACCGTCTTCAGCCTTTTTCATCATCTCATTATGTTGTTGCTGCATCTTCACTTCATTTCTCAAATTTTCATTTTCTTCCTTGAGTAATCCAATGTCTTCAAGTTTCATTGATAACTCATTGTTCACTCCACTAATCTCTTGGCTTACAACAATCATCTGATTGGATATTTCGAAGTGATGCTCGATAAGTCTCAGTATCTAAGTTTCCTTCACATGTAGTTGTTCAGTCATTTGTCTTCTATCTTCAACAACCAAATTTCTCTCTTGTTCAGCTTGTCTAACATTGTTCATTACATCAATCATTCTTACCATTTGTGTCTCTTAACTGATCTACAAGGCTTTCACTTGTTTAGTCAAATGAAGATTTTTCTTAGATAAATAAAAAATTGCACTTTCAAAACCATCAGAAATACTGCTTGAACTAGATCCAATATTCTCAAATAGATCATCAATCTCTTCTTCATGATAGTTAGTCTCATTTTCCAGAATAGCCATGTTCTTCCTCTAAACCAATAACTTCTTCAATGCATCCTTAGCTTTCTTGTATCAGATTCACAGAGGAGATTCACAGAGGAATGAATCTTAATGTCAGAGACGAAAGCGAGGATGAAGTGGAAGAAGAAGATCAAGAAGGAGAAGTTGAAGTTGTGAACCAGGAGGAAGAAAGAATTTTTTGAGCTATCTCAAAGATCAAGAAAAGACCTAAGATAGAGGTTCCTACATTTTCAGGGAATCTTAACCTAGAAGAATTGATCGACTGGATGTGAAGAATATTTTGAGTATGAAGATATTGAGGATCCTGATCGGGTCAAGTTTGCGAAGGTCAGACTGAAGGGTCATGTGAAGATCTGGTGGCAAGAGATTCAATTGGAGTGAAATTGAAGAGGAAAGAATAAAATCACAAGATGGGATCGGATGGTGGATAAATTGAAGCAACAATTCATCCCTGTTGATTATGAGCTTGACCTACTAAGGAAAATGCAAAGTTTGAAGCAAGTAAGAAGATCTGTTCAGGATTATACAGAGGAGTTCTATTGAATCCTCATCAAAATAGGACATGCGGAAGCTGATAAGGAGAAATTTTCCTGTTACCTTAATGGGTTGAGGCTGAGCATTCAAGAGGAGTTGAATTTAGTTCGAATGAACAGTATTGAAGAGGCATACCAGTTTGCCCTAAAAGTAAAGGAGAAGCTGAACAAGAAGTTAAAGAGCAGACAAAGCGGAAGAGGTCATGATGGAAGATCTAGTGGATGGTCATATGGAGATCAAAATGAAGATCTGAAAAAGTAGGATGAGGCTAATAACAGTCAAAATCAGAGAGGAGATAATTTCAATCATTTTGATGATCAGAATAATAGAGATTAGAGAGGAAGAGGAAGAGGACAAGGATCTGGAAGAGGAGGCTTCTGTGGAACATGTTTTCACTGTGGAGAAGAAGGTCATAGGGAATTTGAATGTCCTCAATGCCAAGGAAGGACATATAGGAGGAATGAAGGCCAGGCTAGAGTTGCACATGTAGATGAAGATGTCAGATCATCAAATTGTGAAGATGCTGAAAGATGAGAAATGTTGATTAACAAAAGAGTCCTGCTGAGTGGTGAGAATGAACCTGAACAAAGGAGGAGCCTATTTTGCACCAGGTGCAAGTGTGAGGGTAAGTGTTGTGATGTGATTATTGATAGTGGTAGTACTAATAATTTGGTGTCAAAAGAGATGGTGACAAAGTTGAAGCTCAAGAGGCAGAAACATCCACATCCATATCGGGTTGCCTGGGTCCAGGATGACCACAAGGTCATGGTTAGTGAATAGTGCCTAGTGAAGTTCAAGATCGACAGGTACCAAGATGAGGTACTATGTGATATCATACCTATGGATGCATGTCACATGTTGTTGGGTAGGCCGTGGTAGTTTGACATATGTGTTGTACATGATGGTCATGCGAATACCTATTCCTTGATAAAGGATGGAGTGCGACATAAGCTAAAACCATTGAAGGAAACAAAAGAAAAGGTATGTGGTAATGCAAGAATAACTTTTGTTGATAGAGGAAATTTCTTAGATGGTATGCGGCATGAGCATGTGTTTTACCTTAATTCCAAAGGATGGGAAAGAAGAAGTAGAAGATGTACCTATAGAAGTTGTAGAATTATTAAATGAGTTTCAGGATATTGTATCCGATAATGTTCCTGATGGATTACCACTAGTAAGAAAGATTAGTCATTAGATGGACTTGATTCTAGGAGCCAATTTGCCAAATAAGGTAGTACACAGAATGACACTAGCGGAAAGTGAAGATTTGAAGATAGATTGGATGTTTAGTTCATCACATCATCCACAAATTATATATGGAAGTAGTCCTAGAAATGCATCTGAGTTGAGAAAGATAGATAAAGGAGAAATAAGTAGTGCTGAAGTTGAGGATTTTGTAGAACATTTGAAGAACATCCATGAGGAGGTGAGGAAGCATATTACCAAGATGAATGCATAGTATAAGGCTAAGGCAGATGAGAAAATGAGGCATAAGGAATTTCAGGTTGGAGATGAAGTCATGGTTCATTTGCGGAAGGAAAGATTTCCCGTTCAAGTTGAAAATGAAGAAATTTGGGCCATGTAAGATACTGAAGAAGCATGATTCAGGAAATGCACATGAGGTCAAGTTGCCTACTGAGCTAAATATTTTGCCAGTATTTAATGTTTTAGTTCTGACAGAGTATCATGAAGGAGGTGTTGAAGATGAGGTTACAACAGCACAATGGAGTATTCCAGCAACCAGTTCAGATATCAAGGAGATTGAAGACATAATGGACAATCGTGTTGGCATAAGCACAAGGAACAGGACATATGAAGAATATTTGGTCAAATGGAAAGGATGACCTATTGAAGATTCATCATGGCTAATAAAGGAGGAGGTTAACTATCTTGGTTTTCCTCTGCACACTTGAGTCAAGACAGGGTCACTTCTCAAATTACCCCGGGCATCTGATGCAGGAGAATCCTGGGTGTAAGAGCAATCTTGCATCACCCAAAAATATATATGTTTTTGTATTCAATAAGGGCTATCTTGTAAAGAGCTACTATTTGTGGAAACTTGCTATTTTTAGTAAGTTGGTCATCTAATCTCGGAATGTTCTGATTTCTTCCCTGGAGGTTCATTTTGGTCATATCAGCCTGCCAGTAAAGTTTCATTGACTGATCAAGTCTAGCTTTGTAGATATTGAAGATTTTTAGTATTGGTAATAGGGTACAAAAACTTTGAACTCAGTTTTGAAGGCTTTAGAGGCCCCAGATGAGGTCAAAAATTTGGGTGACAGGCGCTTGCGTGAGTCAAGGTTGTAGAGTGCTTTGTGACCTTTCTGGAATGGGGTTATAATAGTCAATCAGGTCAATTGGTGATGATTTATGGTCTTCAGAAGTTGGGTCACCTGAAATGGCAGAAAATGATTTTCCTTCAAAAAATTTGTTTGGGTTTCAAAAGTTATTTTGCAAAGAATAAAAGCCAAGATCTAGAAGCTCAAGAGATAACACAAGAGAGATAGGAAAAATAATCAAATAATTGATTATATCTAATTGAATTAATTACAAAGTAGGAGTGCCTAAATATATAGGCAATGCAATAAGACTACATGATAAGGAGATGATAAGATATCACGCACACTAGGTGGAATCACATGTCCACCAAAGGTGGATCATCCTCCATTGTACATGAAAGTATGTGAAGCATGTGCAACAATGAGAGGATGATAATGTGATAAAAGCACTAAAGGTGGATCTCACACACAAAGAGGTATGTGATGACAACTATCACACTTAAAGTGAAAGTTCTCCTAACCATGTGCTAAAATGAAATGCAAACTCCTAGGTGTCACAATGACAACTAATATGCAAATGCATTATCTTAAGTAAACTTAAGTAAAGTGTAATTAGTAATATTTAATTACACCAACACCCCCCCTTAAGTGCAACTTAGGGGAATGCACTTAAGCTCACAATACAAGATGGGTCTCGACTACTAGGCCATGTTAGGTATTCATGTACAAAATACAAGAACAATGCAATCTCTCATAAAGTGGAGAAAGAGGGAAAACCTCATGGGAAAAACCCTCCCACAAAAAGAGAGATGAATACAAGATGCATGCATAGATGGAGTAATCAGGACCCCCCAATTATGGCATACATCATGCATATACAATAAAAAATCCCCCCAAAGGAAGGAAACAAGGAGACATGATATCCCCCCATAATGAGTAATCTCCTCCAAGGATGGTAAGTGCTTGAAGAAAAAACATAGTCCAAAGCCTACAAATAACATTTCTCCTCTTAGGAAGAAGATGCACCAAGTATAGATGTAAGAAGGCTTCCCATTGTGGATAGGAAGTAGGAAGAATAATCCAAATGAAGTATGATGTCTCTGAAGTATGCCCATGTGTCACCATGTCCTTGGTTGATGAAGATGCCATGAACCAATTAGGAAAAATCCCAATAGAAGGTGACAAACAAGGAACCAATGATAATTGATCCATGTAATAATTTGGATCAAACTCCAAAGACAAAGATGCCTCCTCAAATGAAGTAGGAAGAGAAGCAAGAAAGCCCCCCCCAATGTAGAATGTACACCCATGATAGATGCACCTGGATCAATGTAGAAACTACACCAAGAAAATTGAATGATGTTCCTCCCCTTAGGAAGAAACAAGTCCATAGGTGGATCAATGAATCCTCCCCAATCTATAGGAAGAATACTCAAAATATATGATGTCTCAGAAAACTAAATAGGAATCTCCAACACATGAGTATGATCAACCTTAACCATGCAATGTGACATCTCAAGTGAATTTTGAGACTCATGAAAACCAATCTCCAAAGAGTCAAATGTCTTCTTTAAAGTTAAAGAGGCCTCCTCCAAATGTTGTATCAAAGTATCCATAATCATGTCACCCTCGAAAGAATGATTAAGTAGAGAATGAAGATGAGGGTCAGCATGCTCTCTCAAAACAACTGAAGAAGGATCATCCTCAACAAAGAGAAGATGAATGTCATCAATAAAGTCTCCCAAATCTGAAATGTAGGACTGCACAAACAAACTTGCAATGTCTGTCAAGTAGTCATACCATGGAACTATAACTGGAAGACAAGGAATATCTTGCTGCACTGAATCACAAGAGGGGGTAGCTATAGGAAGACACTCATCATCAAGAGATGTGATCTCAGTAGGAGGAGAAGGATCTACAACTAGAGGTTTTGGATGTTTTGGAAGTGGAGGAATATGTGAATCTCCATACATTTCCCAAAGAACAGTCCAAAGATCATGAATATTCATTGTTTCATCTTCGTAGTCATCAAGGGAATCCATAACATCCATATCCATATTCAAATAGATAACCTTAACAACTTCTGAGTAAGAGTCACAATTGTAAGAAGGACTTTTAGGTCTATACTCATACAAATAGGACAATAGGTTATGCTCACTAAGATGAGCAATAACCAATTCACTCCATTTCTTATAGTTCTTTCTTGTTAACTTAATTAAACCATCCATGATGTAATTATCACATGAAACAATGAGATAAAAAAATCAATGCACCCCCCAAAATGCAATGAACCAAAGAACACCCCAAAATAGATGATGTTGGCACTTTATATATAGTGCGTGTACAATTGCCACTTGCCAAAATAAACCAAAGTGGACTTCTAATTTTGATGATTACAACAAAAAATATGAAGTTATAGTAGACTCAAACAAATAAGACACAAGATCTCTCAAGGATCTAACAAATTACAAGTGCTAAAAATAGGCCAAAATAGACCAAATTCTTAAAGTACTATGTCTACTCAAAATTTTTCCAAATTGATACCAAATTTGGAAAGTAGACAAAAAATCATGCACTTTAAAAAAATAGCACCTAAAAATGTGTCCATATGAGCCCGAACGAAGCCTCTAAAGTTGTAAAAATTAGGATTTGCAATTTTTAGAAAATATCAGAAATAGAGATCATAAATCACCTGAACCATTGTGTAGATCATGAAATTCTACCCCAAAACAAAAAAAATTGCTCGAAAAAAGGAGTCCGGATGACTGAGATATCATTGATTGAAAATCGCCTCTGAAATTATTTTTTTTGAATTGCCGTCACCGAACCTTGAAAATTCAAATGGCTCTAGATTTGGCTTCAGATATCTGATTTGGATGAAACAAAACTTGATTCAGGGGTTTTTGGACTTCCTCAATGTGATGCCAACCTCTGATTTGCACCAGCAAGCTCTAATTTTGACCTACAATAAAAATCTCTCAAAATAGGCTATACAATGAAACTCCTATGACTCTGATACCATGTAAGAATTTGCCTAAGGCAAAGAATAGATGCCAAGATCTAGAAGCTCAATAGATAGCACAACAAAGAGAGACAAGATAATATGATCAAATGAAGAATTCAATAATGATCAAATGACAATGAATAATTGATTACATACAATGTAGAAATGCCTCAATATATAGGCAATGCATGATAACTAGAAGCTATGCAAGTGATAAGATATCAAATAGACATGGTGGAATCACATGACCACCAAAGGTGGATCATCTTCCATTGTACATGAAAGTATGAGAAACATGTGCAACAATGAGAGGATAATAATGTGATAAGAGCACTTAAGGTGGATCTCACACACAAAAAGGTATGTGATGATAACTATCACACCTAAAGTGGAGATTCTCCTAACCATGTGCTAAAAAGAAATGTAAACTACTAGGTGTCTCAAAGACAACTAATATGCAAATGCATTATCCTAAGTAAACTTAAGCAAAGTGTAATTAGTAATATTTAATTACACCAACACAACTGAATCCATTGTTTGCAACATTCATTCAATTGACTTGTAAATATAAAGTGCATGAAAAACAAACAATAATTCAATCCCATAACTGAATGATGTTAAAATATGGAATGTGTTCACCTTATTCAAATATGTGGGAAATATGAGATCAACTACTAAATCCAAATTCCCAAAGGAGAGATCCAAATTGATCAACCAAAAGGTTAATGCACAATTGAATCAATCTATGAAGAATATGAATGAGGAATAAGATCTTATATTTTTCTATGAAGAGTATATGCTTTAAATCTAAAATAATTGAAAGACAAGTACTAACCTCAAAGTAGGGCAGATCTAGAAAATGCTAATTTATGGTGTCTGTGTGTAGTTCTGGGCAATTCTGCAACCTGTTTCAGGTTGGAAATGTCGAGGCGAAAAAAACCTAGAAAAATTTTATCTCTCTGATAGTAGGTAGTCTTTGACCTTGATAAAAGGTCAAAGACTACTTTGAGATTTTGAAGGTTGACTTTGATTTTGTTCACAGATCTTGAAAGTTTTTTGAAAAGGGTATCCATAGCCAAGCTCAGATCCATAGTTCCACACCTATACCTGCAAGAAAAAGAGGGTTTTTGTTGTTTGGATGGGGGGTTTTCCTTGGTCAAACCCTAATTTGGAATCAACCTTGAAATTGAATTGAATTTGTAATATGCATAAACAAAGCAAATGGAACTTTTCACCTTGCTTATGTTGAAGTCCTTGTAGAGGATTCAAATCCTCAAATCCACAAGTAGGGATGCTCCAATGAATGTAGACGTATGTAGGATGTATCAAATCAATGGCATTTGATCTTCAACACCAATCTTGAATTGATCTTTGCATATGAATATGGAAGGATGGATCTTCAACAGGGCTCTAAAGAGATTGAATCCTTCAATGGCTAACAATGGATCTCCTTGATGAATGAATACTTGAACACTTGAATGCCTGAATGAATTCTTGAATTCACTTGCTTGCACTTGAGAGCTTGATCATGAAATTGCTTGAGATGAGATATGAAAATGAGAGAGGAAGGCCTCCTTTTATAATGAACTAGGACACAATCTTCTAGAGAGGCCACCTTGGAGAATTAAATCCCAATTAGGTCCCAACCTTTATAAATATGCCTAGATTAAATGCAATTAAGGATTTACCATCCCAAAACCTGAAATGGCCGACCCGGAGGCGGGAAAAAGAAACTTTCTGAAACCTAACATCTAGAAATCATGGGAACCTAAAATTTGAACCCTGGGTCAAAGACGGGGTAGACCCCACCCTAGGTTAGGGTCGAGGTCATCCCTGACCTAGGTTAGGGTCTAGGTCGTCATTGATCCTCAAGGTTATCTTTGACCTTGAGGTCAAAAAACCCAGGACCTCAATCCAGAATGCTAGGAAATGCAAAAAAATAGGTGAAAACAGGAGTAGGGAACAACAAAATAGGGGGGAAAGCCAGATCCATGCAAAGACCCAATCAAGGTGCTTAACATGACCCTAGACCAATCACTCGGAGGGATAAATGCTCTTAACATGGAAGTGCTTCCATTTTAAGATGATACATTAAGCCCCCACTTTAGCAAGAGTATGGACTCGATGCAAACTCTTGGTAAAGTAGATCATAATGAAAAGATAATCTTAGCGTTATCAAAGGGACAAAGAGAAATCTCAAGCCCCCAAGGACTCAAGTCTTCATCAACTCCAAGATCACAATAAGAGAGACATCTCTAGAGAGAGAGAGAGAGAGAGAGAGAGAGAGAGATTATCTCACCCAATGATAACTTATGTCCCATTGTGAACCACACAAGGAAATGATGCTACTAGAAAGATGGAATTGAACCACCTAGTGAATGTGGCTACTCACTAGTCAACCCATCAAGGATTCACCCTTAGGAATATTCTATTTCATAAGAGCAGAACCAAAAGCGAAAGAGATCTAGTCTTAAGGACACCTCTGACCTTAAGGGATCAAAAAAATTTGAAATTGGTGGGATCAAGAGATCCTAATATATAAATCCATGCTTTAAGGATTAGTCACTAATCCAAAAAGGGAGAAAAGTATCTTGAAAAATAATATACGTGTATCGAGAAGTATGTGTGTGCAACAGGTGAGTAGAGTGTATGGTGCAGGAGCACCCTTCTAAGGGCTCCCACCATCACCAATTTTGTTGTGAGAAGCACTTCTTTATGAAGGTTTGTAATTAGAATAAGAGCTTTAAGCTCACTTGGTGTGTCTAGGCCTAGTCTAGGTCCTAGAGTCTTAGGTTGGTTTTCGAATGCTGATTGTACAGTGACTTAAGGCATGATGTCATCTTGAGGTCACTTCTAGTTTAAAGAGGTCAAAGTCTTAAAATAGGGGTTTAGGATGTTTTAGCACAAGTGTGCCTTGTAAGAGACCTAAGAATGGTCTTAGGAGTTAGTGTGAGCAAAAGTTGCTTGAGCAAGAAAAAGTTGCTCAAAAAGTTGCTAGCAACTTTTCAAAGTTGCTTAGCAATTTTTCCTAATGAAGGACTAAACCTTACCAAAGTGGCTCTAAGCCCTAACCAAGCTCTAAGCCTAAGGAGGAGACTATATTTGACATGAAAAACCCTAACTCAAGGGTTGGCAATCATTGTGTACGGCTTATGTATGGAAGAACCAGACTGTGACTGTGAAAGTGTGTGCCAGTCAGTGCTAATAGCATGATTGGAATGAGTTAATGGAAATTTTATGAAATATTTGGCATTGTAAATTTGTATCATTATATAATATTTCATTTGTGTATTCTTAGAGTAGCTGCTTTGTTTTCTGGTGTGTGTTTTTGTATTTGTTTTGTAGCTGCTAATCCCATGTCTAGTTTGAAGGGGTTTGTAATGTAGGGCCTGCAACTCCTATCCCCATCATGGAAACACCATGGGTCTTTGGGATATGGTAGTTCAGACCCTAACCTATACAAATATGCAAGAAGGGCCTAGGAGAGTGAGTGAAAGCAATTATGAGACCAAGCCCTAGGCGAGACTAAGCAGTGCCTGACTAGGTGTGGTTAGTAGTGAAGGAGCTCTAGAGGACAAGGAAGGAAGTTTCAAGACTATCCCTTTGGAGGAGTTTAAGAGGGATGACTAAAGACTCATTGATGTGAAGGAGAGATTTTTTTCAATCCATTTGAGGTGTTTTTACAATCAAACTATCCCTGTGACTCAAGTAAGCCCAAAAAGCCCTAGAAACCCTCATTTTTGGTTGAGACATTGCACGGATAGTTGGAGCCCTGAAACCTTGAAAATAGTTGAGGGTTGAGCATTTGAATAGAGGTCTCTATGGAAGACTAGCCTTGGTTATGTGAAGGAAATGGGCCAAAAGTCCTATAAACCCGGAGAGGAGGCCTAATTGGGGCTCTTTCCTAATAGCCCTATTTTGGGAAAAAAGTTGAAATCAAAAAAGGAGAAAGCTTTTCCAATACCTTGGAGTCACTTAGTTGGATGAGAAAAAACCTTAGAAGACATTCCTACCCCTTGTCAAAGCCTGAGAGGATGAGTAAAATGAGGAGCCCTTATAGCTCTATGTAAGGGAATGGAGCTAGGAGGAGTGCAAATAAGCTAGGAGGAAGAAGAACTTACTATTGGTGGTAAGATTGGGCCAGGTCAGGGGATTCCATAGTAGAAAGGAGTCCTATAGACCAAAGTGAGTGTGAAGAACACACTAGGATCCACGATAAGGATCAGGGAGCATAGACTATCTAGTCTATCCCAATCTCCCCATCAGCATATGCTCCCACGTTAAAGTCGTTGCTAACAATTTAATAGGAGCAATGCCTTTAATAGAAACATAAACAACTCCACTAATTAAATTTCCACTATGAGATGCCCCCAAATGAAGACAAATCAAGGGAAATACCACATAAATATACAAAGAACACAAAAGGGATCTACCTGCCATGGGGTCAGTATGATCATAAGATAATATATATATGATATTATTACAAATGAATTGACATCATTCCCCAAAAAGAATCAGTGCTACCATGTCTCAAATCCAAGAAGATTACACAAGGAGACATCCACGAACAATAGCACATTTACAACATAACATGAAACAACATATAGGATAATAGAGATACATATAGAGGAATTGCACAACAGGTTCGATTCCTTTATCACCTTGCACCAAAAGAGTATCAAGGGTCATATAAAAGAATCTAACAACATTTAGCAAACACATTACGGGATAAGCACAATACAACAGGAAAACACACAACAAAGCTCCCACGAAGGACAAGTTGATCAAGTGTGTCGCCTACTCTCCTCATCTCATTGTATATCATTTAGGGAAGGTGGGTAACTCGCAAGAGGGACTACATCCAACACAGTAGGAATGATAACCAGTTCCAAACAAGCATCCTCTTGAGAATCATCATGTTCGTTACTAGGTTTAAGTGTTAATTGTGATGAAAGCATATTAGGTAAATCAATGTCAATGTCAATAGTCTCATATTCATCATTAACATCATCAGTATCATCAAGAGTATCTTCTTCATCTAGATTAATCAAAATAGAATCGAAGATAGGATTAGAATCATCATAATCATGCGTCTTAACATCATTAGTAATAACCACATTATGCATAGGTTTAGAAGAATTTTGAAGAACAGAATTACGAGCTTTAGCATGAGCACGACACTTCTTATGACGTTCATTAGCAGATTGATTCCATTTTGCTTTACTTGAAATAGGTTGAGAACTAGGAGGAACAACCACAAGATCCTTCACAGATTCTTTAGGAAGATTAATAGGATTATTGACAATAGGAGGAACTTGATTAACAGAACTAGAAGCCATAGTTAAAGGAGGTATGGAAGGTGTAGGCAAAATACCATGATTAAGATCCATAGGAGGTACACTTAATTCGAGAATCTTACGATGCTTATAGGCTTGATATGAATGGAAAATATTATTAGGTCGAGGAGGACATGAATTAGGTAATGAAGGCCAAAAGAAATCAAGAGCAGCACAATCTCTAGGCCTAGAAGGTTGATATAAACTATGATTAACCATCTTCACTTTGTCATTATGAACAAATTTAAGACATTTATGGATAGGTGAAGCAACAAAATGCATGGATTTTAACCATGGTAAACCAAGCTTAACTTGAAATTGATTAGAAGTAGGAACAACAACAAAGGTAGTGTTTACAATTTTTCCACAAAGTTCAACCGGCAAGTTAATAGAACCAAATGATGGATAAAGAAAACCATTACAAGTTTGAATCCACACATCCGATGTATTATAAGAATCGCGTTGCAAATTTTTCATAAAAAGATTTTCTTCAATAATAACATTGACTAAGGATGTAGGATCAACAAGACAACCAAGAGTAGGTATCCAAGAAATCCTAGCATAAATGTAAAGGGGACCATTAGGAGCTTTAATAGTCTCAAAATTATCAAAGGTAATCGACAGTTCCTGAGGTCTTTTATACTTAGGTTGTTGTCGAGGTTTAGGTTGAGTTTGCAATTTAGGCTTAGGTTTTTGTTGAAGTTGAGTTTGAACTTGAGGTTGAATCTAAGGTTGAGGTTGAGGTGGAGATACAGATTGACCAACATGCTCCACTTGATTAACAACATGATTGAGATTATCCATCTTTGAATCATACACAATTTCCATAGAAGATGGCTGAGCAATGGTATTAGTATCATGCGTAGGTAAAGGATTCATATATATTTGAAGGTTTTTATTAGGAGGAGAGATAGATTTGTTCCTAATACTGTCAAGATTATCCATAGATAAGGCATTAGAATCAATTAAGTCTTGAACCTTATGTTTTAAAGAATAACACTTATCAGTATCATGACCATTCTAACAGTGATATTGACAAAAGGCTTTAGGATCAAAAGATGTAGATGAAATTGTTGCAGGTAAAAGAGGTCGAATAGGAGGTAAAGTAATCATATTAATAGTTAACAACCTATTCATAATAGCATGTAAAGATTCAGAGAGAGGATTAAACGTATAATTTAATCGAAAACTAGTGGATGCAGAAGTGGCATTGTGAGATGCAACAACAACTTGATTAGCAACTGCATTCACTTGTTTGTTTATCTTGACATAATTGTTGAACTTTTGAAATTTGTTTGGATTAGGAGAAGCATCACTTTTATCAACTAGAAAATAAGCCATTGGAGTGTTGCTCTCAAATTGACTCACTTGTAATTGATAATGATGAAGCGCTGCACAAAGTTGTTGAAAAGAGGTAAATTTAGTAAGCAGAATCTTATCTCTAATATCCTTTTGCAAATTTGAAATAAACATACGTTGAATATCAATATCAGGAACATGATAGGAAATCTGAGCATGCAAATGCTTAAATCTACCAATAAATTCAGTCAATTTTTCCTTAGCACTTTGTTTACAATGCATCAAATCGGTCAAAGACACTTGCGGGCCAATGTTGTTTTGAAATTGTTGAATAAAGGCATTGGCAAGTTTAGGAAAGGAATCAATAGAATAAGGAGGAAAGGAACAATACCATTGTAAGGCCTTGTCATGGAAATTTCTAGCAAACAGTTTGGATAAAATCCTATGGTCATGAGCATAATAACTACAAAGGATTTGGAATGTTTTAACATGATGAACGGGGTCTCCTTTTCCATTGTAATTATCAAGACAAGGCATATCAAGTTGCTGAGGAATAGGAGTACAAATGATATCTAAGGACAAAGGGCTTCCCATGTCACATGTAGGAACACTAAACTTATTTTGAGTTAAGGATGCAAGTTGTTGTTGTAAGGATGAAATAGTTTGAGCCAAACTGATGATTGTTGAATCATTAGAGGAAATAGGAGTAGCAACATTAGAAACACTAGGTAAAGTGTAAGAAGCTGCAAGAATAGAACACATAACTGGAGGAACACTAGGAACTACAGTTGGAAGCGGATTGGAATAAGTAAAAGGAATATTATGATAAGAAGGTTGTGATGTAGAAAGGGACACATGAGGAACACTCATAGGAACAAAGGGAACCATCACAGTCACCAAAGGAGTATAGGTAGGAATACTAGGTAAAGGATTAGAAGAAGGTTTGACACTAGTAATAGGAGGAATCAACCCTAAATCTTGAGCTTCTTGAGCTAAAGGTTTAACATTTGAATGCATAAGGTGAGTAATACCACACAAGAGGTTAATACCTTGATCACTGTCACGAAGGACTTTCTTAAGAGCCTCCATAGCTTGAATAGAATCTTGATTATGGTTTTCTTGAAGAAGCCAATTACCCATTTTATCAAGTTTAGTGGAAAGTTTATGGGCTTGTTCAGGAGGAACTCTTAAAGTGTCATCTTCATCATGAGATGAATGAGAAGAGTTATGCTCCATCATAGGATTGGAATCATGAAGAATTAAATTATCATTCGGGATCCTAAGGAAAGGAGAAGAAGATTTAGGATCAAAGGCACCCATGATTCTATGACTTCATCTAACCAGAATGCTATAAGTAGGACTAAAGGTAGTAAAGCTCATAAACCAATGCAATGCAAATGAACTTAACTAACACAAAATATTTTGATTTTATATGAGATGCAAACACATAAAAGGAATCTAATACGTGGAAGATCTAACACCATAAAACATAATAAAGCATCTAATTCCACAAAAGAAAGGAGAGTAAGTACGTCGGGTTCATCAAAATGAATAATGTTAAAATATGGAATGTGTTCACCTTATTCAAATATGTGGGAAATATGAGATCAACTACTAAATCCAAATTCCCAAAGGAGAGATCCAAATTGATCAACCAAAAGGTTAATGCACAATTGAATCAATCTATGAAGAATATGAATGAGGAAGAAGATCTTATATTTTGCTATGAAGAGTAGATGCTTTAAATCTGAAATAATTGAAAGACAAGTACTAACCTCAAAGTAGGGAAGATTTGGAAAATGCTGATTTCTAGTGTTTATGTGCAGTTTCGGGCAATTTTGCAACTTGTTTCGAGTTGCAAATGCCGAGGCAAAGAAAACCCAGAAAACTTTTATCTTTCTGACAGCAGGTAGTCTTTGACCCCGATAAAAGGTCAAAGACTACTTTGATATTTTGAAGGTCGACTTTGATTTTGTTCGTAGATCTCAGAAGTTCACCAAAAAGGGTATCAAGATCCAAGCTTAGATCTATAGTTTCACACTTGTACCTACAAGAATAAGAGGGTTTTTTGTTGTTTGGATGGTGGGTTTTCCTTGGTTAAACCCCAATTTGGAATCAACCTTGAAATTGAATTGAATTTGTAATATGCATAAACAAAGCAAACAGAACTTTTCACCTTGCTTATGTTGAAGTCCTTATAGAGGATTTGAATCCTCAAATCCACAAGTAGGGATGATTCAATGAATGTAGAAGTATGTAGGATGTCTCAAATCAATGGCATTTGATCTTCAACACCAATCTTGAATGGATCTTTTCATATGAATAAATTTGGATGAATGTGGAAGGATGGATCTTCAAGGGGGCTCCAAAGAGATTGAATCCTTCAATGGCTAACAATGAATCTCCTTGATGAATGAATGCTTGAACACTTGAATGCCAGGATGAATGCTTGAATTCACTTGCTTGCACTTGAGAGCTTGATCATGAAATTGCTTGAGATGAGATATGAAAATAAGAGAGGAAGGCCTCCTTTTATAATGAACTTGGGCACAATCTTTAGGAGGGGCCACCTTGGAGAATTGAATCCCAATTAGGTCATAACCTTTAGAAATATACCTAGATTAAATGAAATTAAAGATTTACCATCCCGAAACCTGAAATGGCTGACCCAGAGGCAGGAAAAAGAAACTTTCCAAAACCCGACATCTAGAAATCATGGTGTATCATCTTAAAATGGAAGCACTTCCATGATAATAGCATTTAGCCCTCTAAGTAAGTGGTTTGGGGTCATGTTAAGTGCCTTGATTAGGTCTTTGCATGTATTTGGCTTTCTCCCTGCTTTCCACTTCTTCCTGGTACTTGATTTCTTCATTCTAGGTGAAATTAGGGTTAGGATCTCGAGGATTCTCCTTAATTTCCCTCTTCCATGGCTCTATTTTCTAGGTAGGATTCAAAAATAAGTCCTCTTGGCTTTCATCACAATCATCATAGGATTTTATGTCTATCCCTAACATTTTGTCCTGTCTGATATCATTTCTAGGTTTCTGGGCATCCCCGGGACCTCTTGACCTGGCTCTGATTGAATTTAGGCCTAGGGTCAAATTCAAGGTTGATCCTGACTAGGTCAAGATTGAGGTCAAACCTGACTAGGTCATGTCCAACCTCGATTTTTCCCCCCTCATTCAAATTTCTAGAATCTTGAATTTTTGGGCATCGGGCTTCCAAGATATTTATTTTCCCACCTTCGGGTTTCGGGATGGTAAATATTTTAATTTCATTTAATCTAGGTATATTTTCTAAAGGTTAGGACCTAATGGGAATTTAATTCTCTAAGGTGGCCCCTCTAGAGGATTGTGCCCTAGTTCACTATAAAAGGAGGCCTTCCTCTCTCATTTTCATCATCAAGTTTTGGCAATCAAGTTTTCATGTGCAAGCTCTCAAGGTGATCAAGAAAGCATCCATTCAAGCATTCAAGTCCTCTTCTCCATCCAAGTTCTCCATTGAAGATCAAGGATTCAAGCATTCAAGCCATTGAAGGGATTTGGTTCAAGCATTCAAGATTCATCATGCAAACCCTAGATCTAGCCATCATGATGGTGTGATCTTCCTTCAAGATCCTTTTGTTCATCTTCAAGATCCATTTCATTCTCTTATCAAGGTGGATTCTAAGCATACAATCATGGAGGTTTGATTTACATTTATTGTTATGTTCAAGCTTTCATATCAATATACTTGTTTACATTCAAAATACAATTACATATCTATTGAATTACATAGCTTCATTGTTAGATCCTTTTCTACTACTTGCTAGCATTCCTATTTCAATTTCAATATTAAGGTTGATTCCAAACTGGGGTTTGACCAAGGCAAACCCCTCAAACAAACAATAAAAAGTCCCATTTTCTTGCAGGTACAGGTGTGGAATTTTGGATCTGAGAGCAAATTTGGATACCCTTTTCGACAAACTTTCGAGATCTGTGAACAGAATTCGAATCGGACTTCAAATAAAGAATGTAGTATTTGACCTTTTATGAGGGTCAAACTCGACCTAAGCTCATCTTGGAGAAATATTTCTGGGTTTTCTTTGTCTCAGCATTTCCTGTCCAAAACAGGTTTTAGAATTGCTCAAAAGTACACACAGACATCAGAATTTAACATTTTCCAGATCTGCCCTAATTTGAGGTTAGTATTTGTATTTCAATTAGATTTCATATTTCAAACATAAATTCCTTCATAGGGAAATATTGGATTTACTCTCTTTCTCTTCCATATTCTCCATAAATTGATTTGATTATGTATTAACCTCTTGGTTGATCAAATTGGATCTCTTCTTTGGGAATTTGGGTTTGAGGATAGATCTCATATCTTCCCCCTCCCATTTTACATCAGAATAGAGGTGAATCCATTTTACCTCTATTCATTTTGGTGAACTCGACTAGCTTACTCTCTTTCTTTTTGGTGTTAGATTTCCCTTTGTCTTATTGTGTGTGCTCACCTTCCCTATTCATTTTGGTGAACCCGATGTACTTACTCTCCCTTTCTTTTGTGGAAATCGATGCCCTATTGTGTTAGATTTTAGATCCTTTCTTGCATTTAGATTAGATCTAGTTTATGCTCTTGCATTTTACATTCAAAATTCCAAAAATATTTCTTGCATTTCATTTTCTATGGCGACTATTAAGATGCTTTGGTGTGTAGTTATGTTCTTCATTACTCTTCTTTTAGCATCTCTTTATCATACCTATGATGTTTATGAAAGTATCATTCACTTCATTATGTTGATGACCCTTCACTTTGCTCTTTCTTATGCTTTTGTGAAGTTGACTGACACTAGTCTGCCTACATTTAAAACTTTTGTTAGAGATTTATGTGGTAGCCTTATTCATCTTTTGGATTATGTGAAGAATTGGGTAGATGACACATCATCTCCTAATATTCCTAATTCTATCAATTCTAATCTTAATCCTAATTTTCCTATTCTGACAACTAATTCTCCATCTGTTAATCCTTGCTCTTCCCATACTTATGATGGGATTCAAGCTATCGTTCAAGATGCAAATGTGCAAGATTTCTTTGATTTACCTTCTCCTCCAATTCATGATGATATTAAAGGAAAGGGTAAAGAAACTTCTTCAAAACCTATTATCCCACCTTATGCAACCTTTACTCATGAGCATGACAAAAAATCACCTCCTGTAGAAGCTTTACATAATCTATATATTACTGGATATAATATGGTGACTAAATAAGGTTATAAAGGTTTAGGGCTAGGCATTAATGAACATGGTATTAGATTTCCAGTTCATATACCCCCTAAACTGAATATGTATGGTGTTGGGTGTTCAAAATCTCAAGTTAAGGTAGGTGATGCTAAACATCGTCCTCCTCTCCCCACACCTATCCTAGATAACCCTAATACTTGACAAGAAATTGCTAAGAAGGTATATGTCGAGCTAATGAATTACAAGAAAGAAATCTTTAGACCTATGTCGATAGATTCTCTATACAAATATAAATTTCCTTTTCATTATAGTAACAAACACTTACTTTCTGATTGTAAACATTTCAAGTCATATGTTAAAGAAAGAGCTGCTTTAGGAATTATATCTCACTCTCGTGTAGTTTTACAATTCCTTCATAATTTTGATATAGGGGATTCCCCTCCTTTAGATATAATGTAGATGTTATTTTCCCTCTTGTCTCATGACTAGGGGGCAAGAGGTGTATCTTCATCCAGTCTCCTAGGATCCATTAGGTCTTTTTATTTTGGCTTAGTTGGTATTCTTTCTCTCCTATTTTTCTATGGATTTGCATTATGTTTTTAATCATCCATAGAATCTATCCTTTCTTTTCAAGATATCTTTTCTAAGACATTTTTTTTGCAAAGGTATCCCTTGTCTCTGGGGGGAAAGGTACCTCTTTCTTTCTCTTTGTCTAGGGAGTAGCTTTCCTTAGCTTAGTGGTATTTGTTTATATTGTAATATTATTTCATCATATTGATAGATGTGTTGACTATAGATAATATTCTTACATGAGAAGTTTTTCTCCTTAGTAGTCACTTCTCTCTATGTTACAAATTATGTTCTTTATGAACTCTTACCCTTGCTTTGTGTTGGAGTTGTTTCCCTCATTCTAAAGATTCCTCTTCCTCTTCTTTGCAGGGGGATTGATGATTGAATCTTCATTCCCGCCTTTGAAAGATGATATTTTATCTAAAGCACTCCTCTTTGGTGGGGGTCTTGTTGATAAGATCTCTTTCATTTGAGGATCCTTTTTCCATGAATGAATATTATTTTCACAATTATCTATATTCTTGATGTACGGGTCAATATCCCTCGCTAAGGATATAGTATACATTGTTGCTAAACATGATATCTCCTTGCATTGTGAAGTAGGTATCCTCTTTCATCTTTGTCCTACACTTGGGGGGCAAGGATGCCATCTCCTTTTATCTTACTGGGATTCACCTCTTTCCTTGGTTAAGCAGTATTTATCTATTATGAGACATCCAATCATACATGAAAATTTTGGTTTGCATGAAGGACCTATGTCCTTGATACCAACCTCTTTTGTTGTTTAACATTAGGTTTCCATGGTTGATATATCTCTCACCTTGGAAACTAAACAATGTGCTATCCCTCATAAGGGTTACTTTATTTTCACTTCTTGCATGATATCTCTTTACATTCATCCCTTCCATGGCCTCATAGGAGCTATGACCTTCTTGGCTTGGACTGGGTGTTGTCTATGGATATTGTCTTGATGTTGAAGAAGGCTTTATCCTGGTTCTTTTCTTTCCTTAACATGTCAAAATAGTATGTTTTTTCCATATTAAGGAGGGGGGCATATATAGGGTCTCCCTTGTACTATAGTTTTTCATTTTTACATGCTAAATCTTGGAAGGTAACGCACATAAGTTGCTAAATCCTGAAAAGACACGCATTTATATGCTAAATCTTTCGAAGGTAATGCACATAAGTTGCTAAATCCTGAGGAGACACGCATTTTTCAAATTTTTCAATAGGCTAAATCCTCTGAAGGTAACACACATAAGTTGCTAAATCATGAAGGGACACGCATTTCCAATTTCAAATATGCTAAATCTTGGAAGGTAACATAAATAAGTTGCTAAATCCTGAAAAGACATGCACCTATATGTTAAATCTTCCGAAGGTAATGCACATAAGTTGCTAAATCCTGAGGAGACACACATTTTATATTCATAGTGATACAAGAAGGTGGGTCTATGGATATTCCAGAAGCTGTCAGAAGATGCATTACATTTGCAAGCACAATTTATGGGTGAACCTGTTGGGCTCTCCCTCCAGGGTGATTCACGATAAGGTGGGCATCTTACTGGGTGAGGTAATCACTTTCTCTTTTCTCTCTTTTTGCTTTCATGCTAATAGGATGGGATCATAAAGCTATGTTATTTATAGCATTGTTCTTGACTTTCTTATGTAAACATTTATGCTTTTATGATAGCTTTCCAAATATGATATTATTATGAGAAATATTTCTTAGCAAGGTTTCTTATGCTAATTGATTTGGGTTGTTTAGTACTAACCCTTATTCTTTTGACACCCTCATGCATATATGTTGAGTTAGAATCCTTAGTCTGGGGGCTTGTGTCCTTAACTAAGTGTTATTTTATCTCATTGTGAATCCACTAGGATCTTCTCTTTCTTCTCCTTTACCAAGAGTTTGCATCGAGTCCATACTCTTGCTAAAGTGGGGGCTTAATGTATCATCTTAAAATGGAAGCACTTCCATGATAAGAGCATTTATCCCTCTGAGTAAGTGGTTTGGGGTCATGTTAAGCACCTTAATCAGGTCTTTGCATGTATTTGGCTTTCTCCCCATTTTCTACTTCTTCCTGGCACTTGATTTCTTCATTCTAGGTGAAATTAGGGTTAGGATCTCGAGGATTATCCTTAATTTCCCTCTTCCATGGCTCTATTTTCTAGGTAGGATTCAAAAATAAGTCCTCCTAGCTTTCATCATAGTCATCATAGGATTTTATGTCTATCCCTGACATTCTATCTTTTCTGATATCATTTCTAGGTTTCTGGGCATCCTCAGAACCTCCTGACCTGGCTCTGACTGAATCTGGGCCCAGGGTCAAATTTGAGGTTGATCTTGACTAGGTCAGGATCAAGGTCAAACCTAACTAGGTCAGGTCCAACCTTGATTTTTCCCCCCTCATTCAAATTTCCAAAATCTTGCATTTTTAGGCATTGGGCTTCTAGGATATTTATTTTCTCGACTCCAGATTAATTATTTCGGGTTTCAGGATGGTAAATACTTTAATTGCATTTAATATAGATATATTTTCTAAAGGTTAGGACCTAATGGGAATTTAATTCTCTAAGGTGGCCCCTCTAGAGGATTGTGCCCTAGTTCACTATAAAAGGAGGCCTTCCTCTCTCATTTTCATCATCAAGTTTTGGCAATCAAGTTTTCATGTGCAAGCTCTCAAGGTGATCAAGAAAGAATCCATTCAAGCATTCAAGTCCTCTTCTCCATCCAAGTTCTCCATTAAAGATCAAGGATTCAAGTATTCAATCCATTGAAGGGATTTGGTTCAAGCATTCAAGATTCATCATGCAAACCCTAGATCTAGCCATCATGATGGTGTGATCTTCCTTCAAGATCCTTTTGTTCATCTTCAAGATCCATTTCATTCTCTTATCAAGGTGGATTCTAAGCATACAATCATGGAGGTTTGATTTAAATTTATTGTTGTGTTCAAGCTTTCATATCAATATACTTGTTTACATTCAAAATACAATTACATATCTATTGAATTACATAGCTTCATTGTTAGATCCTTATCTACTACTTGCTAGCATTCCTATTTCAATTTTAATATTAAGGTTGATTCCAAACTAGAGTTTGACAAAGGCAAACCCCTCAAACAAACAACAAAAAACCCCATTTTATTGTAGGTACAGGTGTGGAATTTTGGATCTAAGAGCAAATTTGGATACCCTTTTCGACAAACTTCTGAGATCTGCGAACATAATTCGAATCAGACTTCAAATAAAGAATGTAGTATTTGACCTTTTATGAGGGTCAAACTCGACCTGAGCTCATCTTGGAGAAAGATTTCTAGGTTTTCTCTATCTCAGAATTTCCAGTCCATAATAGGTTTTAGAATTGCCTGAAAGTACACACAGACATCAAAATTTAACATTTTCCAGATTTGCCCTAATTTGAGGTTAGTATTTGTATTTCAATTAGATTTCATATTTCAAACATAAATTCCTTCATAGGGAAATATTGGATTTACTCTCTTTCTCTTCCATTTTCTCCATAAATTGATTTGATTGTGTATTAACCTCTTGGTTGATCAAATTGGATCTCTTCTTTGGGAATTTGGGTTTGAGGATAGATCTCATATCTTCCCCCTCCCCTTTTACATTTGAATAGAGTTGAATCCATTTTACCTCTATTCACATGGGAACCTAAAATTTGAACCTTGGGTCAAAGATGAGGTAGACCCCACCCTAGATCATGGTTGAGGTTGTCCCTGACCTAGGTCAAGGTCTAGCTCATCATTGACCCTCAAGGTCATCTTTGACCTTGAGGTAAAAAAACCCAGGACCTTAATCCAGAATGCTAGGAAATGCAGAAAAATAGGTGAAAACAAGAGTAGAGAACAACAGAACAAGGGGGAAAGCCAGATCCATGCAAAGACCCAATCAAGGTGCTTAACATGACCCTAGACCACTCACTCAGAGGGCTAAATGCTCTTAACATGGAAGTGCTTCCATTTTAAGATGATACAATAACATAGATATTTTGGTTACGTAGAAACCCTTGTGAGAAGGTAAAAACTACAGTGGGGATGACACCCACAAATTCTTTAGTACTGCAGATAATAAAGTATGCTGGTTAAGGCTACAAGTTGTGATCACTTTTGGTGATCTTACCCTATTAGGAGTAACAATACGATCGACTAGATCTACCTGGTTAAAGGATTTTAACAACACTACTTGAGTGTGTACTCGATAAAGAGATTTACAACAAGACTGTTAAGTCTACTCTGTTAAGAGATTTTTCTAACTCTGTTACAATGATTAGAGAATAAAAGAAAGTATCTGTAATTGACAACTTATGCTTGTCTGAATCAGATCTATGAAATATCAAATATATATCACCTCAATGTGTAGTTATCTGACCTCTGTATTGCTCAGTAGCCTTGACTGATTCTAAATAAATTAAATTGTATCTCTGCTTTCTGCTCAAATCATGTCTGAATACTTATGTCTTGAAGGCGGCTATTGCTTCAATTTCTCCTTGTAATCCTTCTCCTCTTGTTATGTCAAAATGACATGAATTACAATTATATAGCAAACTGCTATGATTTCCATAACTGTCATGACCTAATTAGGTTACATCTTCTTAGGAAAAACCTAAGATCTACGATATACAAAATTAACCTAGATCGGTCTAATACATAGGGGATTATCATCACATTTAATGATTACATCTACAATAAATGATCCTTGATCTTGGTAAAATATTTTATGATTCTGTTGTAACTGTTTACATAGATAAGTGTGCCATAATAGATTACTATGCCATTTCCTGGATCGCTTAGTAAACACAACCAATACTGCTCAGTGAATATACTGGTGCTCGGTGTCCAGTGTGCTCGGTGTTTACTGTCACTCGATGCTCAGTACACTCTGATGCTTGGTAAAACTATTTTGGTGCCCGGTTAAACCTGTTTCCATTTAGCTCTCGGTACTGCCTTATGAATATCAGTATGAAGGCTTGTTTGTTTAACCGACTAGCATGTGTAGCTTGTAGTTCTTTCTTTTATCGATAGATCATCAAAAATAACTGACTGATCCACTTTGATACTAATGAAAACATCTAATGCTCAATAGAGATAACACTAGAAAGTAGACAAAAAACCTTGCAGTTTCAAAAAATACTTTCTGTAGACATGAAAAATTGGCCAAAGGCTTAAATCAATCAAAAAGGTGCAATCAAATCATCAAAATAGCATGAAAAATCAATAAATGGAACAAAGGCAATTCAAATCAAAGGAAAATTCAATTAAATGATTAAATGATTAAATAAAGCTTGAAAAGGGGAAAAACACTACGAAATTGATTAAATTCAATTAATGACATAGTTGTTGAAAGCAAAAATCAAAATGAACATCTTACCCTTCATGGCTAAATTTAATTACTTTAATTAATTAATAAATACTAATTTCCCTCAACAAAGCAAATTGGAGACAAAATGGACACAAATCACTCACTTTTTTTGAAATGGTCCAGCCTTTTGAAACCATTTAAATGATTGTCCCCTCCTTGTCCCCCCATTTATGGACAAAGCAAAGCCAATTGACCTTACCCAAGCATAACCATGGTTATCTCACTCTACCCCCTACCCTTGGAAAAATCTTATAAGTAGAAAGCATTTTGAGGCATTAAAGATCCACTCCATATCTTTGAATTGTAGCAAAGCTCTGTCAATTTGCATCCATATCACTCACTTATCATTTGTCATTGCTAATTAGCTTAAATTGCATTGATCATAGTAGATTGTTCATCAAATGGAGCTAGAATTTGATAGAATAGATCTAAATTTGCATATCATATAGCTTAATTCTCATCTTTAGAGTGTCACTAGTGAGGATCATAGCTGAGAGCCTCATTTACCACTTTATTTTAGAGATCCATGAGATATTTAGATTAATTGTGCATTATTTAGATTAGTTTGCTTTGAATAATGTAATTGTCTTTTAAATCTTGTTATTTCATGAAGGTGTAAATTACTCACACACAAATGGCACCCACCGTGGGGCCCTAGGCCTCAAATTCATCATTATTTCCATGTTATTTGCAAAATTTCGGCTAGAATTGCATGAATTTGCTTGCTGTTTGCAGGTTACAGTAAAGAAATCACGCCTGCCAGTAAAGAAGTCACGCCTAAAGAAAAGAAATGTCACAGATGGAAATTAAAATATCACCTACAGTCTGAACTATTATGCGTTTTAGCCTACAGAATCACACTTTTGGTGAAAGAAATCACGCTCTCAGAAATTAAACTCTTGCGTTTTGGAAAAAGTGTTGATGCCTTTTGTCATTTAAATATCGCGTGATCAGAATTAAAAAGCTGCGGCCCAGGAATCATTTTACATCTAGTGTGAAGGGAGTACTCTGCCTTATCCATTTAATTTCTTGCTTCCTTCATTTTAAATGTTGCCTTTGATTAATGAAATATCGCTTTTCTAGCATTAGCTTGTCGCGTTTGATAAATATTTCACACGTAGATACAATTTGATATCGCACCTAGTTATTTTAATCTCGCTTGAGCCCCTTATGGTGATGCTTGCGGTTAAAGTAATCATGTCTTTGTTAAATTAGATCTCGCGTTCAGTATAGACAATGTCGCCTGACGACGCATTTATATTTTGTCAAAATAATCACTGTTGTCGCGTCTGGTAAAGATTTCACGCGTAGATAAAATTTGATATCACACTTGGTTATTTTAATCTCGCTTGAGCCCCTTAAGGTGACGCTCGCGGTTAAAGTAATTATGTCTTTGTTAAATTAGATCTCACGTACAGTCTGGACAATGTCGCGTGGCTATATTTTATCAAAAGTGTTAAAATGATGACTGTATTCTGACTTCACGTCCATTGTTTTCTGTCTCAGGAGTATGGTCTATCATAAGAAAGTGCAAAAACTAGAGAGAAGGCATAACTTAGAGGAGAAATTGATTGCTAAGAGGATAAGAAAGGAAAATCGGGTACACTCTACTTTTGTTCTCAACAATGATTTAGAAAAAGAGGTATAATTATATGCTAAATACATTGCTATTGTAGATGCTTACAAACAGAAATACGTATCATTAAATTGGGAGTTTAGTCCCTAAGTTTGTAAAAATGTTGCAAGTATTTTGGTAAAAAGAATCAAAAGCATAATCAACTATATCATTCTAAGCTTTGATTTTGGTTTCCCCTCACTTTGTTTGTATTGTGCCGACTAACTTGTTGGTGGAGGGAATGTTTTGCTAAGGTAAGGGAAGGATTTGGAGAGAAAATGAGAAAAAAAAAAACTACTACTTAAAAATGCGCCTAGCCTTTGCTAGCATCGTTTGAGGTATTTCTCTCATCAAGCTTGCAAACTTCCCTTAAATTGTGGCATTTTCAAAGTTCAAAACATAGTTTAATCATAAAAGGATAAGAACAAACATTTCAATTCTAAGAACCCCTTTGTCACGGGGTTGAAAAAGAACCAAATTGATTGTGAGTGTTTGGGATAAGGGAAAAGTAATAGGGATATTCTCTTCACTCTTTGAGTGAATCAAATTCCCAAACTTGCTCTACCAAATCCACTTTTTCATGCTTTCAAATGAACATGTTTAAAACTTAGTGGGCTCACCTCCCAAGATTACCTTAAAAGGGCCGGTGAGAGGGATAGCCCAAAGTGGGATACACTTGCTTTTGCCGCGAGAATCTGACCCACTATAAAATGAAACGCGTGTATCCTTAATGGGGTGCACGAAAAAAGGATTTTAGCTCTTTCGAACTTCCTCTAGTAGTCTTAACAAATTGCACAAAATCATGCTTCGGTGCGTGTGGGAAGCCCCTTAACATACTTGTGGGATGAATGACTAAGATCTATTTTGAACGGAAAACTTACTACATAACGGTAAAATAGCAAAACTACCTATTAGAGCCATGTTTACGAACCAATTATGTGCTAGGTAGATTGCGTGGAAGCTATTCTTGTGTTTCAACCTGTGAAAATGTTAAAAAATACACACATTAGAGCATTCTAGGGATATGGTACCAAATTGATGTGTGTGTTGAGATTGTTTCTATATTTTCAAACAAGATATTCTAAAGTTATTGATCAAAACATCATTAAAATTTTAAACCATTTAAAATTGATCAAAAACCTTTACCTTATTCCAAAAACCAGCTTATCAAGAGAAGTCAACATACCCTTAAAGTTTGTTCATGCCTGTTATTACAAGATCACTCTCTATAAAGAAAACATTACAAACAGACGGGACCTACAAAGGAGAAGAGCTCCCATTTCTGAAGGACACTTTCATTACTTCACGAGTGATTGAAAAACCCGCTAAGGCAAAGGACACCAACAAGATGTTTAGTGGCACCCTAGGAAATACCGATCCTAACAACCAAGGGAACAACATGAATGGGGGTATGGATCCTAACAACAATCAAGGAAATTCTAATAATGGAGGAAGAGATCCTAATTCCCAAGAAGCAAATTCACAAGGCAACAAATTACCTCCTCCTCATAATAAAAACCTACCCCCAACTGCGGAAGAAGCCACGATTGAAAGAGCGTTAGAGGCAAGACAATGTCCTTATTTCATAGAATTAATGAAAAAGACCATGCTTATGGATAAAGAAAAACACTTCATGGACTTAATACAAATGGGGGTAAAGTTACCTAAAGATTTCGACATAGAACAACTAAAGCCCAAGGAAATAGAAGACCCTATGGAAGCAATAAGGGAACAATTCAAGGCATTACAAATGGAAATCAACAGTTTGAAACAAAACGGGGCTCCTAAGCCTTTCTCTATTGAAACATTATGTCCTTTTCCATTCGATAAGAGTTTGGTCATGGTGCCTTTTCCCATTAATGTAACATTTCCTAAATATGATAGGTATGAAGGAACATCTGACCCACATGATCATCTTCGGGGGTTTTGTGCATTGAGTCTTGAATTCATGCATGAATCAACCTATTTAATGAGACTATTCCCAAGAAGCTTGGGAGGAACGACCATGGATTGGTTTTCAAAACTACCATTTGGCATAAAATCCTTTGAAGAATTAGCTTCTAAATTCGTGACTTATTACTCTTATAACATCAAACATGAGGTCACAATGATAACATTATGTAACATGAAGCAACAAGATGGAGAAGCCTTCCTCACATTCTTGCAAAGATGGAGGACTGCATTTGCTAGATATCCAAGAAGTGTGCCAGAGAAAGAAAAAATGGATATCTTTATTAACGGTTTAAGAAGCGAATTAAATTATAGACTAAGGATGCAATGTCCTAAAACCTTCCAAGATTTGATTGATAATGGAATTACAACGGAAGAAGTGTTGATTAAGAGTGGAGAGTTGAAATTGTACAAGGAAAATAAGAACAACTCTAACTCCAACAACAACAATACCAACAATAACAACAATCAAAATAAAAGTTGGTACAATAACAATAGCCGTTATGCTGCAAAAAATAACAACAAAGGCATTGTTAATGATGGTGTAGTGGAATCCAGCAACTTGAAGGTGATTCCATTTGCCCTTACAAAGACACCAAATCAAGTGAATAATACTAATCAAGCATATAATGCACCTTCCAACAATAACAACAATGCCAACAAGAATAATCAAGGAAACAAGGATCAAAACAGCAAGTATGATAAGTATTTGAAGCCCACTCCTTCAAGAAACTTTACACCCTTGGGAGAATCACTTGAAACTGCATTAAAGGCTCTCATGGCTAACAATGTTATTACATTACCTGCTATTAAGCCTTATGAACCAGACCACAAGTCGGGCTAGTGGGATGCTAAGAATCATTGTGAATATCATAGGATTTGGGGACATACTATAAATGAATGTCTACAATTAAAGAATGTGGTGCAAGACTTCATAGATAATAACATAATCACCGTTGATGGACCCCAAAATAATGAAGATCATACGGCCTTCAAACAACCTTTTTACAAACATGATAAAGGTGAGTCATCAAATGGAAAGAAACAAAGTGCCAATAATCTCAACTTTGCGCCATCATATGATCATATTGTTAATGCTATAATAATTAATGAACAGCCTCAAAAGGAAGCAACAAATGTCATTACAAGAGGGCAGAATTCTAGAATGACTTTACAAGGGATAGTCCCTCAAAACACCAATATCCCACAATCCAACATCGTGGTCAAACAACCTCCTACAGCAGCAAGGCTTTATAGTTTGGTGGACCAATTGCAATGTACTCCAGCACAAATCTCAATCTTAGAGTTATTGAAGTTGTCACCGAATCATAAAGAGATTTTAGAAAAAGCTTTAGAAGAGACACATGTTTCTACTACCTTAGGGGAAGAAAAGTTTCAAAATATGGTAGGACATCTCATGGCTCCTCATTGTCTTTCATTTTCCGACCAAGATGACATGTCTATAACTCATCCTCAAAATTTTCCATTACATATAGAGGTTTTGATCGAAAGGCATAGAGTCAAAAGAGCCCTTATTGATGGAGGGGCTAGTCTTAACATATGCACATTAAGTCTTGTAAAATCCTTAGGTTTATCTAAGTCTTGCATTGACCCTACAAAGAAAATCACCATAAAAGCTTACGATGAAGCTGAAAGAGCTTCTAAAGGCATGATTGTATTGCCTATCCAAGTGGGACCAGTTAAGAAGGAAACCAAGTGTCAAGTGTTGGACATGAAATTAACCTATAAAATCTTATTGGGAAGACCATGGATTCATGAGATGCAAGCTGTCCCATCCACATACCACCAATGCATCAAGTTCCCATACATGGGTGAAGAAATCACAGTTGGAGGAGACTCAAATCCATTCCAATATTGTAATGCACTCAAACCCTTACATGAATTATACATTCCACATAATCGTGAAGGAGTTATTCCAAGAATCACCAATGAAGATGCACAAAATCCTCTTCAAGCTAGCTCAACTACATCAACTAAGGGCAAGGAAAAAGTGAGCTACGAGGGTCCAAATATAATGGAAAGTCCATATTTAGCACCTAAATTGGAGACAGTGATCTACAAACCTACTAAAGAAGAAAAAGAACAAGCTAAAGAAGATCATTACCAATACATGAGTGAGATGATGAACAAATTTGACAAACAATGCAAGATTAGTTCAAAAGGTGTAGGAGAATATTCAGTTTCTCTATTTGACATGCCCATGTCTCCCAAATCACATGGTAAACCATCAAAAGAGCATCTTCCACATAAGTATAATTCTTATTTTGTGAGGGAAGATAGCAAAGCAACATGGGATAAGGAAGAAGATGATGTCCTTTAATGGCTTTATCATGATGAAGATGATACCTTAGAAACTCCCATGGAAAGAATTCAGCATGTCAATATACAAACCGAACAATATGGGAAGGGATTTGATATTATGCAAAAGATGGGATACAAAGGAAGAGGACCCCTAGGCCAAAGAAATAGAGGATTATTAGAACCTATTGAACCTATTTGGAGGGCAAGTCATGAAAAATCTGGAGTAGGTTTCCAATACAAGGGAGAAAGTTCAAGTCCAATGCATGATTTTCATCCTCAAATAAATGCATTAGAATCTGAAGGAGATAGTGATGACTCTAGAGATTATGAATGGGATACTTTATCAGAGGCATCATGTCAAGATAAAGAAGTCATTGCTATACATACTTATGCAAAAATCCCAAAACAAGATGCTCCAATTAATGAAGAACCTCCTATTCAAAGGCCTAATATAGAACAAGCATCTAATAGTGGAGCATGGATAGAAACATTTTGGACACCTTCAGAGGAGGGAAATTCAAACGTTAGTTTTAACCCGCTTATGGCTTTTCCCACATTGTTTCCCGTAGAGGTTGACGAGGATTCGAGCGAAGGGGACTTTGACCCTACTTCCATGGATCATCTTGAGGAAGCGCACATCATAGATCTAAACGATACAATGTATGAACCCTCAAATGAAGTCATGTCCATTAATCCTATTGATGACACCTTACCCAATAATTCCTTAATTTTGATGCACCCAGACCTCATTGATTGGGATCAAACCGAACCACATGACTTACTTTACTTCCCAAATGACCAAGCAACAAACCAATACCTCAATGCGGTTGAACCCTCTTTCACCAAAAAACTTAATGCGGACATAATGACAACAGCAAGGGTCCAATCTCTTAGTCAAAAAAAGAAAAAAAGAAAAAAAAATAAAAAAATGAGAAGTTCTATTGGTGAAAACCCAACTGTGGCACCATTAGAACCAAAAACAATGAAAATAAAAGACATTTCTTTTGGTGAAAACCCAACTGTGGCACCATTAGAAGAGAGATTGGACACTTTGCCTAAACATGAAGAAGAACGGTCATCTATTCTTATAGAACCAATAGAAAAAGTTAACATTGGTACAAAAGTAGATCCAAAGGTCGTACACTTGGCTACATCACTTACATCTCTTGAAAGAGAAGACTTTATCAAATTCTTCCAAGAACAAGTAGTAAATTTTGCATGGTCATATGCCGACATGCTTGGACTGGATCCTGATTTCATAATGCATCATCTGAATGTTAGACCCGGAGTTAAACCTGTGAAGCAAAAACTAAGGAAAATGCACCCACATGTGGCTCTCCTAGTCAAGGCAGAATTGGAAAAATTGTTAAAGGTGGGGTTCATAAGAAAAATAGCATATGCTGATTGGATTTCTAACATTGTGCCGGTTACTAAGCATGATAAATCTATCCGTGTGTGTACGGATTTCAGAGATTTAAATCTTGCATGTTCCAAAGATGACTTCCCATTGCCAAGCATTGATACCATAGTGGATTTGATAGCAGGTCACGCAATGTACTCATTAATGGATGGATTTAGTGGCTACAACCAAATAAAGATTGCTCCTGAAGACGAAGAAAAGATAGCATTTACTTGTCCTTGGGGTACTTTTTGTTGGAATGTCATGCCCTTTGGTCTTAAAAATGCTGGAGCTACATATCAAAGGGCCATGACAACTATTTTCCACGACATGATGCACACTTTCTTAGAAGATTATGTGGATGACATTCTAGCAAAGTCCCACAATAGAGAAGAACATTTACACATCCTAAGAAAAATATTCATTCGGTTAGAACAATTCAAAGTTAGATTAAACCCAAAGAAGTGTACATTTGGTGTCCAATCCGACAAGTTATTGGGTTATATAGTGTCAGCAAAAGGAATTGAAGTTGATCCTGAAAAAGTACAAGCCATTCTAGAAATGGAGATTCCAAGAAATATTAGTCAAATGAGATCATTACAAGGAAAGATTCAATCAATAAGGAGATTTATATCTCAATTAGCAGAAAAGTGTCACTCCTTCACCAGATTGCTACACAAGGACACTACATTTATGTGGGATGAAGAATGTGATAAGGCCTTCACTATTTTGAAGACTTATTTGATAAACCCACCTATTCTTATGTCACCTATCAAGGGAAAAGAACTGTTGTTATACATATCAGCCACAGAAAGGTCTCTAGGCATATTGTTGGCACAAGATGAGCAAGGAAAAGAAAGGGCAGTCTACTATCTTAGTAGAACCTTGATAAAATATGAACTAAATTATTGATTCATGGAAAGAGCATGTCTAGAAGTGGTCTTTGCATCTCAAAAACTAAGACATTATATGTTGATGCATAAGATCAAATTAATTGCCAAGATTGATCCTCTCAAATACTTGCTAAGTAAAACTACCTTAACAGGTAGAATAGCAAAATGGGTCATGATCCTAAGTGAATTCGACATTGAATATGTTGATAGAAGAGCAATTAAAGGACAAGTGATAGCAGATCACTTAGCAGATAACCCAATAGAGTCTACACAAACCATTCAAATTAAATTTCCAGATGCAGTAATTGTCAACATAGAAGCAAAGACATGGAAATTATATTTTGATGGATCTTATACACAAGGAGGTTCTGGAGCAGGTATATTATTAGTTACCCCTCAAGGGTACACCATTCCAAAGTCCTATAAACTTTTATTTCCATGCACCAATAACATAGCAGAATATGAGGCATTAGTCATTGGCATCAAAATGGCTTTGGAATGGAATATTGCAGAATTACAAGTGTATGGGGATTCCCAACTCATAATCAATCAGGTTAATAATGAATACAATACCAAAGATATAACATTGATGAAATATAAAACCTTGATTGATGGATGGAAGAAGTACTTTGCTTTGATCACATTTGAACAGATTCCAAGAGAAAAGAATAGAGTAGCAGATGCCATGGCTACCTTAGCTTCATTATTACAAAAACCAGATCAAAATGAGAAGTATGAGTTCTTGGTGGAAGAGTTGGTAAAACCAGCATTCAACCTTCCTGACACCCAAATTGTTGCTCTTTTACATGGACATGACTCTCCTTGGTATGGACCCATCTATACTTACCTTAAAGACCAAGTACTCCCCGTAGACCAAACTCGTGCCCAAAAATGTAACTTCATACACCAAGCCGCCCGTTACCTAATCCTTTCAGACACATTGTATCGTAAGGGTCTTGATGGGACATTACTTAGATGTCTACAGGAAGAAGAGTCTAAGTTAGCTTTACGCGAGGTCCACGAAGGCATTTGTAGGTCACACTCAAGCGGTCTTAATCTAGCTAAGAAAATCCTTCGTTTAGGGTACTTTTGGACAACATTAGAAAAGGATGCTTGTCAATTTGTGAAGACATGCAGCAAATGTGAATATCACGGTAACATGATACATGCACCGGCTCAAGAATTACACCCATTCATTACACCATGGCCTTTTTATCAATGGGGTTTTGACTTGATTGGAATCATACATCCTCTATCTTCAAACGGACACAAGTATATCATCACAGCAACATAATACTTCACCAAATGGGTGGAAGCAGTTCCATTAACAACAGCAACTGGCAAACAAATTTCAATGTTCATATTGAACCACATAATTTGTTGCTATGGTATTCCACATGCCATTATCACGGATAATAGGAAACAATTCAAAAATTAGGATATTGATGAACTTTGTATGACATTCCACATTACACATCATTCATCATCCATTTATTATCCACAAGGCAATGGACAAGCTGAAGCAACGAACAAAAATATCCTCAAAATATTAAAAATATCAGTTAACAAATCAGGAAGAGATTGGCACGTGCAAATAAATCCTGCACTATGGGCTTACAGAACTAGTATTAGAACACCTACAGGAGCCACCCCATTCTCTTTAGTTTATGGAACCGAAGCAGTTCTACCATTAGAAGTTGAAATTCCATCTCTACGGGTTTCATTAAGAGGATTGATCACTGATGAGGATTATAGGATTGCCAGACTGCAACAATTGGAATTGTTAGAGGAACACCAGACTCAAGCTTATGAACATTTAAGAGTTTATCAAAATAGGATTTCACGTAATTACAACAAACACATCAAACCAAGAACTTTTCAAGTAGGAGAATTGGTACTAAGAGAAAATCCCAAAAATCAAGCTGAAAGGGAAAAGAAAGGAAAGTGGGAAGCTAATTGGATAGGCCCATTTGTGATAGTGTCATCCTTTGGAACTGGGACATATAAGTTACCAGATTGTAATGGTGAAGAGTTACAAGAACCCATAAATAGCATTCATTTGAAGAGGTTCTACACCTAAAGCAGATGAAAGAGTATAAAGAGTATCAGATGAGAGAGCATCATAATTATTGTACATAGTTGAAAAGAGATCTTGAAAATACAAAAACATTTGAAAATGGAAAATCCAAAAACATTGGAAAAGAAGAAAGATCAAAAACAGTGAAAAATTGAGCATGAAGAAAGCAAAAATATTTGAAAACCTATCTCTTGGTGAAAACCTAGCAATAGGCGCCAAGATGATAAGGAAAAATACAAAAAAATAAAAAAAAGGAAAAATACAAAAAAATCAAAAAAATGAAAAATAAAAAAGAAAAAATGAAAAAGAAAAAAGTGCCTTGGTGAAAACCTAGCAATAGGCGCCTCGGTAGCAAAAAAAAAGAAGAAGCACCCAAAGGTGAAAACTTGGCAACAAGCACTTTTGGTTCCCTTAAGTCATTTCTTTCCTAGTCACATGTGTACATAATGCATCTCATCATCCCATTTGTCCAAACCTTCATTGCATCCGTCATTTGTACATAGTCATAATAACATTTTTAGCATCATCCTTTGGATTGCCCAAAAAGTTGTCAAAAACTGATACATCAAACACTTGGGGGCAGCATAAAATAGATCGGAAAGTGGATACCTCAAAAAGGATTCAAACGAGCAACATTCAGTCACAAGAAGAAAGGGATCAACATTTTCAGAAGAGAGATCAGATTTTTGTAAACCTTTGATTGATATCATTGTTTACTAACCAAGAAGTTGACTACCACAACAAATCCTTGAGCCTAAATTGACTTATTATTCAGGATTAAAAATCAAACATCATTCCATGATCGAAACACTTGGAAATATTATTTGAAGATCAGAAAATAATGCAAAACACCTTGATAGATTCTTTTGAAAAGTTGGTTAACAATCTGTTTACTTACATTAATTCAATTTGTATCAAGTCTTTTTAGCTAATCAATGATGTTTCGACTAGATTGGCAATGATGGAGACATGATATTTTTCTTGACTATGAAGTGAATGTTTGGAGGAAGATTCATTGCCTTATGAGAATTCATCTAAAGACATGGTCATCAAAGAACCATCGAGGATTATCTTATAAAACAATGAGTTAACTTTTGTTTGTTTACGTAACCGGATACCTTGGATATTTAGATTCTTCATATCTAAATGCCAAAATCCACTTGCAACATAGAATCTGACAAAATCGGTATTCGTACTCTCATGATTGTTTGTAATCAGTGATAGTCATATCAACGAGACCGATGGGAAAGCAAAACGGAGGTTACCATATGAACAATAAAAAGCGATATTCATATCATCATGTTAGTGGGCAGTGGTGATTGTATCGACTTTCTGGTCCCAAGTGCTCAATGATGAAATATATCCTCAAGGCATTTATTTGCTAAAAGCTAGTGACACTTAGCTGCAATCATAGAAAAGATAATTGCATTCATAGAAAGGTTAAAATGCATTCTCATGTTAGAATAATTGCACATGCATTTTTTTCAAGGGCTTCATTTTGCATCAAAAAGGGGTACATAACATCATCAACAAAGTCAAATCAGCAAGGACAACATCACCTCAATATCATTTTTCTACAATAAAAACATGAGATTATACTTTTTGCATTCATTCCATATCATTAATCATTACATAGATATATCATCGAGGTAAAGAAGGAAATAACCATTTACATGTGCATACATCTAGATAATGATACAAATTGCATACATGAGAAAATAACACAAAAACAAAAAATTGCACCCATACATGAAGAAAGAAATGCATCCATATATCTATATCATACATAAGATACATTGCATCCATAGACACATCCATCCAAAACAAATGCATTAGATAAACACATATAGCAGCATCTAAAGGTAATCTCATATATCATCAAGTAAAAAATAGGAAAGATCATAAATGTCCTCATATCACATGTCTACTCAAAACTCAATGCATCCAGTATAACAATGATATCATAAATCAACTCTATAATCGCCCATCAACAGGGGCATCAATGTCAAACAAGTATCAAAGTGCAACTGGAAGGATAACACCAAGGTCACAAGAATATGATACAATATCAAGTATCTCAACATCAATACACAACTGATCAACAAGAGTACTCATAGCTCAACTCTCGTCACCATTGGGAGGAGGTCCTGGAGGAGGCTGTGGAGGAGGCTGTGATGGAGGCCACTGAGGCAGCTGAAAAGGTGTCTGACCAACCATAGCAACAAGGAGAGGAACCAATGGAGCCAGACCTGATACTAACTGCTGAATCATTGAGGACATCTATGATACCTCTGTCCGTAATGCTCCCACATCTGCTCGCAGCTGGCTAGTACTAGAACTCTCACCAACCTCATAGGTACTCTGAGGATCACCTGTATCTATAGGAGCTTTCCCTCGATCACGGGAAAAAGCTGCTGGCATCTGCTGTGCACCTGTATCCTGACCATCCACGGTAGCCTGCGGTAATCCCGCTCCCGTATCCTATCCTGACACTGAATCCTGCCTAGCAGCCCTCACATGGTCCTGACGATCTATCCTCTGTCTCTGTGCTACTGTAGGATGAGAAGGAGGAGGAGGTGGTGCCTGTATCTGTATATCCCTCGCTCATCCTCTGAGTCTAATCACCACCCTACCTCGTGGTCTACCTTTGCGTCTCCTCCCACCACTGACACCATCACCATCATCATCTCTCCCAGGCACTGGCTCTGTAGGGTCTATAAAGCGAGGCAAAGGATGCTCCATCAACCAATCCAGATACTCCTGAGTAACCCCGAAATCTCTAATATGTAACCTCATATCCCAGTCCATAAAACCAAGCCGTGATATCTGCTCAATAGCATCATCATATGAAGGCATGTGTCCCCAAGTAGCCCTCTTTGCACTAGAATGAGCATAAACTGCAGATCCCTAAGGCATAGGCTAAATCCGCCCAAACTACTGTAGCACTCTACCTGCCAAAAATCTCTCAAGGACAAAATTGATCTTGCCGATCATCCATCAAGGAGCAAACATGTACGGTAACTCCAAGCCATCCTCTCTCCAATCCTCAACATCGACATATGGTCTCCAATAGACCTCATCCATATCATCAATCTGACACCGCCAATACTCCAAATGTCCCAAGTGATGCTGTGTCACCATCCTAGTGTACTGCCATGCAAAAGGATATCCTAAAGGTTGATCTCGCTCTGATATAGGATGACTAACTGGTAAGTGCTCCCATATCCAAAGCTGCAAAATATGAATCCCAGTAGATAACGCAGCTGATCTCCTATAAACCACCTCATGAAGATCATGGTAAAGCTGTGCAAGCACACAAGATCCCCAATCAAATCATCGAGGCTGATGCAGCAAGTCCTCGATAATCCTGCCCCAACCCACTGAAAACCTGTGACCCCAACGATCAGGTAGTAACACGCCACCAATGATAGCACCTAACATCGCTGGTAAAATAGGAAATGAAGCAAACTGAGGCCATAAGATGCAATCATCACCAATAGAAGGATCTCCGAATACTCACCAACAATAAGTCCCATCATATACTACATCATAATATGCTATCTCCCCATGTGTAGGGATCCGCAGCAACCTATATACATCCTCAGGAGTGATAGTCATCTCTCCCTGTGGTAGCCAAAAAGTGTTTGTCTCAGAGTGCCAATGCTCTGCGACAGTGGTAATCAAACCTTGGTTCATCTGGACCCGAGGAAGCTCTAATACACATCACAAACCACAACGCCTAATCACTCATCTCTCGGCATCAGTCAACTGCTCTCTCAGCTCCATCACCCAATGTGGTACAGTCCGGAGGTACAGAACAGGGACATCCTCCTATTTAAATCAAAACAATGGAATCACATGAGTAACCTAATATCAGGAAATCAAACAATCAATCATAGTCATCAATTTAAATATACCTATCAGACCTACCAATCCTAACTCTAAGCATTGAGGAAGGATGATCCTAGTTTTATGTCTCTAAGCATTTGAGAATAAAATGAATGGATGATTAGACCCATGACCTATCATTCGTGATGAAGATTGATTTACCTTATCCTTCAATATCATAGTTACCAATGTCCTAATTCATTGTTGAAATCAAACAAGGGGAACACCCTAACTGAACATTCGATCAAATTCATTGAAGTGATCCATATCAATCAAGTTGACGCAATCAAGCAATCAGACATCATAGAAAAGTCTCAAGCAACATTAAAATTTTTTTCACTTACGCGACTTTTCTTTCTGGTGTAATTTCTTTTACCAGAGGTGACATCTAATTTGTCATCGCATGATTTTAATCATCCGCATGACTTCATTTGAAAAACGCGATATCATATTTACCTCAGGCGACATTTTATTATCTAGGGTTTTTCACGCGATAAATAATTAAAATGTTTAAACCCTAGGCGATATTAAATTTTTAGCACACGATAAATGATTTTCTATAGGCGTAAACAGAACAACAAAAGGCGATACTAAATTTTCCAAAGGCAAAATTTAATTTTTTTAGGCGTGATTACATTGCACGAAGGTGACATTTCTTTTCTCAAATGCAAAATCAAAATTTTAAAACCCATTAAATGAAGTCATAAATGCAATTTTAGAAACATGAGGAAAATTAGAATGACATACCGGAGGTCCATCGTTCGCTCTCCGACCGAACCGGCGTGCTCTCTCAAACCGATGCTTGCGATGTGGGACCACCATCGTGTAAAAAGGGCTAAAATCAGAGCTAAAAATCTCAAAAGGGAATGGTGAAAATGAATAGTAAAATGAGGGGTTTTACCCTATTTAAGGTGAAATTGGCCCTAATAAAGACTTAAAAATACACTTTGGACCTATTATATGACATCTTCATTAGCCGGGGCATAAATCAAACTTGCTTATTTCTTTAAAACGGTATCAGAAATCAAAACATATTCCAACTAATCAAAATTTATCAAATCAAGGAATTAATATGTTTTATTTCTGAGGGGGCATCAGAGTATCAAATTGACATCACATCAAAAACATTTATTAGTGGGGCATATCATATCAAGTTATCATATCATATCATATCAGGAGAAAAATTAATATCAAATCTGCTATCATATCAAACCTATCAACATATCAACAATCAATTAACCCAGGACCTTTATCAATCAACCCAGGACCTTTATCAATCAATCCAGGACCTTTATCAATGAACCCAGGACCTATCATCAAATCAGGACCCATATCATATCAGAGGCATCAGAATCATATCAACATCATCATCAGAGACACATCATCATCATCAGGAAGTACATCAATCAGAACTATTAGAGGCATATCAGAACCAGGACCTGAATCAGATCATCATACTAAGAGAATCTTTGAATCGGTGTTCTTTGCACATCGACTCAAAGAGGGGCATTTGTAGACACGGAAAATTGGCCAAAGGCTTAAATCAATCAAAAAGGTGCAATCAAATCATCAAAATAGCATGAAAAATCAATAAATGGAACAAAGGTAATTCAAATCAAAAGAAAATTCAATTAAATGATTAAATGATTAAATAAAGCTTGAAAAGGGGAAAAACACTACGAAATTGATTAAATTCAATTAATGACATAGTTGTTGAAAGCAAAAATCAAAATGAACATCTTACCCTTCATGGCTAAATTTAATTACTTTAATTAATTAATAAATACTAATTTCCCTCAACAAAGCAAATTGGAGACAAAATGGACACAAATCACTCACTTTTGTTGAAATGGTCCAGCCTTTTGAAACCATTTAAATGATTGTCCCCTCCTTGTCCCCCCATTTATGGACAAAGCAAAGCCAATTGACCTTACCCAAGCATAACCATGGTTATCTCACTCTACCCCCTACCCTTGGAAAAATCTTATAAGTAGAAAGCATTTTGAGGCATTAAGGATCCACTCCATATCTTTGAATTGCAGCAAAGCTCTATCAATTTGCATCCATATCACTCACTTATCATTTGTCATTGCTAATTAGCTTAAATTGCATTGATCATAGTAGATTGTTCATCAAATAGAGCTAGAATTTGATAGAATAGATCTAAATTTGCATATCATATAGCTTAATTCTCATCTTTAGAGTGTCACTAGTGAGGATCATAGCTGAGAGCCTCATTTACCACTTTATTTTAGAGATCCATGAGATATTTAGATTAATTGTGCATTATTTAGATTAGTTTGCTTTGAATAGTGTAATTGTCTTTTAAATCTTGTTATTTCATGAAGGTGTAAATCACTCACACACACTTTCACCTCAAAATGTAACTATGTGTGCCCAAACGAAGCCCTAGAAGTTACAAAAATGAGGAACAAACAGAACACTCATGCAAATCTATTATTTTTTTATTAATTTGGCCACCAAAATGCAAAAATAATGCCACCACTAAAAACTTCAGGAAATTCTACCCCAAATAAAAAAACTACTTGAAACAAGGATCAAAATTGAGCAAGATATGGGGGTTTGAAGTTAGGGTGCAAAACCAAAAACTCTAATGGTAAAGGCAAGAAAATTCAAACTAGTGATGATGTCAGCAAACTGTGTGATTAAATTTGTTGGCGTATGACCATAACCACAAAATAACCTATCTTCCCTATTTGACATCCAAACATGCATCAATTTTAAGACTATGAAAATTCTTGTGTGGCAAAAAAATGTCCTTGATGCTGATGTGGCGCTGACAGTGTTTGATGAATGGGCATCATATGATGATGTGGGAAATCTACGTAGTGTTCATACTTATTATGTGGTACTTTGATTGATGTGGAGATGGTGCCATGTGTCCTCTTGGGATTCGACAGTGTGGAGGGCTGACAGGGCAGGTCAGGGTTGTTGGATGTTGATCTTAATGTGGAACTTTTGCCACGTGTCCACTTCTGAATGGGCACGTGGACTGTGTATGTGGCCGCAAAGAATGTCGTGTGGCAGAGGGGCCATGGAGGAGCACCGATGGTGAGATCTACCACTAGCTAGGTTGGGTGGTGAGATCTACCATTGGATCAGGCTGTCATGGGGCAATGCTCTAGTGGTGGGATCTGAGACTTATTATTACCACATTGTCAGTGTTGGGGGTTAAAACTCTCTTTTTATGTGTGCACCAGCCAATTCATAAACAAAGAGTTGATGTTGGTTGGATGATGCTACTAGACAGTGAGGAACTGTTCAGTTGAGGTGATGAGTTGTTGTCATTGGTTTGATGGGGACTGAGATTTGACAACCCGATCTTCCTTGTATGACTCCTGACTAGTACATGGTTATTCTAACAATGTAATACTGGGGTTGTACCAACCCCACAAATTTTGCCAAAATTTTTTTGAGAATAAACATAATAAAAAATAATAATAATTTTTAATCAAATCGTATTACAGAGGAGTAGATCAGGCCGTGCAACTCAATTTGAAAAAAAATTTATAGTTGATTTTCATTGAAAAAGCCTCTTGAATGCAATGGTGATGTCCAAATTGCAAAATTCTGCATCCACAATCAGATCAAGACAAGATTACACTTCTTGAGAAGAGGTCTTCACACCTTGAGAGCTCTGATACCATGTTAGAGTTTTAGGTGACCCTACAACACCCCCAAGATCGAATGCAAGACCAAGATAAATTCCACAAGAGATTGGAAAGATAATTGCATTAAGATTCAAGAATGCTATTATTGATAATGGTCTTGATTGAATAAATTGATTTACATAATAGGTCTCCTTATATAGGAAAGATGATAAGAGACAATGATAAGAAGTTGATAAGTTATCACCTATGCAAGGTGTAATCACATGTCCACCAAATGTGGATCATCCCCCATTATGCAATGAAGTATGTGCCATAGGATGAGGATGATAATGTGATATGTGCACTAAAGATGGATCTCACACCTAAAGTGGAATTTCTCCTACACCATGTGCTTAATTGAGGTGTAAAATCTTAGGTGTCTCAATGACAAACTATGATGCAATACATTATCCTAAGTAAGATTAAGTAAAGTGTAATTTGGAATAATTACACTAACAATAGAACTATGCATGCAAATTTTTCTAACATTAGTGAGCATAGAGAACATAAGCAAATTATTAAATTTGAAAACATCATATAAACTCAAATACTAAAAGATGCATTTGAGACTAAATGTTTGAAGATATAGGCCAAACAAATCACATAAATTGAGAAACCATAATAGAGTGATTCCATGAGTGGAAAACCCTCATAGGGATGAAAAACCACTTGACAAATGCCTCATTGGTTTAATCATAAATGCCTCATGGGAAAAGCCTCACTATCTACATAAAATGCTTTGTTGGCAAAAAGGTCAATTGTTGTCTCATTGACATGACCTTACAACATTTTGTATATCTTAAAATAATAAAAGATAGAGGGTTTCTTTGTAGTTCATTAAAAATTTCTTTATTAACATACTTTATGTCTTATAGACTTCATAAATTGAAACCTAGAAAAAACAAAATATATCAATTTTATCTCTTCGCTATTTTTTGCATGTTGCAAATTAGGATTCAATGCATTGTTCAATGGTGAATTCTCAATAGAGTATATGTCTCATGTATACATTCATACACATTCAAAAACAAATTTACATAGTGACAATATATTCTGCTCATAAAGCAAGAAACCATTTATTATTTTCATCAAAAACTTGTGTTTCAAACTATTTTTCACAACTGTCATTATAACTGGAAAAAGTAGTTCTCAAGAATAATTTCATAACTATCATTGAAATCCATTGAAAATAATAACAAAGACAAATGATTTAACCTTTTTTGGTTTATGATAGTGTATTTATAAAAAAATTCAAGTTTATGCTTTGCTTTAATGATAAAAAAAGTAGACCAAAATCTCTTGGAAATAATGACCAAAGTCATCACATCTTTCTAATAATCTTATTCCAAAAAGTATCTTCAAAAAATACTACAACTCCCGTAAAAACCCTTGTGCCATAAGTAAAGGAGTGACTTTTGATGGGATTTGATTCCAAATAGCACTTCAAAAATAATGCACCTGTGAGTAGTCTAAAGCAATTATGCCTCAACCTTAATGTCCTCGAAACCAAACACATGGGTTCCAAACATAATACACTTACAATAATAATGTTGACAAGGATATATCTTCATAATGCACCATTATATCATATAATATATTTGCAATCAAGTCGTATTGACTTATTAATAGATTCTTCTAGAACATAAGTCATCAATAACTTATTGACCTTGTACAAATAAGTTATTGATAACTTATCAATGAAATATATATAAGATGTCAAACCTTATCGATCCTTATAATAAAAAAATATATATAATGTGAGCATGTATAAAACCATATGGAAAATTAACCAAACTAGATGTGCCAAACTACATCACTATCAATCAATTATGCAATATCATTGTGATACCAATCAACTATACATGTAGAGGCTAATATGCCAATCTATCCAATCAATCGAATATACCCATTCATACCACTATCAAATTCTAATACAACCTAATGTGTACCATCAATACCTGTGTATCATCAATACCTATGTTACATCAACACCTATGTACCATCAATACTCATCCATTAAAAAGAATATGCCAATGAAAGATCAAGATATACCAATATATAAAATATGCATCCATGTGTATCAATTACTAATATGAAATACCAAGCACTACAATATGAAACAATACAGATGCCATCATGTGTTCTAATGTATGTTAAGGTAACTACTTGACTTCAATGTCAAAATCAATATCAAAGGGATCAACAATCCCCCCATTTGGCATTGATGTCAAACTTTTCATCTGAAATAACAAATTGAATCAATGTGTATCAAGTAATCCAACCAAGTAAATCGATGCACCAAATGAACCTCTATGATGAATTTAATAAGATCTTCTCCCTCTTTTGACAACAATACCAAAGGTCAAAGGGATAGTAAAGCAACAAATGGTCACTACAGAAGATTAAAAAAATTGTGAAAGTAAGATATGATCAGTACAACCTGTATAGAATAACCAAGCATCAAGAAACTGACTGTCCAAAATAATTAAACTATTGTCAGTGAAAGCCAAACACTATCATATTTGAATAAAGAAACCATAAAACATAGCATGATCGTAATGAAGCATAGTGACTACCATAGTGCAACATAATAAAAAAATAATGAAAAGCCAAGAATAAATAATGGTCTGAGAAACTACCTCTGAAACTATGCAACCAAAAAGATCATTTGCTCCCTTTTTCAAGAAAGACCACCATTGTCAAAGCAACATTGTATTGTTTAAGTCACTATTATGACCTTATTGTAACTATGTACAATGTTGGCCTCCTCGCTACTTGAATAGATAACCTCATTTAAAAGATCAATATCATTAAATCATACTAAGATCAAGCATGCATCAATATCACTGAACCATACAAGTAACTAGAAAAGATATGAAACTATAAACAAGCTTCATAAAAAGATAGGAAATTTCAACATACAAGGACTGAGGTATGAAGAACCAAGACTGTTACTAACCCCATAATTTGATCAATACTACAATTTTTTCTCTATCAATGATGATACCACAATAGTATCATTATCTTATACAATCCTTTTCAATCATCCAAATTTTCAACAATTATGAATTCAACTCAATAATAATGATGTGATGAATTTTCAATTGTCTTTGTTGCAATAAAAGACAATCATTGTGCCAAAAAAAGTAAGTTATGAGAAAATCATAAGAAGGATCAAGGCATGCCAAAATGAGATTGATGAGCAATATGCACAAAAATACATAATGATCACTGTCTACATACTTCTTGAGAGATAGCTATCTATGAGATGAACAATCTATAAAGAGAGAATGCCAATCATACTTTATGCACAAAGGTTTTTCAACATCTCTTTCTCAAAACACTTGTAAAAACACATGTATCTGATCTTATCATTTGAGTAGAAGAACTCATACATAAACCTTGTCACTGATATATGCCACCACTTCCATTTTTGTTTTGAGAAACAAAACTATGATCTATAACTTTTTGATATTCGTATGGAAAAGAGACAAGCTACACTATCTCAATGACCCCCCTAAGAAAGATGCCCTATTCTTTTGCTAACATACTTATGATTTATGATCTTTGTCATTATTGACACAAAGAACTAATCTCAAAAACAATATTCTCTACAATGATCTCAACGCACGTACCTATTGACTCAAATTGATATGCAATTTGGCCATTGTTTGATTAATACCAAATATATATAGTCAAGGATTAAAAAAATTAAGATAATTAATGTCATTTCTAGTTAAATAATAACTTTGATTCTTAAATTGGAGACCATTGTCTTATCTTGTGATTAGGATTCCCTACAATGTAATGTTGAATAAGGAAACATACAAAACCATTTCATTTCCCTATTTTCTGTATCCGTGGGAAAATTTAGTCATAGTCACTTTCAACTAATAACCCTACATAGATCATCGTGAAGACACTTGAAGTATCATTGATTTTGATGTTATTGAAAAATAATTTCCATTGACCACTTTTTTGTCTCTCTTTGCAACAACCTTGTCCTGACATAATGCATTTGACTTCTGTTGACATTTGTGGTCTCGATGATATGATTAGTGATATCTATGAAATAAAACATTTACATTGGGATGTCTTCAATCTAAATGCAACTTTCCAATGGAAATAATTCATGAAGCATTTTAGCACTCACCTTAGGAACATATGAGCATCATCCATGAAACCATAAAACCATGAACCCTTATGAACAACACATCTAGGACTCCCTATCCTGTCATGAAGACTATAAATAGATTGACTATAGAAAAATCACTTAAAGACCAAAAATTCTATGTACACCACCTTGAGAGGTTGATGTCCACTTACCCATACTCTTGTCATTGAGACTACCATCTTGAAGTGTGACTCAAACAACTTGAAACACTCTCTCGACTTTGATCAATGTTGTGCGAAGAAATTTTCACCATAAACATGTTGAACAAGTTGAATAATTGAGAGGGGGGGGGGGGGGGGTGAATCAATTATTCCAAAAAACTTTTCACAAACTTGATTGAACCGGTATAATCATAAACCATATAGATAATTAAAAATAATAAAAACTTGAAAGAACAAGAACAAAAAACACCATAACACCAGATATAACATGGAAACCCAAGACGGGAAAAACCACGGAGAAACTAATTTTCATGAAAGTAAACATCGGTTAAGATGACACCGATTAAGGTGGATTTTACAAGGGGCTCACTATCGATGTTCTCACTATGAGTAGGCTCACGTTTGGCTGGTATAAATATTGACACAAAATATTTATTACAAAAAGATGTCTTATAGAAAACTGTGAACTGATATAATTGCATTTGCATATACATAAAATAATTCTATCTAGTAGCACATCAACCA